>JAJTWQ010000095.1:1255210-2510420 GCA_029007595.1 Solanum commersonii | reverse complement strand
TCTCACAACTTTTCATGCCTCAAATTTGGTATTACAACAATAATACCGTGAAGGGGATTCAAAAAGTTTTCTGAGTTGATCTCATGCCTTCTTGTGGTTGAGCAACATAATACTCTTTTATTGAAAAATCATGAGGCCCGTCCCATGGAAAGTGCTCCGTTACCGAAAGCAAATGATGTTGAAGCACATGGCCAGTCTGAAAGAAGACAAAATAAAAATCAAGGCCAAAATAATGTGCGTGGACATGGTAATGGCAGTGGACGATATAATAATCGTCGTGGTGGTGGTCGCCACAAAAGGGAGAACAAAATGGGTTCTCAAAGCAATCCTTCAAGAGGCAATTGTCATCGTTGTGGCATAAAAAGGCATTGGAAGAATGAATGCCGAGCAAATGAAAGCATTTTGTTAGGCTTTATCAAGACTCCTTGAAAAGAAAAAGAAAATAAAAATGGTACATCTTCTTCTAATGCTCGGTGGAGCCACACTTGACTTATAAAAATGATGCCGAGGCAGGGCCTTCACAAAAATATGATGACAATATTGAAGCAAATTTGGCTTTAAAAGATGATGATTTTGGTGACCTTGATAATATTACTCGTTTGGAAGTTGAAGACTTCTTTCGAGATCAAAATTAATGTTTGATCATTTGATTGGGGAAAATAATTATGTTGTTTTATTTATGTGTTGTTTTTTTTATTGTTGTGTTTTTCCTTATGTTGTTTTTATATTCAGAAAAAAAAAGTACTTTTATTTTCTTGCAATGTTGTTGATTTTTCATATTTCTTATGATGTACTTTTATTTTATGAAGATAAATAAAATTCCCCAATCTTCAATTGGTTCAAGATGAATAATGGAGATATGTGTCTTCTTGATAGTGCTACAACTCACACTATTTTAAGAGAAAAGAAATATTTCTCTACTTTAATTGTGAAAAAGGCTTATGTTAGTACAATATCTGGTAGTGCAAAATTAATTGAGGGCTCTGGAAGATCGGCCTTACTACTACCTGGGGGAACGATATTAACTATTGAAAATGCATTGTACTGTAGTAAGTCTCAAAGAAACTTATTAAGTTTCAAGGTTATTCGCCAAAATGGCTATCATGTTGAGACTGCCAATGAAGGAAAGGTTGAATACCTTTATATTACTACAATAAAAATTGGGGCAAAAATATGTGCATGAAAAATTACCCGCATTTTCTTTTCTCGGATTGTACCATACAAGAATTAGTATGGTTGAATCACATGCCATAGTAAAATGAGGGCTTACTAATTCTAATGATTTTATCATTTGGCATGACCGGTTGGGCCATCCCGGTTATAATATGATGCGCAAAATTATTGAGAATTCACATGGGCATACTTTGAAGAATCAGAAAATTCTTCATTCAAAGAAATTCTCTTGTGCTGCTTGTTCTCAGGGAAAATTGATTATTAAACCATCGCCAGCCTAAGGTTGGGATTGAATCCCCTGCATTTTTGGAACGTATACATGGTGATATATGTGGGCCAATTCACCCTCCATGTGGGCCATTTAAATATTATATGATCTTGATAGATGCATCTACAAGATGGTCACATGTGTACTTATTATCAACTCGCAATATGGCTTTTGCGAGGTTGTTGGCTCAAATAATAAAATTAAGAGCACAATTTCCAGATTATGCAATAAAGACAATTCGTCTTGATAATGCTGGTGAGTTTACATTGCAGGCCTTTAATGATTATTGTTTGTCCACTGGAATTACAATTGAACATCCAGTTGCTCATGTTCACACTCAAAATGGTCTAGCGGAATCTTTGATTAAGCGTCTCCAATTGATAGCTAGACATTGTTAATGAGGACAAAATTGCCTGTTGCATGCAGCAAAAGATTGGTGCGCATAAGACCAACTAGTTATCATGAATTCTCTCCATTACAGTTGGTTTTTGGTCATGAGCCAAATATTTCCCATCTTAAAATTTTTGGGTGCGCGGTATATGTTCCAATTGCCCTATCGCTACGCACAAAGATGGGGCCCCAAAAAAGGTTAGGAGTGTATGTTGGGTATGAATCTCCTTCTATTATCAAATATTTGGAACCTATGACAGGAGATATATTTACGGCAAGGTTTGCTGATTGTCATTTTGATGAATCAGTATACCCAACATTAGGGGGAGAACATAAACAGTTGGAAAAAGAGATAGATTGGAATTCATTATCTCTATCTCATTTGGATCCTCGAACAAATCAATGTGAGCAAGAGGTTAAAAAGATGATTTATTTGCAAAATGTTGCAAATCAATTGCTAGATGCATTTACTAACCTTCCAAGGGTTACTAAATCTTATATTCCAGCTGCAAATGCTCCAATTCGAGTTGATCTCCCGATAGGACAAATTGTTAGAGCAAATGAGTCTAAATCACGTTTAAAACGTGGTAGGCCAATTGGTTCAAAAGATAAAAATCCTCGAAAAAGAAAAGGAACAAATGATCATGAAGATCATACCATAGAGGAAATTGCTCAAGAAAAGCCCCGAGACATAACAAATGATAAGACCACAAAGAAAGTCCAAATAACTGAAAATAATGAGAATGAAGAAATCTCAATAAGTTATGTCTCGACGAGAAAAATGTGGAATCGAAATAGTATTGTGGTGGACAATATTTTTGCTTATAATGTTGCTGTTGAAATAATGCAACATGGTGAGGATTTTGAACCAAAATCTAACGAAATGAAAAGGGTGAAGTCGTCAGATATAAAGCACGACTTGTGGCACAAGGTTTTTTGCAAAGGCCTGACATTGATTATGTGGAGACATATTCTCCAGTGGTGGATGCAATTACCTTCGAGTATCTAATAAATCTGGCAGTTCATGAAAAGCTTGAAATGCGTCTAATGGATGTTGTCACAGCCTATTTATATGGCTCATTGGACCACAATATTTTCATGAAAGTTCTTGAAGCATACAATGTGCCTGATACATATAAAAATTTGCAAGAAAATTGTTCGATAAGGCTTCAAAAATCCTTATATGGATTGAAACAATCAGGGCGAATGTGGTACAATCGTCTTAGCCAATTTTTGCTAAAAGAAGGGTACAGAAATGACCCTATTTGTCCTTGTGTTTTTATAAAAAGGTCTGGATCTGATTTTGTAATGACCCGAAAGGTCATTTTGGTAATTTTTCGTGGAAATGACTATTTTGCCCTTTCGGTAGTTGCCCCGAGTCCCATGTTTTGTGGTTGTAAAGTTGGTTTGAGGAAAAGTTAGTAAAAAGTTGAATTTTTGAGAAGTTGAGTTTTTATGAGTTAAAGTTGGTTAAAAGTGCTTTTTCGAGTCATTTGGAGTTTCTGGGACTCGGATCGGATTTCCGTCGATTCCGACAGCTTTAGAATGTCAAGACGGGTCTGTGTGAAGTTACAGAGTCGAATTTGGAGTTGAAACGAAGAATTGAGGTCCTAAGTTGCTAAAGTTGTGAAATTTTGACAAAGAGTTGACTTTGGTCAACATGTGAGGTCCCGAGGCTCAGATTGAAATTCCGAGAGTACCGTTGGTTTCGGGAGGCGATTTTAAGTCTAGAATGAGTCTTGGTTGAATTTTTAGACACTCCGTTTGAGTTTCGAATTTTTTTTGGCGTTAAACTAGTTTCTTGGCATCTTATTGATTTTTGGGTCAAGGAGTCCTCGAATTCAAATTCTGACGGTTCCATTGAGTCCGGAACGTCGAATTTAGTGGGGGTACATATTTAGTTTGTGTGCACGAGATTCCGAACGAATCCCGAGGGTCCAACGGGGACTTAAACTTTGGTTTTAAAATTTTGTTTCAGCTGCTGTGTATTTTAGCTGCAACAGCAGTTTATTTTCCTTTTTTAAAAGCCAAAATCAGTAGCTAAATTCCCCAACTTGAAAAATACCCATTTCTCCATTTTTAGACTTTGAGAGCTCAAAAATAGGTGATTTCAAGTGGGTTTTCGCAAGGAATTCATTGGGTAAGTTATTTCCAACTTATATCTTTGATTTCCATCGATTATTTATGGATTTTAACATCAAAATTTGAGATCTCAACTGAAAAATTTGGGGGTTTTTGCCTAATCCGAATTTAATAGAAAATTTGAGTTTGTGAACTCATTTCAACTCTTTTTTTTAAACGGTTTTCACTATTGGATTCTAAATTTCTTGGGGAACATTTTTCACTAAAAATTTCCAGATTTCGAGAATATTTTTCGAACGAGATTTTTTTGACCATTTTACCCTTTTCTCCAAATTTCACAATATTGGTGTTGTTAGATTCGTATTGATTGTGAGATTCCATTTATGAATAGATTGTGGTGATTTGGAGCGTGCTCGGAAGGGTAAAACTCAAATTTGAGTTACTAGTTGAAGTGTTTTGAGGCAAGTGACTTCTAAACTTTGTTAAACTCTTTAGACTACACATGACTATTTTCCTAATTGTGTCGGGGAGTAATGGGGATTGAGGATGAGTTTTATTTGTTGATTGAACTTGTTGTAATTGAAAGATGGGGAATAAAACGAGCTAAATGTGTTATATGTGACTTGAATTTGTTGAATAAGTCATGTGATAACCGATATTGAGGGATAGAAGAGCATGAGTATGCTATGATTGATACATACATTGATGTTGAGACAAATGATGTGTAATACTATGATGTGTTTGTGATACGGTTGTGAATGAGATAGACGATGTGTAATACTATGATGTGGTCGTGATATGGTTGTGATTGAGACGATGATGTGTAATACTATGATGTGATCGTGATATGGTTGTGATTGAGACAAACATAATGTGTAATACTATGATGTGATCGTGATATGATTGTGATTGATGACATATGCATATTCATTATTCATCCCATGTGAACTATTCGTTGTATGAGTTCCGAGACACCGATGGATATGAGGGATGGATGGATATGAGACACGCTTGAGACTAGCTCCGGCTAGAGATATATGAGATGGACTAGCTCCTAGCGATTTGGATGTCGATGGGATCTGAGTTCCGGCGGTGATACACGGTCCATGTGTGGCCCCCATGGGTTCTCGATTTGAGTATTCAAGGATCGATTACGTCAATGTACGTGTATCGTAGACGTACATGCATCACGACTACATGACATCATTATTGCATTTGCACGCATTTGACTTCATCTTTGTCTCGTGGTGTGTGGATTTTACCTATTTGCCCCTCTTCATGTGATATATGATCTATTTGCTCTTACACGAGGATGTGAGGTTGATGTTGAGACACCGTTGGATATATCTCGTTGATTATGAATTGTGTAGTATAGGTTGTTGGTTCGCCGTTAGAATGAAGTTTCGGTGATTCGGTTGGGATTGAAAGGAGTTGTTTGTAGTCGCTAGTTTAGCTTAGTTTAGTGTTACTTGCGAGTACCGTTGCTTTTGGTACTCACCCTCGCTTCTACACAATTGTGTAGGTTGACAGCCCATCGATCCGCTTATTACTCATCTTCGATTAGAGCTTCCGCACTTACTTGAGAGGTAGCGGTTCATTCCGTACGTGCCCTCAAGTTATCTATATTTACCGTTCGTTCTATTCTAGAACTTTACTACGAGACTCGTATATTTTATTCAGATTCAGACAGAGGTTTGTACATGTGACAACCAAATTCCGGGGTTATGTCGAGTTTATTTAAAGACTTCCGCTTATCTTTCTATCGTATTCTTGTTTTATAAATTCCGTATCATCGGGTTTTGGGTGTTAGGCTGACGTGTCCTAGGTGGGGTTTGGGCACGTGCCATCACATCTGGTTTTGGGGTGTGACAAAATGGTATCGAGCCCGTGTTCGAAGGTCTCACATGTACAAACCAAGTCTTAGTAGAGTCTCGAGGATCGGCAGACGGAGACGTCCCGTACTTATCTTCGAGAGGCTATGAAGACCTAGAAAGACTTCTTTTATTTCATTCCGTTCTTATCGTGCGAGGTTGTTATCGTGGGTGCCGAGTATCGCGTGTTGTTTTTGCAGATGCCGAGGTTAGAGCTACCGAGTTAGGGGAAGAAGCCCCAGTCGAGCCGAGACCCCGCCTGTGGGTGAGGCCTGCTAGGCCGAGGACGTGGTCGAGGCCGTGCCTGAGGAGCGGCACCCGCCCGAGGCCGAGGTAGAGCCTTCACCCGAGCCACGTATTGGGGTAGCTGCAGAGCAAGCTCACGCGGGCCATGCACCCCGGCCCATGATGCATGCACGTCGACAGATATCATACTGTTATTGGAGCGTCTTGCTCGGGGTGCGCGAGTATACCACGGGTTACAGCCGGGGTAGGGGCACAGCCCCGGTTATCGCATCGGATTCCAGTCATTCCCGAGCTTGGTTCACCCACCACCACAGTTCCAAAGACCTATTTGTAGGCGCACGGCGCCTCGAGGTGGCCTTGGCCGATGATGACCAGTGTCCTATGAGCGATTTCGAAAAATGAAGCCATCTCGGTTTCATGGTACTAAGACCGATGATGCTCACGAGTTTTTGACCTTGAGTCGAGAGATGCCGGCGCGGTACGCATGTTAGATGAGAGGGGCGTCCGATTTGTGTCCCTTCGCTACGCGGTGTCGCTAGGGAGTGGCCGAGGACCTTCATGAGTTCGAGACCAACAGATCTCCTCCCATGGAGCCGGAGTGAGTTTGCTAGTGCCTTCGAGGGTCGTTTCATCCCTTGGAGTGTACGGGAGGAGAGCCGTATGAGGTTTGAGAGTTTGGTGCGAGGTAGCATGTCGGGCCGCAGATTACGAGGCTCGATTCGTCGCTTGTCGAGACATGCCTCTGCTTTGATTTCAGGTGAGCCTGAGCGGATTCGCAGATTTGTCAGGGGTTTGACTCCCACTATCCGTAGTTATGTGTTTAGATCATCTCGAGAGGGTGCTTCCTTTCAGACTATAGTGAGTGCAGCCAGAGAGGCTGAGTTGCTTGAGCGGGATGATTTTGGTGGGCCCAAAAGGGTCCGTACAGTGGTCGATATTCGGGTACCTCGCCAGGAGGTAGGGGCCCACACAGGGAGGCGGGTCCTTCCCATCGTCAAAGGCCGCACATGCTTCATTACCGCCTATCGAGGCGGGCGGCTCGGGGTCCTCCTGTTTCGGGTCGAGGTGGTTATAGCATTACTTCGGGTTCTTCGCGCCGAGGATCCACACCGAGGTCTTGCTATGGTTGCGGTGATCCGGCCACTTGATTCGTCGGTGTCCATATCGACTCCCCGACCACACCGCATTGTCTCCGCTGGCCTGTGGAGAGATTCAAAGACCTCCCCGCTGCAGAGGTCGGGCCTGGGACCGGCATCCGGTAGAGGCGGACGAGCCTGTAGGTGCTAGTGGCGCTTCAGTTCACGAGAGCGGCGAGGTGCCCAATGTTACGCTTTCCCGGGAGGCCCGAGGCCGAGGCTTCCGATGCAGCTATCACGGTGTATCATCTCGCCTTGTCATCTACCCGCTTCGTGTTATTTGATCCTGGTTCTACATTCTCATATGTGTCTACATATTTTGCTTCCGACCTCGAGTTGACTTATGATCGTATGTCTGTGCCTATTAGAGTCTCTACACCCGTAGGTGAACCCTTAGTGGTGAATCGAGTATATCGATCTTGTCTTGTTGTCTTATCAAGGTATGAGACTTGGGTGGATACGATTCTTCTTGATATGTTAGACTTTGATGTCATATTGGGTATGGACTGGCTTTCCCCCTATCATGCGCTTCTTGATTATTATGCTAAGACGGTCACCTTAGCTATTCCTGTATTTCTAGAGTGGAGTGGAGAGGGACTAGTGGTTCGTATCCCAACGGGTCATATCTCATATTCGGGCTCGAGGATGATTGACCGGGGTTGTTTATCTTATTTGGCCTTTATTCGGGATGTTGAGCCGAGTCACCGCCATGGAGTCTATTCCTGGTTCGAGAGTTCCCCGATGTGTTTCCCGAGGATCTACCCGGTGTTCCTCCCGTCCGTGATATTGACTTCTCTATTGACTTGGGAGCCGTGCACCAAGCCCATATCTATTCCACCTTATCGTATGGCTCCACTGAGTTGAAGGAGTTGAAGGATCGATTCGTGGACTTATTGAGTAAAAGGATTCATACGCCCTAGCGTGTCTCCTCGGGGTGCACCGGTCTTATTTGTGAAGAAGAAAGATGGGTCGATGAGGATGTGTATTGACTATAGACGCTGAACAAGGTAACGGTGAAGAACAAATATCCCCTTCCTCGCATTGATGACTTGTTTGATCGCCTTCAGGGGCAGCCTTGTTCTCTAAGATCGACTTGAGATCCGGGTATCATCACCGAGGATTGCCTTCGATGTGGCGAAGACTGACTTTTCGCACACCTATATGGTCATTATGAGTTTTTGGTGATGTCATTTGGGCTCACCAATGCCCCCGCGACGTTCATGGAGTTGATGAATGGAGTGTTTCGCCCATACTTGGATTCCTTCGTGATTGTGTTTATTGATGACATCTTGGTATATTCCAAGACCGAGGCGGATCATGTTTGTCATTTGAGGGTCGTGCTACGAAGTTGAGAGATGAGAAGTTGTACGCTAAATTGTCTAAGTGTGAGTTTTGGCTTGAGTCGCTGGCTTTCCTAGGGCACGTGGTGTCTAAGGATGGAGTTAGGGTTGATCCGGCCAAGATTGAGGCGGTTCAAGGTTGGACTAGACCTACATCACCTACCGAGATTCGGAGTTTTGTTGGCTTGGCGGGTTACTATCGGCGTTTTGTTCGAGGATTCTCTACTATAGCCGCGCCGTTGACCCGCATTGACTCAAGACGGTTCCTTTTCATTGGTCACCCGAGTGTGAGGCGAGCTTCAAAGGCTCAAATCCCTATTGACTTCAAAGACTGTCTTGACTTTGCCGGAGGAGGGTGTTGGATTTACCGTTTATCAGGACGCTTCCGGTGTTGGACTTGGAGGTGTTTTGATGCGTAGGGTAAGGTTGTAGCATATGCCTCTAGACACCAAGGCACACGAGAAGAATTACCCAACTCATGATTTGGAGTTGGCGGCCGTGGTATTTGTGCTTAAGTTGTGGAGACATTACCTATATGGTGTTCATTGCGAGGTATTTACCGATCATGTGAGCCTACGCACATATTCACTCGGCGGGATCTCGAACTTGAGACAACGTAGGTGGCTTGAGTTGCTCAAGGACTACGACATGACTATTTTGTATCACCCCGGAAGGCCAATGTGGTGGCCGATGCCTTGAGTAGGGAAGACTCCTAGTATGGGGAGTCTTGCCGCGATCGTTGTTGAGAGGCGGCCTTTGGTTCGGGATGTTGTTGAGGTTATTTGACAAAACATGGTGAGATTTCGGGTTTCGAGGAGAGTGGAGGTGTGTTTGCCTTCATTGAAGCCCGTTCATCTTTGATGGAGCAGATTAGAGAGCATCGTATGAGGATGGGAAGTTATGTCTCATCCGGGACAAGGTGATGAGTGGTGAAGCCAAGAAGGCTAAGATTGACTCCGATGGTGTATTGAGGATTGAGGGCCTGGATATGTGTGCCCAAGGTTGGTGATTTGATCGATTGATTCTTGAGGAGGCTCATTATTCTAGGTATTCTATTCATCCCGAGCGGCGAAGATGTATCATGATCTTAGTCAACACTATTGGTGGTGTGGGATGAAGAGGATATTGCAGAAGTTTGTGGCTAGGTGCTTGACATGTCGCCAGTCATGTGAGCACCAAGCCCGGGTGGTGTGACGCAGAGGATGCCCATTCCTACTTGGAAGTGGGAGAGGATTGCTATGGACTTCGTAGTTGGATTGCCTACCACCGTGGGTGGTTATGATTCTATATGGGTGGTCGTCGACTGCATCGACCAAGTCTCGGCTTCATTTCATCCCTTGTCCCGAGTGAGGTATACAAATGGAGAAGTTGGCTCGCATTTATATTAGTCGATTGTGCGGTTACACCTGAGTGCCTGTCCATTGTGTCCGACAGGGGTTCAGATTCACTTCTCATTTCGAGAGCATTACAACGATGATTTGGGCACTAGACTCGACACGAGCACAGACTTTTCACCCTCGGACCGACGGTCGCCCGAGAGGACTATTCAAGTGTTGGAGGACATGCTTCGGGCTTGCGTGATCGACTTTGGTACTAGATGGGATCAACACTTGCCATTGCGTAGTTCGCCTACAACAACAGCTATCATTCTAGCATCGGGATGGCACCTTTTGAGGCACCGTATGGTAGGCGGTGTAGATCACCTATTGGATGGTTTGATTCCGGCGGACGTGGGCTCCCTTGGTACCGATATTCTTAGAGAGGATATGGAGCGTGTTCGTGTGATTCGAGTAGGCTTTTGACCGCCCGCAGTAGGCGTAAGAGTTATGCCGATGTGAGGGTTCGACCCTTAGAGTTCATGGTGGGTGATCGAGTTTGGCTTCGGCATCGCCCATGAAGGGTGTGATGAGATTTGGGAAGAAGGGCAAGCTCAGCCCCTAGGTTCATTGGCCCATATGAGATTTTGGAGAGGATGGGAGAGGTGGCTTACAAGTTAGCCTTGCCACCTAGTTTGGCAATGTGGCATCCAGTTTCCATGTTTCTATGCTCCTAAGTATGTTCCTATGAGTCTCACGTGATTTCGGTTGAGTCGGTGGAGTTGAGTCCAGATTTGACATTTGGAGGAGGAGCCTATAACTATTTTGGACAGGCGTGTTCGCAAGCTTCGGACCAAGGACATCGTTTCGGTGAAGGTTCAAAGGAGGCATCGATCGATAGGAGGCGACTGGGAGTCCGAGGATGATATGCGGTCCGATATCCCCAAACTTTTCGAGGCTTCGGTACTTTCTTTTACTTTATGTTCGAGGACGAACATGGTTTTTAGTGGTGAATGATGTAATGACCCGAAAGGTCATTTTGGTAATTTTTCGTGGAAATGACTATTTTGCCCTTTCGGTAGTTGCCCCGAGTCCCATGTTTTGTGGTTGTAAAGTTGGTTTGAGGAAAAGTTAGTAAAAAGTTGAATTTTTGAGAAGTTGAGTTTTTATGAGTTAAAGTTGGTTAAAAAGTGCTTTTTCGAGTCATTTGGAGTTTCGGGACTCGGATCGGATTTCCGTCGATTCCGACGCTTTAGAATGTCAAAACGGGTCTGTGTGAAGTTACTGGTCGAATTTGGAGTTGAAACGAAGAATTGAGGTCCTAAGTTGCTAAAGTTGTGAAATTTTGACAAAGAGTTGACTTTGGTCAACATGTGAGGTTCCGAGGCTCGCATTGAAATTCCGAGAGTACCGTTGGTTTCGGGAGGCGATTTTAAGTCTAGAATGAGTCTTGGTTGAATTTTTAGACACTCCGTTTGAGTTTCGAATTTTTTTTTTTGGCGTTAAACTAGTTTCTTGGCATCTTATTGATTTTTGGGTCAAGGAGTCGTCGAATTCAAATTCCGACGGTTCCATTGAGTCCGGAACGTCGAATTTAGTGGGGGTACATATTTAGTTTGTGTGCACGAGATTCCGAACGAATCCCGAGGGTCCAACGGGGACTTAAACTTTGGTTTTAAAATTTTGTTTCAGCTGCTGTGTATTTTAGCTGCAACAGCAGCTTTTATTTTCCTTTTTTAAAAGCCAAAATCAAAGCTAAATTCCCCCAACTTGAAAAATACCCATTTCTCCATTTTTAGACTTTGAGAGCTCAAAAATAGGTGATTTCAAGTGGGTTTTCGCAAGGAATTCATTGGGTAAGTTATTTCCAACTTATATCTTTGATTTCCATCGATTATTTATGGATTTTAACATCAAAATTTGAGATCTCAACTGAAAATTTGGGGGTTTTTGCCTAATCCGAATTTAATAGAAAATTTGAGTTTGTGAACTCATTTCAACTCTTTTTTTTAAACGGTTTTCACTATTGGATTCTAAATTTCTTGGGGAACATTTTTCACTAAAAATTTCCAGATTTCGAGAATATTTTTCGGAACGAGATTTTTTTGACCATTTTACCCTTTTCTCCAAATTTCACAATATTGGTGTTGTTAGATTCGTATTGATTGTGAGATTCCATTTATGAATAGATTGTGGTGATTTGGAGCGTGCTCGGAAGGGTAAAACTCAAATTTGAGTTACTAGTTGAAGTGTTTTGAGGCAAGTGACTTCTAAACTTTGTTAAACTCTTAGACTACACATGACTATTTTCCTAATTGTGTTGGGGAGTAATGGGGATTGAGGATGAGTTTTATTTGTTGATTGAACTTGTTGTAATTGAAAGATGGGGAATAAAACGAGCTAAATGTGTTATATGTGACTTGAATTTGTTGAATAAGTCATGTGATAACTGATATTGAGGGATAGAAGAGCATGAGTAGGCTATGATTGATACAGACATTGATGTTGAGACAAATGATGTGTAATACTATGATGTGGTTGTGATACGGTTGTGATTGAGATAGACGATGTGTAATACTATGATGTGGTCGTGATATGGTTGTGATTGAGACATTGATGTGTAATACTATGATGTGATCGTGATATGGTTGTGATTGAGACGGATAATGTGTAATACTATGATGTGATCGTGATATGATTGTGATTGATGACATATGCATATTCATTATTCATCCCATGTGTGAACTATCTCGTTGTACGAGTTCCGAGACACCGATATGAGGATGGATGGATATGAGACACAGTTGAGACTAGCTCCTAGGCTAGAGTTATATGAGATGGACTAGCTCCGGCTAGCGATTTGGATGTCGATGGGACCTGGTTCCGGCGGTGAGACACGGGCCATGTGTGGCCCCCATGGGTTCTGATTTGAGTATCCAGCGCGGACTGATTACGTCAACAGACGTGTATCGTAGGACGTACATGCATCACGACTACATGACATCATTATTGCATTTGCATCGCATTTGACTTCATCTTTGTCTCATGGTGTGTGGATTTTACCTATTTGCCCCTCTTCATGTGATATATGATCTATTTGCTCTTACGTGAGGATGTGAGGTTGATGTTGAGACACTGTTGGATATATCTGATTATGAATTGTGTAGTATAGGTTGTTGGTTCGTGTTAGAATGAAGTTTCGGTGGTTCGGTTGGGATTGAAAGGAGTTGTTTGTAGTGCTAGTTTAGCTTAGTTTAGTGTTACTTGCAGTACACGTTGCTTTTGGTACTCACCCTTGCTTCTACACAATTGTGTAGGTTGACACTCTATCGATCCGGCTTATTACTCATCTTCGATTAGAGCTTCCAGACTTACTTGAGAGGTAGCGGTTCATTCCGACGTGCCCTCAAGTTATCTATATTTACCGTTACGTTCTATTCTAGAACTTTACTATGAGACTCGTATATTTTATTCGGATTCTGTATTAGAGGTTTGTACATGTGACAACCAAATTCCCGGGGTTATGTCGAGTTTATTTAAAGACTTCCGCTTATCTTTCTATCGTATTCTTATTTTATAAATTCTGTATCATCGGGTTTTTGGGTGTTAGGCTGACGTGTCCGGTGGGGTTTGGGCACGTGCCATCACATCTGGTTTTGGGGTGTGACAGATTTTGTTATAATAGTTGTATATGCTGATGATTTAAATATCATTGGTACTCCTAAAGAGCTTTCAAAAGCCGTTGAGTGTTTAATGAAAGAATTTGAAATGAAAGATCTTGGTAAGACAAAATTTTGTCTTGGCCTACAGATTGAGCATTTGAAAAATGGAATATTTGTTCATCAATCAACATACACAGAAAAGGTTTTAAAGCGATTTTACATGGATAAATCACATCCATTGAGTACCCCGATGGTTGTGAGATCGCTTGACATACATAAAGATCCATTTCGACCTCAAGAAAATGATGAAGAGCTTCTTGGCAATGAAACTCCATATCTTAGTGCCATTGGGGCGCTTATGTATCTTGCTAATAATACTCGACCAGATATTTGTTTTGCAGTAAGTTTATTGGCAAGATTCAGCTCGTCGCCAACAAAGAGACATTGGAATGGAGTCAAACATATATTAAGATATCTTTAGGGAACCATTGATATGGGATTATTTTATTCTAATAAATCCAAGTCAGAAATGATTGGTTATGCAAATGTTGGATATTTGTCTGATCCACATAAAACTCGATCTCAGACAAGCTATTTATTTACATATGGAGGCACAGCTATATCTTGGCGTTCAATGAAGCAAACATTAGCTGCTACTTCTTCAAATCATGCCGAAATAATAGTCATCCATGAAATGAGTCGGAAATGTGTTTGGTTGAGATCAATGACTCAACATATTCAAGAAATTTGTGGTTTTTCTATGGAAAAAGATATTCCAACTACATTATACGAAGACAATGCTACATGTATAGCTCAACTGAAGGGAGGATATATTAAAGGAGATAGAACAAAACACATTTCACCAAAATTCTTTCTCACTCATGATCTTGAGAAAAAAGGTGAAATAAATGTTCAACAAATTCGCTCAGTTGATAATTTAGCGGATCTTTTCACTAAAGCATTACCAACCTCAACATTTGAAAAGTTGGTATTCAAGATTGGAATGCGTCGTCTCCAAGAAATTAAATGATGTTCGCAATGGGGGGAGTAAACTACGCGCCGCACTCTTTCTCCCTTGACCTAGGTTTTATCCCAATGGGTTTTTCTGGCAAGGTTTTTAACGAGGCAGCAAACAAAGCGTATTACAAGATATGTGTACTCTTTTGTCCTTCACTAAGATTTTTTTTTTAGTAAGGTTTTAACGAGACATATTATCTATCAATGGTCATCCAAGGGGGAGTGTTGTAAATCATTTTGGTGGTTAAATGGATGACCATAACTCCTTGGTTAATTTCCCTCCTTTATGAGTAGTAATGTTGTTGATAATGTGGTCAAATGGATGACCATAACTCCTAGGTTAATTTCATCCTTTATTGGTAGTAATGTTGTTGATAATATGGTTGATTGGATGGCCATAACTCCTAGGTTTATTTCCTTCTTAATGGGTAGTAATTCTCAAGGTTTAATGTAATGTTTATGACACCTTTTGGTATTCCTCAATGTAATCCTATAAATAGTGGTGTTGAGAATAATGTTGAATACACTTGAAAGAAAGAATGTTAGTTTGTATTGTTCCTCTTGTCTTATAGTCTTCTTCTCTTCCTCTTTATATTGTTCTTTTGTCCTTAAGTTTTACAATAGAAGCTTATATATAAATAAATATATATACCATCAACATTAAATTGGTTCATCTTTAAAGTTGTATTCTCCTCTTTATAGCTTACCCTAAATAAATATGAAAAGAAGTTTGATAGTATTGAAAGTAGTTATTATGTTGTGTTCACTTATCGAATGTTAATTAGTTCATTAGTTTATTAAATTCAAGATATATTAATTTAAATAAATATTATCGATTAATATAATAAATTAATTATTTAAGGCTAATAAATATGGATTTAATTAAGTATAAAGTAAAGAAACCTCAATAATTTTGGTGCTAATTATGTTCTATCCTAAAAGTTTTCCAAATTATCATAATCCCCGATTTTCAGAACTCGCAGATACAATGATCCTTCACCTGATACACAACAAATTAAATAATACATAAGTTATGTATCAGATACTTAAATCTGATTGGCCAAACAGAAGCATGTTCTCATCATAACTCCACCATCCTACAACTATAAATAGGGGTCCTGATAATTCAGAAAAAAAATACCACAATTCTAATTAACAAGAAGCCAGAGAAAGTTCGTAGATCCAGAGTCGCAGATTTCTCTACAAGTTTACGAATTCAAGCATTCAAGATCAAGACCACCATATTCATGTATAAGCTCAAAAACCCTTGAATTCAAATACAAATCAAGATTAAGTACATCAACTAGAGGGGGTTTATATTGATAGCTAATTAATTATAATAGTGTTTCAGGAAGACAAATAGCTAATTACAATTTATTATTATTAGATTTTTTTTATATTATAAACGGGAATGAGTACAAACACACATGGATACATTTTGGCACTCTATAGGTAAATTAGAAACTTGCATCAGTACATGAAATCTTGACCTAATTATAATTAGAAATACTTCCATACAATACTATTTATTTCACAAATTAGACAAACCAATAATTTTTATTATTCATCACACAGACAAAGTAAATAGATATATCATCAGATGAGATTTCCAAACTTCAATGATCATTTAATTATTGTGGAGATGACTTTCCAAATCTCTAGTGATATCGATCATAAGACTCAAGAGAGTAATAGGTTCTAGTGTGTAGTTTTCTTCTCGTACACTAGTGTCCACGTTGCCCAATTATCTTCAAAGGATGCAGTAATAGCGAAGGAATTGTACAATTCCAACGTATCTCCCTCTAACACTTTCCAAGTAATTGATTTTTTCTCATCGTCAATGGCTTCAATCAGTTGCTTAGTAACCTTAACTTTTCCATCTGTAATCATTTAAAAAGAGTTACGAAAATAGAAATGTGTTAATCATATCTCAATTGTCTAAAAGACATTTCTTCTATCTCAATTTATATGATATTATTGATTGATTCAAATTATTTTATTTTTTTTAAAAGAACAAGATAATTTCTCCATTTTGCAAATTATCTCAAGCTCACAAAGATTTGCTCAACTTTTTTCAAAATTGTCTTTATCTTTAAAAATCTCAACAGATCTGTTAATGTTAGGATGACAAATAATCATATGTTACTTGAATTATATAACTAATAACATGTTTGATCAAGTTTTTAAAATTCGCTTATTTTAAAATTGTTTTTTTTTTGTCAGAAGTATTCAAAGGTAAACCATATTACTAATTGCCCAATTTTTAAAATTGCTTGATATGAAAAGTGCATTTTTTCAATTAGTATTTTACAAAAGTATTTTTTAAAAATAATTGTGTTTGTTTAATCAGCTTAAAAAGAATTTTAATGTGGATCCTATTTATTCCGTGATTTTATAAAGAAAATATTAATTCGAGTGAAATCTCAACATCAAGTCAGGATGGCCGAGTCGTCTAAGGCGCTAGACTCAAGTTTTGGTCTTCATAAGAGGGCGTGGGTTCAAATCTACTTATGACATTTTTTTTTTCGGACACCCATTTTTTTCTTTCTTTTTCGGACACCCATTTTTATTTGAAATAATAAAGACAATACAATATAGCTATAGCAAAGAAAAAATAACATGTAATAATAAAAATCTAAGAATAAAATGATAATACTATTATGAAAAGAAGGGGCAGGTAAAGGTATTCTAGACTATCATTATGCCTCTCCCACAGGAAAGTAAATCAACACTTAAAATTACAGATTAACTTTCTATTCTAATTATTTTTAATATTCTAAAAGAATAATTACTTTTTGAAAAGAAAAGAAAAAAACATTTTTTTTATTTTCTAAAAGCTGCCTCTCCCACGAGAAAGTAAATCTACATTTAGGGGTCGTTTGGTTTGAATATGAGTTATGATGGAATACGTTATGTTGGGATTAGTTATGATGAGATAAGTTGTCCAGGGATTATTTCTTATTGAGTGTTTGGTTTGTTGTATTCAAAATATTATATATTGATAAATTTTAAGAACAAGTTGTTTGTTTACAAAATTACCCTTCACATTATTTAAACTTTTTAAATTTTTCTTTGCGAGCTTTAGTTATTCATTTTTTAAAATAAAACTTTTATTTTATTTAACTTAAATATTTTTGTTTATGTATCCCCGTGATAAGTACCATGCGTATTTAAAAATATAACATTTTTCTTATTTAGCTTAAAAATAGAACTTCCCTCTTAAGTTTGTTAAAGAGAAGAAAATTTATGAGAAATCAAAATAAAATAAACATAAGAATTAGTCAAATAAATTCATAAATAAAAATTATATTTATATAGTGTAATTTTTTAATAGAAAAATATGTATAATTATCATAAAAATAAGGAGTAGTAAATATTATTATACATGGTATTAAAAAAATGTAAATATACATAAATGTGAAAAATGGTGTATAAAAAGGATTTAAAGGGACATATTTGTCATTTATCTATTTTATCCCGGGATAAGTTATCCCGGGATTACTATACCACCCATGGGGAGGGATAACTTATCCCGGTACTAATTATTAATCCTGAGATAAGTTATCCCGAACTTGCCAACCAAACAATAAATTAAGTGGTACTATAATTTAATCCCGAAATTATTTGTACTTCTCATTTACACCAAACAACCCCTTAAAGTTATCCACTAATCTGTTATCTTAATCCTCACTATTCTAAAATATTTTCTTTTTGAAAAGAAAAAAACAGAAGCATTTTTAATTCCTAAAAACTAGGCCAAACAAATAATAAAGCTTGACCAAGGGGTGTTACGTAGACCGTTTGTCCCAATACGAATAGTAGTGGTTGCTTCTAAGGATCAAATCCATGACCTATAGGTTATAAGTCGGACAAAAACAAATTTATTATTGCTCCAAGAATCCTCTTTAACTAAAAAAAAAGTAAAAATAATAATCTTAAATAATCGAGAAAAATATTGTGTTGGGAATTTTACCATGATTGTATTTCCAGCCAATTATTGAACCAACTTTTAGATCTTGATCACCTTCGTGAATATTAAAATGGTGGACTTTATCAGGACTTATGTTAGATACGTGATGAGCGTTAATTTGATAAAGATCATGAAACAAGTGTCCTCCACACTTAATCTCCATCGAAGCAACCAACTTGCCTTTGAAACCCATATTTCTTCTTTGATATATCAATGAATTGTAAGAAGAATGTTTGATGGTGAAAAATTATTCAGAAGTTGTAGCCTTTATATAGACATTATTAGCTCTGAGAATTGAGATGCTAGTAAGAAAAACATGGGCCACTATATACATGCATATCATGTTTTTAGTATGAATGAAGGATTAGTCATTTTAGTTCATTACGAGAATAATTAGATATTATTAGTAATTAAATTAAGGTGGAATCATCGACATATATCTAAAGCTCATACGATTTTTGACTTAGGCACTTCAGTAATTTCAACTGAACTTATTAGGTTTACAGCTCGAAAGGAATTTAACGAGTTGATTCTACGTGAACTAACATAATTAAGGGGCATTTGTCATGATTTGTTTAACTTAGAATTGAGATGCTAGTAAAAAACATGGGCCACTATATACATGCATATCATGTTTTTAGTATGAATGAAGGATTAGTCATTTTAGTTCATTACGAATATAATTAGGTATTATTAGTAATTAAACTAAGGTGGAATCATCGACATATATCTAAAGTTGACACGATTTTTGACTTAGGCACTTCAATAATTTCAACTGAACTTATTAAGTTTACAGCTCAAAAGGAATTTAACGAGTTGATTCTACATGAACTAACATAATTAAGGGGCCTTTGTCATGATTTTTTTTAACTTTTTTTTTTTTGGAGTTGAATTAATTTTTCAAATATTATTTTTTTTCATTTTGAAACTATAAATTATTTTATTTTAAATTTCACAATAAAATATGACCAAACGCTCACTAAGTTTTCATCGCAGATGCTAAGGCTCGTTTTCTGAACGAGTCATGACCGCTACCCGATAAGTGTGGTGCTCGATGATGTTCATTTGTATTCCTTTTATTGAAAACTCACACTGTATGTATAAGATCAAATATTTTACGATGGCATACAATTTATAATATTAATATTAAGGAGCTCACTTGCAACACTAAACTTAATTTGCGTATGTCAAACTTAGCTGAAATCTAATTTGGTCGTGAGTTAGAGTGATAAATGGACGGATTAAGTTAAAATTGAACTGATTAAAACAGATTACATTAATTATTGGATCAAGATATAATGTACATAACATTTAGTTGTGTATTTAACATGAAATCTTTTAGCATATTACTCTCTGTTTTAATTTGTCTAACTTATTTTTCTTTAGCAACTTCTAATTATTATTATTTTTTTATTTTATGTAAATTTTACGCCTTCAATGGTGCAAGCCTTTTATTTCATCCAACATTTATACAGAGAACAAGCAGAAGGGGACGATAAGCTTTTTATTTCATCCAAGATTTATACAGAGAACAGGTAGAAGGGGACGATAGCCTAAACCTCCGGAAATAAGCATTAATATACACCCTTGAAAACAAATCATGTACAATAAAACTAAAGAATTCTAACTTTTTACACAATATATTTAAAATCACAGAATTAAAAAGCATTTTGATATATATAATATATTTTTAATCAAAGTCTTTATGCTAAGTTAAAGTCAGACGAATAAATTAAAACAATAAAATATAACATTTCTCTTCATTGAGAGAATAAAGTAGGAATGATTTAAGTTAACCTGTTGAAACAATTACAGTTTGTGTAGAGTAAAACCAAAGAAAGAAAAAGAACAAAGGAATAATATTGGAGATCAAAGATGTTAGTTTGGTGCGACGAATCAAATTCTTTTATTAATTATGTAAGAAGATAAGTGTTAAAAGTAAATTAACACAAACTTTTACGTGGAAAACTTTTTGTTAAAGAAAAACGCGAACCACAATTATAAGATTTTCCTCAACTCCTCACTATAGCAATTTAAGGTTATAATTCTTTTTTGGAAAACTTCAGAATATGGCAAACATTCAAATATATTCAAGAAAAATAACTATGTTTTATTTTTTTCATGTTATATGGATATAATTAGACTATAAATAGCAAAGTTAATTATATACAAATAAATAATTATATATATATATATATATATATTTAATATAATAAATAAATATTAAATAGGAAAGCAATTATTGAATGCCTAATTAATTATGGCAAACACATTTGTGATTTTTTTTTCCATGTTGACCATCATCAAATTTTTCTCTTTCATCAATATTCATACATCACATACTTTCTTATTTTTTCCCCCAAATTCATAAATTCAAGATCCATTACATCACTGCATGAGTGTTTTTGGTGATTTTGTATCCATCAGATATCTTCTAATTGCACATTTATCTCATTTTTATGAACATTATATATCTACACATCTACACTTTCTTCTATTTTCATAAGGTTTTGATTCAAGAATTTGTTTATCCATTTCAATGGCTGAAATTGATACTCGAGGAGCGTTACGAGAGATATACATTTATTTGACAAATAGTTGGATGAACTACCTTCTTTTTGATTTGTGTATTACTCAACAACAAGTCAAATTTTCGTGCTCTATTGCAGCAATGGAGAACGAAAGAAGAACAAAAAAGGTTAATGACCATATACCCTTAAATCTGCTTGAAGAAATCGAACATGCAAAATTAGTAAAGAGGAAAAAAGGTTCAAAAGTGAAAACTAATCTTGTGATTCAAGTGGGTGTGAAAAAGAGCAATGAAAGCAGAACAAGAGGAAAATGAAATTGAGATTTGTATGCTTTATTTTTTTTAGTTTAATGTCATTTACTTACATATCTCAACACATGTATTGTGTGCCATTGTCATTATATTATGGATTGTCCTCTTGCATTGAAATTGTTAGAAAAATTAATTTCGTATGTATATAGTTGTTAAAAAATGAGTACAAGAAGAACATGAACAAAAAAGAGATTGAGGGTTCTTTGATTGTCAATTTTGTATATAGTAGAATACTTATATACATAGACATTTGTATTATTATATAACCACAAGTTGAATTGTTGATCTGTGAATACAATTATATTTGAATACACAAGTACTCTGTCAAATTTGAAAAGTTGATTAGGGAATTCAAGTATAGTTGGATACATCAATACAATATTGTTGGCCTTTTCAAAATTTTATTTACAAGAATACTTATACAGTTTGATACCCACAAATTGTATATTTTTTTGATCATGTGTCTAATGTATCCATACTTATACGCTTTGATACCCACAAATTGTATCTTTTTTGCTCGTTTGTCTAATGTATCCATATTTTTTCTTAACAACAGTGTTGAAATGTATCCATATTTATATACATAGATACTTGTATTGTTATATAAGCACAAGTTGAAATGTTGATTTGCGAATATAGTTATATTTAGATAGATAAGTACTATATCCAAGATAAAAAGTTGATTAGGGAATACAAGTATAGTTGTATCCAACGTATTCATTTTTGTGTTTAACAACAACGTGTTCATTGTATTCTATATTGATGTATTCATTTTTTGTTTAACAACTAGTGTATCTATTGCCATGTAGTTCACCTAATTCAAAATCGAAATACTTAACCTTCATTCACAAATTCAACAATTTGCTTACATACAATAACTTGAATTAACAAAAAAAAATTATTAATACCTTTACAACACCAGAATAAGAATTATGGAGACAACAAGAAATTTGAGTATGATGTATCACATTTTTTGTTAAACTGATAAAGAATATGATATGATGTCTTTAAATGAGTAATTTTCAATTATAAAGTTAATTATGGGAAGTTGCTCATTGTATGGACGTAATGTAAGGATAGTGGGTTATATTTAGCGTCAATTCCTTATTTAGTTTGTTGTACTTAGAGATGTATTAATGTAAAAATAAAGAACTATACAAAAATACAGCGAAAAAGTGATATAAATTATAGTCATTTATTGTAAATAACATACTTATAGCTATTGATATTCATTAACCCTATAAATATAGTTATTTTTGTAAGTTGCTTTGTTTTTTTTTTTTTTGGTACACCTATGAAATTGTCTCCTACAATCTTCCCCATTGGGTCATTATTTTTCTTTTTAGTTTAATTCGATCAATGAAAATTTTAAAATAAGAGACCTCAAAAGATTTCTTATTTTTAATAAAATCACTTATAGGTCATTATTTTTCTTCATAGAGCCGCAACCCTCTCTCACTCATCAGTCTTCCATCACCACCACCCTCATCATCGCCTGTTGGTACCGCCCTGGCTCTACCTCCGGCAATCCGCAACAAGCCAATTTAAGGTGGTTATTTTGCTCTAATTTTTTTTACCTAATTGAAATTAAAGTAAGCTCGAACTATCGTCAAATTTGACCTGAAACTATTCATATTCGACATAATTATTAACCCGAAAATTTGAAATTACTCATATTCAACCTAATTTTAGAATTGAATTGAATCAAATATTTAAAAAAATAAAATTGGTTACATTGGTTAGATAATTTTTAATTGAGTCTTCTTGAAGGATTTAACAAGGAATAATATTTCAAGAATATTATTAATGTACTTGTGATAATCCAAATATTTGTGTTGGATGCTGTTGGACATTTACTATTATGTTTTATGATTGACTCTATTATGCGAATAAAAATAATAACATTAATATTTTTTTTAAATCTCATTTTCTTAAAAAATATCTTAGTTATTGGACTATATAAAAGTATTACCTACGATGAGTTTTGAAGTCAAATCATGTTCTAAAAAATTGAGGGTTAATCAAAAATAATAATTTTATTTCATAAAAATAAAAATAAATTTACATAACGTACACCTCATTCTTCTCCGACACCATAACGATATGTTGCTATACTTTTGAGTTTTCACATATCTTTAATGCTAATACATGTGATATGTTCTTTACCCACTATTTCTGCTTTAATTTGTTTCAAGAATCTTCTTTTTAGATCAATTTTTAAGCTTTTAGGTAAAGTCTTCTTCTTCCTTTTTTTCTTTTTGGAAAAACACTTATCAAGCTGCTTTTCTTCTATTTACAAAGTTACTATTAGTACTTCATTAATTCTTTTAATCATTATCACTATAACATTCTTAAGATTTTCTTCTTTTTAATAAAGGTTCAAAACTTGAGTGTATTAGTTTGGGTGAAACTAGTATATATATATGTTCCGTATTTCTATTTATTTTTGACATTTTATTTTTGTTTTCTGTTTTATTTTTGTTCTTAAAAATTGAAAGTGTTTAAATGTATTACCTAATTAATTACCTCCCTTTAAACATTTATTAAATTAATATACATTTAAGTAAATGGGAGATGAAAGACCAAAAGCTTTTTATTTTCCACAACTATTTATATTTGCCTATAAAATAAAAAGATTTGAGTATTTGTAGTCAACAACAATAAACTCCTTAACTTTGCCTCCTCCTCTTCATCATCATTCATCATTATCATGTTAATCAATTTCTGAATTTAAGATACATATGATACACTAAAAAAAAACTGAATATATCTTAATTATACATGAAATATATATTACTATACATGAAGTATATACTGACTATACAATCTCGATCAATTCAGAATCACCACTAGATTATCTTAAAATTTAGATATGAAATCCTCTAGATATTTCAAGTCTTTTAATATATATGCATTTGAAACGATTCACGTTTTCGGTACATCGATTCTTTTTAAAAAATAAATAAATAGGAGAAGACAAAAAGGAATGACGAAGCAGAAGATGATAATTTTCTCAAAATCACTTCTAAACAGTCTCAAAATTTAGATATGAAATTCTCTTGATATTTTAAATCTTTTGATATATAATTTGTTTGAAATAATTTACGTTTTCAATATATCAATTTTAAAATAAAATAAAATAGGAGAAGACGAAGACGAAGAAAGAGGAGGAGGAAGAGGATGAAAGGAAAAATGAGGAAGAAGAAGCTATTAATGACGAAATTGAAAGGGAAAAAAAATATTTGACCAATTTCAATAATTTTAAAAATTGGGACAATTTTTTCTTTAATAAAGCAAAAGGCCAAATGGCCACTTTGCATAATTTCCCGATGAATTAATAATAAGTGGAAGGGGAATTACCTAGAGAGAACTAAGAACTCCGGCTGTTCCAATTTACTAATATTTTTTACTTTTTCTGATTCAAACTTCTTAAATTTTATCATATATTTTGATATAGAATCTTTTGAATTTTCAAAATAAGATTTATATATTTACTCGTTAAATGTAATACTATAAAATAAAATAAGAAACTATCTAATAACACAAACGTTCCTACAATATTTACTATTTCTCCCTATAATTTAAAATAATTACATTTTATCTTACTATTTTAATAATTTCATATCAGATGTCAAGTCAGATACATAAAAATCACACTAGATACACATTATATACATGTATCTCGTGTGATTCGCATGTATCCTGGACACCGTATACACGAGAAAGATATGAGGGAGGTGAGCGAGATGGGAGGGAGACGAGCGAAATTTGTCTATCTATCTCAGATACATGCTAATTCAATATGATACAATGTATATAAAACAAATTACACCTGATTTTGACCTCATGTATCCCGAGATACATGTATTTGGACGTATCTAGATGCACCACAATCTAGCATGGTTCATAATATTGTAAATTAGCGTGTATCTAAGTAATTTGCTACTAAACTAATGGGATTTATGTAAGTAAGAAAAGTAAAAGTTTTTTTTTATCAAACTTAAACTACCTTTCGTTCTTTGTAAGGAGGGGTGACCCAATGTTCTTGAGTTGGTTGTTAAAATTTGTCACAAGTTTCGTTATTTCCAAAATAATTTTTTTTTCAATCAAAATAAGCCAAGTATGATTAATTATTCTATATTTTCCAAAACTATAACATAATTGTTCAATTGAGTTCAAACCAAATCGATTGAAAAGACCTTTTAATGATCTTTCGACAAACATGAAATTAGATTTAAATTTTATTATTTTTTACAGAGTGTGTTATCGTTATTTATTTTTATTTCTACGTTAGATCTGATTAAATATCGTGTACATCTATGTTATTTCCATTCTATGTTACGTGTAATATTATAATTCAATGTTTTGTCCATTTGTTCCTCTTTATATGAGATATCTAATTCAATATTCTATCGATCCAGCTTTGTTTTCATTTCTATTTCTATGTTATATCTTATTCAATGTTGAGTCCATTTGTTTCTATTTCTATTTTATATCTAATTTACTGTTTTGCCATCTCTGTTTTTATTTATATATTATATATATAATTAAATTTGTGTTCATCTATTTTTATTTATATGTTACATCTAATTTAGTGTTGCGTCTATTTATATCCATTTATGCTTATTCTTCTCCATGAAATATGAGTGAATGTGTCGTCTTGTCCGATTCATGATCATAAGTTTGGACACTAGTTGATTCATATATACTTATGTATCGATTCGATTTTATTTCATGTGTCATTTTCAAATAACAAATTTTAAGTCTTTATTCATTTAAAAAAAAATTAATGTATAGCATAATAATTAATATATAATAGAGTCACGTAAAATCTAACCGACAGAGTAAAGGTCACTCCGCTACTTAATGTTCATATATAGCGCGTACTACATATGTAATGTGTTATACCAAACCCAATGGTTTTCAACAATATTAATATTTCTTCCATATCAATTTCTGTGACAATGGACAAACAAAGTTTTTAGGGAAAAAAGTCTGAAATATATTTGAACTTTGACTTAAATTGTTGTAACAATCTCAAACTTTGGACATGACCTATTACCCCCTGCACTATTTAAAAGTATATTTTAAAGATATATATGTGTTCATGTGGGCAAGTTACTATTTATAATGATACAATATTTATAATGTCCACGTGGACACTTATATATCTTTAAAATACACTATTCAATAGTGCAGGGGTTAATAAGTTCTACCCAAAGTTTGAGATTGTTACATCAATTTCAGTCAATGTTCAAATATATTTCGAATCGTTTTCCCAAGTTTTTAATAAAAATGAAGATTTATAAAATTTGTGATTTAACATAATTTTTGAATATTTACATGACTATGAATAATTTTATTAAGGATAAAAAAGTATTAAAAGTAAAGTTATACCTATCTTAATCAGAACGTCCATATGAACCTGGCACGCACGACCCACCATTTCCGTATATAGAGAATTGTCCAGTTTTAGAGAAAATTGTGTATTATAGTAAATTATTAATTTAAAATAAATTTTATAGCTACAGTTTTATTTAATTTCAATTCGCAACAAACTTCTTGTCATTCGCCTCTCTCCCCTCTCTCTGGAATCTCGCTCACTACTCTCCTCTTTTGAGTCATCTCTCCCTCACATACATTTGTGTTTATGTTTGTATAAAGCGAGAGAGACTGTATATACAAATACAAATACATATCTCTCCGTCCTATACACTTATAATTATATAAATACAAATCTTCTCCTGTCCAGTTTTCTTTTGTCTTTCTCACACACTCTCTCTCTCGCTTTATACAAACACAAATTATACAAAATACAATGTATAGTTTGTATTTTATAAAGCGAGAGAGAGATTTGATATACAAATACAAATATTTTAACTCGATTCAATTGTATAAAAAATCAAATTTTATGTAGATATACAAACACAATCATTGATACATATACATAGTAGTTACATTTATACAATTATCTAACCGATATACATATACAATTCACCTCTCTCCACTCTCTACCCTCTCTCGCTCGCTTCTCTCTTCTTCCCAATCTTGCCCGCCACTCTAATCTAACACAGAGAACATATACATATACAAATGCATTTTTCATAGACACGAACAAATTAATGCCCGATTGATACAAATCTCCGTGATTTATACAAATCAGATGCTCCATAGCAAACATAATTTGGTTATGAAATGCAAATAGCAGTTATAGAGCACTAATATGATTTTTATCTTTGATATTCCAAAGATTTACTCGTTTTATGATTATCCATAAGATTTACTAATTTTCAAAATAAAAATAAATAAATCACCACTATAACATATTTGTTCAATTGAGATCAAACCAAATTGATTGAAAAGTACCTTTTAATGATCTTTCGACGAGCATGGAATTTAATTTAATTTCTATTATTTTGTATCGAGTGTGTTATCTTTATTTGTTTTAATTTCTATGCTAGTCTAATTAATATCATGTCCAGCTATTTATATTTACTGTAATTCAATGTTGTGTACTTGTGTCCATTTGTTCCTCTTTATATGAGATATCTAATTCAATATTCTATCGATCCAGCTTTGATTCTATTTCTATGTTATATCTAATTCAATATCGTGTTCATCTAATTCTATTTCTATGTTATATCTTATTCAATGTTGAGTGCATTTGTTTCTATTTCTATTTTATATCTAGTTTACTGTTGTGCCCATCTGTGTTTTTATATATATAGAAATATTTATTGTGTACATCTATTTCTATTTCTATGTCATGTCTAATTCATGGTGTGTCCATCTGTTTCTATTTCTACGTGATATCTAATTCAATATTATGTCATTTGTTTATATATATATATATATATAATCTGTGTTGTCACATTCTTTCCTTTCCATACATTTAAAATAGATTAAAATTTTCTAATTAATTGAAAAATCTCATAATTTAGTATTTTTATTTTACCTATGATAATTCACTCTGATAAGAATGACATGTTATGTTTGACATCACAAGATGTTAATGATATTCCTGACATGCATATGACACATATTTGGCTTATGTAATGCCCTTCATGGTCATTTTGTGATTTCTGCTATTTTTTTTTCAAGTTTGATCCTCTTCATAATTTTTGTTAATTGTTTATGATTTATGAGAACGAGTGACACAATCGTAGAGAAGATTGGATGCGTTTCAAGGATGCTACTCCATACCTTGCACGCTCTCCTTATTCGACATATGAACAAGTAGCCTCAAATTAGCAAATATGTGTACGCAATTCTAACCACCATTATAAAGTAGCCCGAACTTTCTGAATTTCCAATCATCACCTAGCTACAACATTTAATATGTCATCCCGATCCACACCAGAAACCACCTCATCGTTTAAATATGCCAACTCGGTCCCTTAGGGACCAACATATAACCATCATGACATGAAGAAGTACACTCGGTCCTCTTATGGAACCAGCCACACACAATCTATGTTAGGATTTTGTCCTGATTTTCTCAACATATTTGAGTTTTACTTTTCACTGGAAGGAAAGTCAAAGTATTACCATAATTGGTTTTACTTTTCCCTAATGGAAACTATAATTCTCTTCCTTATTTGGTCATTCTTTTTTTAGAGGAAATGTTTGAAACTCTATAATTAAATTAAAGATCATCTTCTCATACCAAGACCACAAGAGTATCCACAGTGTAGTCGTTAAAGAATTTTATCTAAGAGATATTTCTCTCAACAATTTTAATATTTTTCTTTTTATTAGCTAGTTTTCATATGTAGGCCAATTGACCAAATCATATAATAATATTATGTTTCTTTTAGTATAGTTTTTGTCACCTGACTTATCCCAAACATGATTTGCAATTGTAAGCTTTCGAATGACGTCTTGATAACTTTCGAATCAACAAGCTATACATGTATCATCATGGTACCCGGTCCAATAAATATACATATATGTGCTAGCATGACACCTAATTCAATAATAGAGTGTATATATATATATATATATATATATTTGTACATAACACTAACACAACCATAATTAATCACGATCACACATGCACATTCATGTAACATATTTATTGCATATTATTAACAACCTCTTTCATTTCATCTTATATCCTTCCAATCCCCAAATCATCTATCATGCATGCATCACTAACGATATAGTTAACAAGCACATATACCTAAAGATGGGAAAAATAGTCAACCATTACCTATCCGAGAGAATTCCTTCCCAAATGTTCCCTCCGATTTACCACAATTGTCTTTCCCATAATAACACCAAACAACTATCATAAAGCCAACAATAACTAATTAGGTCATTTATCAGCCTAACCATAACTAACCATACATTCAACCATCTAGACTCTGTGGCCGAAGGACTAAGCATGAAATATCCCAAAAGTTTATCAAACATAACATGGATAATATAGTCTAACTACTCAATTAAGAAAATCTAGCCTACCTGCATGGGTGGACCTAGGTGGAGCCTATGGGGTTCATCCAAACCCCTCGTCAAAAAATTACACTATGTATATAACGTCAAATTCTAATTTTATGCGTATATATATTAAAATGAACCCTCTAAACACAAAGTATAGGCTTGGCTCAGTGAATAAGTCGTTCAAAAATTGCACCTATGTCATGGTTCAAATCTCGTGGACAACAATATTTTCCTCTTTTTAATGCTTTCAAAAATTGATATTTTGGACTTAGGCCTTCTTCTTCTTTTTCATTATTTTTGAGTAAATTTTAGGTTTAGCAAACATAAAAATCATATTTGTATGCTATATTTGTCTATGTATCCTAGATACATGCGAAACCACTTGGGTAGAGTGTGTGTAGAACAAATTAACCTAATTTTGAGTCCATGTATATATCCTGAAATACATGTATCTAGACATACTAAAATCTGGTAAGATTCATAATATTACAACACAACATGCATTTAAGTAATTAGCTCATATACTAGTGAGATTGTTGTAAGTTACCCTTAAATAAATAGTTGGCCCATGGACCGACCCCGATCAAGTCTCAAGGGCCAATGACTTATATGGGTTGGGCTTATAAGCCCTAATTTTAAATGGGCTTGAAAAATCCTATCCCTACCCTACCCCAATAACGAGTTGGGTTGGGCCGACTCCATGGGCTAAGCCCATTTTACGGCTCTACAAATGATTAACATTATTAATAATATGTGATACATATATGTGGTGGATAATATTTTCTACTAGCTAGCTTCCCACAGCAAATTAAAATCTATATAAAGGTTACAAGTTCTAAACTTTTTCTCACCACTTTCTTTCCAAAACTTATTGTAATTGAAGAAAATATGGGTCTGAAAGGCAAATTAATTGCTTCAGTGGAGGTGAAGTGTGGAGGACATTCGATTCATGAATTTTTTCACATCCATACCCATCATATACCTAATATAAGTCCTAGTATTATCAACCATTTTGAGATACACGAAGGTGAAACTGTAAAAGTTGGTTCGATTGTTAGTTGGAATTATAATGAAGGTAACACACGTTTTTCTATTCTCACTCCTTCAATAAGATTTACATACATCAATTTTCTGTATTTAGGAGTATTTGATAGTATAAAATGTATTTTTCAAGAAAATGATATTCTTGAAAGTTATTTAATGGTGTTTGATTACCATAAATATATTTCAAGTAAAGCTTTTTGTTTCACAAAAGAAAATTAATTTTCACTTGTGGGTGGAAGTAAAGAAATTTGCTTCAACTAATTGTTAAACATTAGTTACTATTCCCTCCGTTTCAAAAAGATTGATCTGGTTTGACTTGATACGAAGTTTAAGAAATTAAAGAAGACTTTTGAATTTTGTGGTCCTAAATTAAAGTTATGTCAAATGTACAAAATTGCCCTTAATCTTGTGGTCTTAAACATGCCACATGGAAAGCAAAAAGTAAAATGTTACCAAAAAAGGAAAGAGGTCATTTTTTTGAAACTGACTAAAAAGGAAAGGAGGTCATTCTTTGTGAAACGGAGGGAGTAATATTTAGTACTCAAAAAGGTTCATCGGACTAAATATTCTATGATTTATTAATATTATTAGTAATCTTTAATTGTATATGCTTTTGGTATTATATCTTTCCATATATCAAATACTAAAAATTCTTTTTGCAGAAAAAGAACTTTTTCCATGGAATATTACTTTTTCATACTATACATAATATAATTAAAAGACAAGAGTGAATTACTCAGATGGTAATTAAGATAGTTCATTTTTTATCCTAAGATTGTAGATTTGTGTCATCAAGGAAGCAAAAAGTATGGAAGCAAAAGATATTACTATTATTAATAATATAATTGAAATTATATTCAAGAGCATTCGATAATTTTTTGAGAAAATGAGAATGCAACTGAAAAACGAGGAAAAAAGTACTATTCCTAATCCATTTGTTTTTTGGCTACTCAACTTTTGTTCATATGGATATTCGAAATTTAATTTCTGACTAATTCAAATTTGAGCTACGTGAATCCACACCAGCATCTAGAGCTGCTAGAGGACGACTCAAATTGGGTCTTTTTTTTTTTCTTTCGATTATATGAGAAAATAGTAAGATTGGTATATGTGCAAAATATTTTTTCTAGAAAATAAGTAAGTCTTTTACTTATTTTTTTTTAATATTTGTTAAGTAAGTAAAAAATTATTATCCCAAAAATATTTATATGTGATCTAGCATAACAGCATGAGGTGGGATAAGGTAATGAACAAGATTTGTGGGGTTGGATGGTTAGGTGAGCAAGTGGAGACGATGAAATTAGAATGTCATCTGAAACTTGTCTTTTCAATTATCATTAGAGAAGTTATTTATTTATTTTTTACTTTCCTAAACAAAATGTTTTGGAAAAATCAAAAAATATTTTCCTCTGTACCGAACACAAAAATAAAATTTAAATATGATTTTCTTAAATTTGTCAATGCTTTGATAGAGCAATTGCAATATCCCATTCATGTAAAATTTGTTTGTTTTCATGAGTAGTTAAACAGTCAAACAAGGAGTAACACCTATTATATTTTGTTTGTTTTAATAATTACAGTTGGACAAAAGAAGTTTATTAAGCAAGTAATTGAAGCAATTGACCCTGACAAGAAATCAATCACTTGGAAAGTGATTGAAGGAGATGTGTTAAAGTTGTACAATTCCTTTACTGCAATCCTATCTTGTGAACACGAGTGGACAACATGGACAATTGAATACAAAAAGAAAACTGAAGATATTCCAGAGCCCCTCATTCAATTGGGTCTTCTCCTTGACTTAACCAAGGATATAGAGCGTCACCTTCTCAAGAAATAGAGGAAATATATCAATGTGTGTTTGTGTGATGAATAATTGAGGATGTTGGCTAGCTCTAGCTAGCGTGTGGAATAAAGAATATTGTGTGAAGAATATATTATATATGTCTATTTCTTTCTATGAATGTATGTATTTTCAATGGTCAATATATGTATAATATCATGTATTTTGTTATAATAACTCAAGCTCTCGTTTATTATTTTAAAGCTCTAAATTATGTTTTGAGACCTTACAATAGTTAGGAATATCATTTGGAACTTATTAGCATGATTTGAACTGGAATCAAAGGGCTAAGTGGAGTTATGACATCAATATGAGTTTTGGTGCAGTGGTGAGATTGTTATACCCTTAATCAGAGGTCTCAAGTTCGAGAACATGAATCCTACAATGCGCGATCTAAATTTAGTTGGAATTCTATCGCGGACGACTCCAAACGGGAAACCATAAAGAAATAGTTCGCATTAAAGGGTCCTAATTATTTGATTATTGATCTCTATGTTGTTGAAGGTTTGCTTGTGAGATGAAATTAATACTCTAGCAAGTAGGGATGTGAATGAATCGAATCAAACTAAATAATAGATTTAATTTATTTATTTTTATAGATTTTTATATAAATCCATACTTGCGTCAAATAATTTGGAGAGGTTCTTAATTTTATAAAAATTATCGAACCATATCGAATTATTTATTTATGAAAAATATATTTTATGTATTAAATAAAAAATTATAACAAAATATTATTGCTTTTCCTTGGCCTTGGAATTATGGAAACACCTATTATGCTCAAAAGTCTCTACCCTCAGACCTTTTGTGTTATTTCTAGTGAAACTAAATTATTTTCAATATCTTGAATATCAAATCATTTTCGTCATTGAATAGCAAATCATTCTAAACAGTTTCAATATATATTCTTTAAAAAAATTCTAAATATTTCGTCAACTAATTAAATATACGAAAAAATTAGTAAATTGATAGGAGCTCCATCCATATTTTTAAATATAACATTATTTATTTCACATGCTAGCTAGAACTAGCCGATATTATTAAAGATTCACCACACAAGCACAAACACACACACATATATATAATCGTTGAATATTATAGATTTTTTATTTCTTAAGAAGGTGACCATCTATCTCTTTGATCACATTAATCCATACACCAAACAAAGCAAGGGACTCTGGTGTATCTTCATTTTTCTTCTCGTACACGAATATCAATGTAGTCCACTCATGTTCACTAGTTGTGATGACTTTGAAGGAATCATATAAGTCTAGCACATCTCCTTCAATCACTTTCCAAGTGATTGATTTGTTACGAGGATCAATGGACTCTATCACTTCCTTAGCAAATTTTTCTTTTCCATCTATAATTATTAAAATCAAAAAATATATGAGATGTTATTCCTAAATTAAATATTAAAATCCTTTAAAAGATCTAATCATTCGTCAAATTATATCCAACTATTTTGTTTTTTCTTCATTTTTCACAGTTTGGAGAATGTGGGGATTAGTAGGACATGTTATAAGAATATATTGTGTTTTGTACTAAGGAATAAATTTCATGTAAAGATTTTTCCCGCAAAGCTTTAGAAAAATGTTCTTTGGTGTTTGATTAGTGAATGAAAAAATATGTTTTCTTGTGTTTGATTAGTAAGTGAAAGACATATTGGGAAATCATATATTATATACTAATAGTATTAAAAATCATAGAGTGTTTTGATTTGATAAAATTTTTGAATATTTGTCACGACCCAAAAATGGACGTGATGGCACTCGTCTTATCCCACCAAGACAAGTCAGCCTAACACTCACCTATTATAATAAAATGCGGAAATTTCATAATTAACTCAAAAATACCCCCAAAATCTGGTTGTCACGTGTACAAGCCTCTAAAGTATTACAACTGATTCAAAGAAAAACACAAGTCTCATATGACATTGTTTCTAGAGTAGAACAAGATCATAAGCAGGAGTAAGAAGGTCTGTTGAGTTGACAAACAAATACCTCACAAATCTCCAAGAAGCCTCGAAAAGAAGAGAATGACAAGTACCACAAAAATCCAGCTCGTAACCTACAAAAATTTGTAGAAGCAAGGGGTGAGTACCAAACCACACGGTACTCAAAGCAAGTAAACCTCTAAACACGAGCTAAGGGGATAGAATACAAGTACTCCTTACACCCCAACGAACCTTCACAACTACAATCCGTATAAAACCAGCCCAACATACCAGTGCACAGTTTACAAAGCACATAGCTCAACACAACACTCTAACAATTTCATATCTTCAACAACAAGCTCAATATTCATTAGTCACAAGTTCCATAGAAAGGCACTCACAAGATCAACAACACACAAGATCAAGTTCACCAATAATAAAGAAGTGCAATGCAATGCCAAGTATAGTGATGCATGTCTGACCTAATGATACACACCCGCTGTCTCTCAGTCCGGGACCCATGGGGGACATATCTGTCCATGCATCCATCGCGGCGCGCGATACGACCCTCGATAATAGTAACCATCGCGGCGCGCGATACGCCCTCGAAATATAGTATCCGCGCGGCGCGCGACACGTCCTCGAAATATAGTATCCATCGCGGCGCGCGATACGTCCCCCGAAATGGTACATCCTCTTTATTTTCTTATTCTTTCTCAATGCACATAACACTTGTCACAACCATATCTCGAACAATGCAAATTACATGTTCACACATAATGAGGAGATGACCATTTTCATAACATTGCACAATTCACAACAAGACAATTAGGATACAACATCAACAATGATTCAACAAGCCTTTCAAACAATTGTCAACACATCACACAAACAATTGATCACATTGCCTTTTATTATCCCTTTTTCATCATTAAAATTAATCAATGTGGACAAGTCAACCCATCACCAAGCCTCATTACCCTAAACACATATTACAAGGAAATACATGAATTTCATACACTTAACAAGGGTTTAGAAATCCACTTGCCTGAATCAAATAAGAATTTACTCCGAGACTTGAGTCTTCCCCTTTCATTGAACTTCCAACTCAAAGCAATCTATTCACATTGATAATTACAATAAGATTTTGAAACTAAAAACACCCACATTACTTTCTATCTAGACTAGACCCAAAAATATCTAATGATATTCATACAATACTATTTAACTAGATATATTAATACAACAAAACGTACATAATACTATCATAGCTATAAAGAAGATCCAACAATTTTTAAACCACGAGAAATAATATTAAAACCATTAAAATCTGCATAATATCACTTAAAACTTGTCTGAAGTTATCCCTCCCAATGATTGGCTAATTACTGCCAATCATTGGCTATCATAAGCCTCATAATCATTAGCATATTATTATCCCTCCATTGGTTAGATGCTCTTAGGTTTTATTTCTTTTTCTATTATTAATGTTTTTTTTTTTTTTTCCCAACCTTAAATTGCCGTATACATATTTGAACATGTAAATTTGCTAGCAGTTCAAATTGTTTTCCTACCCTACTAAATAATATAATATAATTGATTTCATACACCATTATCAATCAAAGTTGTGAACAAATCTTTACCTGAATTTAAACCTTTCGGTTTAACGTCGGCCGCCTTTTTGTTTTCACTGCACCGCGGTTCTTTTTTCCCAGAAATTTCTTTTATCCCTTATTAAATAAATTCTGATTTACAAATATTTAACCCTTTCTACTTAAATTCAGTTTTTATACATGGGCCAAGTTAAATAGGGTATTAAATTATGAACTTGGCCCATTAATCACTAACTAAATAAATTGATTATTTAATAATTATCAGTAAATCAAATACGTGTAATTATCGAATAGTTCAAATTTTCCAAACCAGTTTCACCGACTTAATCAGAAATGACTCAGGACAACTATCGGGAGGAAAAAAAAAAGTAATTTCTAAAAATGACCTTTTGGGTCATTACATTATCCACCACTAAAAATCATGTTCGTCCTCGAACATAAAGAAGAAGAAAGAAGGAAAACCGACATTACCAAAAGTCTCGAGGTATAATTTATAGAGCCAATGTTTATCTTTCCAAGTGAGCACATCCTTAAGACCATTCCATCAAGAACAACTATTAAGAACTGAACTTTTGAATCAAACTTTGAAGATTTATAAATCAAGAGTGATTGTCAAGCCACAAACCAATTGATGAACTCAATCTAAACTCAACCCCTTTGGACCTTAACACAACCATCATGATGAATCTTTTATCCCATAACCAAGATAACCTTCTAAATCAATACTGACTACAACCAGAAGTGAGCCTAAATTAACCTCCGTGCACTCATAATGCACAAATCATCACACATCATATCAAGATTCCTTTCTCACAGTACAATCTTTCCACGAACTTAAGTTATAAAATGTGATCTTTAGACATCGAGTACTAATCAAGGGAGAATCAAACTTATCTAACCCAAAGAAGAACAAGATCAAGTAAGCACCCAACAAGTGGTACACTCTAGGATGCAAAACCTTTAACAACACTGTTTCGGATAACCGTAACTATTCACGAAAGCTCTTCTATAAGTTCTCATAAGCAAGGTCGTGCATATAGAAATATGGTATACTCCTACTTTTCCAAACAACACCAAATATGCCACAACTGAAGTGAACAAGTCTAACCAAGGATGCCATCCTACCAAGAGGACAATCACAGGATCGGTACACCCGATCCACCACTAGGAATTCACCTATAGATATGAAAACATGTGTGGGTATAGGTAGCAAATCACACTCCAAACCATATCCAAAACGAAGTAGATAGTCATATAAGAATATACAAAATCAAAGTCGAATAACACTAGATACTTCTTTCATAGTGCCCATATCAAACATTTTCATCCATCTAACTCTATCTCCTTGATTTTTAGCCACCCACAATCAATTAGTCTAGTTTTCATTACAATCGTAAACATTACTCGATTCATTGAATCCCACATGATCTTCACAATACTCCACTAAAGTCAACACTCCTAATACTAACAATTCATCATAACCACACTGATCATTTACCTTACTCTCAAATCAAGTTACTAGTATCAAAGTATTTTAACAAACACATTATCACCTCCAAAATTTCAAACTATGGCGCTCTCTTTCCAAATAAGCATTTTATGATAAATGCGAGTCCCACACAAGGCCGATAGCACTAATTTCAAATTTGATAGTACATTTTCATCGAGATAAAACTATTAAATCACACCCAAATTCAACTCCACACAATCTTTCATATTCCAAGTTTCAATTACCATTCAACCTATCATATACCTCATGTTAAAACTTAGCGAAATTTTTGGTCACTTTAATAATTCGGTAGACTATAAGCTCATAACCTCTACTCAATATTAAATGCCTATGTAGCACATCGTAACCGTTTGTATCGTCCTATTAACAAAGTAGTTTCAATCACCTCGAATCCTCATTAATCATATAAAACTCGTAGGTCCACACCATTGATCATCAATAAGTTACCTATCATAATTTGAACAATCTAGCCTAACATAACCACATAGAATCTTCCACACATCATTGCTCGTCACCCAAACAAAAACTCAATCTTTAGAAAAGTCGATGATAAATTCCTAGTAAGTCTCGTACCAAACTAGTTCACATCTCACAGCCATATCTAAACTCATAGGCAAAAATCAATACATCCTTCAACTACAAACCAATGGCTTATATGAGAGGTTTTATTTCTTCATTTTTCTTAAATCTTTCCCATAACATAAAATTCTAAATATCTTGAACTTTTCAATACACCGACTCTTGTTCTTTTTGTTGTCTCGCTCACCAATCCTATTCTTTGGCCAACATCCCTTGACATTTTTACCTATCCTATAAATAAAACGTTAAATGAAACCCTTTCTTACGTCCATTGAAAAACCAAAATAACACTTATGACTCAAATCATGTACAAGTCCTTCCAAATGTTCAATATTCAAAGCGATCGATCATTTCTTACCTTACCAATCCATACCTTGACAAAACACACTACCACAACCCTAAACTCACATGAAAAACTTGAATTCTGATTTCAACTATGTATCCCAATCTCATTATCTATCAACATTAGCTCATATATAATTTTTTTTTTTTTATGAATTCATGTATCTTAGCTTTTCATTAATCGCTTCTCCATTGACCTTATCATATCCTTCGTTAAAAAACTACCTCCCACTAATTGCTCTCATTTATGACTCTAGTTCATTTCAATTCTATTCGCGCAGTGTCTTAGCACCCCTATAACTTTCCATGCAATCAAGCTATTCACCAATTGGTATCCAACCACAACCTTAAATACTTGCAAGTTGTCATTACAATACAAAATCCGTTTAACCAACAATCCTTATTATATAGTTGCACCTTTGTATAATCCATCATGAACTCTTATTACCGTTATACTTAGTAGCCATTGCCATCATCTAGAAGTCAACCTTGTCATCGGCATTACATCTCAAACCCACTATACCAATCAAATCCAAAGGACTAACTCACTTTTATACGTACTTTCTTACTAAAATTTTCAATTACCTTCACACAAGTATACTTGTTGAGACTTCCTTTACCTATAAGCTTGTCATCCTAATGTTGATCCACTTCCATGGAGCTTACGGTGAAATTAACACTCATTTAAAATCCTCAAGATACATTTCACAACCTAAACACATCAATATCATACCAAAAATCCACCACTAAAAGCTTCCTTATAAATAATGCTTAACCTATCCATCCGTACTAATAAGCTAGTTGGCTTCTCAAATATGAATCCAACACCAAATCTTATTATATGAGCATGTGATACAATAGATAACTCCTTAAGTAGTTAATATTTGCACTTAACAATCGACGTATCCATTTTTATATACCACTAGTATCATATCGTGAAAGTTCGTTAAATCGGTCACTAGAACACATCATACCTATTGAGAAGATTGTACCCAAATAGCCCACACATTTCTATCTATTGAATATTTACAAAATCTTATCAAATCTTTTCCGTCTCTATCCCAAGAGATATGCATTCTTTCTTAGATCAGGTCAGTAGCAGAAGTAACACACTCCGTAACTCTAACCAAGTAAATATCGATGCTTTTGTAGCAGTCGTATCATGACCTTCTTTGATATACACATAATCTATAAAATCATAGTAGAGAATCTGACCTCAATTGGCACAACATTGCTTTCATCATTTGCTAAGTAATCCATACATGTTATCACAACTTTATTAGTTGTATTTTTCAAAGTTACAATGTTCATTATATAGCCATCCTTTTAATCATTCCACTTTTAATTGTCTAATCACTCAAGATATTGCCTATACCACACAAGTATTATTCCCACTATAGGGTGACTAGCAAAAAAAAAAAAAATAAAAAAAAAATAAGACGCTCATGAAGTCCTTTAAATCATTGTTAAATTGAATCGTTTACTTATCCTCAAAGTGAATCATCAAACCATAACCTAACACAATTTCTTCGAATAATTGAACATTATAAACCTGACCACACATCATCTCCACAAGTATATCACTTCAACCTTAGTACCATCCTTAACATCCAAGCCATACACGACAGCAACTACTCACGTGAAGAACTACGCACGAGTCATCAGATAAGTGAGAGTGAATGGAGTGAAGTGATAAAAATCAAAACTGGACCAAGTACGCACAATAGAGATTCAAGAAGTGAAGAATTTTCCTAAAAGTCATAATAGCCTCTCGAAGATAAGTATAGACGTCTCTGTACCGATCCTCGAGACTCTACTTAGACTCGGCTTGTATACACGTGAGACCTATGAACCTGGGGCTCTGATACCATTTTGTCACGACCCAAAAATGGACGTGATGGCACTCGTCTTATCCCACCAAGACAAGTCAGCCTAACACTCACCTATTATAATAAAATGCGGAAATTTCATAATTAACTCAAAAATACCCCCAAAATCTGGTTGTCACGTGTACAAGCCTCTAAAGTATTACAACCGATTCAAAGAAAAACACAAGTCTCATATGACATTGTTTCTAGAGTAGAACAAGATCATAAGCGGGAGTAAGAAGGTCTCGTTGAGTTGACAAACAACTACCTCACAAATCTCCAAGAAGCCTCGAAAAGAAGAGAATGACAAGTACCACAAAAATCCAGCTCGTAACCTACAAAAATTTGTAGAAGCAAGGGGTGAGTACCAAACCACACGGTACTCGAGCAAAGTAAACCTCTAAACACGAGCTAAGGGGATAGAATACAAGTACTCCTTTACACCCCAACGAACCTTCACAACTACAATCAGTATAAAACCAGCCCAAACCTAACAAACATCCACAGCTTTTACAAAGCACATAGCTCAACACAACACTCTAACAATTTCATATCTTCAACAACAAGCTCAATATTCATTAGTCACAAGTTCCATAGAAAGGCACTCACAAGATCAACAACACACAAGATCAAGTTCACCAATAATAAAGAAGTGCAATGCAATGCCAAGTATAGTGATGCATGTCGACCTAATGATACACACCCGCCGTCTCTCGCCCCGGGACCCATGGGGGACATATTCTGTCCATGCATCCATCGCGGCGCGCGATACGACCTCGATAATAGTAACCATCGCGGCGCGCGATACGTCCTCGAAATATAGTATCCGGCGCGGCGCGCGACACGTCCCTCGAAATATAGTATCCATCGCGGCGCGCGATACGTCCCTCGAAATGGTACATCCTCTTTATTTTCTTATTCTTTCTCAATGCACATAACACTTGTCACAACCATATCTCAGAACAATGCAAATTACATGTTCACACATAATGAGGAGATGACCATTTTCATAACATTGCACAATTCACAACAAGACAATTAGGATACAACATCAACAATGATTCAACAAGCCTTTCAAACAATTGTCAACACATCACACAAACAATTGATCACATTGCCTTTTATTATCCCTTTTTCATCATTAAAATTAATCAATGTGGACAAGTCAACCCATCACCAAGCCTCATTACCCTAAACACATATTACAAGGAAATACATGAATTTCATACACTTAACAAGGGTTTAGAAATCCACTTGCCCGAATCAAATAAGAATTTACTCCGAGACTTGAGTCTTCCCCTTTCATTGAACTTCCAACTCAAAGCAATCTATTCACATTGATAATTACAATAAGATTTTGAAACTAAAAACACCCACATTACTTTCTATCTAGACTAGACCCAAAAATTCGCTCAAATCTATAATTAAATTCCTAATCTTGATGCCAAACGTCAATTAACATGTCAACTCTTTCAATTTTCTCCAAATTTCAAGTCTAGGGTTAAGTTTCAATTTCTCCGAATATCATAAATCTAATGATATTCATACAATACTATTTAACTAGATATATTAATACAACAAAACGTACATAATACTATCATAGCTATAAAGAAGATCCAACAATTTTTAAACCACGAGAAATAATATTAAAACCATTAAAATCTGCATAATATCACTTAAAACTTGTCTGAAGTTATCCCTCCCAATGATTGGCTAATTACTGCCAATCATTGGCTATCATAAGCCTCATAATCATTAGCATATTATTATCCCTCCATTGGTTAGATGCTCTTAGGTTTTATTTCTTTTTCTATTATTAATGTTTTTTTTTTCAACCCAACCTTAAATTGCCGTATACATATTTGAACATGTAAATTTGCTAGCAGTTCAAATTGTTTTCCTACCCTACTAAATAATATAATATAATTGATTTCATACACCATTATCAATCAAAGTTGTGAACAAATCTTTACCTGAATTTAAACCTTTCGGTTTAACGTCGGCCGCCTTTTTGTTTTCACTGCACCGCGGTTCTTTTTTCCCAGAAATTTCTTTTATCCCTTATTAAATAAATTCTGATTTACAAATATTTAACCCTTTCTACTTAAATTCAGTTTTTATACATGGGCCAAGTTAAATAGGGTATTAAATTATGAACTTGGCCCATTAATCACTAACTAAATAAATTGATTATTTAATAATTATCAGTAAATCAAATACGTGTAATTATCGAATAGTTCAAATTTTCCAAACCAGTTTCACCGACTTAATCAGAAATGACTCAGGACAACTATCGGGAGGAAAAAAAAAAGTAATTTCTAAAAATGACCTTTTGGGTCATTACATTATTAAAGATTAATAAGTCTTAAAGTGTTAGATGGAGAAAGTAAAATAAAGTTATCAAGTTAAAATACAATTTGATTTAAAGAAATAACTTCCACCCACAAGTAAGAAAAAGTTACTCTTTTCTTTTTTGATGTAAAATATTTTACTGGAATACATTTATGGTAACCAAACACCGTCAAACATTTTTTTTCACAAACATTTTTTTCTTGAAAAGACTTTAGTAAATGATCCTAAATATAGAAATTTGATGCAAGCAAATAGTATCATGAGAGAGAGGAGAGAAGTATGTCTTACCTTCGTTATATTTTCAGGTAATAATTGAACCAACCTTAATGATTTCACCTCCATGAATTTGAAAATGGTTGACCTTACTAGGGCTTATGTTGGGTATATGATGAGTATTGGAGTGAAGAGTATCATGAATCAAATGTCCTCCACACTTCACCTCTATTGAAGCAATCAACTTACCTTTTACGCCCATAATTTCTTTTTCCCCAAATAACAAGAAGTTGTGAAAAGAAAGTGGTGAGGAAGTGGTTAGAACTTGTATATTTATATGTAATTTAATTAGCTGAAAAAACTTTATAGACCACATATTTATTGCCACATGTTATGTAGTGTTAATTCATTTTATTTATAGTTGGGTTTTGGTTTAATTATAAATTTGACTTTCACAATGAAATTTGATGTGCTATGGCAAGGCCTAGAGGGGCTAGGTGGTCCAGATCGGAGTACACACTACAAGAAAAGTGTGAATTACATGGGAATTTTCCTGGTGATTATTATGAAAATTTGCAGGATAATAAGTTTCCTGCGGATATTTTTAACCTTATTTTACTCTTTCCCCAAGACTATCCCTTTCATATTTCACGTTTCTATCCATTAAGTTGAGATTAGGGGTGTGCAAAAATCGAACCGACCGATAAACCGAACCAAAAAACTGTTATTGATTTATTGGGTTAACATCGTTTAATGGATTTATAAAAGAAAATTATTGGGCTATCTGTTTGGTATTGATTTTTAATATTGGGTTATTAGGTAAATCGATAATCCATTAAGACTAATAATTTACTACTTTTACTTGTGCATAAATATTATATATTAATTTCAATACCTTACTAGTTATTGTCTTTTTCCTTTAGTCTTGACTCACACTTCACAATGACTTAAAGTTCACAGTGTCTAAATCTAAACTAAGAATTATATACCTCTTAATTTTTCTTTGTGTTACACGTGTACAGTTCTTCTCGGGTTAATTATTATTGTTTCGATTTTATGATCATTTATAAAGTTACATTATGGTGTTATCGTGTCAAATTTATTAGCGAAGTCATATATTTGTTTTATAAGTATTTTCATGTTGGTTAAACCAAAAATCAAACCGTTAAGGATCAAAATTGATAAATCGAAAACCAATAAAAATATCTTATTAGTTTGATTATTGGTTTAATATATTTAAAAATTGAAAACCGATAAATCGAACCGATAATACATAAAACCGAACTGACCGATGCATACCCCTAGTTGAGATTTTAAACCCTAAAGTATAGAAATAAAAAAAAATGTTGATTTGAAAGTCGACTTAGAGTGAGTTTTCATTGATTTTCGAGATTTAAGGTCATTGTATTATGGGTAAATTGATTTTGACAAAGTTTTTCATATACAATTATCTAACTTATATACATATACAATTCACCTCTCTCATCTCTCTCCTAATCTCGGTTGCCACTCTAGCTTAACACAAAGAACATATACATATACAAACACAATTTTCATAGACACAGACACTCCATTTATACAAATCATCGAGATTCATATATTTTTTATGTTTGCTATTCCTAAAATTTACTTTATTATGTTTGTTATTCCTAAAATCAGCGCAAATAGCAAAACTGTAGCTATAGAGCGCCAATATATTTTTTATGTTTGCTATTCCTAAAATTTACGTTTTTTTATACGTGCTCTAATAAGCTTTCTTTCTAGGTATCTTTTTTTTTTTTTTTTTGGGTTAAAAGGGCTTTTTATTTATAACACAATTAGATCAACATTACATAGGGGTTATTTTTCCCCTCTACTTCAACGTGACCATGCATAGTAGTAGCCTGGATTAGGACCACTCGTCCAGAAGGACTGAGGAAGTTAGTTTTCCAGTTAGCCAGTCTAGCACGAATGTTAGTAATTGAAGTCGGAGTGTTTAGGAGCCTTAGAAAGAATTGGGAACCCCAGTATTTTCCAAAAAGGGAGGATTGTTGAATACCTATGGTGGATGTGGCATAAGAGATGAACGTAGGGAAAACATGATTTTCGATTTAGAGTGATTAATGGACTGTCCAGAAAGAGAACAAAATCTTTTAAGTGTATGACCAATGATGTCAACACTTTTATGCTGAGCTCTAGACATAAGAGTAAGGTCTTCAGCATAAAAAAGATGTGAGAGGGAAAAGGCTTTAGGGCTGATTTTGATAGGTTCCCAGACCCCCAAGTTGACTTGGTGGTTAATGTGTACATACAACATTAATGAAACTTCTTTGGAAAGGGCCAATGAGAGCTTCTAAAATGGGTTTCATACGATTTGCAATAGCTTTTGTAATAATTTTATAGATAGTGTTGCACAAACCGATAGGCCTAAAGTTCTTAAGATGATTTGCATTAGGAATTTTAGGAATAAGATAAAGATAGGTGGTGTTAAAATTAGGAGGCATAGGAGCATTTTCAAAGATTGAATGACACGTTTCTAGAACATGATAAGATCGATTGGTTCCAAAGATGATTAGCAAAACATCTATCGAGTCTTTCTAGAATAAGGCTCCTACCAAACCTATGGTTAGCAGAGGATATGATTTTCTTAAAATGCCTAACCCTAAACCAGGTTAAGCATTTATTTCACAAACTATCAAATCTCAATTTTCAAAGTTTGGCAGCGTATTTATTGAGAAATAAATTTATGCATGTGACATAATTATTTATTTATTTATTATAATCCCTCCCCTCCATATTATTTGGTGTTATTATATTTTTTATGTTGCTTCAAAATAAAATGCTATCTATATAATCAGGAAGATAGTTATTTAATTTTTTTTTCTAATTTATCGTTATTTGCATGCATATTTAAGAAGCATTTCTCAATTTCAATTTCATATTAATACATTAAATAGGTATTCTAAATATATTTTCAAAGATATTTGATATGTGTATATTATATCATATTAAAAGGAGAAAGTGGGTAAGTGGGTAAATAATTTGGGCGATAGGTCCATTAATGATAAATAGTTTGGGTTAATTAGGTCCAATTTGGGTTAAAAGGGGAATTTTCGTATATAATCACTCAAAATAAATTAATTAGGTTTTATAGCTATAGTTAGCTAATTATGATTCACAACTACATTTCAGAGGAGGAGAGAGGTGAGCGAGAATGGGAGAGGGAGGAGAAAGGAGAGCGAGATTGAGAAAGGGAGGAAAGAGGCGAGCGAGAGAGGGAAATAATTTGTATAATTCGCATCTCATTTGTATAATTTGCAGATACGTTTGTACAATTCACGTGTATTTATATAATTGAGTAATACAAATTTCGGAATTATACAAATATGATAAAACTCGATATAACGAATTTATACAAACATAAACATCTAAATTTTAAACAGTTATACAAATTATATTGTACAAATTACATTAATAAATGATATTATACAAGATCCAAAACTACATGTTTATACAAACTTAAAAAAGTTATACAAAAAGATTGAATGTATATGGTGATAAAACTGTAAAACCAAAGGAAATCACCGTCATATACAAATACAAATCAAACGAAGAATTGTTAGTAGTGAATTATACAAACGTGGTGAATTATACAAAACGTGACTAATTATACATACTCGAACCCAACCCATGTAATTACCAAGTTAATGTTAGGCGTGAGTGGTAATTATAGCAAACTGTAGCTATGATGACTAATTAAGTAGTATAAGTTTGCTTAACCACATAATTTTCCCTAAATAGTTTCACAACTGGATTTATTTTATGTAGTTTTTCCAATTAATAACAACACAATAATTATATATTTGGTGTAATTTAATAAAAATAATAAAAAATTAATATTTTTAATTTTCTGATCCTTAAATTAAGAACCAACTATTTGTAAATTGTAAACTGCAATCTTAAAAAATGAATATACCTTAATAGTTATAAAAGCATCTTCATCAAATTGTTTAATTAGCATGGCTACGTAAAATTCTGAAATTCAAATTTATAACTAACTAAAATCTAATTTTACACAACATGAATTAACAATAATTTTCGATTCCCACTAATAATATTTGATACATATATGTGGTGTATAGTATTTATACCAATTAACTAGTTTTCCACGACTAATTAATATCTATATAAAGACTATAAGGTTTGAACATTTTCTCACCACTTTCTTTTCACATATTGCTATACAGTAGAAGAAATATGGGTTTGAAGGGCAAGCTAATTGCTTCACTGGAGGTGAAGTGTGGAGGACACTCGGTTCATGATATGTTTCACACCAATACACATCATATATGCAACATAAGCCCATTGGTTAATCATTTTGAAATTCATGAAGGTGAAATTCTAAAAGTTGGTGAGGTTGTAAGCTGGAAATATATCGAAGGTAACACATTTCTTCACTTTCTCTCTCTCTCTCTCTCACTATAATTTGCTTGTATCAATTATTTATTTAGGTATATTTCATATTATTTTGTGAGTATTTAGATTTCTTATGAGGAATTAAACATTTAAATGAGGAGTAATATCATCTACTGTATTTTATTGTTATAATTATAGATGGGAAAGAAAAGCTTCTTAAGGAAGTGATTGAAGCCATCGATCATCATGAGAAGTCGATAACTTGGAAAGTAATTGGAGGAGATGTGTTAGAGTTGTACAATTCCTTCACTATTATCATATCCAATGAACATGAATGGACTACAACAACACTTGTCTATGAGAAGAAAAATGAAAATACTCCAGAACCCCTCGCTCTGTTGGGTGTTTTTGTAGATGTGACCAAACATTTAGAGGATCATCTTCTGAAATAAAAAATTTATTATGTTGCTGCTTGTATGATGACTATTTTATAGTATTGGCTAGTTTTAACTACCCTGTAAAATAAATAATGTTATGTTTGACGAATATATATTATGTATGTGTGCCTACTTCTATAAATGCATTCATAACTTCATAAATATTAATTATTAGTATGATATTCTCATTCTTTTCCGACTCTTTTATTTTTTGTTTCTGTAATTAATGGTAAAACAGGGTCTAACGGAGATTCCTTATGAGTGTTGATTTAGGTTGTATAAGGTATGGAAAAAAATTATTGATTTTTAAAAATATATATTTAATCAAAATCATGTTTAGGATATTAATTTTTTTAAAAGAACCCGTTTTTCTTAAGTTAATCGAAAAATGACTTTAATTTTCTAATCTTATGGAGAAATCGTTTTTCAATCGGGCGCGAGATTTTCATATTTGTATATAGGTAACGATCGAAAAATTATACAATCTATTCAAATAATATATTTATTCAAACAATATAGTACAATTCAGTACTATACAATATAAATATAATATATTATTAAACAATATGTAATAACAATAACCATCCAAACAAGCTGTTAATTTCTGAAACACATGATTATTTTTATTTCTATAGAAAATACATTATTCAACTAATTTAAAAACTCTATATATTTTTTGTGTTTCTATATTAATTTATAATATTGGTTCGATTTTTTCACCATACACTTACGGTATGATTTCTAGCTAGGTACATGTTAGACGCTACTATTTTTTGTAAATAAACAATATAATGCAGTAAATAAAGTTTTACTAAATTTATAAAGCTGCTAAGTATAAGAAAACTATATCAAGGTGAAGAATATTTCTTTATTTAAGTATATCTAAATTCTAAATATTATTTGTCTTAACGCATCAAAACAGTGGACATATATTATAGGAAATACCTAAAGTAAATATTATTGGGAAAGGTACATAAATTTCACTAGTTTAGAATCTAATTATTTAGATACATTCTAGTTTGCAATATTACGTATTTTATCATATTTTTGTGCGTCCAGATACATTCAGATATGTCCAGATATACATGTATATCAGGATACATGGGACCAAATTTGTTCTAGATACATTGTTGTCAAGTGGATTTGCATGTATCTCGGATACATAACAAATCTCACTCGCCTCTCTCCCATTTCACTCGCCACTCTCGCATGTATATGGTAACTCAAATACATGTGTATCACGCCACATACATACAAATACATGTACCAAGTGTGATTCACATGTATCTGGGATGCATCACCTCGCTCGCCTCTCTCCCTATTTTAGTTATCTCAGTAGCAAAAATACATGTATCTAAGTGTATCTTCTTCAATATATGGTTGGAAACTCTTATTTAGTGGTAACATACGTAATATTTTGAAAGAAAATGTAATAATAGTAAATATGGTAGTAAAGTGTATGTAATTATGTAGTTTTTCCAATATTATTTATACGGAACTCTAAAATTGGAAATACCACCCTCAATCGAACCGCGTAATGTACAATTCAAATTTAATTAAAGCTTTAATATGAATACAAAATATCGAGTAAAAAATAAAATAAAAAACTATTCTTTTCTTTATATATTGTTTCCTTTCAAGTTTTCTCCGAGAGCCCAAAATCTCATCTTCTTTTTCTTGTTTATCTTTTCTCACTGTGTATACTATATTTTTATTTTCCTCTTTCTTTCTTTTTTTTGATATCTCTTAAGAGTTTAAAATTTGATTATAATATAATATCTAAAAATATATTTGCAAAAATTATATCATGCATTAAAGGAATTGTAATAAATATATTGGAGTTTCGAAAAAGTTTTCACTTTCTTGAATCACATTCTTATTATTTTATTTATTTCATAGGTATATATTGGTCTTTTAAGTATATTATTATTATAGAATTTAAATATGACAACTCGAAAGGATGAGTATAATATTTTTTTCCTATTAATAAAAGAGACATATATTAATCATATTTTGCAAAGTTTGAAAACGGATATTATTTTGGGTCATCGGCGCTTTTGTTTCTATTTGGTGTTAGTTTTAAATTTTTGCTTTTCAAGACAAATAACATTTTCATAAAGTATAAATTTATATTTTTATATTAAAATATCCCTAAAAATTAAAAAAACAGAGTAATTATTTTTTTATTATTGTGGCTGAAACGTGACATCTTCCATTGACCATAGTCTCTTTACACAATAGGCACGAGCCAATACAAATAGATATGACCATATATTGGCCAAAAAAGTTAAATAATTAAAATTATTATATAAATTGGCCAAGAAAGTCAAATACTCTTTAAATCCTAGATTTCTTCTAGTCTGTTCGGCTACATTTAAAAATTAATTATTATTTTTTTAAAAAGTATTTTGATGAGAAACGGATTGTGTTTGATGAGAAATAATAAACAAAAAGATAGTTTAGCTAATTCATCCTTACAAAACTTTTTGAAAATTTCATAAATAGAAGTGAACACTTTTTTTAAAAAAATAAAAAAATGAATTGCAAGGATAATATAGAAAAAATTTACTCCCTCTGTCAAATAATAGTTGTCCACTATTGACTTGACACTCTCTTTTAAGAAACATAGGGGTAATATTAATATATTATTTTTTGATTTTATTAAATTTAATGCTTTGAAAAATGTGTTAGATAATAAATAATATTTAATGTCAAGGATAAACTCTTGATTTTCTAAGTTGAAAAAATATTATTGAACATCTATTTTTAGTATAATGAATAACTATATTAAACGAAGAACGTAATTAATACTTCTTAATTTAATAAAATGGACAACTGATAATAGGACAATTATTTTGACTATGGGACAAGGGACGGGTGAGTATTTATTAAAGCCTTATTTAATGAAAGTTAATTTTAAGCCACCAACTTAAATCTCAATTGAGCCACTTTTAACTCTTATTTAGCATATATATGATAGGATTTCCTAAATGCCTAAAAAAAGGTTAAGCATTTATTGCACCAACTATTCAATTAAATCTCACTCTTTTCAAAGTTTGGTAGTGTATTATTGAAAAATTATATTTTATATCCTTCCCGTCCCTATTAATTTGGTGTTATTATATAATTAGTATTGTCCGTTCAGTCATTTATTTTTAAAATAAATTATCATTTTTATTTGTCACTTTTAATATATCAACAAAATATAATAATTTTTTTATGTTTTATTCTCAGCATTAAATATTTATTATCCAAATCATTTTCTAAGATATCATTTAATAGGAGATAGTTTGGTAATAAATATATATATCATTAATTTTTTTTTAATGGATGTGTCAAGTCAAACCGTGACAAGTAAAAGTGAAAGAAGGGAGTAAGATATTTTATTTTAATTTTCCAAATTTATTCTTATTTACACATATCTAAGAAGCAAGGATTGGTTAATTAATTTCAAACTAGGTAGCTTTTAACAACTAATTTAAATCTATATAAAGACTATAAGGTCCAAATATTTTATCACCACTTGCTTTTCACATCTCTAATTGCTATACCTACCAAAAAGAAATATGGGTTTGAAGGCCAAGTTGGTTGCTTCAGTAGAGGTAAAGTGTGAAGGACACTCGATTCATGATCTGTATCATACCAACACTTATCATATACGCAACATAAGTTCAGTGGTCAACCATGTTGAGATTCACGAAGGTGAAATCTTTAAAGTTGGTGCGGTTGTTAGCTGGAAATATATTGAAGGTAACATACACTTTTACGCTTTCAATCTCTCACTCTCTCTCTCACTATGCATGATTTGATTTCATCAATTTTCTATATAGATGTATTTCATATAATGGAAATCATTTTTGTGAAAAGTTATTTGACGTTGTTTGATTAATTACCATAAATATATTCCAAGTAAAATGTTTTGTATCATATTTGAAAGTAATTTATTTCACTTGTGGGTGAAAGTTATTTCTTTAATTAAAATATTTTAATTTTTTACTTTATTTTACTCGCTCTAACTAAAACTTAAATATTACTAATTATTAGCACTAAACATTTCCATTAAATTTAAGAACCCTATGATCAGTCCAAGCTTCTCAAGCATAAGATAGATCTTAGGAAGATGAAAAATGAGGGAAAACAAAATAAATAAGATGATGGTATTATTTTGTGGATATTTAGATCTTATATAAGGAATTAAACGTTTGAGTTTGGTGTAACATTTTTTGTTTTATTTTAATGATTATAGATGGGAAATAAAAGTTGCTTAAGGAAGTGATTGAAGCCATCGATCATCATGAGAAGTCAATAACCTGGAAAGTGATCGGAGGAAACGTGTTAGAATTGTATAATTCCTTCACTATTATCACATTCAGTGAACATGAATGGGCTACAACAAAACTTATCTACGAGAAGAAGAATGAAGATACTCCAGAACCCCTCGCTCTCTTGGATGCTTTCATAGAGCTGACCAAACATGTAGAGGATCACCTTCTCATGAAATAAAATAACAACAATAACAATAACAACAACATATATATATATATAGGCTTAACAGATAGACTTTGTAATCACGGGGATTTATATTCATCAAACCGGCCAACCTTAGTTAACCCAGAACTATTAAGTGGTTTAAAGTGGGAACTACATAGCATAGAGAGTAATATCCAACACACAAATAGACGTATAGGAGTCCAAAGGAACTATATTAGTAAATTAACTTTACCTTTAGGATACGCACTCACCCTAAATACAAGTAATAATATATATGCCATCTAGAATATATAAGAAAAGATTTAGGCCATACGAAAAACAAATTATAGTTAACCGGGAATATCATTGGTAACTATTGAGAATAAGACAGAACTATATAGATATATACGATTTTTTGATAGAACAAAGACAACTATACTCAGAACAATTAAGGTTATTTTTAGATTTATTGACATCTTCACAAATATTGTATATACACCAGGAAATAAAACAGATAGATTTACAAATACCCACTATAAGAGCTAGAGTTTCTCACTACATAAAAGAAATGAGAATAGAAACACAAAATTGTAAAAACAAAACCTTATATTTAGCATAATAGAAAGTGTTAAGAGATTAGAATACTTAGATTTAGAAATAATTTTAGAAAAGAAATATCGAAGACTAAAATTTGATTCTTTACTTAAGTGCAATTTTGCAGAAGGAGACCATATCTTACATAGTGAGAATCAACATTTAAACACTATTACAGATTTAATAATAAATTTAGCAGAACATAGTCATTTCAAGGACGATAGATTTCTAAAGATAATAGAGACCACAAAAAACCTGCAGAATAAACAAAACAAATCATTAGAGAAAATAGAACAAAATTTTGACTTCCTAAAAAACCAACAACTAGATATAATTTCTAAGATACAAACCATAGTAGCAAATAAAACAACTGACAACAACCCACTAGAATCAATATATAATAAACTAGAAAACCTTTATAAAGAAACAAAAGAAATTAAGAAAGAATTAGGCAAACTTAAAGACTTAACCCTTTCATGAACAGTCTCTTTTACAAAAAAGTTCTTAGAAAAATAGCACAATTTCAACCTAACCGTGAAGGATTATCAGATTATACTCCACCAGGCAAAACAGACCTAATAAGTGTAAAACAAAACAATCTAATAATTTTTGCTTTATTAGAATTAAATAAAAACCTAGAAGACCAAATAACTGAAATAAATAAAAAATTAGATAGCTTATTAGAAACAAAAACCCCTACCAAAGAAGATAAGCAAGAAAACGATATACAAGCACTAATAGAACAACTCAAGAGAACTGAAATCACCCCTCAAAAGGATAGACTTACAAGAAAAGAAAAAGCATGGATATTTTTTCAAACAGGAATAGAAATTCCCAAGACAAAGAACCAGTTTCTCTCAAAATAGATTAGGAAATAATATGCTAGCTAGAATAATGCATAATTCATCTAGACCAAGTAGTAGTCATCAGTTGGATGAACTAATAGATGTAGATAGGGACATAGAAATATTCAAACAAAATAAATTAAAACTTTTAAATTCACAAGTCTCTACAATACATGTTTTTTCTCGTCAATAACACATCTATACAGACATATTACTCCATCTCTAGTAAGGAGACAACTTCCGTTGTTATGTAATAAGAAGTATAAGCCTAAAACAAAGTTTATCCTAATATTTAAATTTCTAACCCATATCTTTTCTAATTTATAAGTGGGTTTATAGAAATCTGCACATGTATTCAAAAAACTTATTTGAGCATTACTAACATAATGTTTATATATATTTGAAGATCCATCCATTTGCATGGCGCTTTGTGGCTCAGGAAATTCTTTTATTGTTTCTAAAGGCAGGATACTTCTATTTATTATACTTTTTGTACATCCAGAGTCTACTAGAGCTAAAGTTTCTATTTCATAGTTTTGAATTCTTAGTCTTGTTAATATTTTGATAGTATTAATTTTCTTATCCTCATTACAAATTAATCATTCGAACGATTTGTAGTCCTCTTTTTCATTCAAGAGTTCGATATCTTCTTCTAATGTTGTATTTTGATTTGTTCCTTCTACTTTTTCTTTTCCTTTTTCTAATTTACTTATTCTGTCTTCTAAACTATCAATCATTTTTTCTAAAGATACCAAAGTTTTTTCTTTTGCACTTATTGTCTGATCTATAACCTTGATGTTAAATATCTTATCGATGCACATAAGACATCCTTCTATATAACAATTTATACATTTAGCTCTTCTGTCTTTACTGGGGTATCCGGTACAATTAAAACATTTTTGACTATCTAAACCTTTTCCTTTTGAAAATTGGTGATCACATTGTATATTGACAAATGTACAATCCTTGATGTTTAAGTCTAATTTTTCTAATCTAAATTCGTTTATTAAAGTTTCTTCTTCTGAATCAGACGAGTCTTGTTGTCTTCCTTCTAAAGCATCTATACTTATTACTGCATATATACTTTCATTATCTGACATGTATTCATCTACATTTATCAGGGTTTCTTGGAAATCTTCTATAAGTTGGGCATTTCTTGTTCTACTATTATTTCTACCTGGACAAGCATTAGCTAGATGTTCTTCACTTTCGCAAGTAAAACAAGATAGTCTATTTTTATAGATTCTATTATTATTATGCTTTCTCACATGTCTATCTTTATTTAGATAAGGCTTTCTTGCCGTAGATTTCCTTAGATAATATTTTTCCTTGGTTTGTAGTCTTGATTATTTTGATATGTCTTTTTGTATTTTCTTTTTGGTGTACCTTGATCATAGCTTTGCGTTGTATATATATTTTTACAAAAACCTGTCTCATTTTGTTTTAATTGTTTTTGTATTTGTATATTCGTACATTTTTCTTGTAATATTACATTTTTCTTGTAATATTTGCATAACATGCTGTATTTTATGTCCAATAGACCAATTGGCATTTGGATTTTGTATAACCCCTTCTCTTTTGCTCCATCTTTCTTCTATTTCTCTTCCTAAGGCTCCAGGGAGTTTGTTGAAAAGCTTTTTTTCCAAGCTTTGGTCAAACGCATTGCCGCTTATAGCGTAATAGTAAAAGTAGTCTTTTAAAAAATTCTTTATATGGCTCCAATTTGTAATACTAAGTTGTTCCAGTTTTATTAATGCATTCTTTTGTAAAACTACTAAACCGCTATTTGGGTCTTCTCCTGTTATTAGGCTGTGTATTTTATTAGTGAAATTATACGGGTTTGATCCCATATTTACTAGTTCTTGGAATTCTTGAGGGTAAGATACTTTGTATGCTTCCCACACTCCTTAGATTGATTCTCCTAAAAAGGTTTTCATGTATCTATACATAGTTTCTGCATCTGTTTCACTACAATGGTGTATATAATCTGCTACCACTATTCCTTTCCATACATTTATTACTGAGTTCCATAATTGAGGGTCATGAGCTGCTATATTTAGTATTTTTCCTCTATCTCCTCCATCTTGAAGCCTGATAAGGGCTTCTATTGGCATTCTTATTCCAATTGGTTTAACCATTTCTGGTTACATTGTTGCTGGGTCTTGCCTATATACCCTATGACGTGGTAAATTACCTATAGTATATTCTACTGGTGTTATGGGGGTTGTCTTTTGGAAGGGACTTGAACTAGAAGAAGCTGTTTCCATGAATTCCTTTAGACTCCGTGTTGTCTCGTCATCGCTTGCTTCTTGGGTGTATTCTTTTTATCTATACCTATAATTATCTATTCTAAAGTTGCATTCTTTAAAGTGTTTTTCTACTGTAAAAATATCTATTTTTCCTAATTCACAACCTTTACATTTAAACAAAGTTGTTTTATTTTCTTGATGTAATTCTTTAGCCTTTGCTATCGATAAGTCTACTTCGTAGTCTTCTTCATTTATATTTTGAATATTCATACCTTCCATATTGATGGTTGATTCATTATCTTCTAGTTTCTCATCTATTTCTTTTTGATCGGTATATTTATAATCAGTGAATCTGATCGATGTCTCTCCTTTAGTATTAGTGTATGTGAGGTGGTCGTTTGGTCGTAATACTTCTTTTTTACAGAATTTTTCTAAATTCCATTCTCTACCTGCGTATGCTTCTGAGTTTATTTTTAAAGGGTTCATTAATTTAATTCCTTTATTTCCCATTATACCTACTGCATCGTCTATCTTTATTTTAAACCTTGAACTGCTGTTGGTGGTTAATTTTCCTATAAAGTCAACACAAACTAAAAGATTGTTTCCACAGTTCATTTCTTCGTAACCTTTGGTTTGTACGCCTATTTTTATGTATTTTCCAAATTCTTTTGAATTTATCATAAAATCTGGACTACAGTAAAATATTCCTCCATTATTACTCATGTTTACTTCTATTAAACCTATTATTGATCTTTTAGATTATGACCATCTGCTATCATATAAAGTAATCAATACTTTAGTACCCAAATTTTTTCTAGTTAAGCCTTTGAGCCCAATTACTACCAATTCCATGTGCATGAGATTCATTCGTCTTTTTTGTATTTCTTGCATAGATTCTTTACTGATTAGATTTATCTCTCACTATCGTTTTATGATACACTCAACTGTTCTTCTCTATAATGTCTGTATAGATGTGTTGTTGACGAGAAAAAACCTGTATTGTAGAGAACTTATGGATTTAAAAGTTTTAATTTATTTTGTTTGAATCTTTCTATGTCCCTATCTACATCTATTAGTTCATCCAACTGATGACTACTACCCGGTCTAGATGAATTATGCATTATTCTAGCTAGCATATTGTTTCCTAATCTATCTTGAGAGAAACTGGTTCTTTGTCTTTCTTGGGAATTTCTATTTCTGTTTGAAAAAATATCCATGCCTTTTCTTTTCTTGTAAGTCTATCCTTTTGAGGGGTGATTTCAGTTCTCTTGAGCTGTTCTATTAGTGCTTGTACATCGTTTTCTTGCTTATCTTCTTTGGTAGGGGTTTTTGTTTCTAATAAGCTATCTAATTTTTTATTTATTTCAGTTATTTGGTCTTCTAGGTTTTTATTTAATTCTAATAAAGCAAAAATTATTAGATTGTTTTTTTTTTTACACTTATTAGGTCTGTTTTGCTTGGTGGAGTATAATCTGATAATCCTTCAAAGTTAGGTTGAAATTGTGCTTTTTTTCTAAGAACTTCTTTGTAAAAGAGACTGTTCATGAAAGGGTTAAGTCTTTAAGTTTGCCTAATTCTCTTAATTTCTTTTGTTTCTTTATAAAGGTTTTTTAGTTGATTATATATTGATTCTAGTGGGTTGTTGTCAGTTGTTTTATTTGCTACTATGATTTGTATCTTAGAAATTATATCTAGTTGTTGGTTTTTTAGGAAGTCAAAATTTTGTTCTATTTTCTCTAATGATTTGTTTTGTTTATTCTATAGGTTTTCTATGGTCTCTATTATCTTTAGAAATCTATCGTCTTTGAACTGACTATGTTCTGCTAAATTTATTATTAAATCTGTAATAGTGTTTAAATGTTGATTCTCACTATTTAAGATATGGTCTCCTTCTGCGAAATTGCACTTAAGTAAAGATCCAAATTTTAGTCTTCGATATTTCTTTTCTAAAATTATTTCTAAATGTAAGTATTCTAACCTCTTAATACTTCCTATTATGCTAAATATAAGGTTCTGTTTTTACAATCTTGTGTTTCTATTCTAAAATCTTTTATGTAGTGATAAACTCTAGCTCCTATAGCGGGTATTTGTAAATCTATCTGTTTTATTTCCTGGTGTATATACAATATTTGTGAAGATGTCAATAAATCTGAAAATAACCTTAATTGTTCTAAGTATAGTTGTCTTTGTTCTATCAAAAAATCGTATATATCTATATAGTTCTGTCTTATTCTCAATAGATACCACTGATATTCCTGGTTAACTATAATTTGTTTTTCGTATGGCCTAAATCTTTTCTTATATATTCTAGATGACATATATATTATTACTTGTATTTAGGGTGAGTGCTTATCCTAAAGGTAAAATTAATTTACTAATATAGTTCCTTTGGACTCCTATGCGTCTATTTGTGTGTTGGATATTACTCTCTATGCTATGTAGTTTCCACTTTAAAGCACTTAATAGTTCTGGGTTGACTAAGGTTGGCCGGTTTGATGAATATAGACCCCCGTGATTACAAAGTCTATCTGTTAAGTCGTTTGTTTCTAATATTTCTAGGTATAAGGTTAAAGCCTCTTTTATTTTTAACAACTCAGATTTAGTCTGTAATTCTCTATATAAGTACCAATAATTTAACCTTAATTGGTTGGCAAAAGGGTGTCTTTTCATATATTATAAAATACTATAGTTGTTATGTTATGAGACTAATTTATATTCTACACTATGTGTATCCAGAACCTTCTCGCTCTGATACCAGTTAAAATTACGTTTAAATATAGTTAAAATTTCATTTAAATATCGTTTAAATATAATAGGCTGCGTTTGTAAAAAATATGTTGTAATAGGCTGCGTTTGTAAAAATATGTTGTAAAATCCTACTCAGTACTCCCTCTTCCTGCTCCGTTATCTTGTTTAGTAGTGATTAAGCCCTAAATCTATGTAATTTCTCCCAAAATTACTTTTTTTTTTTTACTCTGTTCATCTCTTTTCCTTAACCCATGTTCTTAGCACCTGCTTCTTTAACCACACCCTGGGACACACATTCCTTTCGATTTTCTCACCATGGCAGACTTCCAACTTTCCTAGGTATTTACAGGTTAATCCATCGGGGTTACTAAGAAGATAAAGAACTAACCATTTACTAAGAGTAATACTAAGAGCAATTTAAACATTATATGAACATTATAGTAATATAAACATTATGTTAAACATTCATAATAGTACATAATAATATCTACATGATATAGGGAGAAATTTACAAAGATCTAGAAAACCAATAACTACTTACATGATAATGGCCGAAATGAGGTTTCCCTTTCGGGAGTCCTCAGGTGACCTTGCAGTTATTTAAAAATTGAAACACTCACACACTTTATACACAAACACTTACTCACTCTTTTTTTTTGAAATGGAAAGGGAATATGTAACTTACAGTTATTACAATCTTACAAGAACTAAATCAATCTTTCTTTTCTCAATGCTCTGCTTACTCTTCGCTCTATTTCTCTTATTGTAAATGGTTCTATTTATAGGAATAGATCCGGATTTGAAGTTTGGATTTCAAACTCTGAAAAAAAAACTTTCTTCACCTGTCGGTAGCTCTTTGGGCCCCATCGTCACATGGCTTTGTGAAACTTTTTTCAAAATTGAATGGTCCTTCCTTGTCTTCTTGTGATAGTGGAGTCGTTTTTATTAGTAGTGGACATGTAGTGGAGTCGGTAGTGGACATGCAATGGAGTCTTCTTTATCATAATGGCTTGTGATGTCATTGCTTACATATTTGTTTGTCTTCTAGTAGCGACATCATTGCTTACGTATTTCTAGGTATCCAGGTTGTGCAGTGCTATGGAATCAAAACTCATTCCTGAATCATTGTCTTCATTTGGGTCGTAGTGCTGATTAAATTGGTCTATTGATAGATCATTTTCATCACTTCTACTTTCTATGTCTTCGTGGTCAGAATCTGCTGGATCTGGCTCTGGAGTTTCTCGTATAATTTTTCTTGTATCATATCTTACATAGTGAGAATCAACATTTAAACACTAGTAAGGAGACAACTTTCGTTGTTATGTAATAATAAATCTAAACCTAAAACAAAGTCTATCCTAATATTTAAATCTCTAACCCATATCTTTTCTAATTTATAAGTGGGTTTATAGAAATCTGCACATGTATTCAAAAAACTTATTTGAGCATTACTAACAAAATGTTTATATATATTTGAAGATCCATCCATTTGCATGGCGCTTTGTGGCTCAGGAAATTCTTTTATTATTTCTGAAGGCATGATACTTCTATTTATTATACTTTTTGTACATCCAAAGTCTACTAGAGCTAAAGTTTCTATTTTATAGTTTTGAATTCTTAGTCTTGTTAATATTTTGATAGTATTAATTTTCTTATCCTCATTACAAATTAATCCTTCGAACGATTTGTAGTCCTCTTTTTCATTCAAGAGTTCGATATTTTCTTCTAATGTTGTAGTTTGATTTGTTCCTTCTACTTTTTCTTTTCCCTTTTCTAATTTACTTATTCTGTCTTTTAAGCTATCAATCCTTTTTTCTAAAGTTAATTTACTAATATAGTTCCTTTGGACTCTTATGCGTCTATTTGTGTGTTGGATATTACTCACTATGCTATGTAGTTCCCACTTTAAAGTACTTAATAGTTCTGGGTTGACTAAGGTTGGCCGGTTTGATGAATATAGACCCCCGTGATTACAAAGTCTATCTGTTAAGTCTATATATATATGTTGTTGTTGTTGTTGTTATTTTATTTCATGAGAAGGTGATCCTCTACATGTTTGGTCAGCTCTATGAAAGCATCCAAGAGAGCGAGGGGTTCTGAAGTATCTTCATTCTTCTTCTCGTAGATAAGTTTTGTTGTAGCCCATTAATGTTCACTGAATGTGATAATAGTGAAGGAATTATACAATTCTAACACATTTCCTCCGATCACTTTCCAGGTTATTGACTTCTCATGATGATGATGGCTTCAATCACTTCCTTAAGCAACTTTTATTTCCCATCTATAATCATTAAAATAAAACAAAAAATGTTACACCAAATTCAAACGTTTAATTCCTTATAAAAGATCTAAATATCCACAAAATAATACCATCATCTTATTTATTTTGTTTTCCCTCATTTTTCATTTTCAAAGATCTATCTTAGGCTTGAGAAGTTTGGACTGATCATAGGGTTCTTAAATTTAATGGAAATTTTTAGTGCTAATAATTAGTAATATTTAAGTTTTAGTTAGAGCGAGTAAAATAAAGTAAAAAATTAAAATATTTTAATTAAAGAAATAACTTTCACCCACAAGTGAAATAAATTACTTTCAAATATGATACAAAACATTTTACTTGGAATATATTTATGGTAATTAATCAAACAACGCCAAATAACTTTTCACGAAAATGATTTCCATTATATGAAATACATCTATATAGAAAATTGATGAAATCAAATCATGCATAGTGAGAGAGAGAGAGAGAGATTGAAAGCGTAAAAGTGTATGTTACCTTCAATATATTTCCAGCTAACAACCGCACCAACTTTAAAGATTTCACCTTCGTGAATCTCAACATGGTTGACCACTGAACTTATGTTGCATATATGATAAGTGTTGGTATGATACATATCATGAATTGAGTGTCCTTCACACTTTACCTCTACTGAAGCAACCAACTTGGCCTTCAAACCCATATTTCTTTTTGGTAGGTATAGCAATTAGAGATGTGAAACCAACTTGGCCTTCAAACCCATATTTCTTTTTGGTAGGTATAGCAATTAGAGATGTGAAAAGCAAGTGGTGATAAAATATTTGGACCTTATAGTCTTTATATAGATTTAAATTAGTTATTAAAAGCTACCTAGTTTGAAATTAATTAACCAATCCTTGCTTCTTAGATATGTGTAAATAAGAATAAATTTGAAAAATTAAAATAAAATATCTTACTCCCTTCTTTCACTTTTACTTGTCACGGTTTGACTTGACACACCCATTAAAAAAACAATTAATGATATATATATTTATTACCAAACTATCTCCTATTAAATGATATCTTAGAAAATGATTTGGATAATAAATATTTAATGCTGAGAATAAAACATAAAAAAAATTATTGTATTTTCTTGATATATCAAAAGTGACAAATAAAAATGATAATTTATTTTAAAAATAAATGACAACTAAAAATGAATGGACAATCAAAATAATGGTTCAATCATTCTAATTTTTTTATTTTACAAAAATACCGCCACAAATACGTGGAAAGTATATAAAAGGTTTTGAGGGACACTTGTGTCTTTAACCATGTTAATCCATGCTTTAAAACTCGTTGCATTGAATATTTATGTATAAATTATACATACCTTAATACGAAATAGTGTATAACTAAATGCAAGTAGTATTTATACATAGGTTGAAAAAGTGCATTAAAGAAGATACTCACAATACACTAAATGACATTACCATTACACCACTAATAAAAAATATGATTTATAGCAAAAAATACTTTTGAAATAATAACAATCAAAATTAACGCTCAATGCATACATTTTTATATCAGGGGCTTATGCCCTATGGAAGTCGCCTTTAATTTACACTTCAAAATATATTTGGTATACTCTGCCCTGAGACACTCAAAATTCTAAGTTCCACGACCATTGATTTTAATTTTTATGTTCTTTCATTTAGGAATTTGTTCTTCTCTAGGAGCTTTCTTATCAGGAAGCATATTTTTCAAGATGATGAATTTGAAATTTTGTATGGTTGAAAAAATTGACAAACAAGTGTTAGGCTTAAACTGATGAATTTATAAAGATGAAGCATATTTATTATGTCAAAGTTGCATGTGGCATGTTGCATTTATAGAATTCTATTCCGATGTCCCAAAAATGGATAGAAATTCTAAATATTCTTTGCAAGAACAAAGGTTCCCTGTTGAAAGCTCTTTCTGAAGGCAAATATAAATTTCGATTTTCCTTATCATATTGAAAAAAACAATTTAACGATTCTACATGAAAGGTAACATTAATGCGTCCACTCACATAAATGCTTCTATAGGGGAATTTGAATTTAGTCAGGCCCAATACTAATATTCAAACGTTATTGTGAGGGAAAGAAAAAAAGAAAACATAAATAACACTATTTGTAATATAGTCAAACCTTATTATGGTGATTAGTGACAATATTTTTTTGAAAATTTCATGATTGCTATAGTGAGGTGTTGTTATATATGTATACTGATGTTTAGATCTCACTTAACTATTATAATAAAAGAATGCGCACATGTATTTGCTAACCAATTTAACCAAATAAAATAAAAAGAGTATGATGTAAGAAGACAACACAAATTCAAGCTCAACCCATCCAAGAATAACTAGCCCATTTGTTAACTCATTTCAACCTAGTTCAATCCATTAAAAAATGATTTAATATGTAATCCATACTGACTCATAAGAAATTCTGTTTAAATATTTTTTAAAAATAAATTTTAGTTGATATGTTATGTATAGCCGTAATATAAAAAAATAATAATTTTAATCGATACTAAAATGTCATAACAGAACAAATAAAGCAATTAAACTTAGTAAGAATTGAATGAGTTGAGTTATGATTCACATTTCAGCCTAGTCACATAGGCGGACCAATAATCACCCCATTAATAAACTCAACCCATCTAGACCCGTCTAAATCCAGCCCAACCTGTCCATTTGACACCTCTACCTCCGAGTTTGACAATCTAGTTTTCTAGGCTTTTAGCTTTTAGAATCACCTTTCTTATAGGACGAGTCATACGAACCTATGAGATTGATTGAACAAGCCAACAGTAGCCTTTTCTTGTGAAGTTGTCTATAACTGATAGACACTATGCTAAATACAATTTTTTTTAACCTTTTAGATATTTATACTTAAAGTTTTAATGATAATTATCATAAATATTTTAACAATTTATTTTAACGTGGTCAATGTAGCCCTTGTGGCCATTGGTCTCTCATTCCCGCACACATTATTTGACTATTATGTCTATCTTTATGATTTAATTTTCAATGATGCTAAATGAGGGAAGTGATCTTGGGTCTTGTATGTTATTTTAGTGTGATAATGTGTGCATAGTTTTTCCTCATCCAAAAAAGATTTAGGTTTATGTGTATATCTTATTTTAATGTTTTGATGAATGACAACTATTTCATGAAATGAAAACTACAATCTATGATGTGTAAGATTTTCAATCAACTTTACTAATTATGATAAACAATTTCAGATTATAACTTTACAATTTAAAAAACCAACTCTAGTACCTTAACTCAACACTAAATATTTCACTATCAAAGAAAATAAACTCTCTACTTGTACAACTCTCACAACCTCACCAATACTCAACAATAATAATTAAATTAGAAAAATGACTCCCCTAATAAGTAGGCAAATATACAGGCTCCATTAATAGTATACCAAAGCTATTATCTCACAACGCCCCAACCCCTACCCCTTTGCTACTCCACTCCTTGACTACCCCCACCACCTCAACTTCCCACCTACCCCGCCATCATAATGTTTTCCTGAATTATATTAGTTATAATCTTATTTATTTATTATCAAATATTAAAAAAATAAAAAAATTACTTATTATCTAGGAAAATAGTTTCCTTATCAAAAACACCCTAAATAACTTTGGGCGACCAATTTTGCATAATAAACTTTTTGTGAGTGTTAATTCCCATCTTAGAACCAGGGAAACTAATAAATAAATAAAGGCTGAAAAGGAATTAGATAGCACATTTACAAATACATTTTGTATATATATGCTATTATAGTTCATTTCATAATCGAAAAGATACATAATATATCTTACAATACATCCATAGGAAAGTGACATATTCTTTATTTTTAACACAACATTACTTATTTTGACACACTAGCTAGAATTAGCCCATATTACAAAATATACTATATATTTATGACATAAACTCACACATAGAGATACATAGATATTTATGTATTCATAAATCCACACGCACGTACGTAGACATATATGTAACGATAAGAACCAACGGATATAAGATAGATCTTATATTATTTGAGAAGGTGACCCTCCATTTCCTTGATCAAATTAAGGAGGAAACCAAATGGAACAAGAGGTTCTGGGGTGTCTTCAATTTTTTTCTCATATATAAATGTACATGTAGTCCACTCGTGTTCACATGATGTGATAATCGTAAGAGAATCATACAACTCTAACAGATCTCCTCCAATTACCTTCCAAGTGATCGATTTCTCCTCAGGATCAATTGCCTCAATCACTTCCTTAATAATTTTATTTTTTTCGGACCCGTCTATAAACATTAAAATAAAATAAAATATAAAAGTCATTTCCTCATAAAAAGATATCAATATTCAAGAAAGCTTAAATTCCTGCAAGAAAATAATTTTTGCTCATAAGTGAATGAAGTTTTTTTCCCTTTTGGTGCAAAAATATATTTTATTGTTACTACCAAATAGCATCAAATAATCTATTTTCTAAAAACGTTTTCTTGGTAAATGACTTCCTCTATACCAAATATACCTAAATATAGAAATTATATTGATGCAAGGGAATCATAGTATGTTACCGTCGTTATATATCCAGCTAACTATCGAGCCAATCTTTATGCTTTCACCTTCATGATCCATCTCAAAATGATTTATCTTGGTTATGTTGGGTACTTTTCGAGGATTGGCGTGCAAAATATCGTGAATCAAGTGTCCTCCACACTTAACCTCTATCGAACCAATTAACTTGCCTTTCAGACCCATTTTTTCTTCTTCGATATAGCAAAAAATTGAAAAATAGACGGTGATAAATTGGCTAAATTTCTAATCTTTATATAGAGTAATAATTCAATTATGTGTGCATGTGAAAGCTATGATGTATAACTATTTAAAACGTGATTACAACATATCATAAACGTTGGGACAAGAAGCTGGTGAGAATTAAATGTTCGGTTGTACTTAGTAGCTCCCTTCGTCTCATATTAATCGTTTATGTTACTAAAAAATAATTATTTCAAATTATTTATCAATATAAATAATCGAGATAGAATCATGTTAAAAAAATATTTTATCCTTATAATTAATTCTTTTTGAAGTGTAAATAAATTTGTAAAACTCTAAAAAAACTTTGGAGTTAAACATCACCAATTAGGGGTGTACATGACCAGTTTGATTCGGGATTTTCAAATATCAAACCAAATCATTTGTGTCGGATTTTTAAATCTATAAACCAAACCAAACCAACAAAACTCGGGTTTTTTTGGGTTTTTCAGATTTTCGGATTTTACTGGTAAAATATTCATACAAACATATAATTTACTTGTACTTCAAATATTTCTTTAGTCCTACCAAAATACAACTATCTAATGTGTTTCTTAAGAAAATAACACAAAATAAATATCCAACAAAAAAATAATAATAATGAAATCACGTAAAATAAATATTGCAAATTAACAAGTCATAATGAAAATGATCATAATTTAAAAGTACAAAATCATGCTAAAATAAGTTTAATAAGTATTAGTTACATGACTTAATATTAAAGGAAATTAAAATTAGATTATGTATTTGAAGTGTCTAAACCAATGTAAAACCAAAGAACAAATATTCAATATTATTGTCATTCTTAGTGTTGAATTGATTTTCATTTTGCATTAATATTAATATGATTTTGATTTAAGCTTTATTATAATTACCAACATCTGTGGATTATAATCTTTATTGAACCATTCAGAATTCTAAGTTTCAAACTTGAAATAGTATATTAAAAGATAAAAACTATGAAAAGGTATAAGAAATATTTAAAAATTATATCAAAGTAAATATTTTTATGTATAAAATAAAATTTTAAAATTATATATTTAATGTCGGTTTGGTTTGGTCTCGGGTTGGTTTTTTTTAGTTAAAACTAAACCAACCCAAATATAGTCGGATTTTTTTTCAATACTAAACCAAGTCAAGCCAACCACTAATTGGGTTTTTTTTCTTGGTTTGACTCGGTTTACGGTTTGGTTCGGTTTTCGGTTCGATTTTGTACACTCCTGTCACCAATGTTTTTCTAATGGGAAAAGACACAAGTAGCCCCTATACTATGACCGAAATTCCAGAGACATACCTTAACTAAACTAAGGTCCTATTACCCTCCTGAACTCATTTTATTTTTTGTAATTTTGTGCACCTTTTTGGCTTACGTGGCATCCAAATATCTCCCACGTGCCTCAATTGTGTGGAGTCATGAAGTGTCACACCTCGAACCTACACCCTGGACGTGGCCATCACTCGGAGACCATCTTTGGCCCTAAGCGAACCCTTGGTCTGGCTTACTTAACTCAGCGGAAGACTTCACTCAATGAAATAGTCTCAAATGATAACTTAAAGAATAATAAGTGGGCCAAAATGGCACTTAAGTCTTAAACAACATCTAAAAGATAAAGAAAGACATCTGAACTAATAACTATATGACTGTCTATGAAGCCTCTAAAATACTAAGATGGATGTTGGGATAAACCCCACAACATTCTATTAAATGAAAGACTGAAAGCAATTAAAAGGGTCTTCCGGAATGCAATGAGAGTCACCACTGACTCTGAGCTGCTCAACTGGATCAATGAGGCACTGGATGCTGATCCTGGTTACCTGCGTCTGCATCATAATAAGATGCAGGCCAACTAGCATCAGTACATTGAATGTACGAGTATACGAGTTGGAATGCTAAACAATACATAGGCTAAAAGGAATCTGAAAGAAACTGAATAACTTACCTGGTTCAACTCAACTCAACTTGACTGACTCATTTTAATATAAAGCAAGTGCAATATAAAGAAAAGCTATTTAAAACATGCTATAAACTCTGTGTGTATGCAAAGATACAATAAATCTGAGATGTATGTAGAAATACAAATGAACTGATGTATATAAAAATACAATAACTGTTGTGGGAGTTTCTCTAACCGACAACCATCACACAAGAGCTATAGTGATGATACAACGATCAACCTCACACTGCCAGAGCATTCTATACCCGGCCAAAGGTACAGAACCTGAACTGCTTAATGGATCCACTAGTCTATCTTGAAAAGGATTCATCTAAAAAGTATGATCCTTTTCTACCTATGGTGGCTACATGGTTCTATGAGGGATGTGGGTTCTTTGAACGCTCCCTCAATTCGGTGCTCAATACTACTCCCAAAATATACTAGCTCTTATGTTTTTAAAACATACTTCTTCTGTTATTTGAGATTAGTGCTCAAAACTTAGCTCAAAGGCTATCTTGGAAATCTCAGTTCCCCTGCTTACTTCATTTAGAAAGCTATTACTCTTTTCTGAAAACTAGCCCGAAGGCTATTTGGAAATCTCAGTTTTCGTTCTTATTTAAATGTGAAAACATTTTAAATCTCTTTGGGAATACTTAGTCCCCATATACTTTTGAAGAAATGAACTTCAAACTTTACTCTTTACTCTTTACTCAACTTGAACTGTAAGTCTTAAAGCCAAGTTAAAACATTTGGAAAAGACTTTTGGAAAATTCTAAGAACTCATCTTGACTTGACTCTTACTTCTCTTTACTTTGATCTTAACTTTCCTTGAATTGGATTATGGATTCAAGGTTCATGGTCTCATGTTTATGGATGATTTCATGATGTTTAGATGTACCTTAGAGTGTTAGAAACAACTAGAAAACGTAGGTACATCACTAAGGAACACGTACTAAAAGATGGGGAACGAATGGGGAGAACTGACGTCCCTGGCGCTCTGAGAGGCACGGGGCGCCATCCCTCAAAGTTCAGAGAACTCCCTGAGGCGCTTTGGCTGGGGTGACGCGCCAGAGGCCAAAGTTCAGAGGAACTTTTGTGGTGCTGTGGCAGGCACGATGCCCCAAGCCCTTGCCCAGAAAATCCCTAATTTTCTCCTTCGGTTTTCATCTCAAAACCCTCCAATCTTCCCTAGTCCTTTCCTCAAACCCTTAGGATTAATTGAACCCTCAATACACCATCAATCTAACTCGAAAAACAGCCTGGAAACATGAATCAAATCAACCCCCAAGCATTAACAACTTAACCAACAAGAATTTGACAATTGTTCTTCAAGAACTTCACTTCTTAACATGAAAACAACTCCCAATCGCTGAATTGAAACAAGTTGGTGTGTGGGTGAACTAACCCAATCATGAAAAGATCTCACATACCTTAATACGGATCACCCCGACGAATTCCACTCGCAAGCTTGAGTGATCTTGGCGAATTCTTTCCCTCTTCTCCCGTTCTTTCTTTTTTTTCTCTCTTCTCCAAGCCCTAAGCGCTTTCTAACTTTTCAAAACTGAATGAAGTCTGGTTTTACCCCAATTAATCTCCTAAAAACAAATTAGAGTAATTAGGTAAGGAAAAGACTGAATCGCCCTTCTAAAATTCGGATTGGGATTTTCCTCAATCCAACAGCCCAACTTCCGAAAGGCATATCTCACTCATACGATGTCGAAATTGCGTAAACTCGGCGGCGTTGAAAAGGTCTTCCCAAGGTATTTCCAACTATATCAAGAACTACTCCTAACTCATCCTGAGTTAGGAGTTATGATTGTTTGAAAATGACCAACACTCACTTTCTTAACTTGGACAAATTTCTAGATTTCCACATTCTTTCCAAAAATGATTATTTTCAGATTTTTAAACTCTTTCTAGTCATTTCTAGGTGCGAGATGTTACATGGAGTGTGTCACGTAAGACAAAAGGTGTGCAAAATTACAAAAAAAATAAGTTCAAGGGGGTAATAGGACCTTAGTTTAGTTAAGGTCTCTGGAATTTCGGTCATAGTCTAGAGGGGTACTTGTGCCTTATCCCTTTTATAATTGCCGACTAAAATCTCTTTTTATAAAACTATAATATCACTCAATTATCAGTACTATTTTTCTCAAAATATACTAAATATCACCAAAATGAAAACGTCCTTTTCTATTAATTTGTATATCATATTAAATTAAACTCTTATGTTTAAAATTTAATTTATTTAACTCATCAAACTCATATAGCTCGATTCAGTCGATATAATGTGTTTACTAGGTAAAAGTTTACTTAATTAACACACTCGTGTTTATACTAATCATAATAATTTAGTTTAATTAAGTCATCAACTAAGGTGAAAAAATACATTAATTAATTACTTACAGTTTAGTAATAAGATTATGTGAGCAACCGACACTTCTAGTCAAAGTGTCAAACAATGTGATCTTCATTTTTTTCTCTCGTAAAAAGAACTTCAATTATTAAAATGAGGAAAATAGTTTTAAATTATTTAAAATTATAAGATGTTCAATTCCGCTATAAGTATATTTTGGATTATTATCTTTCCTCTATTTTGGTTATATATATTTTTCAAAGAATATTTAGAAAATTTTCATATTTGAATGTACTTAAATACAAATTCAAAATTGAAGAGTAAGTTGAAAACAAGTTAGGTGCATTTCATTATGATATTCTATTCTAATCATTAAATATTAATAAAAAAAAAAACATTCACACCAAAAGAAAAACGAAGAGAGCTTGTGACAGGATTCTTTAAGCTGTTTTTTCAAATTTAAAATATAACTTTAAGTTGAATTTAATTTTTTATGGTCAAACACGATTTTCATATAAAGTAAGAGAATATTTTTTAAAAAGTGAATATTTTTTTATGATGAATCAAGTCCTAAGAATGAAAATTGAAAAGATATAAATTATGATAGTAGATTTTTAATGTACGATAAATAGAAAAAAGGTGAAGAAGATTAAAAAAATGGATCCCTAACTAAGATAGATTTTTTAATTACAGTATTTATATGTATTTAGGAATAGTCAATAAAATTTTTAATCATTACGTTATTATAATATTCTTAAATTTTAAATCTTTTTGAATTATCTTTATTTTACAATTTCGTGTAAAGTTTAATTTAATCATTACCTTTTGATTTATTTTTGTTCTTAGACAATTTTACATGGATCGGATTAAATGAGGTTTGATGAGTTTAGTAATTTTATTAATTAAAAAAAATAAAATTTAATATAACATGACATATCAATTGGGGGAGAATTAAACTTTTGTAGTGTTTAGTAAGTATATAATTTGAGAAATAGTGATGTAATCCTAAAAGAAATAAATATATCAAAGCAAACTCAAAAAGTTTTTTAAGTGGTAAATAAGTAAAATCAACCTTTTTATTTACGTTTTTTCTCAAAAAAAAAAAAACAAACTCTGCCTTACGTAAAGTTGTCAGAGTACGATTATCCTCTGGATTTGAAATCATTGCTTATATACCCGGTATTGACCATAATTCACAAGAACATTTTGTAGTCTTAGTAAGAGGGGGGAGGGTTAAGGATTTACCCGGTGTGAGATATTACATTGTTCAAGGAACCCTAGATGCTGTCGGAGAAAAGAATCGTCAACAAGGGGCGTTCTAGTGCGTTGCAGATTCTTATCCAAGACTTGTATCATTTGATGATTATGCAAAAATTAAAGTGAATAACTAATATGAAATGGTAGGAGTAATGGTTTTACCCTTAGATTCTTTTTTTTTTGTCAGAAAAGAGTTAATATATTAATAACAACTAAGGGGGGCAATGTACAAGTGCATCCATCACAGTGGTATGCCCGTTTCCGTTAATCTAGGTCACATCCCGACCCTGAAAATAGTTTGAAATATTATTTGTTAATCTAATGTACGTAGTTCCTAGAATGGCTGCTTCCACCTGTTTTTGGGCATACACTGGAGGAACTAGCAAAATGTTTGGTTCATCAAAAACTGCAACCTTCGTCCCCTCCTTTGCCAAGTTGTCTGCTGCTCTATTTTGCTCCCAAAACACATGGATCATCTTGGTGATTTTCAGTTTATGCATTAAGTACCTGCACTCAACAACAATGTTTTCATAAAGATAGTTATTATTGTTATTTGTAAGCATTTGTATAATCTCAGCAGAATCAGAGTTGATTTCTAGTGGAGTGAGACTATTGTTTACAACTATTTGGAGCCCCATTCGCATTGCTAGCAGTTCAACTCTAATAGCATTAGTGTGAGGAGTGTTCTTTATAAAACTAATGATCCAATGTCCTAAGTGTTAGAAAATAGCATACACAGCGGAAGCATTCCAGAATCATACATCTTGCATGAGTATAGACAACAATCATAAATACGTATCACATATAAGGTATGCTAAAAATTAACTCAGGATTACCTCTTGAAGCGTGTGCAAATATCTTGAAGCAAATCCAATTCCAGCTCTACAGTCTTCTACAGTTATCCCAAATAACAATTGAACTCTCTCAATACTTGGGTGGGCAAGTATCGTATAGAATACTGAATCCTTTTCTAGGTTAGAAGAATCCCTACTTATAGAGATGTCTTCCTAGTCCAAAAAGGAGAAGAAAGTATAAATCCTTATTTTTCAAGAAAGCCCCAAAACCCACGTTTTTTCCTTGGCCGAAAATACACTTTACTTTTCCTTCTTCTACTAGAAAATAGGATTTTGAGTTCTAGTTAAATTGGGCACTGGAGGGACCACATAATTTATTATTGAGGCTTCCTATTATGGAAATAATTCCAAATAATTAATTTAAATTATTCTTACCATAATAAATTACAAATCATTCCACTAAAAATTCGTAATTGCACTCCTCTATATATATTTCGAAATTCACCATTAAATACTTATGTAATTCCCCATGTTAAGATTCCAGATACTAATCAATAAATTAAATTACTGACGAATTTAATTCAATGATTAATTTCCTTTAGAGCAACACTTAACTTATTTCATGTGCCAGATTCTTAAATCTACCGGCCGGGTTTACACATGAAAACTTATAAGTTTCTCATAAAAAGGTGTATCATCAATCTCTATACTGAGACATGGATTCCATCAACTAACTAATTATTTCACCAATATATATTATTATCATCCAATCTACCAGGCATATTGACCCATCTCAGAATCTCACCTTTTAATAAATCAAAACGATAATTAATATATACAGATCATAATCGTTATATCAAGATTAAGAATATAAGTACATTTAACAGTTTAGAGAATATGTTTTTATCGCCGCCTAAAACATCTATCTCTCGCTTGGTCCCGTTCAATACATACAAAATGCACTAGCACGAGAAGTTAGAACTACCCCATTCTCATAATCAAGATAAATTACATTTAATCTCGTGCTACAATCTTTCTGATGGTTTTGTCCAAAATTTCCATCTACGATTGTGAACTATGACTTTTAACTTATAAGAATCGATGATTTAATCTTCTGTGTATAAGCTTAAACTCTATACACCAAATCATCTACTATATAAGCTAAGGACACATATATGACAATTGATCTATTTAATGCAACACTTTATTGAATTGACTAAATGAATAAACAATTGTTTAATAATAATACTATATCAAAACGCATGGTTAATAGTATATCCTAACAATCTCCCACTTAGACTCATAACCATGCACCTACAACTCTAACACCCATTCCTTCAACATGTCTATCAAAAGACTTTTGCGGTAAAGCTTTTGTGAAAGGGTCTGCCAGGTTGTTCTCTGATGCAATCTTCGCAACCATCACATCTCCTCTCTGTACTATGTCTCGAATCAAATGGTACTTTCGCTCAATGTGCTTTGCCTTCTTATGACTTCGTGGTTCCTTTGAATTTGCAACCGCTCCACTATTATCACAAAACATTGTGAGTGGCGTTTCTATCGCAGAAACAACCGCCAAGTCTTTCAGAAAGTTTCTGAGCCACACTGCTTCCTTAGCTGCCTCAGAGGCTGCTACATATTCGGCTTCCATGGTAGAATCAGCAACACAGGTTTGCTTGATGCTTCTCCAAACAATGGCTCCACCTCCCAAAGTAAACACATTTCCTGAGGTCGACTTTCTAGAGTCCATATCGATCAAAATTCGAATCCATGTACCCTATGGGCACCAACTCATATGAATGATAGACTAGCATGTAATCCCTAGTCCTTTTCAGGTACTTAATTATATGCTTAACTGCTATCCAGTGTTCTCATCCAGGATTAGACTGATATCTGCTAACCATGCCTACGGCAAAACAGCTATCAGGTCTAGTGCACAACATCACATACATGAGACTTCCTACAGCTAACGCATAAGGAATTGTCTTCATGCTTTCTGTTTTCTCATCTGTCTTAGGACATTGATCCTTAGAAAGAGAAATTCCATGTCTGAAAGGAAGAAATCCTTTCTTGGAATCATGCATGCTAAACCTGGTAAGAATTGTATCAATATAAAGAGTTTGAGACAAACCTAGCATCCTTTTCTTGTGATCACGTAGAACCTTAATCCCAAGGATGTGAGCAGCTTCTCCCAAATCTTTCATATCAAAATTAGTGGACAACCATTCCTTAACTGAATTCATCAAGCCCAGATTGTTTCCTATGAGCAAGATATCATCTACATATAATACCAAAAACACCACTTTATCCCCATTCCACTTTTTGTACACACAAGACTTATTAAGACATTGCTTAAAACCAAAAGTCTTGACTACATTGTCAAAGCAAGTGTTCCATGCCCTAGAAGCTTGCTTTAATCCATAAATGAATCTTTTAAGCTTGCACAACATATGTTCTTTTCCTTTTTCTATGAAACCATCTGATTGTCGCATAAATATGCTTTCATCAAGACTTCCATTAAGGAAAGCTGTCTTGACATTCATTTGCCAAGTTTCATAATCATAATGAGCAGCAATGGATAAGAGAATTCTAATATATTTAAGCATGACTACTGGCGAAAAAGTTTCCTCATAATCGATCCCTTCTTTTTTAGTAAACCCTTTTGCAATAAGTCTAGCTTTGTAAGTTTGCACTTTTCCATCTACTCCTCTCTTTTTCTTATAGATCCACTTGCATCCAATGGGTTTGACTCCATCTATAAGTGGTTCTACAAGATCTCATACTTTATTAGAGTACATGGACTCCATTTCTATTTTCATAGCAACGATCCATTTTTCTGCATCTTCATCTTGTAGTGCTTCGTCGTAATTCACAGGTTCGATATTTAACTCTTCAGGGATTTTGTCAAAAGACTCTCCCAAGAGTGCATACCGAAGTGGTTTTCTTATCACTCTCCCACTACGACAAGACATTACAGTTGCAGGAGTAGGTTCAGAGAGATTTACATTATTATGATCTTGTGGTGGAACCATATCATTTGTAGGATCTTGAGTATCCATGCTATCTTCATCACCTTGCGGTGCAGAGATATCAACAACTTCTTTCTCTAATACAATCTGCTCATTATTACTCCCACTACCTTGATGCAATGAATTTTTAGGAACTTGTACTTGTGGAATTATACGTTTATTAACATCTATCCCACTACTACAATGCAATGGTATGTTAACTCCAACATATGGGGTTTGAATTTGGTTTCCATTATTTTTAGTAGACTGGTTTGTTATCTCTTTGCTTAATTCCTGTAAAACTAGTTTACTTCTAGGAATATGGTTTGCTAAAAAATCCTTTTCCAGAAACTTGGCATTGGTAGTCACAATGACCTTCTTTTCTTTAGGATTATAAAACATACCACCTTTCGTTCCTTTAGGGTATCCAATAAAAACACATACTTCTATTTTAGGTTCTAATTTATCTGTTTTCCCTTTCAGCACATGTGTTGGACATTGCCAAACTCAAATATGTTTCAAACTAGGTTTGTGCCCAGTCCACAATTCAATAGGTGTCAAAGGAACAGATTTAGAAGGAACTAAGTTCAGAATGTAATTTGCAGTTTCTAAGGCATATCCCCAAAACAAATAAGGCAAATCAGAGTAACTCATCATTGATCTAACCATTTCTAAAAGAGTTCTGTTTCTTCTTTCTGCTACACCATTCTGTTGTGGCGTTCTAGGTGCAGACATTTGAGATGTAATTCCTTGTTCGATAAGTAACTAATGAACTCATTAGAGAGGTATTCGCCACCACGATCGTATCGCAATGACTTGATATATATTCCATGTAGTTTCTCCGTTTTCAGCCTTTAAATTCTTTGAATTTCTCCAAACATTCAAACTTACTTACGCAACAAATAAATATATCCATATTTTGAGTGGTCATCAATGAAAGTCACGAAGTACTCATACCCACCTCTCGCTTGAATGTTCATCGGGCCACACAAATCAGAATGAATTAACTCTAGTTTATCATTGACTCTATTTCCTTTTGAGGGGAAAGGTCTCTTAGTCATTTTTCCTTCTAAACAAGATTCACATGTTGGTAGTGCCTCCACTTTTAATGAACCTAAAGGTCCATCTTGAACCAACCTTGAAATCCTATCTAGATTTATATGACATAGACACAAGTGTCATAGATAAGTCTCATTAAAATCAGAAGAACGCTTTCTTTTACTTGAAAGGTTAACATTATTCAGTTCTACGATTTGTTGTAATTTTGGAGAGACATTAATAATAAAAAAGACCATCGATCAATGTACAAGCAGAGACAAGATGTTTATTATAGCTAATAACACAACCGTTATCAGAAAAATTAACATCATAACCATCTCTCAAAACTTTAGAAACTAAAATTAAATTTTTTCTAACAACAGGTGCATATAGAACGTCTTTTAAAATTAAAACTCTACCACTATCAAACAAAAAAGTAATATTTCCTAATGCTAAAACTGGAGCTACTGAACCATCCGCTTGAAAAATGCTAACTTCACCTCTAATCAGCTTGCGCGTTTCTTGAAACCCCTGCATAGTCGTGCAGATATGATCAGTGGCTCCTAAATCTACACATCATGAAGCGGTAGAAATAGCCGCTAAAAATGTTTCAACGACAAGTGAAAGTGAGTTACCTGGATTGTTTTTCTTCTTGGCCAAGAAATTTGGATAATGTGCCTTCCAATGGCCTAACATCTTGCAATGAAAACACTTGTCCTTAGACTTTTTCACGCCCCCAATTGGAGGTGCAGATGCCTTAGCTTTGTGAGCCTTTTTCTTCTTCTGTCCACCTTGCGGTTTAGAAGTAGAACCTTTCTCAACATTTAGTGCCATGGATGGTGCCTTTTTGACAAGTGTATCTGCCGCCTGCAGCTCATTCAACAATTGTGCCAAAGATAGACTCATCTTATTCATATTATAATTTAGGCAAAATTGTTGAAAACTGTCTGGCAGAGACTGCAATATCATCTCAACTTGAGAGTCATTGTCAATTTCAGCCCCCAAGACCTCTAGTTCATTCAGAAGACCTATCATCTTTAGAACATGGTCTCTTACAGGAGTGCCTTCAACCATCTTAGTGTTCATGAGAGTTCTCATGGCAGTCTGCTTAGCTGATCGACCTTGGTCTCCAAACATTTGTTTGAGATTCTCCAGAATTTCAAAAGCAGACAACATAGCTTGATGTTGACGTTGCAACACATTTGACATTGTAGCCATAATGTAACATCGCGCCATCTCATCAGCTTTGCGCCATTTCTGATAAGCTAGCTTATCCTCATCACTAGACTGTTCATTAGGTTTCAATGGACATTCCTCATGAAGTACAAACTTATATTCTTCAGCAGTTAACACGATATCGAGATTTCTCTTCCAATCAACATAGTTAGAACCCTCTAATTTATTTTGACCCAAAATAGTACTAATGGGATTAAAAGGAGACATGTTGAATCTGAGATTGAAGAAAAAGTTACAATAGATCAATCAAAACTATCATATAAACATTGAATATTTACATTCAAACTCATCATATACATATACATTCATGCATCTTGAATACCCAATCGATGGGATTGGAGAACTACTCATACAATATAAATATATAATGACCGATTATTCACTCCATAAACTTATTCAGACCTAACTCAGATGGAGAGTCTACTGTTAGTTTAAGTCAAGTGAAAATCCTCTAGTTACAATGATCCAATCTGTCACGCCCCGAGCCTACACCCTGGACGTGGCCGGCACTCGAAGACCATTGCTGGTCCCCAAGCGAACCCTCATCCTGGCTGACTCCAAGCGGAAGACTAACTTAAGCATACAAGAGCTTAAAACTGAATAAGAGTTTATAAACTCAACTTTACAAATCTTTAACTCAAAAGAAAACTCTGTATAATAGAATATATATACAACTCGCCATAAAAGGCAACTTTAGTCTTCAAAACATTTAACAAAATAAATGAAAAGACTTATGAAACTCTACTGTCTATCTATGAAGCCTCTAACTGATAAAGATGGAAGCCGGGATAAGACCCACGACCTCCTAACAACTGATACAACTGAAAGGTAAATGAAATCTGCCGGAAGCAGGGAGGCTTGTCATAGCTAACTGGAACTCCCGGATGTATCAACGAATCTCCTGTTGATGATCCTGAATACCTGTGTCTGCATCATAAGAAGATGCAGGCCAAATGGCTCAGTACGTGGAATGTACGAGTATGTAAGCTGGAAAGCTAAACAACATAGGCTAGAAGAAAAAAAAACTGGAATAAACTGAATAACTTACCTCTGTTCAAACTTTCTCAACTCAAGGAATACTCAAAACTACTCAAACTTACTCAACTCAGAAGATAGATACTGGACTCAGACGTATACTCAACTCAAAGATGTTTAACTCAAGGATGCTCGACTCTTGAATAACCGAGCTCAACTCAACTCAACCTGACCGACTTTTCTCAATATAAGGCAATTTAAAACAAGTGCGATATAAAGACAGATCGTTTAAAACATGCTATAAACTCGTGTGTATACAAGGATACAATAAGCCTAAGATGTATATAGAAATACAATTGAACTGATGTATATAAAATACAATAATTTCTGTGTATAAAAATACAATAACTGCTGTGGGAGTTTCTCTAACCGACAACCATCACTTAAGAGCTATAGTGATGATACAGCGATCGACCTCACGCTGCCAGAGCATCTTATACCCGGCCAAAGGTATAAGACCTGAATTGCCTAATGGATCCACTAGTCTAATATGAAAAGGATTCATCTAAAGAGTATGATCCTTTTCTACCCATGGTGGCTAACATGGTTCTATGGGGGCTGTGGGTTCTTTGAACGCTCCCCCAATTCGGTGCTCAATACTACTCCCAAAAATGTACTGGCTCTTATGTTTTTAAAACATATGCTTTCCTGCTGATTGAGATAATTACTCAAAAACTAGCCCGAAGGCTCTTTGGAAATCTCAGTTTCCAACCTTGTTTAAATGTAAAAACATTTCTTTAAAACTTCTTTGGGAATACATAGTTCCCTAATAACTTTGAGAAATGAACTCAACTCTTTACTCTTTACTTTACTTGAAACTCTTTACTCTTGACTTAACTTGAAACTCGATACTTTGACTTGACTTGAAACTCTTAACTTAACTTGGAACTCTTCATTCTTTACTTAACTTGAGCCTTAAAATGAAGTTAAAACGATCAATGAAGACTCTTGGAAAACCTTAAAGACTTGTTTTGAATTACTTCTAAGCTTGACTTGACTTGACTTGGAAACTAACTTGACTTGACTTGGAAACTAACTTCACTTGATTTGGAAACTAACTTCACTTGACTTGGAAACTAACTTCACTTGACTTGGAATTATGAATTCAAGGTATTTGATCACATGTCATGGATGGATTCTTGACTTTTAGAATTGGAAACTAACTTCACTTGAATTGGAAACTAACTTCACTTGACTTGGAATTATGAATTCAAGGTAGTTGATCACATGTTATGAGTGAGTTCTTGACGTTTAGAAGTACTTTGGAGTGTTGGAAACAACTAGGAAACATAGGTATAATACCTAGGAACATGTATGAAAGTGGGGAATGAAGGTAACGGGAAGGATTGGCGTCCTTGGCGCTCAAGAGGCGCGGGGCGCCAGCCCTCAGCTTCCAAGGGGACTGCTGGGCACTCTGGCACCAGCCCTCAACTTCAAAGGGGACTGCTGCCAGGTGCCAGCCCTTTTCCCCCAACAATCCGACTCTTCTCCTTCATTCTTTTCCAACTCTAAACCTCCTTACCTTCAATGGTTCCAGCCCCTATACACTTAGAATCATAAACCCCTCAACATACAATCGATCTCAACTCAAAACACAACCGGAAACATATCCCTCATCAACAAGAACTTCAACAACACAACCAACAACTTCAACAACCAAAATAATCTTTTCTTGAATTAAAAACGAGTTGGTGTGTGGGGGTATGAACCAACCAACACTAAGGATCATAAAATCCCTCAATATACAATAGATTTCAGCTCAAGAACACAACCAAATCATGTCCCACAACCAACAATAACTTTAACAACACAACTAACAACATCAACAACAACTAACAACTTCAACAACAAATTCAATCTTTTCTCAAATCATAAAATGAGCTTGGTGTGTGGGGAAAGGATCAACCCACACTAAAGAACTCACATACCTGATTAGGGATCACCCCGACGAAAATCCACGACGATCCTTAGCTTCTTCTTCTCTTTTCTACTCTTTTTTTTTTTCTTCTTCTTTCTCTCTTATCTTCCAAGCCCTAACTCTCACTCTTTAAAAATGGGATAAAAATGATCCAAACATCAGTCTAACACCTCAATATAACCCAAAGAAAAGATTAGGGAAAAGACCAAAATACCCTTAAAATTTTCGGACTAAACAAACTGCCCTGTGCGACTGTGCCAACAGCCCAACTTCCAAAGGGCATAACTCACTCATACGAACTCGGAATCAAGAAAACTCAGCGGCGTTGGAAAGATCATTCCAAGGGCTTTCCAGAAATAACTGGAAATTTTCCTAAATCATTTTGAGCTAGGAGTTACGACTGCTCAAAGTTGACCAAAAACTCATTTTTTTTCCATACTTAGCCAAATTTTCCAGATTCTTTCCAAAATGACTATTTCCAATTCAACTCTTCTTGGAACTCAATGTGCTACATCTAGGGACCTTAACTTAACACTCAAGAAATTTTTATTCCTTGGTAAAATCTCACTCCACATGAAGGATGGCTCGAGTCTTAGTTCGAAAAATTCTCTGGGGTGTTACAATATCTCCCCCTTGGAATCATTCGTCCTCGAATGACAGCTAGTCTTGGTATGGAAGGGTTTACTCTTACTAAGGTCTGCGTCTAACGGTCTGCTCTTACCATATTCGAGCTTAACCCAAATCCTTAGGTTCAGATTCTATACCTCTCTATAGGGAATCTTATCCCAAGACTATGACTCTTTAACACCACATTAAAGCTTAGTATTCTAACAACTCCATAGACTCTTACTAACCACTCCTTTAGATCCAACTAAGGGCTCTCATTTGAATATTTCTCATAGTAAAACCTCATCCTTTTCCTCCTCATTATTAATAACCTTAAATGGAACTATCCCACCATCACAACACGAAAAGAACATCAACCTCCTCTTTTTAACACCACTCCATTTATAAAATGACCTCTGAAAGGATATCTCGCAAACTATTTGAATTCATTACCATCTTAATCTAAAACACTTGACTCCATTTCTCATCTTGACATCTTCCCCTTAGGTCTAAAGCTAACACTTGAAAGCTATGGACCTATTCCACATCTTTAACTGGTTTACCTCTTCTTTTAATCTAACACTTGGGAGAAATTTATCTCATGCCTACCAAACTCTCTATAAGCGGTGCTAAGACCTCTTTCGAAGGTGTTTCCTTTAACTTCTTCTGGTTACATACCCTCTCGGTACACCTCTTAACGCTCTTGTTACTCTGATGACTTAATCACACTTCATTGCCCTTATCTAAAGGTTAGGGTCTCTCACTTGTACCACTCATATTTATTGCGACTAATCACCTTAATTCCTCACCTACTCTAGGTCAAGTCTACTAGATCAAATCTCAAGACTAGCATCATCACTCTCATGTTGCCATTTCTTTGGTCATGACGCTCATCTCAAATTCAAGCTTAAGGTTTATGACTAAACCCAAATATTAATATGATTGCTCGCTTACTATACTAACTTACAACTACTAGGTACAAATTCAGAAACTCTCGTCCACTAGGACCGTATGACCAATAGTCAAACCTCACCTCTTAGTATTCATACTCACAATTTACTGTAACATTTCCCTTCACAACTTGAGTACTATTCACTCATTCATTATACATCAATGCCCAATAATTCTATACCACTTTGAATGTTATGAGACCTCCCTCAAAATCATAAGCCTAGCTTAGATCTAACACCTCATGAATACTCTGCTTTCTTTTTCAACACTCGCACTTGGTCATTTTCTACACCAAAAACACTTCATCACTAACTCCTTTCTAGCTACAACACACTCTTCCTCTTATGATGTAATCTTCACAACTCATCACTTCTTAGTCTACCCATAAGGGACAACTCCTCATTCATACCTTACTGGGTGCATGACTACAATAACATAGCTTGCCTCATCACTATCTCCCTTACTTAAATTACTAAACTTCTGTATATTTTTCTCTCTAACTCTGGGCTCTTTCTCTACTACTGCTCATGATCTCGTAACTCAAGCTACTCTTTCGGGTGAAAATCATACCCAAGCTCTAAACATAACATACCTCCTCGTAAAGATCTCAGCTGAAACAATACTTAGAGAAGAGAGTACAACTCACTTTTAGCTCAAATGCACGATTCATAAGAAGGCATTACTCCGAAACTGAACACTTAACTTACTCTTGGGCTTCTCTTAAGCCCCTCTGAATTCTCATGACTTTCTCAAGACTCTTGCTAAGAACAACTCATCGACAAAGAACTGACTCTGCTTTTCAACCACCTCTAGTATGATGGGTAGTCGAAAGATTCTGAGAATGCACGAGTTAGAATAGATCTTCATGACTTAGCTCTATTGCACGATTAAGAGTGTGAAAGAAGGGAGACTTTTCTTAAATGTCTGTAGTCCCTCATTTATAGAAGTGGGGCCCTCACAACCATAAACAAGATCTTACTGACACGGCTTCATAGACACCCTAGGAAAATTGAACTCTGTGCTCTGATACCAAGTTTGTCACGCCCCGAGCCTACACCCTGGACGTGGCCGGCACTCGAAGACCATTGCTGGTCCCCAAGCGAACCCTCATCCTGGCTGACTCCAAGCGGAAGACTAACTTAAGCATACAAGAGCTTAAAACTGAATAAGAGTTTATAAACTCAACTTTACAAATCTTTAACTCAAAAGAAAACTCTGTATAATAGAATATATATACAACTCGCCATAAAAGGCAACTTTAGTCTTCAAAACATTTAACAAAATAAATGAAAAGACTTATGAAACTCTATTGTCTATCTATGAAGCCTCTAATCGATAAAGATGGAAGCCGGGATAAGACCCACGACCTCCTAACAACCGATACAACCGAAAGGTAAATGAAATCCGCTGAAGCAAGGAGGCTTGTCATAGCTAACTGGAACTCCCTGATGTATCAACGAATCTCCCGTTGATGATCCCGAATACTCTGTGTCCGCATCATAAGAAGATGCAGGCCAAATGGCTCAGTACGTGGAATGTACGAGTATGTAAGCTGGAAAGCTAAACAACATAGGCTAGAAGAAAAAAAAACTGGAATAAACTGAATAACTTACCTCTGTTCAAACTTTCTCAACTCAAGGAATACTCAAAACTACTCAAACTTACTCAACTCAGAAGATAGATACTGGACTCAGAGACAGATACTCAACTCAAAGATGTTTAACTCAAGGATGCTCGACTCTTGAATAACTGAGCTCAACTCAACTCAACCTGACTGACTTTTCTCAATATAAGGCAATTTAAAACAAGTGCGATATAAAGACAGACTGTTTAAAACATGCTATAAACTCTGTGTGTATACAAGGATACAATAAGCCTAAGATGTATATAGAAATACAATTGAACTGATGTATATAAAATACAATAATTTCTGTGTATAAAAATACAATAACTGCTGTGGGAGTTTCTCTAACCGACAACCATCACTTAAGAGCTATAGTGATGATACAGCGATCGACCTCACGCTGCCAGAGCATCTTATACCCGGCCAAAGGTATAAGACCTGAATTGCCTAATGGATCCACTAGTCTAATATGAAAAGGATTCATCTAAAGAGTATGATCCTTTTCTACCCATGGTGGCTAACATGGTTCTATGGGGGCTGTGGGTTCTTTGAACGCTCCCCCAATTCGGTGCTCAATACTACTCCCAAAAATGTACTGGCTCTTATGTTTTTAAAACATATGCTTTCCCGCCGATTGAGATAATTACTCAAAACTAGCCCGAAGGCTCTTTGGAAATCTCGCCCCAACCTTGTTTAAATGTAAAAACATTTCTTTAAAACTTCTTTGGGAATACATAGTTCCCTAATAACTTTGAGAAATGAACTCAACTCTTTACTCTTTACTTTACTTGAAACTCTTTACTCTTGACTTAACTTGAAACTCGATACTTTGACTTGACTTGAAACTCTTAACTTAACTTGGAACTCTTCATTCTTTACTTAACTTGAGCCTTAAAATGAAGTTAAAACGATCAATGAAGACTCTTGGAAAACCTTAAAGACTTGTTTTGAATTACTTCTAAGCTTGACTTCACTTGACTTGGAAACTAACTTGACTTGACTTGGAAACTAACTTCACTTGATTTGGAAACTAACTTCACTTGACTTGGAAACTAACTTCACTTGACTTGGAATTATGAATTCAAGGTATTTGATCACATGTCATGGATGGATTCTTGACTTTTAGAATTGGAAACTAACTTCACTTGAATTGGAAACTAACTTCACTTGACTTGGAATTATGAATTCAAGGTAGTTGATCACATGTTATGAGTGAGTTCTTGACGTTTAGAAGTACTTTGGAGTGTTGGAAACAACTAGGAAACATAGGTATAATACCTAGGAACATGTATGAAAAAGTGGGGAATGAAGGTAACGGGAAGGATTGGCGTCCTTGGCGCTCTAAGAGGCGCGGGGCGCCAGCCCTCAGCTTCCAAGGGGACTGCTGGGCACTCTGGCACCAGCCCTCAACTTCAAAGGGGACTGGCGCCAAAGCCAGCCCTTTTCCCCCAACAATCCGACTCTTCTCCTTCATTCTTTTCCAACTCTAAACCTCCTTACCTTCAATGGTTCCAGCCCCTATACACTTAGAATCATAAACCCCTCAACATACAATCGATCTCAACTCAAAACACAACCGGAAACATATCCCTCATCAACAAGAACTTCAACAACACAACCAACAACTTCAACAACCAAAATAATCTTTTCTTGGAATTAAAAACGAGTTGGTGTGTGGGGGTATGAACCAACCAACACTAAGGATCATAAAATCCCTCAATATACAATAGATTTCAGCTCAAGAACACAACCAAATCATGTCCCACAACCAACAATAACTTTAACAACACAACTAACAACATCAACAACAACTAACAACTTCAACAACAAATCCAATCTTTTCTCAAATCATAAAATGAGCTTGGTGTGTGGGGGAAAGGATCAACCCACACTAAAGAACTCACATACCTGATTAGGGATCACCCCCGACGAAAATCCACGACGATCCTTAGCTTCTTCTTCTCTTTCTACTCTTTTTTTTCCTCTTCTTTCTCTCTTATCTTCCAAGCCCTAACTCTCACTCTTACTCTCACTCTTTAAAATGGGATAAAAATGATCCAAACATCAGTCTAACACCTCAATATAACCCAAAGAAAAGATTAGGGAAAAGACCAAAATACCCTTAAAATTTTCGGACTAAACAAACTGCCCTGTGCGACTGTGCCAACAGCCCAACTTCCAAAGGGCATAACTCACTCATACGAACTCGGAATCAAGAAAACTCAGCGGCGTTGGAAAGATCATTCCAAGGGCTTTCCAGAAATAACTGGAAATTTTCCTAAATCATTTTGAGCTAGGAGTTACGACTGCTCAAAGTTGACCAAAAACTCATTTTTTTTCCATACTTAGCCAAATTTTCCAGATTCTTTCCAAAATGACTATTTCCAATTCAACTCTTCTTGGAACTCAATGTGCTACATCTAGGGACCTTAACTTAACACTCAAGAAATTTTTATTCCTCGGTAAAATCTCACTCCACATGAAGGATGGCTCGAGTCTTAGTTCGAAAAATTCTCTGGGGTGTTACACAATCATATATTACTCAGTTTAGGAGAATTAATAAAGATTATCAAACTAGCGATTAAATACGTAGTGACTTGTATTAAATTCATTCGATGGGGAGGAAGGTCTAAGCGAACACATAAATTTAATACTTCATTACTATTTAATCTTGGTAATTAAAGAAAGAATCCTCATCACCATTTTATTTCTTCAAATTTTATACAAGAATTTCTAGAAAATAAAGCATAAACATGACCAGTTCAATTTGTTTAAATATACCATACAATGACATTTAGCATAAACAATATTCCAGTGCATCTTGTTTACTGCCGCCTTAACACAAATAATTCACTCAACGTTTAAGCTCCACCAAGCATAGATATTACTTGTATTAATTAGTATTCACTTGGTTTTCATTAATACAAGAAAACAGCCAGCAGCTCACTCTCTCTCTTGAATTTATTTTTTTTCAACCGACACAATATGAGATCAAAAAAATTGGAACAGAAGTACCGCCATAAGAAAAGACAAAATAATGACATGTGCAGCCATCAATTTCTTTTAAAATTATCCATCCAAGGAACATTGTGCATGACTATATGAAAATACTATCAAATCTCTTGATCAATTTACATAAGTCATTATTACCGTATGATTTTAACAAAACAAACCAGTTCAAGTTTTATCACTTTTGTTCATTTCCTGATAAAATTAAAATTACTAACCACGAATCATACATGTAATCACATACGCATATTTAAGGTTATCTATAAAGATGCAAGTATGGCTCATGATGTCAATTGTTAGAAAATAGCATACACAGCGGAAGCATTCCAAAATCATACATCTTGCATGAGTATAGACAACAATCATAAATACGTATCACATACAAGGTATGCTAAAAATTAACTCAGGATTACCTCTTGAAGCGTGTGCAAACATCTTGAAGCAAATCCAATTCCAGCTCTACAGTCTTCTACAGTGATCCCAAATAACAATTGAACTCTCTTAATACTTGGGTGGGCAAGCATCGTATAGAATACTGAATCCTTTTCTAGGTTAGAAGAATCCCTACTTATAGAGATGTCTTCCTAGTCCAAAAAGGAGAAGAAAGTATAAATCCTTATTCTTCAAGAAAGCCCCAAAACCCACGTTTTTTCCTTGGCCGAAAATACACTTTACTTTTCCTTCTTCTACTAGAAAATAGGATTCTGAGTTCTAGTTAAATTGGGCACTGGAGGGACCACATAATTTATTATTGAGGCTTCCTATTATGGAAATAATTCCAAATAATTAATTTGAATTATTCTTACCATAATAAATTACAAATCATTCCACTAAAAATTTGTAATTGCACTCCTCTATATATATTTCAAATTCACCATTAAATACTTATGTAATTCCCCATGTTAAGATTCCGATACTAATCAATAAATTAAATTACCGACGAATTTAATTCAATGATAAATTTCCTTTAGAGCAACACTTAACTTTTTTTCATGTGCCGATTCATAAATCTACCTACGGGTTTACACATGAAAACTTATAAGTTTCTCATAAAAAGGTGTATCATCAATCTCTATACTGAGACATGGATTTCATCAACTAACTAATTATTTCACCAATATATAGTATTATCATCCAATCTACCAGGCATATTGACCCATCTCAGAATCTCACCTTTTAATAAATCAAAACGATAATTAATATATACAGATCATAATCGTTATATCAAGATTAAGAATATAAGTACATTTAACAGTTTAGAGAATATGTTTTTATCAGTCAATCTAAAACATCTATCTCTGCTTGGTCCCGTTCAATACATACAAAATGCACTAGCACGAGAAGTTAGAACTACCCCATTCTCATAATTAAGATAAATTACATTTAATCTCGTGCTACAATCTTTCTGATGGTTTTGTCCAAAATTTCCATCTACGATTGTGAACTATGACTTTTAACTTATAAGAACCGATGATTTAATCTTCTGTGTATAAGCTTAAACTCTATACACCAAATCATCTACTATATAAGCTAAGGACACATATATGGCAATTGATTTATTTAATGCAACACTTTATTGAATTGAATAAATGAATAAACAATTGTTCAATAATAATACTATATGAAAACGCATGGTTAATAGTATATCCTAACACTAAGTGGTTCCTAACCAGTCCTCTTAATCCCCCAGGCCCAGGGATTTGTTTCACAGAGGCATCCACATTCAGTTTATACGTTCCTGGGTCAGGGGGTTCCCATTTCATTGCAGATGTTTTCTTTGTGGCCTTTGTAGTGCTTTGTTTGCTGATGAGTAAGCTGTATTCATTGGCCTGTGAGAAGAGATAGCTTTTAATCATGCCCTTGGTATTCTGGAAAGCTTTTCAAACTCCCATATTGTAACATCTCACACCTAGAAACGACTATAAAGAGTTTAAAATATGAAAATATTGATTTTTTTGGAAAGAAAAAGGAAATCTGGAAATTGTCTAAGTTAAGAAAGTGAGTTTTGGTCATTTTCAAACGATCATAACTCCTAGCTCAGGATGAGTTAGGAGCAGTTGTTGATATAGTTGGAAAGCCCTTGGAGAGATCTTTCCAATGCTGCTGAGTTTACAAAATTCTGACATCGTATGAGTGAGATATGCCTTTCGGAAGTTGGGTTGTTGGATTGAGGAAAGTCCCAATCCGGATTTAGGGAAGGGCAATGTAGTCTTTCCTCTAAGTTATATCCTAATTTGATTTTAGGGGTTTATTAGGGTAAAAACAGAACCTAAATCAGTTTTGGAAAATTAAAGAATGCTTAGGGCTTGGAGAAAAGAGAAAGGAAGAAAGAAAGGGAGAAAAGCTAAGATTTCGCCAAGAACATCAAGCATTTTGGAGTGGAATTCGTCGGGGGGTGATCCCTATTAAGGTATGTGAGATTTCTTTCATGTTGGGTTAGTTCACCCACACACTAACTTGTTTCAATTCAGCAAAATTGGAGTTGTTTGAACGTTAAGAAAGTGAAGTTCTTGAAGAACATTGTTGAATTCTTGTGGGTTGATTGTTGAATGCCTAGTGTAGATTTGATTCGTGTTTCCAGGTTGTTTTTTGAGTTAAATCTATCATGTATTGAGGGTATGATTGATCCTAAGTGTTTGGGGAAAGGACCATTGAGGTTTGGAGGGTTTAGAGATAACAAACGAAGGAGAAAGGTTAGGGACTTTCTGGGCAAGGGCTTGGGGCGCCGCGCTTGCCAGAGCACCACAAAAGTTCCTCAGGACTTTGGTCTCTAGCGCATCGCGCCAGCCAGAGCGCCACAGGCAGCCCTCTGAAGTTTGAGGGCTGGCGCTCCACGCCTCTCAGAGCGCCAGGGACGCCAGTTCTCCCCGTTCGTTCCCCACATTCTCGTACTTGTTCCTAAGTGATGTACCTATATTTCCTAGTCGATTCCAACACTCTAAAGTACATCTAAACATCATGAAATCATCCATAAACATGAGATCATGAACCTTGAATCCATAATTCAATTCAAGGAAAGTTAAGTTCAAAGTCAAGGAAGTTAAGAGTCAAGTTTAGAAGTTAAGAAGCAAGTCAAAGCAAAGTTTCTTAAAGTTTCCATGAGTCTTTAACAATGTTTTAACATCGTTCTAAGACTTAAGTTTTGAAGTTAAGCAAGAGTAAAGCTAGGGTTTGAAGCCCTTTTCTTCAAAGAAGTATATGGGGACTATGTATTCCCAAAGAAGTTTAAAAGAAATGTTTTCACATTTAAATAAGAACGGGAACTGAGATTTCCAAAGAGCCTTCGGGCTAGTTTTTCATAAAAGAGTAATCGCTTTCTAAATGAAGCAAGAGTGGAAAACTTTGATTTTTCCAAGATAGCCTTTGAGCTAAGTTTTGAGCATTAATCTCAAATCACAGAAGAGGTATGTTTTAAAAACATAAGAGCCAGTATATTTTGGGAGTATTATTAAGCACCGAATTGGGGGAGCGTTCAAAAAACCCACAACCCCCATAGAACTATGTAGCCACCATGGGTAGAAAAGGATCATACTTTTTAGATGAATCCTTTTCAAGATAGACTAGTAGATCCATTAGGCAGTTCATGTCCTATACCTTTGGCCGGGTATAGGATGCTCTGGCAGCGTGAGATTGATCGCTATATCATCACTATAGCTCTTATGTGATGATTGTCGGTTAGAGAAACTCCCACATCAGTTATTGTATTTTTATATACATCATATCATTTGTATTTCTACATACATCTCAGATTTATTGTATCTTTGTATACACACAGAGTTTATAGCATGTTTTAAAATAGTTTTTCTTTATATTGCACTTGTTTTAAATTACTTTATATTGAAATGAGTTAGTCAGGTTGAGTCGAGTTGAGCCAGGTAAGCTATTCAGTTCCTTCAGATTCTTTCTAGCCTATGTTGTTTAACATTCCAACTCGCATACTCGTACATTCAATGTACTGATGTCAGCTGGCCTGCATCGTATTATGATGGAGATACAGGTAACCAGGATCAGCATCCAGTGCCTCGTTGATCCAATTAAGCAACTCAGAGTCAGTGGTGAGCCTTTTTGCATTCCAGATGACTCTTTTATTCGCTTTTAGTCTTTTGTTTATTAGGATGTTGTGGGGTTGTCCCAACATCCATCTCAATATTTTAGAGGCATTATTGACAGTCAGATAGTTATTAGTTCAGATGTCTTTCTTTATCTTTCATATGTTGTTTAAGACTTAAGTGTCATTTTGGCCAACTTATATTTCTTTAAGTATTATTTGAGACTATTTCATTGAGTTAAGTCTTCCGTTGAGTTAAGCAAGCCAGGCCAAGGGTTCGCTTGGTGCCAGCAATGATCTCCGAGTGCCAGTCCCGCCCAGGGTGTAGACTCAAGGCATGACACATATCCTATGTTGGTAGATTTTAGAGACCTTGATGTTTTATTCTCCATAGACCATTGGGCCTTGGATAGTGCTGCGCAGAGTGTCATGGTGAGGGAGCCAATTGTCGCTCAAAAAGTTCACTTTGTTTCCTTTGTTTCTAATTAGATGTGAAAAGCTTGTACAAAACATTGTCCTCCACATATTTATATTACATGGTTTTTATTATGGTTCGAACAATCAATATCTAAATGAGCATAAAAATATGTATGATGTACCAGATCGGCTAATGCTCTTCGGTTGATGCAATATATTTATCAGTATTTGAAATAGTCAATACAAATTGCTTATATTTCATCCGTGAAGTTTAATCTATTCAATACTTTTTGAATTATTTGTTCTTAGATGTCTATATTATGTGGATTCAGTCAAATGAGTTTGAAGTAGGGGTGTGCAAAAACCGATTTAACCAATAAACCGAACCGAAAAAACCACTATTGGTTTATTGATATTGGGTTATTGGGCTAACGGTTTTTAAATGGTTTTGCAAAAAAATTTATTGGGTTATTGGTTCGGTTTCCGGTTTTATAATTTTTGTTAATGGTTAAACCGATAGCCCAATAGGACTATGCTAAATTTACTAGTCTAATTGTTAATGGTTAAATGATTGTTACTTTCACACTTTTTGTTAATGGTTAAACGATTGTTACTTTCACACTTTTTCCTTTGAATGCATCTAGTGTCTAAACTTTCAAGAAAAATGATTGTTACTTTTATGATTATTACTTTCATGCCAAATACTGGAAAAATCATATGGTTTATTTGAAAATTTTCTTATCGTGTATATAATATATATGAGTATTTTCTTATTGGTTAAACCGAAAATCGAACCGTTAAATACCATAAACCGATTAACCAAAAACCGATAAGAAATATGTTATTGGTTTGGTTATCGGTTTGACGTATTTACAAATCGAAAACCGATAAACCGAACCAATAACACCTAAAACCGAACTGAACCGACCGATGCGCACCCCTAATTTGAAGAGTTAAGTAATTTTATTAACTAAAAAAGTAAAATTTAATGCGACATGACATGTCAACTAGAAAAGAATAAAACTTTTTGTGTTTAATAAGTATATACTTCGAGAAAAATAATAATATTAGTCCTAAATGAAATAAATGTCAAAGCAAACTCAAAAAAATTCTCAAGTGGTAGATTAGTAAAATAATTCTTCTTATTTATATTTTCTCAAGGAATATGTAGAAAACAAAGTGAACAACTAATTTGAAACAGTAGAAGTATTTGTTTTACCCATAGATTCTAATTAGCTGTGAAGAGCTTGTACAAAATATTATCCTCCACATATTTGTATCACATGTTTTTGATGTGGTTTGAATAGACAAGATTGAAATGGACATATATGTATTATTATACGAGATTGGTTAATGCTCTCCACTAGTTGACTGAAGGCTTGATTATTGATATATTGGTCGGTCCAATACGGATTAAAATAGGGGTTGATTCAAGAGGAGGCCAACAAAAAAAGATTCTTTGTGAACTCATTTTGAGAATATTTTAGTTTTACTCTATTCTATTTAATTTATATGATATAATTTAAGAAAGAGATTAGAGTTTTTTAAATTATTGATGTTAAATATATCATAATATTTGTGGGATATAAAATTTATCATTACGGATAATTGGAAATTAAAAATTTAATTATTGCAAATATGTGTTTTATATTTAATATACATAATTATAGTTTAAATGAATTATAATACTTAGTTATGCTTAGGGTTTTATAATAAATTTTACCTCTTTCTCAAACAATCGTCACCCCCTTTTTTCGTCCCCTCCCTTTCAATCTCTCCTGTATAGAAACACAATCAACAACAAAGGAACTGAGGGTTTAGATGGGTTATAAGCGATACAAATCAGACGAGAGACTGTAGAGACCTCTTTTCTAGCTATTCCTCTTTGATTTCATATTCAAATTCCTAGTATCAATATTTGAATGATGGGAGAAATACAATATTGTATCAATCGTATTTTAAAAGAGTATACGAAATGTGATACAGATGTATAACAAGGATAAAATACATGCAGTTGAATATATTGATGAAAATTTATAGCCAGTTGCATATACTCAAATACATTATATTGATACAAAGTTAATACACTTGATACAATTGCATTTTTTTTTAGTACAATTTTATTTGTTGATACAAATTGTATTCGTTGATAATATATAAAGTTAAATGACTTTTATCTAGTATTTCCTCCGTTTCTACTTATATGTCATCATTTTAGATTTTACGTCGCTCCTTAAGAAATTTGTAAGTTTACCATTCTACCCTTATTTAGTGTTTCTCTTGTAGTCAAGTTTTCAATAAATAAACATAAATTAATTTATTTTGATTAATTAAATTGACCACTGAACAAGAATTAATTATTTACTTTTTTCTATGTTGGTTAAATTCATATTTTCAAGGCTAATAGTTCTCAAGGATAAACTAGGAGGAATAGTGTTAATTATGTATTAGTTTTGTGAAATAACAAATATAAAGGAACAATTATTTTTAATAAAAACGATGTAAATAGGAACGGAAGGAGTATAAAATAGAAAAATAATCTCTGTGTAATAACCTTGAAAATTAAATGACTTTTATATGTAACAAAAAAAAAGGTCTTTTGTGTGTAAACACAAATTGAATATGGTCCATATTGGTCCATGTTGGTCCATGTTGACTTTTATTTAGTATAAAATAGAAAAATCATTTTTGTGTGATAATTTCTAAAATTAAATGACTTTTACGTAACCAAAAAAAAGAAAGATAAATCTTTTGTGTGATGAACACAAATTGAATGGCTATGGTCCATGTTGAATTGATTGCTAACTTCTTCTTTTTCGCTATTAATTTCTTCAAGTTATTGTTGTGATACAATGAACACATAATAGTAATTCTTTCCTTTTAATTTCTTTGTGATTTTAATTTGATATAGAATGTTAGTAAATATAATTTTTAAATTTTGTAATTTTAATAAGATATGTTGAATGTACTAAAATATTATTTGATTTTGTATTCTTAAATATGTGAAAAATTAGAATTAAAAAATTATAAAAAAGAATTTTTCATTTTAAAATTATTTTTTTAAAAAAATGAGATAAACAAATTGAATAGGAAGAGTAATTAATAAGCTTGAAAACCACATTCTTGCCTAATTTAAAAGCAAAAATTTTAGTAATTCGATTTATTTTTTTTTTTGTCAATTTAAATGTCATATACATTTGTTTAATCTTTTCCAGAAATTTACACGGAAAACTATTAATATATTACCCACGTTAAAAAAAAAAAAAAAGTTGTACAAATATACATATAATTATTTATTCTGGTAAATAATTGAAAAGGAAACTTTTTATGCTTTTACGAAGAACTAAGAAGATTAAGGTGCAAATCATTAAAACGCTACCCTTATCCGTCCTTTCGTCAGAAAATTACGTTGTATAGATAGGTCAATTTCTATTAGTATATATATATATATATATATATATAATGTTGACACATCCCCCTTTATGTTATGGATTTCATTGTTCAAAATTTTTGGCTTCATCACCAGAGGCAGATGCAGGATATAAAGGTGGTGGGTGCCGTATCGCCATTAAATAGATGTGTTCATTAAATTGATCACATATTTGACTTATTTTGACCTTATAAATAGCTACTTGGGATTGTTCTTCGGTTATTCAGCTTTTCAATATATAAAGACAATTGAATTAAAAATAAAAAAATAATGATAACTTGGCGCAAAGAAAAACACTTTCAACAATATCCTCTATGATTGCACTTGGTGAATTTTCACACTCTAAATACACTCAATAATAATATAGTTATTTATATTTATTAATAGTTCACGCTCTATGTAACAAACATAAATAAAGTGGTTGGAATTAATTATTGTACATGCACAAATTCAATAACAGAAATGAAGACTTATGTTGTTGTTTTGACTCGCAACAATAATAAACATAAAAGACCAATGAATTCATATGAAATTTTAGTATAATTTCATGTCATCTTTTAATGCAACATGCGTTTTATTTTGTTTTTAAATTCTCGATAAGATTTAAATTATCATATTCTAAACTATTTCTTTTTTCACATGCATTCAAATGATTTAGATAATAGAACAAAGGGTAAGAGAAATTTGACATTGAGTTTCAAAACTTTTGACAAAAAGAAAAGGAAATTTTGAGGGAGAATATCTAAAACAAATCTTAATCATTATATGATCATGCATTTCATTACGGCAAAAGGAAAATTACAAATTAAACCAGTTTCTAATAATAGAAAAGTAATATCTTTTGAAATAATTAAAAAAAAAGTGTATCACATAAATCTAAATTAAAGAGTAGTATTTTAGGTCTAAAATAAAAAAGAAAAAAAAAGTTAACAAATAAAAATTTAGAAGTTTTATGTCATGTTAACATATATATAGTAAAGCATATAACATCATAGATGACTATAGCCTAATGGTAATAGTAGTTTTAATCACATAGCAAGTTCGAATCGTGGTAGAGAACACTTATTATTTTGCAAAAGAAAAAAAATGCAGCGTTATCTATGGAGAATCGATCCCGCAAAAAATTGCAGCGTATCTATGGAGAATTGATCCCACATGTCTGGGGAGTAAAACTCAACCTTCCACCACTAGCACCATGCGGTTCATTTGTTCTCTAGGTTGCAAGTTTAATATTTATCAAATATCCTATACATGTATAAACGAAATTTCAATCGAGATCACTGAATATCATGGCAACCCACTGCCATACATAGATCCGTCCATGTTCATCACTACTAACGTAAACCTTACGCCAAACCTTTACCTAATTTCAACATTCATATTCATATCCCCAAGCATACCACCTTAACCATGTCTCATCGTTAATAAACATCATTAGATATTTAATCTCATCATTATTAGACTCGTACTTAACGTAGTTAATATTTAAAATTCTACAAGGCTTTACATATTATACATTATGTCACGTTTATGTCATGACCCAGACCATCGTGATTGGCACCCACACTAACCTTCCGGTGGGAGAACCATTACTACAACCCTACTAAACAACTTAACGAAAAACTAGGCATTTAAAGATACGGAAGCAAGTTTAAATGACAATAAAAATGGAGTCCCCATAAACTCCAAGGGTTCAACTAATTTCTTATTAGAAATAGTCAATACAAATTTCTTATATTTCATCCGTGAAGTTTAATCTAATCAAATACTTTTTGAATTATTTGTTCTTAGATGTCTATATTATGTGGATTGAGTCTGAAGAGTTAAGCAATTTTATTAACTAAAAGAGTAAAATTTAATGCGACATGACATATCAACTAGAAGAGAATAAAACTTTTTGTGTTTAATAAGTATTTACTTTGAGGAAAATAATAATAGTAGTCCTAAATGAAATAAATATGTCAAAGCAAACTCAAAAAATTTCTTAAGTGGTAGATTAGTAAAATAATTCTTCTTATTTATATTTTCTCAAGAAATATGTAAAAAATAAAGTGAACAACTAATTTGAAATAGTAAGAGTATTTGTTTCACCCATAGATTCTAATTAGCTATGAAGAACTTGTATAAAATATTATCCTCCACATATTTGTATCACATGCTTTTGATGTGGTTTGAATAGACAAGATTGAAATGGACATATATGTATTATTATACGAGATTGGTTAATGCTCTCCACCAGTTGACTGAAAGCTTGATTATAGATATATCGATCGGTCCAATACGAATTAAAATAGGGATTAATTCTAGAGGAGGCCAATAAAAAAAGATTCTTTGTGAACTCATTTTGAGAATATTTGAGTTTTACTTCATTCTATTTAATTTATATGATATAATTTAAGAAAGAGATTAGAGTTTTTTAAATTATTGATGTTAAATATATCATAATATTTGTGGGATATAAAATTTATCATTATGGATAATTGGAAATTAAAAATTTAATTATTTCAATATGTGTTATGTATTTAATATACATAATTATAGTTTAAATGAATTATAATACTTAGTTATGCTTAGGATTTTATAATAAATTTTACCTCTTTCTCTCCTGTATAGAAACACAATCAACAACAAAGGAACTGAGGGTTTAGATGGGTTATAAGCGATACAAATCAGACGAGAGACGGTAGAGACCTCTTTTCTAGCTATTCCTCTTTGATTTCATATTCAGACTCCTAGTATCAATATCTGAATGAGGGGAGAAATACAATATTGTATCAATCGTATTTTAAAAGAGTATACGAAATGTGATACAGATGTATAACAAGGATAAAATACATGCAGTCGAATATATTGATGAAAATTTATAGCCAGTTGCATATAGTCAAATACATTATATTGATACAAAGTGAATACACTTGATATAATTTTATTTGTTGATACAAATTGTATTCGTTGATAATATATAAAGTTAAATGACTTTTATCTAGTATTTCCTCCGTTTCTATTTATATGTCATCATTTTAGATTTTACATCGTTCCTTAAGAAATTTGTAAGTTTACCACTCTACCCTTATTTAGTGTTTCTCTTGTAGTCAAGTTTTCAATAAATAAACATAAATTAATTTATTGTGATTAATTAAATTGACCAATGAATAAGATTAATTATTTACTTTTTTCTATGTTGGTTAAATTCATATTTTCAAGGCTAATAGTTCTCAAGGATAAACTAGGAGGAATAGTGTTAATTATGTATTAGTTTTGTGAAATAACAAATATAAAGGAAGAATTATTTCTAATAAAAACGATGGAAATAGGAATGGAAGGAGTATAAAATAGAAAAATAATCTCTGTGTAATAACCTTGAAAATTAAATGACTTTTATATGTAACAAAAGAAAAGGTCTTTTGTGTGTAAACACAAATTGAATATGGTCCATATTGGTCCATATTGGTCCATGTTGGTCCATGTTGACTTTTATTTAGTATAAAATAGAAAAATCATTTTTGTGTGATAATTTCTAAAATTAAATGACTTTTACGTAACCAAAAAAAAGAAAGATAAATCTTTTGTGTGAGGAACACAAATTGAATGACTATGGTCCATGTTGAATTGATTGCTAACTTCTTCTTTTTCGCTATTAATTTCTTCAAGTTATTGTTGTGATACAATGAACACATAATAGTAATTCTTTCGTTTTAATTTGTTTGTGATTTTAATTTGATATAGAATTTTAGTAAATATGATTTTTAAATTTTGTAATTTTAATAAGATATGTTGAATGTACTAAAATATTATTTGATTTTGTATTCTTAAATATGTGAACAATTAGAATTAAAAAATTATATAGAATTTTTCATTTTAAAATTAATTTTTTTTTAAAATGAGATAACCAAATTGAATAGGAAGAGTAATTAATAAGCTTGAAAACCACATTCTTGCCTAATTTAAAAGCAAGAATTTTAGTAATTCGATTTTTTTTTTGTCAATTTGAACTGTCATATACATTTGTTTAATCTTTTCCAGAAATTTATACGGAAAACTATTAATATATTACCCACGTTAAAAAAAAAGTTGTACAAATATACATATAATTATTTATTCTGGTAAATAATTGAAAAGGAAACTTTTTATGCTTTTACGAAGAACTAAGAAGATTAAGGTGCAAATCATTAAAAATGCTACCCTTATCCGTCCTTTCGTCAGAAAATTACGTTGTATAGATAGGTCAATTTCTGTTGGTATATATAAATATATATTTAATGTTGACACATCCCCCTTTATGTTATGGATTTCATTGTTCAAAATTTTTGGCTTCATCACCAGAGGCAGATCCAGGATTTAAAGGTGGTGGGTGCCATATCGCCATTAAATAGATGTGTTCATTAAATTGATCACATATTTGACTTATTTTGACCTTATAAATAGCTACTTGGGATTGTTCTTCGGTTATTCAGCTTTTCAATTTATAAAGACAATTGAATTAAAAATTAAAAAAATGATAACTTGGCGCAAAGTAAAACACTTTCAACAATATCCTCTACGATTTCAGTTGGTGAATTTTCACACTCTAAATACACTCAATAATAATATAGTTATTTATATTTATTAATAGTTCATGCTTTATGTAACAAACATAAATAAAGTGGTTGGAATTGATTATTGTACATGCACAATTTCAATAACAGAAATGAAGACTTGTGTTGTTGTTTTGACTCACAACAACAAAAAACATAAAAGACCAATGAATTCATATGAAATTTTAGTATAATTTCATGTCATCTTTTAATGCAACATGCATTTTATTTTGTTTTTAAATTCTCGATAAGATTTAAATTATCATATTCTAAACTATTTCTTTTTTCATATGCATTCAAATAATTTAGATAATAGAACAAAGGGTAAGAGAAATTTGACACTGAGTTTCAAAACTTTTGACAAAAAGAAAAGGAAATATTGAGGGAGAATATCTAAAACATATCTTAATCATTATATGACCATAAATTATTTCATTATGGCAAAAGGAAAATTACAAATTAAACCGGTTTCTAATAATAGAAAAGTAATAGCTTTTGAAATAATTAAAAAAGAAAGTGTATCACATATATCTAAATTTAAAGAGTAGTATTTTATGTCTAAAATAAAAAAGAGAAAAAAAGTTAACAAATAAAAATTTAGAAGTTTCATGTCATGTTAACATATATATAGTAAAGCATATAACATCATAGATGACTATAGCCTAATGGTAATAGTAGTTTTAATCACATAGCAAGTTTGAATCGTGGTAGAGAACACTTATTATTTTGCAAAAGAAAAAATTGCAGCGTTATCTATGGAGAATCGATCCCACAAAAAATTGCAGTGTATCAATGGAGAATCGATCCCGCATGTCTGGGGAGTAAAACTCAACCTTCCACCACTAGCACCATCCGGTGCATTTGTTCTTTAGGTGGCAAGTTTAATATTTATCAAATATCCTATACATGTATAAACGAAATTTCAATCGAGATCACTGAATATCATGGCACCCCACGGCCATACATAGGTCCGCCCATGTTCATCACTACTCACGTAAACCTTACGCCAAACCTTTACCTAATTTCAACATTCATATTCATATCCCCAAGCATACCACCTTAACCATGTCTCATCGTTAATACACATCATTAGATATTCAATCTCATCATTATTAGACTCGTACTTAACGTAGTTAATATTTAAAATTCTACAAGGCTTTACATATTATACATTATGTCACGTTTATGTCACGACCCAGATTATCGTGATTGGCACCCACACTAATCTTTCGGTGGGAGAACCATTACTACAACCCCACTAAACAACTTAACGAAAAACTAGGCATTTAAAGATACGGAAGGAGATTTAAATGACAATAAAAATGAAGTCCCCATAAACTCCAAGGGTTCAACTAATTTCTTATTAGAAATAGTCAATACAAATTTCTTATATTTCATCCGTGAAGTTTAATCTAATCAATACTTTTTGAATTATTTGTTCTTAGATGTCTATATTATGTGGATTCAGTCAAATGAGTCTGAAGAGTTAAGTAATTTTATTAACTAAAAGAGTAAAATTTAATGCGACATGACATGTCAACTAGGAGAGAATAAAACTTTTTGTGTTTAATAAGTATTTACTTCGAGGAAAATAATAATAGTAGTCCTAAATGAAATAAATATGTCAAAGCAAACTCAAAAAATTTCTTAAGTGGTAGATTAGTAAAATAATTCTTCTTATTTATATTTTCTCAAGGAATATGTAAAAAATAAAGTGAACAACTAATTTGAAATAGTAAGAGTATTTGTTTCACCCATAGATTCTAATTAGCTATGAAGAGGTTGTATAAAATATTATCCTCCACTTATTTGTATCACATGCTTTTGATGTGGTTTGAATAGACAAGATTGAAATGGACATATATGTATTATTATACTAGATTGGTTAATGCTCTCCACCAGTTGACTGAAGGCTTGATTATAGATATATCGGTCGGTCCAATATGGATTAAAATAGGGGTTGATTCAAGAGGAGGCCAATAAAAAAAGATTCTTTGTGAACTCATTTTGAGAATATTTGAGTTTTACTCCATTCTATTTAATTTATATGATATAATTTAAGAAAGAGATTAGAGTTTTTAAAATTATTGATGTTAAATATATTATAATATTTGTGGGATATAAAATTTATCATTACGGATAATTGGAAATTAAAAATTTGATTATTGCAATATGTGTTATGTATTTAATATACATAATTATAGTTTAAATGAATTCTAATACTTAGTTATGCTTAGGGCTTTATAATAAATTTTACCTCTTTCTCTCCTGTATAGAAACACAATCAACAACAAAGGATGAGGGTTTAGATGGGTTATAAGTGATACAAATCAAATGAGAAACGGTAGAGACCTCTTTTCTAGCTATTTCTCTTTGATTTCATATTCAGACTCCTAGTATCAATATCTAAATGAGAGGAGAAATACAATATTGTATCAATCGTATTTTAAAAAAGTATACAAAATGTGATACAGATGTATAACAAGGATAAAATACATGCAGTTGAATATATAAACCTTTCACATCATGTTCATAGTGTGCTCATGAGAATAGACTTTGAATCAACACAACAATATCATCATAGTCACAAACATTCGATGCATAGTCATGTGTAAGGGTATAGGAGAGAATGACCTTTCAATAATACCACAATAACACCATAGTCATAGGATTTTCACTCTCAAGGTGAATCCTAAAGCACATGCACAATTCTCATATTAATATAATATTCTCATAATTTGCCCTTCAAGGACCATGAATCACATTCAACCCAAACTTCTAGAATTTCTACTTTAGATAATAACATAATTCAATTAACTCAATCAATCTAAACAAGATCTATTCACATGATTCTCTAATCAATCAACCCACCTCACAAGATCACAATTTAGCAATATGGGGAATTCATGGGTTCTTGGGGGGATTTCATCATAAATTAACAATAAATCATTAATTCAATTATAAACCAAGAAAAATCAACCATTGAAAATGTTTTTGAAAAGAACCCATGGCATTGGAGTAAAACCCTAGCTTTTGGGAAAATTGTAAAATTTGAAATCTAGTTTTGATGGGGCTCTAAGGGTGAAATCTACCCATAGATGAAGAGCAACCAAACCTTGATGATGAATCTCCAAAGAATTTGGGGGAAAAATTTATAGCCAGCTGCATATACTCAAATACATTATATTGATACAAAGTGAATACACTTGATACAATTGCATATTTTTTAATCCAATTTTGTTTGTTGATGCAAATTGTATTCGTTGATAATATATAAAGTTAAATGACTTTTATCTAGTATTCCCTCCGTTCCTATTTATATGTCATCACTTTAGATTTTACGTCGTTCCTTAAGAAATTAGTAAGTTTACCATTCCACCCTTATTTAGTGTTCTCTTGTAGTCAAGTTTTCAATAAATGAACATAAATTAATTTATTTTGATTAATTAAATTGACCAATGTACAAGAATTAATTATTTACTTTTTTCTATGTTGGTTAAATTCATATTTTCAAGGCTAATAATTCTCAAGAGTAAACTAGGAAGAATAGTGTTAATTATGTATTAGTTTTGTGAAATGACAAATATTAAGGAATATTTATTTTTAATAAAAACGATAATGTAAATAGGAACGGGAGGAGTATAAAATAGAAAAATAATCTCTGTGTAATAACCCTGAAAATTAAATGACTTTTATATGTAACCAAAAAATCTTTTGTGTGATTAACACAAATTGAATGACTGGTCCTATTGGTCCATGTTGACGTTTATTTTTGTGTGATAATTCCTAAAATTAAATGCCTTTTACGTACCCAAAAAAAAAAAAGATAAATCCTTTGTGTGATAAACACAAATTGAATGACTATATGTTGAATTGATTGCTAACTTCTTTGTTTTCGCTATTGATTTCTTCAAGTTGTTGTTGTGATACAATGAACACATAATAGTAATTCTTTCGTTTTAATTTGATATAGAATTTAAGTAAATATGACTTTTAAATTTTGTAATTTTAATAAGATATGTTGAATGTAATAAAATATTATTTTATTTTGTATTTTTAAATATGTGAAAAATTAGAATTAAAAAATTATAAAAAAGAATTATTCATTTTAATTTTTTTTTAAAAATGAGATAAACAAATTGAATAGGAAGAGTAATTAATAAGCTTGAAAACCACATCCTTGCCTAATTTAAAAGCAAGAATTTTAGTAATTCGATATTATTATTTTTTGTCAATTTGAAGTGTCATATACATTTGTTTAATCTTTTCCAGAAATTTACACGGAAAACTATTTAGAGCCCATTTGGATTGGCTTAAAAAAATAGCTTTTAAATTAAAAATAAAAAAATCAAATTGAAATGACTTTTAAGTCAAAAAATAAAAAGTAGGGGGAGACCTACTTTTGGTTTTTGACTTATTTTAAGTCATTTTAAACTTATTTTAAGTTATTTTAAACCTTGTCAAACACTTAACTAATTTTAAGTCACTTTTGACTTATTTTAAGTTATTTTTCATATTTGCCAAATATTTTTAGAAGTAAAAAACTAACTTAAAAGTAAGTTTGACCAACTTTTATGTCAATCAAAACGGGCTCTTAATCTTTTACCCAAGTTAAAACAAAAGTTGTACAAATATACATATAATTATTTATTCTGGTAAATAATTGAAAAGGAGACTTTTTATGCTTTTACGAAGAACTAAGAAGATTAAGGTGCAAATCATTAAAATCGCTACCCTTATCCTTCCTTTCGTCAGAAAATTACGTTGTATAGATAGGTCAATTTTTGTTAGTATACCTATATATATTAATGTTGACACATCCCCCCTTTATGTTATGGATTTCATTGTTCAAAAAATGATTCAAAAAGAGAGATATTTTATTTACGGATATTAAGAGTTAGTACAACGGTTGATAGGCTGCAAAAACTTTCAATGGTTGGATGTTTGATCATAGCTCAAGTTCTTACTTCAGCGCTTTTCAACACTGGTTCACTACTCACGTGCCAAACCTTTAACAACATTCATATTCATATCCCCAAGCATACCACCTAAACCATGTCTCATCGTTAATACATATCATTAGATATTCAATCTCATCATTATTAGACTCGTAATTAACATAGTTAATATTTAACATTCTACAAGGCTTTACATATTATACCATTATATATGTCACGTTTATTTGTGTAACGATTTTTTTTTATTAAGCCATCACCTTAGGTTGTGAGCCTTTGGTGTGGGGGTTAGACTTGACTCCTACCATGTCGATATATAACAAAAAGTTATAAGAGGTTAGAGGCGGACATGGACCTTACCAGCTCTATCCTATCAGCGGGACTAGTACTAAGAGTAGCACCAAAAAAGTTGATGAAAAGGAATAGCCTATACAAGATCTTCTCATCCAATCGAAAGTCATACTAACTTACAAAAAAGTTACTCTTTTCATCTCTCCTCCTCATTGTTCTATTAGTGTAACAATGAATTTATCTTATATTCAAAATTATAAATCTCATTTTTTATGAAGAAACATTTTAAGTATCTTTGAACTAATCTTATAGTATAAAACATTTTTTTACATTATTGGTGCATTATATAAACTATACTCATTAGGTGTACATAAGTAATCTTTTAAATTGGATCAAATCTAAAAAGCATTATTTAAACTGAATTTTTGAACCCCCATAAAATTGTAAAGAAGGTACTACTGGAGGCTCATGATTCCATCTTCAAGATAGCCCTCTTCCCCTCCCAATGTGCTTACATGTCTTATGTCAATAAGTTATTTGTTATTTTTGGGGTCTTTGTTATCCCCTTTGTTATGGGTAAATTTAGAACTTGCAAAATTCAGAATATCTTACATATATTGATCATTATTATTAGAAAATAGAAATACATTCACAGAAGGAGAGTGACATATATAATATATGTTTTTATTTATTTCACATGCTAGCAAGAACTAGCCGATTACCAAATATTCATCACACAAACAAACATATAGGTGGGTATAAAATCATGCATATATATATATATATATATTGCATGTGTTTAAACCCACCAAATAACATAGACGATCTATTTCTTGAGAAGGTGACCTTCGATATCTTTGGTCAGATCAAGGGCAAAACCCAAAAGAACAAGTGGTTCTGGGGTTTCTTCAGTTTTCTTCTCGTACACAAATGTCCATGTAGTCCATTGCTTGTCGCAAGATGTAATAATAGTGAAAGAATTGTATAGCTCTAACAGATCTCCTCCAATTACTTTCCAAGTGATTGATTTTTTCTGAGGATCAACGGCATCAATCACTTGCTTGGCAATCTTATCTTTCCCATCTATAGTTAAAAAAATAATTTAAAATATAAGAGATGTTACTCGAGTTCATGAACATCCCAATCCCTCATAAACTATTTAGTACATTCACAATAATATATTCATCTTATATCATTTGTTTTAATTTTCATTTCTCAAAAGAAGATCTAAAATTCACAAAAATTGAACTGTCTACTTTTTTCTCTAACCATTGGACATTGAAAAAAAATATGGGAATTAGTAATGAAAATCGGGAGAGAAAGTAGGAAAATGTAGGGAAAAATTATGCATGCTAAGTAATAATAAATAGATATAAAGAGAGACAAACTAAGGAAATGTGTGTTACTTACCGTCATTATACTTCCAGCTAACTACGGAACCAACTTTTACAGATCCACCTTCATGAATCTCAAAATGATTGATCTTACCACGACATATGTTGGGTATATGATGAGTATTAGTGTGAAAAAGATCATGAATCAAGTGTCCTCCACATTTCACCTCGACAGAACAAATCAACTTGCCTTTTACACCCATACTTTCTCTTAAGTAAAGTTAAATATTGTAGAAGGAGGTGATGAGAAAATGTTTACGAGTTAAAGTGTTTATATAGATTTTAATGTCTTGTGAAAACTTAGTAAAAAACATTATCCACGACATATTTATCATGTTTCTCGTGGGGTTCGATAATTAGGGTTAGTTCATTTCTTGTATAATTAGGTTTTATATATTACTTGTAAGTTAAGATTTTGACTTTAATTTGAAGGTGAATTTTTACCTGCTCATGCTAATTAAAATAGAGAGGATATTCAAAACACTTATGAATTTGGAGCAGATTATTAATTCCCTTCCCGAACTATTGACATCCTTAAAAATATCACTCTATTTGACCAACTAAACATAGATACACACTCAATCTGCCACACATAGCAAGTTGTCTCAAACTCTTGTAGGAGTATGAGACTCTTAAAAATCTGAGTGAAGTGTACGATGAAAACACCCCTAAGGATGTATTTCACTCATGTATCAAGATCGAGGGTGTATTTAAGTTCAGTTAGTCAAGTAAATGAGTGTTTTTAAGGTTGTCAATAATTTAGGAATGAAACTAATAATTCACGTCGAGTTTAGAGTATAATTCTCTCATTAAAATATGATGTAGATAAGATAATAATTAAGGTATATTCATTTTATGAACAGTAATTTTACTATCATAAGAAGACAATTGTATGTTATTACTGTTGTGTTAAAAAAATCATCTTTATCAAACAAGTCAATAATATAACAGGAAATATAATGTACATCAAAAAAAAATTTAAAAATGGATGATGGTGATTTTGTCTCCTATATTTGCTACAATTTTATTTAATTTTAATTTTATTTTGCAGTAAACGTACACATATACAAGATTTTGTTATAGGATCATATGCAATATATCTTGTGCTAAATCTAGGAAAACAATTGTTTTATCCAGTGATGAGATTGCTTCACACTTAATTGAGAAGGTGACCCTCTATATCTCTTGTCAGATCAATGGTAAAACCCAATAGAACAAGAGGTTCCAAGACTTCTTCAATTTTCTTTTCGTACATAAATGACCGTGTAGTGCATTGGTAGTCACGTGATATGATAGCAGTGAAGAAATTGTACAACTCTAACAGATCTTTACCAATTACTTTCCAAGTGATTGATTTAGTTTGAGGATCAACAGCTTCAATTACTTGCTTTGAAATCTTGTCTTTTCCATCAACAATGATTGAAGTCGAAAATATAAGAGATCATGTAAATAGGCTACTTAATCTATCAAAACCAGATAAAAATATAAAGATTCACAATTACATTATTTTAGCTCATTTCTTTAATTAAGTTTTTCATTTTCTCCAATGAAATATGTAAAATATGTGTATGATGTCTTACGGTATTAGCTAAAGCAAGCAAAGACAGATTCAAAATTTAAATTTGATGAGTGTAGTATTTATATTTTTACAACTGAACCCATTTCACTTGAGCAAATATGAGTTTAGAACTTAATTAGTCTTTACAATTCTAGTGATTTTGCATATAATTTTTATGTTGCGTATAATAATATTACCCATTGAAACTTATAGAGAACATAAACTTTAGGAAGCAAGTAATAAGATCTTAAAAGTTAAACACACATAAACGTAAAAAATCGATTCATATGTAGAGAGAGGGGAAGCATGTATATATTAGCGTCGTTATATTTCCAGTTAACAATTGTATCAACCTTTATGGTTTCACCTTTAAGAAACTTAAAACTTAGTATCTTGCTAGAACTTATATTGGGTATATGAGGAGTTTTGATATGAAAAATGTCATGAATCGAGTGTCCTCCACACTTCAATTCTATTGAAGCAATTAACTTACCTTTCACATCCATATTTTCTTTTTAGGTATAATAAAAAACTTTTGCAAAGATAATGGTGATAAAATAATTTAAAATTGTAGCTTTTGTATAAATTTTTATTAGTTTTACAAAAAGATAATTATAAATATTATAAGACATGATCCAGGACATATCATGGAAAATTAGAGTTAGGTTGTTTGCCAATTATGGAGAAAATGCCAAAATGGTCCATTATCTTTGGAGTTAGGTTTTAAAAAGTCTCATAAGTGAAGGATTACTTGGATAGTCTTGGTTCTCGATATCAAAAAATCTTTGATAGAAAGCATTTTCTCTGAATGAAATTTTACGCGGCATGAATTCAAAATAGTTAGGCTATAATATGAATACCGAACGGCGAACAACAAATAAAACCAAAAAAATATATTGATTGTCTCGCTTTGTCCTTTCCCGCCTTCTTTTCGTTTCGATTTGTTTTATTTTATCCTTTTCTTCATTTTTTCCTCTTAATTACACTTACTCTTAGTTGGCTCCGTTAATATTTTTGTTCTCTCTACTCTTTTTATCGCTTGTTTATCTTTAAAAAAATTGTCTAGTTTATGTTCTTTTCTTTGTATCTCTTTCTCTATATTAGTCTATTATATATATTTTTTTAATTCTTTAAAAAAAAAATAAACTTTTTTACATTTATTTTCCTTTTGAATGAATGGATGAACTTGTCTATTAAAGTGTGCGCGTGTGCGTGTGTGTGCGCACACCGCTTGCGTGCGTGCGTGCATGCGTGTGTGCGTGTGCGAGCATCATTGAGGACTGATGAGTTTTATATATACATATATGAATGAACCAGCCATCTATAATATCAAATCACTTTATGATATAAACCATGTGAGTGTCATACAAACTCAAAGATCAAATACAAAAATCATTCATCTGGTATATATTTATTGATCTCAAAAAGACATACAATAAATCTCCTAGGGAGGTTATATGCAGATTATAGGTGTACTAGTGGATTATATATATTAGGGCAATTAATAACATGTACAATAGAGTCGAGATCAGATTAAGAATAGTGAGGGGTAATTTCAAAATATTTTTCAATCGTGATAGAGTTCCATTACATATCAACCTTTAGCTTATTCATTTTCTCCTTAGTGATAGACAAATCAATGTGTCATATTCAAGGAAGGTGTTGTATTGTATGTTATTAAAAAAATGAGATAGTATTAATTGATGAGTCGTGTGGTAAACTAAACAATAGGCTAAAAATTTAGAAAAATACTTTAGAATTTAAAGGTTTTAGGTTAAACTTGATTAAGTGAGCATACCTAGAGTGCAGGGATTAATGATATAACATATGAAGTGGAGGTAGAAGTAAAGATCGATATACAAGTCTAATCCAAGAGATTTCCAAGTTTATTGGATATATAATCCAAGAAGATGAAGAAATTGACAATGATTTCACACATTGAAGGAGTGTGGGTGAACCGGAGTCTCGCGTCCAGAGTACTGTGTGATAACAATGTGTCTCCAAGGAAAAAGGTAAATTTATAGACTTGCGGTTAGACCTATTTTGTTATATGGGGTAGAGTAATGACCAGTTAGATAATGAGAAACAAAAAGATAGCGAAGATGAGGAAACTCAAAATGAATATATGAACACACTAAGAAAAATAAGATTAGGAATGAACTTATATAGGACAAGGTGAAAATTAATGACCTTTGTGATAGACAAGATGATAGAAGAATGGTGACATGGTCCATGTATATAAAGAAGAGAAGCGTGAATGCACCAATAAGAAGTTGTAAGAGGCTAACTATAGAAAGTTTTTGAAAGGCTGATTATATAGTGTTTTATGACTAGTCGTGGAGTTTATTAGATATATAAGAGATGACACTTATTCAACATATTGAAGACATTATTATCCTAGATAAAAATGAATTCACATTTAGGATATTGATAGAAGGATATAGAGTAGAAAGACAAGTATTGTCGAATTTTTTACCCAATTATATTACCTGCATAAAATGTGATTAGATTCCACTAAATTGAATTAAGAGCCCATTTGAATTGATTATTTTTTTTTGGCTTTAAACGGGTGTTTATAAGTACTTTTTGACTTTACTCAAATACTTCAAAACTATTTATAAGTTATTTTGATTTTAAAACACCTAAAATAAGTCAATTCAAACGGGCACTAGTCTGTCCCACGTCTTTTGTCCTTTCCCGCCTTCTTTCCTTTGCGATTTGTTTTCTTTTTTCCTTTTATCCATTTTTTTCCTCTTAATTTCTTTTTCTTTTAGTTGGCTCCGTTTTTTTTATTTTTGGTTTTCTTTCCTCTTCTTTATTTTATTTCTCTTAATTTTCCCTTCTTTTTTTTTTTGGTTAGTTTTATATATCTTCTTCTCTTTTTTTCTCTTTCTCCATATTAGTTTGTCTTCTTTTTTCCAGAAAAAAAAAAAATAAAGTTCTAAATAGTGTATAAAAATAAAAATATTAGGGAATTATTATTAGACTAATAATATGGAAAAGATAAAATATTAGACTATCATAAGTAATTTTACATAATGTTGAAGTCACTAATTCATTGCTTAAAATCTAAATTAATAGAAAATAAATTTTATAAAGAAATATTCTTTTGCAAACGAAAATAAAATTTATATCTAAACGGTGACTCTACTTTTTATTATTTCCTTTATATATAAAATTTGGTAAAAATAATATAATAAAAATTGAATTAAGATTAAACTCTATTTATTATTTTAAAAAAATCATAATTGTATTTTCCTTCTGAATGAATGAATATGTCCATTAATCATGATATCTTGTCAATATATAGTATAGGAAAAGGGTCTGATATACTTTTCAACTTTGTCATTTAAAGCTGATATATCCCCGTTATGAAAGTGACGCATATATACCCTTACCGTTATACAAATGACTCACATATACGTCTATCGTTACAAAAGGAGTTCAGGTATACCTTTCATCTAATGAAAGTGAAAAAACTACTTTAATTTTTTTTTTGACTTTATATATTTTTTTAAAATTAATGTAGGGGTATATATGATCCTTCAAGCAAAGTTCAAGGTATATATTAATCTTTTTCATACATAAATTATTTTTAAACATATTTGATTATCATTATTTGAGTTTCTTATTTATTATTTTCTTTCATTCATTAGTGTAAATAAAAAAATTTAAAACTATTTTTTTGCGGCCCTATTGTAATTTTTAGTTTTTATATTTGTAAAAAAATAAAATTGGGGCATCTATAATAATTTTTTTAAAGAAAATTAGTAAAACATTAATAAATTTTACCATCAAAATAATAAATTTAAATTACTCGTTGAAACAAAAAAGTAAAAAAAAAAATGTATGTGTGAGAAGGATCAGATATACCCCACATGGATTATATTTTTTTCAAAAAATTAATTAAATAATTAAATTAAAATTATTTTTTTTCATTTCAGTCAGAGGGAAAGGGTATATGTGAGTCATTTGTATAAATATAGGGGTATATATGAGTCACTTTCATAACAAGGGGTGTATCGGCTCTAAATAACAAATTGGGGGATATCAGACCCTTTTTCCTATACTATATATGATGTGAACATTATAAAGGACTAATGAGGTTTTTTTTTAATAAGTGAATAAGTCATCTATGATACTATATCAACTTATATTGCATACAATGGGGGTGTCATTGAGTACTGAGAAATGTTATTTTAAGAAATGAATTATTTTTTATGATACCATATTTGTATATGATATATATCATATAGATATGATAGAGGACTGAGCTCATTTTTAAAGAATGAATCAGTCCTTTATGACATTTTGTATAAATCATATGATCAATCATTCATGATCAATACCTTGTCAGTGTATTCTATATTAATCAATACTACAGAAGGAACATTTTATAAATGTTATTCCCAATCTTAGAACTAAAGAAAAACAAAATAATTGACAGCAAAACAATGGGAATAATTGCTTTTAAATATAATATTGTTTTTGTTATAGGCTTTTTTTATAGATAAATTTCAAACTTGCAACTATTTATAATATCTTACATATATCAAACATTGGAAATACAATCCCTAGAAGGAGAGGGAGTGCATATATGTAATATATACATTCTTCAAACATAATGTAATTTATGTCACACAATAGCTAACTAGTTGGACCTAGCTAGCTAATATAACACATGTTATCTCCTGTATTCAGATTAGCAAACCAGAAATAATAAAAGATGAAAAGAAAAACACAAAGAACTATCCAAGTCCACAAAACCCACTGTGTGTCCTTAAGAAATTTAATCCCCTCAAGTACCCGAGGTTGCAGATTAATTCCTTCCAAGATAAAACCGATTAATCATTAAAGAAGTAGCGGTACCTCAAACTTCGATAATTTCAACGAACTCAAAATGACAGCAACGAATCACACACAGAGACACGATCGATCAATTTTGTTTTGTAAGAAATGTATGCAAAAGAAGGGAAGAATTAGACACAGAAAAATGAGAGAAAACCTCTCTATTTATAGCCAACAAAGGGTAAAGGTCACAACCCTTTGAAAATAAGACAACCTTTCAAAAAGGAAAAGGCACAACACTTTGGAAAAGGCACAACCTTTCAAATGGTCACAATCCTTTAGAAAGGACACAACCTTTCATAAAGTTCACAACCCTTTGGCATAGTCACAACTCTTCAGGAGAGTCACAACCCTTCATTTCTTATTCACACCTTTAAAACCCAACAATCCCCCATATGAATAGGGAATGGCTATTGTTAAAACATATGCATGAAAAACTGTGTGATTCGTAATTAAGGATTGATTGCCTCTGGATAAGTGGGTTTCCCTTTGAACTTTCTGTAGTGAACATATATCAGATATACTCGATCAATTGGTAGATTTGATATCTTTGAACTTTCGAGCTTTGGTGTATACCTAGACAACATAAGTCACACAATCAACCCTTGAACTATTTTTGGTTCTCATTGTTTTGTTCATTTCAGCCATAAACACGTCTCAGTTTATAAGTGCGTAGAGAACTGGCCTTACCGAATTCTCCTTGAAGCGACTTACACTTCACACTTACATAGGTGATTTCTAAATGTGTTATCCCGTAGATACACCATTTGATATACCTTGTATCAAACTTAGAGATCATTAAAAAGTCCTAATGCCTTTATCCTTGTTACTGAACATTGTCTTATCATGAGAATGGACCATAAAAAATATTTTGACAATGTTGAACCGTCATCAATGACTTTGTTTGATCTCCTTGAACCTAGATCTTGGAATCTCCAGTCTTCTAGGTAGAGTTACCGCCACAATGACTTGTTCTCAGCCATAGTACCATTCCCTTTGATAATCTATCAACTCCCTTTCTAGTCAGGCCTTTTATAAGTGGATCCGACACATTATCCTTTGACTTTACATAGTCAATTATGATAATTCCACTAGAGAGTAGTTCTCTAACGATATTATGTCTACGTTATATATGACGAGACTTTCCGTTATACATCATGCACCATGCCCTACCTATTGCAAATTAACTCTCACTGTGTATGCAAAGTGGAGCTAAAAGGTTTGGGCCAAAAATCTTTCAAGAAATTTTGGAGTCATTCAACTTCTTTACCGGCCTTATCTAGAGTGATAAACTCAGATTTCAAAGTAGAGCGAGCGATACGTCTCTGTTTGGAAGATTTCCAAGAGACTGCTCCTCCACCAAGAGTAAATACATATCCACTCGTGGATTTTACTTCATTTGACCTAGTGATTCAATTTGCATCACTATATTCTTCCACTACTGTTGAATATTAGTTATAATGCAAAGCAATAGTGTTTTTTTTTAAGTATGTTTTAAATACTCCAAAACTCATTTCATTGTCATCCAATGAGTTTGATTGAGATTACTCGTGAACCGACTTAGTTTATTAATAGCATATGCTATATCTGATCGCATACACTTCATGATATTTATCATACTTCTCAATACTCTAGCACAATCCAATTGTGAGTCACCTTTGCCTTCATTCTTTTGAAGTACAAATCTCACATTTATTGGAGTCTTGACAATATTGAAATCCAAATGCTTGAACTTGTCAAGTACATTTTCAATCACATCAGTAACTTCAATGTCTTTCATATCGAAGTTACTTTCTAGCATATGCTTGGTAGCATTTATGTTAGAAATGTCTCTTTTGACGATCACAATGTCATCAACATAAAAACAAATAATGACCTTGTGATTTGGAGTGTCTTTAATGTAAAAACATTTATCACATTCATTAATCTTGAATTCATTTGCCAACATAGTTTGGTCAAACTTCGCATGTCATTATTTGGGCGCTTGTTTTTAGTCCACAGAGTGACTTAACAAGTTTACGTACTTTCTTTTCTTTACCGTAACCACAAAGCCCTAGGGTTGTTCCATGTAAATTTCTTCCTCCAATTTTTCATTTAAAATAAAAATGTTTTCACATCTAATTTGACGAATTTGAAGGCAATATTTCGCAACTAGCGCAATTAACATCTGAATTGATGTAATCCTAATTAGTGCTATTATCTATCAAACAAGACTTTCTTATTGTCTAAAGCCTATGACAACAAGTTTATATTTGTATTTGTCAACAGTTTCATCAACTTTCTTTTCGTTTTGTAGATCCACTTTGAATCCAAAAGTTTATTTCCTCGAGGAAGATCAACCAACTCTCAAGTATGGTTGCTCAAGATTGAATCTATCTTACTATTGACAAACTTTTCTCAAAGAGAATGAGTCCACAAAGGACATAACTTTTATAATATATGAGACTCATTTTCAAGAAGAAATGTTACAAAATCAAACTCGTAGGAAGTAATTTGTCCATTGACATTTACTACGCCTCTGAATCTCTTTATTAAGTACATTCTTTCCAAGGTCGTTTAGACCCTTCACTTGACTATCCAACAGTTCGGACTTATGAACCATAAATCGACATGCTTTACTATTTGTAGCATATCCAATGAACATACAATTCAAAGTCTTAGGTCCTATTTTGACCCGTTTGGGAATAGTTCCCTCATTTCCATTTCTCATATGAAATAGATTGTATTGGAAATTGTTTGATCACTATATTTCAAGAGTTATTGCTTGTATAAACTTTAAGGGACGACAAACAATTCTCTATCAGGATACAACAAAAACTGAACAAACACAACTTTCTGTTGCTCCCTTTCTTAACAAACAAACGTTTTTTTTTATTATTATTTGTTACTCCCTTTACTAACAAACAAAACTTTTTGTTTCTCTCTTTATGAACAGACAAATTTTGTTGTTGTTCTCTTTTGCTATAATGATAGCACCCACCCACAAATTTTGTGGTAAACCTAAACTTATAAATAGGACATTCAACATTTCCTTCAAAGTTTGATTTTTTCCTGCCAACAATTTCATTAGATTGAGGTGAGAATGTGCAGTAATTTGATGGATGATTCCATTTTCCAAATATATTTGTGCAAAAGAAGATTCATATTCTCTACATCTGTCACTTCTAATCATGACAATTTTTTTTATCCAACTGATTTTCAACTTCAGTTTTATATTGCCAATATGTTTCTATTGCTTCATCCTTACCATTCAGTAAATAAACAAAACAGTATCTAGTGCAATTGTCAATAAGGGCAATATGACCCAAATGTTTGTTTTACAACACAAACATAACATATCACTTTTCACCAATGTTCATGTCTATAAAAAAAAATTAATAGACATATCTTTTCATGAAAAATCACAATATTTTAAAGTGAAACTTTTTTATCAAAGAATATAATTCTTTTCAATGAGTAATATAATTTTCTGGTTTCATACTAGTCATATCATATACTAGTAAAGAGAGACTCAATGACCACAATATCAAATATACTCCAATAATTTTGTGGGTCTAACATAATACAAGATTGTCATTAAATTTCATATCTTGTACTTTCAAATTTAAATTAGATAATAAGTCTAATTTTGTCTTTATCACAAGTAAAGAACCCCCCACATTTTAAATATGTTCTCAAAAATATTTTTCAAGTATTTCATATTATTTTCCACATATTTTTTCCCATGCTTACACATTGGCAACATGAAGCCTTCTTTTGGAGATTTAATCCATATAAACATCCATTGCATGCACAAAAACCACTAATTTTATGTCACTAGTGTTTTTTTTTCCTTTTTTGTCAAAACTAGACAAACCACTTAGTATTTAGAATACTAGCAATAAAGATTCAATCTTTATACAACTTGTTTCTAGTTTAACAATGAAGTTTTTATATTGTTCTAATCGTTAACCGAATGAACCTTGAATTCTGATAAAGTTTTAATATTCTTCAAATCAGTTTCACATTCAGACAGAGTAGTAAACCAAAAAGGTTTTATTCTCCAGAAACCTCAAATACAACACTGTTTCGAGCTATTGATGAAGATTTTTTTTTTCAATCATTTAGCCTTAATATTCCTGACGAAGATTTTGTACTCTTCAAGTCTAAATATTCATTCAAACAGAGTATTTAACAAATTGGTGAAGTTTCTATATTCTTCAAATCAATGCACAATCTGATTTGTTCATGAAGTTCTTATATTCTTTAAATCAAAGGAGAAAAAAATCTCCAAAAGTCAAACACAATCAAATTTCACATGGAGTAGAAAATTACAAAAGTTTTATTTTTTCTCATCTAAACAGAATACATATTAATAATAATAAAGATATATTCTGAGACCATCACATAATGATCATTGACACACCCCAAAATCGGATGTGATGGCACGTGCCCAAACCCCACCGGACACGTCAGCCTAACACCCAAAAATCCGACGATACATAATTTATAAAACAAGAATGAGATAGAAAGATAAGCGGAAGTCTTTAAATAAACTCAACATAACCCCAGAATTGGTTGTCACATGTACAAACCTCTAATACAGAATCTGAATAAAACATACAAGTCTCATAGTAAAGTTCTAGAATAGAACAGAACAGTAAATATAGATAACTTGAGGGAACGTCTGGAATGAACCACTACCTCTTAAGTCAATCTGGAAGCTCTAATATGAAGATGAGTAATAAACCGGATCTGATAGAGCTGTCAACCTACACAACTGTGTAGAAGCAAGGGTGAGTACCAAAAGCAACAGGTACTTGCAAGTAACACTAAACTAAGCTAAACTAGCAGCTACAAACGACTCCTTTCAATCCCAACCGAACCACCGAAACTTCATTCTAACAGCGAACCAACAACCTATACTACACAATTTATAATCAACAGATATATCCAATAGTGTCTCAACATCAACCTCATATCCTCATATAAGAGCAAATAGATCATATATCACATGAAGAGGGGTAAATAGGTAAAATCCACACACCACAAACAAAGATGAAGTCAAATGTGATGCAAATGCAATAATGATGTCATGTAGTCGTGATGCATGTCTGTCCTAAAATACATATCTGTTGACGTAATCAGACCGCGCTGAATACTCAAATCAGAACCCATAGGGGTCACACATGGACCATGTATCACCGCCGAAACCAGATCCCACGACATCCAAATCGCTAGCCGGGGTAGTCCATCTTATATATCTCTAGCCGGAGCTAGTCTTAACTGTGTCTCATATCCATCCATCATCATATCAGCGTCTCAGAACTCATGCAACAGATAGTTCACACATGGGATGAATAATGAATATGCACATGTCATCAATCACAATCATATCACGATCACCTCATAATATTACACATCATCTGTCTCAATCACAACCATATCACGACCACATCATAGTAATACACATCATCTATCTCAATCACAATGTCTGTATCAATCATAGCCTACTCATGCTCTTCTATCCCCTCAATATCAGTTATCACATGACTTATTCAACAATTCAAGTCACATATAACACATTTAGCTCGTTTTATTCCCTATCTTTCATTTACAACAATTTCAATCAACAAATAAAACCCATCCTCAATCCCCATTACTCCCCAACACAATTAGGAAAGCAGTCATACGTAGTCTAAGAGTTTAACAAAGTTTAGAAGTCACTTGCCTCAAAACACTTCAACTAGTAACTCAAATTTGAGTTTTACCCTTCCGAGCACGCTCCAAATCACCACAATCTATTCATAAATGGAATCCCACAATCAATACGAATCTAACAACACCAATATCGTGAAATTTGGAGAAAAAGGGTAAAATGGTCAAAAATCTCGTTCCGGAAAATATTCTCGAAATCTGGAATTTTTTTGTGAAAAAATGTTTCCCAAGAAATTTAGAATCCAATAGTGAAACCCGTTTCAAAAAAGGAGTTGAAATGAGTTCACAAACTCAATTTTCCTACTAAATTCGGATTAGGCAAAACCCCCCAAATTTTACACTTGAAATCTCAGATTTTGATGTTAAAATCCATAAATAATCGATGGAAATCACAGATATAAGTTGGAAATAACTTACCCAATAAATTCCTTGTGAAAAAACACTTGAAATCGCCTATTTTCAAGCTCTCAAAGTCTAAAAATGGAGAAATAGGTATTTTCAAGTTGTGGGAAAAATAGCTACTAATTTTTGACTTAAAAAGAAAACTACTGTTACAGCTGAAACACAACAATAACACCAAAGTTTAAGTCCCCATTGGACCCTCGGGATTCGTCCGGAATCTCGTGCACACAAACTAAATATGTACCCCCATTAAATTCGACGTTCTGGACTCAATGGAACTGTCGGAATTTGAATTCGAGGACTCCTTGACCCGAAATTCCATAAGATGCCAAAAAGCTAGTTTATCACCAAAAAAAATCGAAACTCAAACAGAGCATCTAAAAATTCAACCAAGACTCATTCTAAACTTAGAATCGCCTCCCGAAACCAACGGTACTCTCGGAATTTCAATATGAGCCTCGGAACCTCATATATTGACCAAAGTCAACTCTTTATCAAAATTTCACAACTTTAGCAACTTAGGACCTCAATTCTTCGTTTCAACTCCAAATTCAACTCCGTAACTTCACACAGACCCGTTTCGACATTCTAAAACTGCCAAAATCTACGAAAATCCGATCCGAGTCCCGAAACTCCAAATGACTCAAAAAAGCAATTTTTAACCAACTTTAACTCATAAAAACTCAACTTCTCAAAAACTCAACTTTTTACCAACTTTACAACCACAAAACATGGGACTCAAGGCAACTACCGAAAGGGAAAAATAGTCATTTCCACAAAAAATTACCAAAATGACCTTTCGGGTCATTACAATCATCTATCCTAACATTTATGAAATAAATTTCATAACTTATAAAGGATAGAAAAAAAAATAATCAAGAAAAATAAAGATAGAACCTGATTTTTACTCTCATTGAATCATATTCTATATGTCAGCAATAATTCCATGCAAGTCACTTTTCTTGCTAATTTTTTTTTCTTTTCTCAGTTTCCATCATATTCCTATTTTCCTCAAGAAGACATTTAATCTCAACAAGAGACTAAACTCATGTTCAAATATTGTTAGGAGACAACATTTATTCATTTACTTCTTCTCATAGTTATATAAAACCAAGAATATAGGGAAAAAATTAAAGCGCTCATCTTAGCCTTTATGCACAAAATAACTTTTCTCATTGAAAAGAAAATTGAAGGGGTGCAATGCTTGAATGCACATGGGAAGAAAATAAAAATAATCTTACCTATCCAAGGAAAACTTACTACAAAAAACATACTCGAACATATTAAAGTAGTACTAATTCATCCCAAAACTCTTTTATCATATGATAAAATAATTCTCTTTTTCTTCTTTTTCTTTCCCCATAAAAAGAACATAGAAAATAGAAGTAATTTCCTTACCGCAGAAAATACCAACATTAAATTTCTTAATCTTGTTATCTCCTGTATTCAGATTAGCAAACCAGAAATAATAAAAGATGAAAAGAAAAACACAAAGAACTATCCGAGTCCACAGAACCCACTGTGTCCTTAAGAAATTTAATCCCCTCAAGTACCCGAGGTTGCAGATTAATTCCTCCCAAGATAAAACAGATTAACCATTAAAGAAGTAGCGGTACCTCAAACTTCGATAATTTCAACGAACTCAACATGACAGCAACGAATCACACACACAGACATGATCGATCAATTTTGTTCTGTAAGAAATGTATGGAAAAGAAGGGAAGAATTAGATATAGAAAAATGAGAGAAAACCTCTCTATTTATAGTCAACAAAGGGTAAAGGTCACAACCCTTTGGAAAGAAGACAACCTTTCAGAAAGGTCACAACACTTTGGAAAAGGCATAACCTTTCAAACGGTCACAATTCTTTAGAAAGGACACAACCTTTCATAAAGTTCACAACCCTTCGGTATAATCACAACTCTTCAGGAGAGTCACAACCCTTCATTTCCTGTTCACACCTTTAAAACCCAACAACACAAACACACAAATATATGTATGTGTGTAAACATACACATATGCTTTTTATTCATATGTATAACTATGGCTTCATTGTATGGAATTGATGTTCTATTACTTGAGAAGGTGACCCTCTAAATCTTTTGTTAAATCAATGACAAAACCCAATAGACCAAGAGGCTCAGGGGTTTCTTTAGTTTTCTTCTCGTACAGAAATGTCCATGTATTCCATTGTTGGTCACTTGATGTAACAACAGTGAAAGAATTGTACAAGTCTAACAGATCTCCACCAATTAGTTTCCAAGTGATTGATTTAGTTTGAGGATCAACGGTTTCAATCACTTGCTTTACAATCTTATCATTTCCATCAACAATAATTGAAATCGAAAACATAAGAGATATTATATTAGGATACTCCATCTTTTAAACCCTCATAAAAGATGTTAACATTCACAATTACATATATTTAACTCATTTCTGTAGCTTTTTCTTTGATTTTCATAATTTTCTCCAATGAAATCTGTAAAATATTTGAACAATATCTTACGATAATTGATTGGTAAGTGAAAATATTTTATGAAAAGTACATACCACTAAAGTTGAATCATGTTTCAGAAAATTAGAGTTTTATGGAAAAAAAATATCGTCAAAGATTAATAATGTCTAAATATTAGCTAGAGAAAGCAAAGACATTAATTCAAAATTTAAATTTGACGGGTGCAATGTTTATGCTTTCACAACTGAACCTATTTCACTTCAGCAAACAAGGGAGATCGATCTCATATCAAATCCCATAAATCGACTCCTTTTTTTCAAGAAATACTAAATATCTAAGTTTAGAACTTGATTAATCATTACAATTTTAGTGATTTTGTACATTTTTATATTGCGTATAATAATAGTACCCGTTGAAACTTATAGAGTACATAAACTTTGGGAGCAAGTATAATATGCTTAGGGGTGTCAAATGGGCGGGTTGGGTTGAAATTGGAGGTATGAAAATGAGTTGAAATAGAAATTGGGTTGGGTCCTGACCCGCCCAAATTTACTTTGGGCTCAAATGGGTTGGGCTCCAATGGGCTTAAAAACAAGTTGGGTCTTGACCCGCTTAATTCAATAATTTTAATATATCATTATTTAAGTTTTATAACCACAATTTGAATTTCAATTAAACAAAATTTAGAAAAAGAAGTTACGAATATAGATAATTCCTAAAAGATATAAAATAGATAGTAATTCATACATCTAATATAGGAACATACATTACATCAATGCAAATAAAGAGTCTTAAAACGAGTTGAAATTGGAGATTAAATTAGGCTCAATTGAGGATTCTCTTGTTATGAATGAGTTGAGATTGAACCTAATTCAAATTATCTTGATCCCAACCCTTAAAATTATGGACGAATTGAGCGAATTACCTACAATTAGGCTCAATTTTGACACCTCTAAATATGATCTTAAAATGTTTACTCTATGGTAGCTAAACATCATCAAATAACCTTTTTATGAAAAAAATTCTCTTGGAAATTGACTTTCTCCTAAAATCAAACACACCTAAACATAAAAAAAAAATTGATTCATATGTAGAGAGAGGGGAGAGTGTGCGTATATTACCATCATTATATTTCCAACCAACAACTGAACCAACCTTTATGATTTACCTTCATGAAATCCAAAACTTAGTATCTTACTAGGGATTATGTTGGGTATAGTATGAGGTTTGGTGTGTAAAAGGTCATGAATTAAGTGTCCTCCATAATGTACTTCTATTGAAGCAATTAACTTACCTTTCACATCCATTTTTTTTTTTTTGGGTATACTAAAAAAAACTTTTACAAAGAAATTAAAGTGATGATAAAATAATTAAAAATCGTAGTTTTTATATAGATTTCATTTAGATGTACAAAAAGTTATATTAAGACATATCATGGAAAATTAGAGGTAGGATGTTAGCCTATTATGGAGAAAATGCCAAAAATGGTCCATTATATTAGCTTGTAGGTTTGGAATAGTCTCATAACTATTATTTGAGTAGTTTTGGTTTTTTAAATTTGTCAAAAAAAAAATTATTTTCGTCATCAGATATTAATTAAACTTTAATTATTAAAGTTAATAAAATTAAAATATATTTAACAAAAACTCACATTTGAAAGTACAGATTTTTTAGTTTATGCTATTTTTGATATATTTCAAGAGTTTGATACAGTTTTTTGAGGCATAACTTCGTAAGTTTAGTGATTTTTGTCAAATTTATTTTTATGTCTTGTGTAATTATTATGTTGCAGTTTCTGGAATTTCAACAGAAACTTTTGATTTTTTCAATTAATTTTTTTAATAGTACTTTTGAATGAATTTAAGGGAAAAGGGTTTGATATACCTTTCAACTTTGTCATTTAGAACTGATATAAAGTAGATTATACATACCCCTACAGTTATATAATTGGCTCACAAATACATTTTTCTTCTAACAGAAGTGAAAAATTAATTTTAATTTTATTTTTTAAAACAATATATAATCCATACGGGGTATATTTGATCCTCCTCACATGTATTTATTTATTTTTTACTTTTTTGTTTTAAGGACTATTCTTATCATTTCAATTTGTTTTTTTTTTCTACTTTTCTCCTATTTTTCCTCTTAATTTCCTTTTATCTTAGTTGGCTCCGTTATTTTTTTTGTTTTCTTTTCTCTTTTTGTTGCTTCTTTCTTTCTTTTAATTTAATTTTTTGGGGTTTAGTTTATCTTCTTCTGATTTCAACAACAACACATCAGTTGATATCTCAAAAGATCATTCAACTTTAAAAATTTAGTTATTAAATTTTATTTTGTATCAATAGAATTACTTCATTTAGATATTTGTATCAGTTAAATCATTTAACTAAATTTATTGTTAAAATAACATCTTACATAACAAACAAATAATTTTTTATGTCATATAAACATGAATTCCACAAATAAATAAAAATTAAAAAGACTAATTGAGAAGTTTTAAGGGGCAAACTTAATTAGTGAACCAAATATTATGATACATGTTGAGTATTTTTCCTTAGTTTCCTATCATAATAGCGTTTTTCTTCTTCTTTTTTTTAAAGGAAACACGAAGTCTCCATATTTGGATAAATTTTTTTCTTATAAGAAAAAAAGTTTATGAATCTATAAATAGAGGTCTTTCTAAATTATAAGTAGCATTCACAATGTACGTACATAGTTCTAACATAATTTAATGACTTTACTAGATAAATTTTCAAAGTTTGAATGATCTTTTGAGATATTAACATCTCCAACGACATCCACAATCATAAACAATAAAAGTTATAATTTGTAAATTATATACTCATCAACACAACACGTAGGCATAAACTTATACACATGTATCAATATGATCCATAGACATCATCAACATATAGACATCAAATAGGTAATCCCTTAATTATCAAATCTTTCTATTTTATTATGCACTTCTCGACCACAAAAACAATTTTGACACGCAATTAGTAGGTCTCCATCTCAAAGTTAACATATTATTACTTTGTATGACTCTTCGTTGTTATAGGGGACTCATTTGTAATTATTAAGATTAAAATATGTGAATTTGAATAGCCTTCGAAATAATTAAGATATTGTCTTCAAATTTGAACACTAAATAATTAATTTTTACTTATTTTTTTATATCTGAATATGCATAGTTAATTATGGGTAAAAAAACATAAATATACAATATGGGGAAAGTTTAATATTAAATTAATAATATTAATAAAACACGAAAAATCCAATCTTTGTCATATTGGTAATTAAAACGCTAAGTTTATAATTAAAAAGAAGTATGTGCATATTATGTTAATAAAAGTCTTAAATTGTATATTCTTGTAATTTTTAATTTTTAAATTATTTAAGTAGTAAAAATGTGTAATAAGTCATTATGATAGTTTAAGTGTGTAATTGACTTTTCGGAACAATCAGAGGGAAATCTATGCATTTTCCCCTGCTAGTTATGATGATGGAGGTAACGACAATGATAATGATTGTCATGGTGATAGTGAATATAATTATATTGATGGAGGAGGTAAATAAGGTAGCAGATGACAGTATTGATTGGCACCAATGGTGGTTGCGATAACATAGGTGGTTGACGACAATAATGGTGATTGATTGATAGTGATGATAGTAGTGGATATAACTAATGGTTGAGGTGGTAGATATGGTAGTGATTGACAGTCATAGTAATTGTGATTGCAGAGGTGATTGGTGATGATGATAAATGATTTTGGATAGAGTGTGGTGATGAAAATTAATTATCTAACAAAAGCACATTTTAATAATATTAAGATTGTATTCAAAATTGTAATTATTAAAACCTTTTCAGATCAAATGAGCGCTTAAATCATAATGAAATTAAAACAAATATTTAATTTGATTTAGTTTTAAATTTTGAAAAATTACAATATTTGATATTACTAAAATCCAATCAAAGAAAAACCAAAATCAAATCATATTATGACTTTGTATGACTCTTCATTGTTATATGGGTTCCGTTTTCTCAATCAACCATGTGTGTCTGTTGTGTCGACTACTACCACTTTATTTATTTTTATTAAGATTAAAATATTTGAATAATTATAATATTGTTTTTAAAGTTAATAAATATAAATAAATAATAAATCTTCTTTTACTTTAGTAAACTTAAGATGGAGGTTTTATTTTTAAGCTAAATAAAATGAAAGTTTTATTTTTTAAACACATACAACACCATCATGAGAATGCACAAATAAAAATATTTAAGTTAAATAAGATGAAAGTTTTATTTTTAAGAATAAATAACTAAAGTTTGCAAAGAAAATCTAAAAGGAAAAAAACTATATAAAGTGAACGGTATTTTTGTAAGAATAACTTGTTCTAAAAATTTATGCAATGCATATTATTTTGAATACAACAAATCAAACAGTCAATAAGAAATAATTTCAAAATAACTTATTTCATCATAATTGATCTCATCATAACTTATCTCATCGTAACTTATCATAATTAATTCAGCATAATTAATCCCATCATAATTTGTATTCAGACCAAATGATCCTTAAGGGTTTTAGATTAAACTAGAATAAATTAGAGTAACTAAAATGCAAGTTCGGCATGTAACGTATGAAATAGAGGTGGAAGTATAGATCGATGCACAAGTCATACCCAAGAAATAAAGTTCCAAGTATCATGAGTTTATAATCCAAAAAATGAAGAGATTGACAATGATGTCCGAATTCATATTGGAGTGGATCTGTGGATGGATGAAACGGTAGATTTGCATCTAAGATGTTGTGTTATAACAATGTGTTTCCAAGACTTAAACATAAGTCTATAGATTGATGGTTAAACTTACTTTAATGTATAGAGGAGAGTATTGGCCAATTCATTTTACTTTTAAATAAATACCAAATTAACAATTGTATAAGAAATGTAACATAAGTAGCTGCTTATAAGTCTTAGATATTCACAAAAATCACAAGTCAATTTTTAAATTTCCCAAATATAAAGATGGAAAAAGATTACACAAAACACAGTTTGATAGGCTATTAATCAAATACTACATTTTATAAATGTTATTCCCCATCTTATAACTAAAGAAACCTAACAAAATATAATTGACAGAAAAACAATGAGAATAACATGCTTTTAAATATAACATTGTTTTTATTAATAGAGTACTTAAAGGTAAATTTCAAACTTGCAATTATTCATAATATCTTACATATATTAAACATTGGGAATACAATCCCTAGAAGGAGAGGGAGTACATATGTAATACATTCTTCAAACATAATGCAACTTATTTCACACACTAGCTAACTAGTTAGAACTAGCTAGCTAGCTAATATAACACAAATACACACATATATGATATATGTATGTGTGTAAACACACACATATGTTTTTCATATGTATCACTTGAGAAGGTGACTCTCAATATCTTTTGTCATACCAATGACAAAACCCAATAGAACAAGAGGTTCTGGAGTTTCTTCAGTTTTCTTCTCGTACAGAAATGTCCATGTAGCCCAGTGTTGATCACTTAACGTAATAACAGTGAAGGAATCATACAACTCTAACACATCTCCATCAATCACTTTCCAAGTGATTGATTTACTTTCAGGATCAATGGCTTCAATCACATGCTTTATAACCTTATCTTTTCCATCTATACGATTAATGAAGTCAAAAACATAAGAGATAGTTAATAGGCTACTCCATCTTTTAAACCCTCATAAAAATATATAAACATTCACAATTACATACTTTTATCTCATTTCTTTAGGTTTTTCTTTTATTTTAGTTTTCTCCAATGAAATCTGTAAAATATTTGTACAATGTGTTACGATATTAGATTGGCGAGTAAAAATATTTTATGGAAAGTATTTATTAAAGTTGAATCATATTTCAGAACATAATTCGAGTGTTATGGTAAAATAAAATTATTATCAAAGATTAATAATGTTGAAATATTAGCTAGAGCAAACAAAAGACACTAGTTCAGAATTTAAGGTGTGTTTGGTTCGAAGGAAAATGTTTTCCTGGAAAACAAGTGGATTTTTCACTTATTTTCTCATGTTTGGTTGGTGAGTAGAAAATATTTTTCAAAATATATTTTTTGGTGTTTAGTTTGTGAATGAAAAACATTTTTAAGAAACTATCTTTTATTTTTAACTAGAGAGTATAAAATAATTTTTGACCCGAAAACCAACCTTGATAATCAATCTAGGATATGAACCCAACATGCAAACTAGGACACACAACCCTGACGACAGATCTAAAATCCGACCCTGAAATTTGAACCAAGACCTGATCCCCACTTTTGACCCGAGACCGGACATTTGAATTGAGACTGTATATCCGATCCAGGACCTAACCCCTACACCCGAACTTGAACACGATCTATCAATCCAGATTTTGACTTTGACACTCGAATCGAGACCCGACTTCTAACTCAGGATCTGACCCCGACAACCAAGACCTGATCCCCACTTTGTTTTTTAAAAAAAGAGAATTTTAAAAAAAAAACATTACCCTAAATTTAACGGATACAACATTTATGTTTTCACAACTGAACCCATTTCACTTGAGCAAACATGGGTTAATAAATTGATTACTCATTACAATTTTAGTGATTTTGCACATTTTTATTTCCCGTTGAACCTTATAGAGTACATAAACTTTGGGGGCAAGTAATATGATGTTAAAAATTAAGATACTTATATACAAATGACTTTCCTCAATCATCAAATAACCTTTTTATGAAAAATATCGCTGAAAATCGACTTTCTCCTAAAATCAAACACACCTAAACGTAAAAAAAAATGGTCCATATATAGAGAGAGGGGGAAGTGTGTATATTACCATCGTTATATTTCCAGCTAACAACTGAACCAACCTTTATGGTTTCGCCTTTAAGAAACTCAAAACTTAGTATCTTGCTAGGGGTTATGTTGGGTATAAGATGAGGTTTGGTGTGAAAATGATCATGAATTAAGTGTCCTCCACAATTCACATCTATTGAAGCAGTCAACTTACCTTTCACTCCCATTTTTTTTAGATATACTAAAATATTTTACAAAGAAAGTGATGATAAAATAATTAGAAATCGTAGCCTTTATATAGATTTCACTTAATTGGACAAATAGTTATTATAAACATTATAGTTATTACATTGCAGTTTTGGGAATTTTGACGGAAACTTTTGATTTTTTCAGTTAATTATTTTCATAGCACTTTTGAATAAATTTAAGGGGAAAGGGCTTGATATACTTATCAACATTGCCATTTAGAGTTGATATACCCCTCGTATGAAAGTGACACATATATACCATATTGTTATATAAATGACTCACAAATACCATTTTCCTCCCGTGGGAGTGAAAAAATAATTTTAATTTAATTTTTAAATTATATATATGTATATAAAAAAAATCCATATGGGGTATATTTGATCCTCCTCACACATTTTTTTAAAATTATTTTTCTTTCAACGACTAATTTAAATTTATTATTTTGGTGGTCAAATTTATTTATGTTTCATTAATTTTCTTGTAAAAATTATTATTTTGCCCTTTTTTTTTTCAAATACAAAAACTATTTGACAATATAGCGGTAAATAGTTTTAAATTATAATATAGCCATTAAAAAATAGTTTTAAATTTTTTTTCTTTACACTAAAGAATGAAAGAAAAAAATAAAATAAGAATAAGAAAATCAAATAATGATAATCAAAGAAGTCAAAAAATAATTTATTTATGGAAAAAATTAAAATATACCTTAAACTTTGCTAGAAGGATCATATATACCCCTACATGATTATTTTTAAAAAAAAATTATAGTCAAAAATATAAATTTAAAACTAATATTTTTCACTTTCGTTTGATGAAGGCTAGATGTGATCTCCTTTTGTAACGATATGGGCATATGTGAGTCATTTGTACAATGGTAAGAGTATATATGAGTACTCAATTTCATAGCGAGGGATATATCAGCTCTAAATAACAAAATTTAAAGGTAATCAGAGCTTGGTAAATATTTGATAAAGATCAAATAGTGTCATTTCCCTTGAATTGAATTGATTTGATTTGTCTTCGCCCTGAATAGGGAGAAAAATTTGTGGAAGCGTCACACTTGAATGAGCTTTATAATACGTGATTCGAATTTAATTGAGACTTCAATATGAATTTCAAACACGGAGTGAGAAAAAAAAATTGATCTGCCTCACTTTGTCCTGTCCCATCTTCTTTTCATTGCAATTTGTTTTCTTTTATCCTTTTCTCCTATTTTTCCTCTTTAATTTCCTTTTCTCTTAGTTGGCTCCGTTATTTTTTTTGTTTTCTTCTCTCTTTTTGTCGCTTGCTTCTTTTAATTTATTCTTCAGATTTTAACAGCAACATCCGTTAATATCTCAAAGGTCAGTCAATTTTAAAAATTAATCAATAAATTTTATTTTATATTAATAAAATTACTCAATTTAAATATTTATATCTATTAAATTATTTAACTGAATTTATTATTTAAAAAACATTTTACCTGACAAATAAATTATTTTTTATATCACGTAAACATGAATTCCACGAATAAATAAAATTTAAAAAAACTCATTACAAAGTTGAAGGGGCAACTTAATTAGTGAACCAAATATTATGATATTATTGTACAATATTATGTCTTATATTAAGTAAATTAAAAAAAAAACCTTTGTTATATTAGTGAAACAAATATGATGATATTACTATATATTTCATATCCTAAGGACTCTTAATAATTTAAAACGTTTAATGATTTTAAAACAAAACTATTAAATTTATATAACTAATTTAGTGTGCTTTGAACGTACGTCTCGCAATAATCAGATGACCACATATTTTACAGTTTGTCATGGAAGTATTTTTAATAAATTTATTCGAGTGATTTTATTGATATACAGGTTTAATTTAAGTGATTTTGTTGATATAAAGTTAAATTTAATGACTTTGCTAAATATATTTTTAAAGTTAAGTGATCTTTTGAGATATTAACTCCAACGACATTCGTAATCATAAGCAAGTAACTCAGACAACTCCACAACATTAATTACATAATAATTGTAAGATATATACTCATCAACACAACTCGAACGAATCAATATCTACTTGCATATATCATTAGTCAAAAAAACAAAAAAAAAATAGTATGTATTAATATGATTCACAGGCTACATCAAAATAGAGACATCAAATAGGGAATCCCGTAATTACTTAACTCTTTCTATTTTATTATGCATTTTTCGACCACAAATACAATCTTGACATACAATTAGCCAATTAGGTGTCCTTCTCAAGGTTAACATATTATGACTTTGTATGGCTCTTTATTGTCATATGGACCTTATTTGTATTTATTAAGATTAAGACATGTAAATATAAATATATATTTAATTAATTAAAAATATTGTCTTCAGATTTGTACACGAAACAATTTATGTATTTTTTTTTCAATATTTGAATATGCATAACTAATTATTGGTAAACGTAATACATATATAATTAAAACAAAAAAAAAGTAATTAAATATTAAAAATACACAAATTTAATAAATAAAATTATATTTGATAAGAAAAAAGAAACATCTATATATATTCGCTAACGATGGTGGAGATGGTTTCTAATGGCAATGTTAGGTGTTAGTAGCTAGTAATAATGGTGACAGTGATGCTGGAGGTAATTGGTGTTGTAGTTGTTGATGTGATGGCAATGGTTGTTTAGTAGTGGTGGATTGTGATATATGGTGAAGTTTGTTGATGTTAGTAGTTGACGATATTGATGAGGGTGGCTGAAGAATGCTTGGTGGTTGATGATCTGATGGTGGTAGCTGACATTGGTGCTAATTATGATGATGGAGATGGTGACAGTGAAAATGACGATTATCAATGATGGAGGTGGTAGATGTGGTGGCAAATGACAATATTGGTTGGCACCAATGATGATTGTGATAACATAGGTGGTTGACGATAGTAATGGTAATTGACAATGATAGTGATGATAGCAATGGATATAACTATAATGATTGAGATGTAGATATGGTAGTGATTGGCAACGATAATAATTGTGATTGTAGAGGTGATTGGTGGTTAGTGATAGTGACGGTGGTGGTTATGATGGCAAGGTGGTTACTAGTGGCGACTTGTAATTGTGCATGTTTATTGGTGGTGACAGATGATTGTGGATGGAGTGTGGTGGTGAAAATCAATTATCTACACAAAATACATTTTATTGATATTAAAACTTTATTCAAGATTGTAATGATTAAGACCTTTTCTGATCAAGTAAGTACTTAAATCTTAAAGAAAGCACCTGCACTCAATGACCTAAAGTATGAACCATTCAAATCTATTAAGTACAATGTATACCTAGATTTTATTTGGTTTTAAGTTTTAAAAATCGACAATATTTAATTTTACCAAAATAATCAAAGAAAAATCAAAACCAAATCTATAATAAAGCACAAAAAATCTAATTAACATTTCAAGGAGTTTTGTGTTTCTTTAAACAAAAATATAAATAGATATATAGTGATTGTAATACATAGTAAGATATAGACATCAAATATAGAATTCCGTGATTACTTAATTCTTTCTATTTTATTATATGCATTTCTCGATCACAAAACTAATCTTGATACACAATTAATTACTCCCTCTGTTCCTAAATGCTTGTCGACTTTTAAATTGACACACTTATTAAGAAAATAATGATTGACATAGTGAGTTTACCATTTTTCCCCTATTAATTATGAAGTGGATGAATTAAAACTTAAAATTTTCAAAAAGTTCTACTTTTTTCAAAGCAATTAATTGAGGGTATAATAGATTAAAAAAAAATTATCCTTTCTTATTTGTCAAAATGGATAAGTAATTAGAGACAGAAGGAGTAGGTATCATTCTCAAAGTTAACATATTATGACTTTGTATGACTCTTTATGATTGGCATATGGGTTCCATTTTCTCAATGAGTCTTTTGTATCGACTAATAAGATCTTACTTATTTTCATTAAGATAAAGATATTTGAATTTAAAGGAATTTGAATAATTAAAATATTATCTTCAAAATTAATTATTTTTTGTTAAGCATAATTTATTTATGAAAGAAATATTGAAAACATCCTTAAACTTGATACAAATTATTAGTTTCATTCTTAAGCTATTGACAGTCTTTAAAACATTCTTCTACTTGACTAACTGACTTAAATGCACATCTAATCAAATTTAGGGGTGTTTTCAACACTTCTCTCAACTTCTTAATAAAAGTCTTACGTTCCTACAAGAATTTAATACTACTTGCTATATAATGTGACAGATCAGAGTATATTTAAGTTCAGTTAGTTAAATAAATAAATATTTATAAATATAGAGAAGTCCAGAAACATGAACATGGACCAAAATCCAACCCATCTAAAATTAGAAATAAAAAAGAAATATCGAAAGCCAAAAAACGAAAATGTTACACTATTCAGTACTCTCAAAGAAATTAATTGACGTCTTTTCTTTTTGTTTTCTTTTCTCTTTTTGTCGTTTGTTTCTTTTAATTTCCTCTCCTTTTTCTGTCTTTTATCTCTTTCTCTATTTTTGTCTTTTCTCTTATTTTTTAATTTTTTAAAAATATCAAATAAACTTTTTTAGAGGATTAAGAATATATTTGAAAAGAGTCTATAATAATAAATAATTGAGAGAAAAAATTGAAGTTACTAGTTTATTTATTAAAATCTTAATAAATAATGAATATATTTTATAAAAAATAAATTCTTTTGTGAATAAAAACAAAACTTATTTCTAAAATATGACTCTATTTTTTTTTATTTTATTTTTTACAAAGAAAACTAGCAAAAAGTTAATATGTTAAAATTATGTATATAAAAAAATTAAGCTAAAACTCTGTTTTTGGTATTTTTATTTATAAATTTTGTTCTTTTGATTTAATGAACCCGTTGTTTAATTATGATACACTGTCAGTATATGATATATACCATGTGGGAATCATTTTGGGAGTTTTATTTTTTGAAGGAATGGATCAGTCATCTATGATATCATATTAACTTATGATTTATACCATGTGAGTATCATAGAAGACAGCGATACTTTTTAAAGGAATGAACCAATTTTCTCTGATATACTCTATTTGTATACGATTTATATCATATGAGTATCATAGAGGACTGGGATCTTTTCTTTGAAGGGTTAAATCAAGTCATCCATGATATCTTATCAATATATAATAGATCACGTATACAGTCATTCATGATGTCTTATTGGTATATGATACATATACCATTTCTATATCATTGAGTATTGAAGGATTGAGTTGGTTATCTAGGGGTTTAGTGGTTAACATCTTAACTTGTAATGGTTTCTATGGATCTAGAATTAAAACTCTTTACTTTGGAGGAGGTGTTGTACGTGTATGTTGCATTAAGGATTAACCCTTAGCCCGTTACTATTTGCCTTGGTAATAGAATATAGATGTGGCATATTCAAGAGGATGTGTTGTACGTGTATGTTATTCTCAAATAATATAATGTTGATCGACGAAATGAGTGGTAGAGTTAATGATTTGTTGGAAGTTTGAAGACACACCTTAAAATCTAAAGGTTCATGTTAATTAAGCAGGACTAATAAAGATACATGAAGTACAAGTTTAGTGATTCAAAGCATGAAATGGAGGTGAAAATGAAAGATCAATATACAAGTCATACACAAAAAAGAAAGTTTCAATTATTTTGGTTCTATAATCTAAGGTAACAGGAAGATGACAATGAGGACATACATTATATTGGAGCAAGGTGGATGAAATAGAGGCTCGCCTGTGTGATAATTAAGAATGTATCACCAAAGCTTAAAGATAAGTCTACGTATATATATATATATATATATATATATATATATAGAGAGAGAGAGAGAGAGAGAGTAATGGTTAATTAGACCTACTTTATGCACACATTCAGAAGATAAAGGAAGCGGGGATGAGGATACTCATTTGGATGTGTGGGCATACTAGGAGACATAAGATTAAGAACAAGTTTATACAGGACAATGTGGTATTGACATTTGTGGTGGACAAGATAATGGAAGCGACATTGAGATTGTCCGGATATATGACGAAGAGGTGTGTGAATACATTAGTAAGAAGATGTGAGAGGTTGACTATAGAATGTTTTAGAAGAGGTAGAGGTAGGACAAAGAATAACTAGGTTGAGGTGACTAGACAAAATATGACACATCTTCAACTTGCTTATCAGAACACTAGATAGGAAGGTACAGAGAGACTAATGATATTGATAGGAGAATTAAAGGTATATATAGACAAGTGTTATCATACTTTTATGTGAGAGAGGCAGGGGTCAGTCGCCTCTTCAGATTTATTGCATAAATTATATATCATGTCTAGCTAGTGAGTCTCAAGTACTAAAGACTTCCCACAATGGTTCTAAAGATAACATCACCATAATTGAGATTTGGCCAAAAACTATAAATAAAACACTAAACAAATAGAGGTAAGTGAGTTGAAATAATTGAATCTATTTGTGATTGTTCTGAGTTGATATAAGGCAATGTGAATTCATCAAAAACCACGTCTTGGAACATACATTCTTCTGATTGGAAGATGGTATGATCTAAAGTTTGTTCTTCCATTTAAATAGGGGAAAAACCAACATCCAAACATTTCAAGGATACATTTTTCGATGGATGAAAATAGATATCGATGGATGACCGTTGAAAATTTCATATTATTTTACAGAAATACATAAGCAATATAATCTGCAAACACAATGTTATTTATTTCACACGATAGCTAGATAGATAGAATTAACTAGCTAGCCAATAGCACACAAAGACACGTCTATATATGTGTGCGCAAACATACATATATATATTTTGCATATGTATAAATATGGAAATGAGTCATCATTGAATAGCATTGAGATGTTTAATTACTTGAGAAGGTCTTCTATTTCTTTTGTCACATGAAGAACATAAGCCAGGAGAATCAGAGGCTATCTGGTATATCTTCAGTTTTCTTCTCGTACATAAATATTCATGTAGTCCATTCATGGTCACATGATGTTATAATAGTGAATGAATTGTACAACTCTAACAGATCTCCACCAATCACTTTTCAAGTGATTGTTTTAGTTTCATGATCGACGGCTTCAATCACTTGCTTTGAAGTCTTATCTTTTCCATCTACAATCAATAAAGTCGAAAATATAAGAGATAATAATAGGGTAATCAGTTCGAAAATGATTCATATCTAGAGAGAGGAAAATATGTATATGTTACCGTCATTATATGTCCAATTAACAATTGAACCAATCTTCGATTTAGCAAAAAGTTTTGATAATTAAGAAAGTGGTAATAAAATAGTTAGAATAGTCTAAAAATATTGACATCAATGCAAGGTTGTCTAGTGACTCTATCTCACGTCATAAATAATAATATGCCAACAAATACCCCCATTTTAGTCGAATCCGGAGCCAAAAGGGCAAAAAAAATTGCCAAAAATTCCAAAATGGCACATCATATTTTTTTAAAACCAAAACGGCAAAATCACTCCTGCCGGAGCGATTTTCCTCTAACACATATTAACGCCGTGTACTCCGTTAAAATAAAATTGCTGCCAGGGCAGCGATTGTTGTCCAATTTTTTTTCACTAAAATCGTTGGTACAACAGCGATTTTTTAACTCTAATTTTTTTCCTCCACCTAATATCGCTGCTATGGCAGCGTTTTTGTAGAAAAAAAATTTGGCAGCTTTTTGGAAGAACTTTTTTTTGGAAAATCGCTGCCCTAGCAGCGTTTTTCTAAAAAAAAATTCGAAAATCTTTTCTTAATTTTTTTTTAAAGTTTTATGAAAGAACAATATTTTTAAAAAAAATTGCTGACAAGGAGCTTGATTCCATCCAAAAATTTGGATTCGACGTAGAAATCATCAAAATGAGGCACGAACTTTAATCGGTGTTGAATTAGGCTGCCTTTTCATCAATTTTTGTTAAAAATATTATTTTTTAATAAAAACACTGTCTTGTTTTCATAATGAAAAATGATTTAAAAAAGATAAAAAATTGAAGAGAAACGAATTAAAAAAAAAAAGAAAAAAATTAAACTAAAAAGCTGTTAAGGCTGCTATTTTCAGCCATTTGACAGCTTTTTTACAAATATATATATATATATATATATCTTGAAATCGCTGCCTTGGCAGCGATTTTGGTGGAACTAGTTTTTTTTTTTAAAAAGTTCGCTGCCTTGGCAGCGATTTTTGTAGAAATATTCTGTTATTTTATTTTATTTTTTGAAATTTCTGTCAACTAGTCAACATTTGATGGTAAATTTCTTTTATTTTTTTTTAAATTGCTGCCCGTGTAGCGTTTTTGCGATTTTGTTTCAAAAAAAAAATCGCTGCCCTTGCAGCGTTTTTGCGATTTTCTTTAAAATAAATGACAATTGCTGCTATGGCAGCGTTTTTATAAAAATAAACTTATTTTATTATATTGGAACTCGCTGCCCTGGCAGCGATTTTGGTGGAATTTTTTTTATAAATATCGCTGCCAATTATATTTTTTTTAAATCGTATTAAATTTATTTTTTGTCACTAACTAACAGCGAAATTTCCTTCCAAATTTATTTTTTTTAATTGTTCAAACATTCACATGTCATATTTAAAAAAAAAAAAAAATCCAACTCAGATGCATGCCTAAAAAATAGAAAACGTTCACGTGTTTCATTTAAAAGTTTCTTATAAATTGGTTGAAGTCTCCCTTCAAACTTCAAGTATAATTTTTCAACTCTCCTTTCAAACTTTTTCAAAAGTCTTCCTCTATAAGGTTAGTTTGGACTTATTTTATTGTTAATTAATTAATTTTTAACTTTTATATGGTATTGTGAATATATTCATATTTAAATAATTATATTAACACTAACACTTATTTTTATATTTTGTATATAGATATGCATCCATCAAATATGTACGTACATCCTGGTCCAATAGAGTATAATGTATTAAAAATTCAAGTTCATCATCGTTCCGAAGGAATTTGGAATGGTAGCTTAAGGAAAGAGAATTCTTGCTTATATACACGTCGCGGTGATGTTGAATTTTGGCAACATATAAAATATCATCCTTTACATCCTCGCATTCGTCGGTATTTTAAAAATTGTAGAATTAAAGGAATTCTTGATGTAGGATGTGTGTCGTATGACAACGGATTAATTTCTGCTTTAATTAAAAGGTGGCGTCTAGAAACGTATACCTTTCACTTGCGAACTGGTGAGGCTACCATAACTTTACAAGATGTAGAAATTTTGTTCGGAATGGTAATAGATGGTAGTCCTATAATTTTAAATGGCGCTGATACTTTAGGAGTTTTTGGTAGACAAGAAATGATGTTTGAATTAATGGGATGGTCACCCGATAATGATTGTTTTTCTGGTGTTAGCAGATTGTTTACATATAAATTAATTGAGCATATTGAATGTTTAGATGATATTACTGATCATTCAACTGAGCGTGAGGTGCAACAAAGGTTTAGATTATATTTATTATGGTTATGTGGTGGATCAATATTTTCAGATAAATCTAATAATAAACTTAATTTAGACCTTTTGATTGACATGAAAAATTTAAATGTAATGTCAACACAAGCATGAGGAGCAGCCGCATTATCATATTTGTATAATTGTTTATGTCGTGCATCAATGAAACAATCAAATGAAGTTTGTGGATTTCTCTCTTTAGTGCAGGTATACATTTTTTTAATTATTTTTTATATACTAGTAATATGCACTTTTAATTTTAATTGTATTCTAAGAAATGTTGAATTTTATTTATTGTAGATTTGGGCATGGGAACGTATTATTCCCTTGCAACCATTACCGAAATCTCTAAGGACCAATCAACTTGAGGATTTAACTGCGCTTGCACGTAAATGGACGCAACATAGAAATCATCAAAATGAGGCACGAACTGTAATCGGTGTGATTAGGGATGTACTAGATAATCTAACTGATGATCAGGTATTTAAATATTATTAGTATTTTTAACTATTCATATTTGTATCCCATTTTATTTAAATTTTAACTATTCACACTTATATCTCACTATCCAAGAAAATCATGTGAATATAATGACATATACGTAGATTTTTGGTATGTCCTCAAAATAAGATATTATATGACATAATAGTACAAAAAAAATATTTCATAAGATTGTTTTAGTTAGTGTACATATTTGTTTTTATTTTTTTGTCAAAAAAATTTAATAATTATCTTACTTACATTTTTTTTATAGTTTATTTGGCAACCTTATTCAGAAGATGTTATTAATGGATTGCCTGAGTGGTGTCGGTCAGGACAATCTGTCTGGATGGCACATGTGCCACTTATTTATGGAATTTATCGTGAGTGGCACATGATTGATCGTGTTGTGAGACAGTTTGGTTATTTACAACATATTCCTGGATCGTGTACCTAATTTTCCGAACATCATTTTAAGCGTGATAAATGATCCAAAATAAAACAAGAAGATATAGATGCGTTTAAACAATATTTATGGGAACGCGATTGAGCTTTGCTCTTGATTACAATCCTCCCACTCAATACAATGAACCACCACCAGTACAAGTATCTCGCCGATCGCGACAAACAACACCTAGAGATAGTGCACGTCGAGGTAGAAGGAGCGCTGTGAAGGTCGTGGTCGAAATCGTGCAGAGCATCATTTGATTGATGGAGATAATTTGGTTGATAATAACACACATTTGGTTGTTACTCCCGAGCCTTATTATCCCACGCTTGATTTTTCTGCAGGCCCCTCTAACACTAATACTAATTTTTCAAGTCAAGAAATAGTTGGTTTTGTAACTCCACATGTTTCGATATCTGATTTTGCGCAATTCAGTGGATCTCAATATGGTATTCAACATGGTATGCGTGAATTTCCTATACATAATTCTCCATTTGGTGGGAGGTTGAATTTTTCATAGAAATTTTATAATTTTTTCTTAATTTTTTGTGCATATTTATTTTATTATATTATATTGTATTGTATTATAGGTAACCGTGTCCCATGATCCAAGGTTTAATGCTGAAGCTTCACAACATTCAATTTTTGATAGAGAAAATCCACCTTGAAGAACATCTAGGCTACACAAATCAACTAGATGTGGAACAAGTAGTCACTATCAAAATGAGAGAGATTCTAAAAATGAAGACGTAGAAGATTCGGAAAACTCAGAAGAATAATTTTTATGTATTTTTATTTGAAAGGCTAAAGATTTTTATGCAGTAAATTAGATTTTGAGTACTGCTAATTGGCAAGACAAAATTTTGGCATGAATTGTCAAGACACGGGTAAATGATGAAAATGCCCCTTTTGCTCCAAAACCACTTGTATTTCCCTCCAAAAATGAAAATCACCTTTGACATATTAATAATTATTTTATCTCTCTTACTTTACTCTTTATATCACCTTCCACCACCTCTCCTACATTTATCACTCTTCACTCTCATCCGTTCTTATTTTAATTTGTTGATCAAAATTTATTTTGTTTTTGGAGTTATATAATTTTAACAAAATGGAATCGACTAGTCAGAATAGCCAATTAAACGATGTAAAAATTGACAAAAAACAAACATATTTGAACAAAGGTAGTTTAATCAATTCGGATTTGTCGTTGATTTATTATTCCAAATTAAAATTATGAACGAAAAGGGGGAAAAAACACTATTTAAAATGACAACGTATGGAGACCCAAACTTGATAGTAATAAAAGTAAATCTTACCCAAAAAAAGAAAAAAGCTCAATATAATATGAAATTAAATAAAAATTTCTTGGACAGTGTGAAATAAATAATTATTACAACTTGAACTTTTCCAAAGTGGTTGAAGTTTTAAAAAGTTGTAAAAAATTTGGTAGTGTCAATTGTGCGAGGCCTTTTTGCCATTTGTATATGTGGGGCCAGACTGTACTTATTCATTTCCTCACTTTATCTCTTCCAATTTTAATCTTTTCTTTTACTTGCATTTTCTTTTTTGCCTGCAACTCTTATTATAATTTTATTTTGATAAATAAACTTTGAAACTCACCCCCGATAACTATATATAATTTATTTGAGGGAAAATTAAAGTGATATGTTAGAAAATTTTTAATTTTTTTTGGATGAATTCAAAGAAATTGAAGATAGTTAAATTAAAAAAATAAATTGAACTCTTACCAATAAAGTAAAAAATCACTCAATTATTTTAATTATTTAAATTTTAGTCAAAAATTTATTTTTTGAGATTTCCATTTTAATCACTCAATTTTTAATTGTCAAATATATTTTTATTTTTATTTATTCTATAACCACTTAATGTTTTTAATGTTTAATATTAAAAAAAAAATTCGTTCTTCATTGTATCTTTTTTCAATGCAAAAATCCATTTTTTATTTTATCTTTGCATCTTCTAAAACTTTTTTTTTTAGTTCTACCTCTCAGTGTAAAATTTTTTTATTCATACTACTATTATTTTGTGCTTTCACAAATTTATTTGGTTAATTTTTTTTATTAATTGTATCTTTGTAAAGAAACAAATAATTTTATATAACTATTTTTAATAATATAAATAAACAATATCGAGATAAAAAATAATATCAAAATGTTAGAAATAGAATGAGTCCGGCAAGATTTTTTGGATTTCATATTTTTCATGAATAAAATTATTTAAGTGGAAGTATAAAATTTCGAAGAATTGTTAGAAAAGAAACTAAAGTAAAAAAAGTAAGAAAGAGAAAAAGAAAACGTTAAAAGGTAGAGAGAGAAAGATATTTGGCCATTTCTCTGAAATGAATCCACTTGGCAAAATATAAATAGGCCTCATAAATGATAAAAAATTTCAAAAGTTTTGGTTTTAAAAGTGATTTTACTTTTGAGGGTAATTTAGGTACACGAAGTAAATAAATTTACCCAAACACCCTTAACTTTTCACCAAAATTACGAAAATACTTTGACTTTTGCTGCTCGTGTCATTTCGTGTCAAAAATTTGTTTTGCCAATTATATTTTCCGTTAGATTTTTATATGTGTTGAAAATTGTTGTTTCGTGTAAATTTAAACAAAGAATTTGAAATTTATTGTCATCGCAATGAGATTCTCCTCTTTATTTTCAACATTTGCAGGATATTTCTTTTCCTTTAAGTTATGTCAAATCACTATTTTTTATGTTAGGTCAAATTAATACTTTTTAAATTAGGTCAAATCAATTATATAATTATAATATTAATGTAGTTACTTACAAAATATTAAATTATCTTTTTACTTTTTAACTTACTGGAAAGATTAATTTAATCAATATATTTAAAATGCAACAAGACAGATTAAATTCATGTACACAAGTATTTAAAAACGATATATTATAATATTAGTAACAAGACAGAAAAATTACATTCATCTTAAAAATATAGACAATATATTTAAAATTGAGTAGGACATCGTGCCTTTGTATGACCTGTTTCCTTACAAACACTGCATTTTCTGGCCATGCGAGCCGGAGCTATATCCATATCATTCTTAAGTCAGCTTCTTACTTGCATACCAAATGTTCGCAAATATTCAGTATTTGCAATTAAATTAAAAGGAGTTGGCGGCCAATACATTTCATCACCCACTAGGGTAAATGTCTCAGTGTATGTTTGTTTGTAGTATTTTGTACTGTAGAATTTACTTACATATGACTTTGGTTCGATTCCGCGAAGTCCACAAAATTTAATGGCATGCGAGCAAGGCATATGATAATTTCTCCATTTTTCACAAGAACATTTCTTACCTTCTGCAGTAATCTTATGGACATTTCCACCTTTACCATCATGAGCAAAAGTAAGAATTTCAAATACTCCATCACCAGTGTTGTACGTCATCATATCTGTGTGCCTTTGAGCTTTTTGATAATAATCATTAAATTTTTTATCTATTGCAAGAGGCCACGACATATTACTTTGAAGTAATGCGATTGCAAGGTTGTTTCTTTCGACAAAACGATCAACAAGAGTTTTGAACGTCATTCGAACCATGGCAGTCACAGGAAGCCCCTGAGCTTTTTTCAATAAACCATTATATGACTCAAACACATTTGTCGTCATGGCACCCCATCTACAACCACCATCCTTATACATTGTCCATTTTTCCAAAGGAAATTCATTTAACCATTCATATGTTGCAGGAGACAATATTTTAATTTGTTGCATCCGTTGCACAAACTTTTTCTTCTGGTGCTCTGTAGCAGCCAACCACATTAATTTCTCGAGTTCACTATTTACAATTTTTTTATTAAAATTTGCTTTTAAGTGTCGAACACAAAATCTATGGTATGTGTTGGGTGGACTCAACCAATCATAAGATTGAATACATTGCAAGATTCCTTGATGACGATCAGAAATGAGGCCAATTCCTTGTCGTTAACAAACAACATGTGTCCATAATAACTTGAGAAACCATGACCAAGACTCAAAACTCTCACGTGCAACTAAAGCATATGCAAGTGGGAAAATATTTCCATTGGCATCAATCCCAACCGCAATTAATAGTTTCATATCATACAAACCATAAAGATGTGTGCCGTCGATGGAAATGACCGGCCTACAACTTTTGAAACCATCAATGCTCTGTTTAAAAGCCCAAAAAAGAAATTTTAAGATTTGTTCACCTTGCATTGTTGTAGAATCATGATCCCACTCAATAATAGTGCCTGGATTGAATAATTGTAGTGCAGCCATATATCGAGGTAATGCCTTAAATGAACTTTCGAAATCACCATAAACCATTTAAAATGCTTTTCTCCAACCTTTTTGTGCTTTTTTTATAACTAGGAGTACAGTGATGATTTCACGAATCATCTTAATATTTATGTTTGGATTTTGCATAACAAATGGTATCAATGAAGTGGCAATCATGTTACTATTCAAATTGAAATGATCCTCCTTATAATTATCTGTAAGACAAGTATGCGGTTCAATCATTTTTCCTGCCTTCCATATATCACTTGAAATCTCTCAAAAGTGAATCATCCAATTACACCCCAACTCATGACGCTTGCAAATAACTCTCCAACTTTTACTCTTGGATTGATCACAAAGAAATTCTTTTTTTATTGCAAGACTATATGCTCTTACGGCAGATTTCATTTGCTTCTTATTCATAAATAGCATACCTAGTTGTATATACAAATTAGATTAATCAATAATAAATAAATAAATAACTATAAAATATTTAGTTTGCAACAATCGAACCTGATTGGATATATTTAGGATTGTTCGAATTCGAAAGTGCCGTTCGGATGGAACCATCATCTCTTGTATAGATAAAATCTTCTGCACTTTCTTCAGTGTGATCTAAGTATGGAATCACTGTAGAATGATGATTAATACTTTGATATTCAACGGGTGCATTAGGTGCATCATCCACATCATCATCATCATCATCCTCATACATTTCATCATTGTCGGTTAATTCATGCTCCAAAGGTTCATCATTATGCAACTCACCAACTCGTTCATCACCCATAATATTATTATTCACAATTTGTGTACAATAATGCACTGCATCTTGAAGTTGGTCACACCTATAAAATATAATAATATAAATATATTGCATATTAAAAAAATTTAATTCTAATAAATAAGAAAACATTACATTTTTTACCTATCAGTTGGTTCCGGTTGAAAAAAAATTCAAGTGCATGGAAGCATTGCTAGGCTCTTCCATATTGTAATCTAGCACACTCCAATTCAAATAATGATCATGAATATATAAGACAATTTTTATTTATGATATCGCTGCATCAGAAGCGATATTTTTTTTTAAAAACAAGTTAGAGGGGAATTTCGCCGCCCTGGTAGCGATTTCCTTTTTTTTAAAAAATTCTTCACTAAAATCGCTGCCAAGGCAGCGATTTCAAAAATTAGATGTTGACTAGTTGATAGAAATTTTTTTAAAAATAAATCAAAAGAATATTTTTAAAAAAAATTAGTTCCACCAAAAGCACTACCAAGGCAGCGATTTCTAAAAAGAAAAAAAAAATTCACAAAATTTATAATAACGCTGCAACAACAGCACTTTAAAAACAAATAATTAATGCCAAAAAAATAAAATAAATTTGCTTTTATAGTAACATTGTAATAGCAGTGATTTTAATTTATGTTTTTTAAATAGCAAAAACGCTGCACGGGCAGCGATTTAAAAAAATAAAAGAAATTTATCATCAGATGTTGATTAGTTGACAGAAATTTCAAAAAATAAAATAAAATAAAAGAATATTCCTACAAAAATCGCTGCCAAAGGCAGCGATTTTTTTTAAAAAACAAACTAGTTCCATATTATTTTAAGATATATATATATATATTATTTTATTTTTGTAAAAAAGCTGTCAAATGGCTGAAAATAGCAGCCTTGACAGCTTTTTAGTTTAATTTTTTTTTTTTTTTTTTTTAAATTCGTGTCTCTTTAATTTTTATTTTTTTAAAATCATTTTTCGTTTTGAAAACAAGGCAGTATTTTTATTAAAAAATAATTTTTTTAACAAAAATCGCTGAAAAGGCAGCCTAATTCGACACCGATTAAAGTTCGTGCCTCATTTTGATGATTTCTACGTTGAATCCAAATTTTTGGATGGAATCAGGCTCCTTGTCAGTAATTTTTAAAATTTTTTATTGTTCTTTCATAAAACTTAAAAAAAAATTAAGAAAATATTTTCGAAAAAAAATTCAGGAAAACGCTGCCAGGGCAGCGATTTTCCAAAAAAAAAAATTTCCAAAAAGCTGCCAAATTTTTTTTTCTACGAAAACGCTGCCATAGCAGCGATATTAGGTGGAGGAAAAAAATTAGAGTTAAAAAATCGCTGTTGTACCAGCGATTTTAGTGAAAAAAAAAATTGGACAAAAATCGCTGCCTTGGCAGCGATTTTATTTTAACGGAGTACACGGCGTTAATATGTGTTAGAGGAAAATCGCTCCGGCAGGAGCGATTTTGCCGTTTTGGTTTTAAAAAAGTATGATGTGTCCTTTTGAAATTTTTGGCAATTTTTTTTGCCCTTTTAACTCCGGACTCCATTTTAGTCGATCAAAGTTTTTCTGACGTCTAGAAATGATATGCCAACAAATATATTTTTTTCCTAGCCAGCCAAAGTTTTTAATTCCAGATATAATATGCCAATATTGTTTTCTAAATGACCTCAATTCCTATTAAAATAAAATTGTGTTCTCTTTCAATTGGTTGTACCGAAAGCTATTATAAATGGATGTTGGATTATGTTTTATGGTAACAAATTTTTTATAAATTTTAAAGCAAAATATAATATTTGAAAATAAGAGTTGTATAATTGTATTTGTGTCATAAATTCAAATTAGAATTGTTTTTTTTTTATCTTCTGTGGGTAATTTAAAGTGTAAAAAGTTAATACACCTTTTAATTATTTTTTTAAGTTCTTAAAAATTCTAATTTTAAAATTTTATGATTAAACATATTTCTTAGAGTTCAACTTTTAAAAAAATAATCATAATCAAACATCTCCTACGTATATACTTATAAAACATTGATCCACGAGGGGCACAACATATCATGGAAGATTAGTGTTAGGTGTCCTTCAACATGAAACTTCAACCCCTCAACTTATAATAAAAAATAAAAAAAAAAAATAAAAAAACTTATAATTTAAAAAAAAAATATGTTGAAGATAAGGTTTACAACTCACAAGAAATTAAATTTAAAATAGTGAAATGTTTCAAAGAATAAAAACCTAGAGAAATAAAAAAGAAAGAAATTATATGGAATAAATTAATTTATCTTAATCTTAAGTGATTTTGTGAAGGATAGATTATCTCTTATCTCAATTTCAAAAAAAGAGGGAACATTTACCAAATAACTGTGTAACCTCTCTTTACAAATTGTGATGAACTCAATGAAAAAATGAACGTACAAAAAGACTCAGAAAAAAGATAGAAACGAAAAATCTCTATTTTCCCCTATTAATATCAACACAAAAAGATATTTAGTTTGTGGCAATATAACTTTGATTCTTTGAAATTCAAAGTCAGATTGAAGCAATTCTTTAACAAGATTCAATCAATATTCTGTCATTATTAACAGGTATACAATCTTGTTCCTTTTACGAAATTCTATCAAAATATTCTCTTGATTTTGAAGATAATTCAGAATATCTCTTAAGCCAATAAAAGTGGTGATGTAGTACTTAAATTAAACATGTCAAAGGTCTGTTTGGCACCTTTGGGCATGTCTTGACATCTCTATCAGAACCGTTTGTTTTCTTACTACCACTACTATCTTCGAGATACAAGTTTTAACACTTATACTTACTTTTCTTATTTTATCCATCGTACAAATTAAATTTTAAAAAATAAAAATAATTAAATATTTAAGAAGTAATATACTAAATAAATAAGTGATGGAACGATGATATATATACCAAAGTTGAAAACTTTTATTTTATGTTGTTAATTGCAAGAATAATAAGAGATTGCTAGAGAAATTAAGACTTAAAGAGAAAATTGAGAGATAATAAGGAGATTAATGTTGTAGAAAAAATGATGAAATTTAGAAAGTATTTATAGAGAAAAAATGAATGAAAATGTATTTTATTTTATTTTAACTTTGGAGTTTAAAATATTTTTAGGAAGTCTGGAGCTGTTTTGGGCTCCACTTTCCAGATATTTTAGTTGGCCCAATGGCTATTTTTGCAAAGTAGAAACCAAAGTGTAATTAAAGATTTAAAATTTATAGCCCGTCTTAAAACTAGAGAAACCTAAAAAGGAATTGACTACAAAAGAACGAGAATATAAGTAAAGCACACTATTAAATACATCATTTTTGTTATAGGTAAATTTTAATAATATTTTACATATATTAAACATTAAAAATACATCTCTAGAACGAGAGGAACATATGTAATAGATTCTTCAAACACAATATTATTTATTTCACACAGTAGCTAGCTAGTCAATATCACACAAAGACACACATATATATTTGTGTGTAAACATACATATATATATTTTGCATTGTATAAATAGGGCTATGAGCCATTTAGTAGCATTGATGTTTCATTACTTGAGAAGGTGACCCTCAATATCTTTTGTCACGTGAAGGACAAAACCCAAGAGAACGAGAGGCTCTGGTATGTCTTCAGTTTTCTTTTCATACAGAAATGTCCATGTAGTCCATTGGTGGTCACATGATGTGATAATAGTAAAGGAATTGTACAACTCTAACAGATCTCCACCAATCACTTTCCAAGTGATTGTTTTAGTTTGAGGATCGACAGCTTCAATCACTTGCTTTGAAATCTTATCTTTTCCATCTATAATCAATAAAATAAAAAATATAAGAGATGATAATAAGCAACTTCAAGTTGAACATTCACAATTACATATTTTTAGCTCGATCGTTTTATAGGTTTTTCTTTGTTTTTCATTTTCTCCAATGAAATCTGTAAAATGTTTGTATAACGTCTCACAATATTTGATTGATGATGAGAAAATATTTTATGAAAAGTACAAGCTAAAGTTAAATCATTTCTTCAGAAAGTTGGAAGGTGTTCTGATAAATATTTTTATTACTAAAGATTAATAATGTCAAAATATTTGGAGCAAACAAAAACAGATCATTAATGATTTAAATTTGATTGGTTCAACGTTTATATTTATACAACTAATACTCGTTACACTTTGCAAATGTGGGTTCAGAACTTGATTACTCTTTTAATAATATTTTTTTCGATTTTGCACATATCTATATTGCGTATATTGACGAGAGGGAGTTGCTCGGATGGTAAGCACCTCTCATTTCCAACCCGAAGATTGCGAGTTCGAGTCACCAAGGGAGCAAAACGGATGGAAGCTCCGGCAAAAAAAAATAAATATTGCGTATAATAATATTACCCGTTGAAACTTATAAGTACATAAACTTTTGGGAGCAAATAATATGATCTTAAAAATTAAGACACTTATATGAAAAAATGACTTTCCCCTCAAATGAAAGAAGTTATTTTTCCTTTTTAGAGTAAAATGTTTAACCTATGGTAACTAAACACCATTAGAAAACTTTTTTATGAAAAATATTCAATTGGAAATGAACTTTCTCAGTACCATCAAACACACCTAAATATATAAAAGAAAAATGATTCACAAGTAGAAAAAGGATTAATGTGTATATTTTACCGTCATTATATTTCCAGTTAACGACTGAACCAACTTTTATAGTTTCACCTTCATGAATTTCAAAACTTTGGATCTTGCTAGGGCATATGTTGGGTATGTGATGAGTTTTGGTGTGAAAAATATCATGAACCAAGTGTCCTCCACACTTCACTTCTACTGAAGCAATCAACTTGCCTTTCACACCCATAATTATTTATTTTTTAAGTATAACAAAAGATTTTGAAAAGAAAGTGGTGATAAAATGATTACAAGTTAATAGTGTTTATATAGATTTCAATTAGCTGCAGCAAAGGTTATTATAAATATTACAGAACATGATTCACGACATATCATGGAAGTTTGGTGTTAGATTGTTAACCCATTGAGATGAAAATGACAAAAAAAAAGAGTATTTTATTTTGGAAAACTTATCGAAATTTCACTAGTTTAGGAGTAAATAATTTAGATACACTCTAGTTTGTTAGATCATGAATCTTATCAGATTTTGGTACGTCCAAATATATCTATCTTGGGATACATTGGTTTAGAATTAGATGTAAATGGTTCTAGATATACTGTATCCAATTGGATTCGCATGTTTCTGAGATACATAACAAATCTCGTTTGCCTCTCTCTCATCTCGCTCGCTACTTTCTATGTATCGGTATCCCACATACATGTGAATCACACCAGATATATAAAAATACATGATATATACATGACTATCTCGCTTGCTTCCCTCCCCTTCTCGCTCGCCTCTCTCCTTATTTTAGTATATATGGTAGCAAAAATGCATGTATTTAGGTGTATCTTCCTCAATATATGATACTTGATAGGAAACTCTTAATGAGTGGTAAAATTAAAATACATAAATTATTTGAAAATATAGATAAAAAAATTAGTGTATTTAGTAGCAAAAATGTATGTATCTAGGTGTATCTTCCTCAATATATGATACTTGGCAGGACTCTCTTAATGAGTGGTAAAATTAAAATACCTAATTATTTGAAAATATAGATTAAAAAATGGGAAAATTACATGGTTAAGCAATTTATACTACTTAATTACTCATCATAGCTATAGTTTGCTATAATTACCGCTCGCGACTACCATTATACATTAATTACGTGGGATGACTTCGAGTTTGTCTAATTAGTCACGTTTGTATATGTATAATTCGCCACATTTGTATAATTCGCAACTGACAATTCTTTGTGTGATTTGTATTTGTATACAATTGTTTGTATTTGTATATGACGATGATTTTCTTTGGTTTTTCAGTTTTGTCATCACATACATTCAATCTTTTTTTGTATAACTTTTTAAAGTTTGTATAAACGTATAGTTTTTGGATTTTGTATAATATAATTTGTATAATATATTTTTTGTATAATTGTTTAAAGTTCATACGTTTTTGTTTGAATCAATTCGTTATTTCGAGTTTTATTATATTTGTATAATTTCAGACTTTATATTTCCCAATTATACAAAAACACGTAAATTATACAAACGTACCTGCGAATTATACAAACAAGATGTGCATTATACAAATTATTGTCCTCTCTCGCTCGCCTCTCTCTTCCTTCCCCCAATCGCTCGCCTCTGTCCTCCCTCTCCCAATCTCGCTCGCTTCTCTTCTCCCTTTCCCAATCTCTCTCGCCATAATATACAAGTACATATGTATAGTATACAATTATCTAACCGAAATATACAAAACAATATAGGCCAATAAATACCCTTTTTTTATTCTATCCAACAAAAGTCTTTCATATTTCCAATAATAATATGCCAATAAATACATTTTTTTCCTAACCTACCAAAGCCTTTTTTTACTTCTAGAAATAATATGCCAACAAATACCTTCTCTCTCTCTCTCTCTCTCTCTCTCTCTTTTTCTAGCCAAATCGAAGTCTTTTGATAGCATTTACCTCATTCATGTTAAAAGTAAAGTTGTGGTCTCTTTCCAATGAAAAAAATAGTTTTATTTTTAAAATAAAAAATAATATCATATGTTTGGACATAAATATAAATTAGAGTTGTTTTTTTACTTTTTGTGAGAAATATGGATTAAAAAAAATTAAATACTTTTTTGTTGTTTTTTTTTTTTAAAATCTAAAAATTCAATTTTTAAAATTTTATGCCCAAACATATTTTATGAGTTCGATTCTTAAAAAAGAATCATAGACAAACACCGAAAAATATATTACTTATAAAACATGATCCACGAGTATCACGATATATCATGGAAAATACAATTAGATCTTGTCAAGTTAATAGGGTCCTTTACAATGAAACTTCAACCACACAACTTATTTTTATTTTTTAATGTATAAAATAAGGTTTACAAATCACAAGGAATTCATATTATGTAACTGAAATAGTGAAATCTTTCAAAGGATAAAAATTCTAGCAAAAACTGAAAGGAAAAGGGCATAAGTAGTCTTATTAATCCTCTATTTTTTAAACAAAAAAGTCTTAATCCTCTATTGCATAAATTAATTTATCTTAACTAAAGTGATTTTGTGAAGGATAGAATAAGGGTAAAAAATCCAAGTACAATTACATAAAATATTCTCTTGGTTTAGGAGATAATTCAAAATATCTTTCATACAAATAATGGTGGCAATGTGGTGCTTAAAAGCTTATGACAGAATATCTTGACAATTTGTTATAGTTGTTTTGAAAATTTGATTTCTCTAAAATTTGAATTGAATTTTATCGCTGAAAATTGGTAGTCTATATCACATATATATTTTTTTTTGAAATTGAAAATATTTTTTAAAAACAAACTTAAATTTTTTTTTTTTTTTGGGGGGGGCTGGTTTGAGGGTAGGGACAAAATAAATTGATTTTTTCAACAAAAAAGTAATTGTAATTTGAAGTTGGAAAAAAGTTTTGGAAAATGTTTTCCTTAAGTTTTGAAGGGAAGTCATTTTCCTTAAATTTGAGGAAAATGAGTTGATTTGGAAAACATTTTCCAAAACATTTAACCCAACCAAATATGAAAAAATTGAAAACCATTTTCCGAAAAATGTTTTCTTTCATACCAAACACACCCATAGATCCAAAACTGACAATGCATGACATGAACTTGACATATTCCCGCATTCAATGTATACATAGGTTTATGACAATGACACCATTTTGTCTACAATTATTAGAGGTATTGGAATATATATTCATGCATATATGTTACATATATTTATACAGCTTTGCTCAATAATTAATTTTGAAAGACAAAATGTTATATTTATTCCCTCAATATTACTGTTGTTTCTCTCTATAAATTATTGTCTTTTTTAAACTTAAATTAATAACAATATTATATATTCAAGGTAGACAAAGATAGAGATATGAATTTATATATGGAACGTACGATGCATTATTCGTATAATAAGTCAAGCTCTTAGTCTTAATAAAGCCAAGCACTAAATTAATATTCCATTTTCATGTCAATGTCAATATACCTAATACCATTACTCAAAGTCAAAAAAAGACAACGCAGGTGGTTGGTCCACCAGCTAAAGAACCTCCCAATTTAACATAGTATCAACAGGAAAAGGTAAGAAATATCACTCAATTATTTAAAATATTCTACGACCTTATTGTCATGAGTGGCACCCACATTAACCACCTGGTGGGAGAACAATCTATCCATCCAAAGTTAATCCAACACACAATGTCTCAAGTCATGAAAATAAATAGTAAGAAAATAGTTTAAAACAATTAAAGAATTGAGTTTGTATAAACTCAGTCGTTAGTCCAAAATATTGCGAAAATAAGACCTCTAGAAACTGAAAATCGTAGTAGCAAAACTCTATTTAGTCAATAATGAGGTTGCAACCCTGAAAGCTAGGAAACATAAACTAATAATCTAAAGTTTGTGTCTGAAAAGATAGGCAAGAAGATGTAGAGGAATCCATGACAGTTTGGAAGAGTAGCTCACCTTGGATTTGAAGTCAAACATCCTTTAACTGAGGTCTCTTATCAGCCCCTGAAAGATGTTATGTACTCAACAAAAAAAAAACAGGTGCACTATCAATACACAACCAGAGTGTACTGGTAGGATCACTTTGTTAGTTCCAAATCATGAATGTAAACAAATAACCACAACATAGTAAACATTAGCCAAGACATATAACAACAATCACAATCACATAGACTCACTGTCACAATAACATGAATTAACCAATACCTAGAACATGTCCCACATGATTACAATTACAAGAACCCCATCCTATCGTGGAACCACAAATATACATACCTGGTCCTCTCAAGGAACCCACACACAAACTGTTAGTGTATCGGCATGGTACCCGAGTTAACTAGAATTAATATTCTTACGAGGTATGGTATCGAGCCAACCATTATTATTCATATATCGGTGTGGTACCTAATCCAACCAGCAATCACAAACAATCATAAACAATCTGATCCAATGCGTCATAGTTAGAATGGAGTGGGCTATACGCCGACCCACGTTAAAAGCTTTCTTCCACAATGAACAATAACACTTAAAACCATAAGTAAAGTAAAAAAGTTCACTGCATGAGATTATCAACATGATGATATTTCATATATTTTTCTATGTCTTTCCCAACATGCATTACACAAGTGATACTATAAAGTGGTAGACATGTGTACATCCATAAACTTGAAAACATACAACTATATACCTATTTCAAATTAAGCCTCAATGCTCTAAAGAATCCAAGCATTCCCTTTTCTCGGTGCCATGGCTTGTTCTTGGTCTAAAACAATAAATAAAAACAACAATCAATCAAAAATGGCCTAAATATATCCAACTTATACCCAAATCCTAAACTCAGGCCAATTCATGATCATTCTACTAGACCCGAGGCTTTTTCCCACCACTAAATCAAATCAAAATCCTCCCCCAAGAGTAATACCCTAGATTCTAAGGATTAAGAATCAAATTACAAGATCGGGGAGTAATGAACTTACCTTTACCGATGACATTGATGAAAAATTGGGTAGAAATTGCCCTAATTTTCTCCTCTCAAACTCAAAAACATTAATGCATAAAATAAAAGGTTTTGAGACTTTTTCTGCGTAAAATCCTGACTTACCCCGCTATAGCAATTGTCACCCAGCCATAGCGCATGCACTCTCCCTTTATAGTGGCCTACCCGCTATAGAGGATTGCACGAACTTTAGAGACTCAAAAATTCCTAAAAAGTCCATTTTTCAACATACCTTTCTCCCTTATATCTCTTTCATGCCAAGTTTGATTCTAGGAGTTTAACTCACCCAAAATCAATTTTGTAATAATGTCCTACGAGTTCTTGGTTATAAATCAAGCCTAGACATTTTGCTTCACCCATTCTCGGATGGCCCTAGACTTCGCCTCGCTCGGATTCCGTCTGAACTGGTCTAGACTAGAACTTGTCTACAATTATTAGAGGTATTGGAATATATATTCATGCATGTTACATATATTTACACAACTTTGCTCAATAATTCATTTAGAAAGACAAAATGTTCTATTTATTCCCTCAATATTACTGTTGTTTCTCTCTATATTTTTTTTTAAAATATCAATACACAACCAGTTATGATTTTAAGTTAAACAAAATTATAGATAGAAACAACAGTAATATTGAGAGATTAATAGACTGAATAGTAACAATAGCTAACAAATTTGGAGCACTAGAGGACAATAATGACACTGGAGTAGGAGAAGGAAACACAAGGGGTAATGATCTGAAGCTAGGGAGAGATACTATTGGAGATAAGGAACAACATAAAGAACAAACTTCTAACATCAAGCAGAAAGAAAATGAAACTATTGGGGAACATGGCGAATCACAAATAATAGAGGCAAGAAAAAACAAACAACAATATAGGCAAGAGGAGAATATGTTAACAGATAATCAAAAGCATGCGGTAAGAACTCCTGGCTGCAGCAACTCACAAACAAAAGAAGGAACAACACAGAAGGCATATACCAGCCACAGTCAGGCAACAAGTAGAGCAAAAAATGAACAAAAGTTGTTAGGTAGTGCATATTGTTGCAATGGGGGAGGGGGGGAAGGAAGGCTCAGTTGGGACACAGTGAAGGGAAGAATAGAACAAGAAAACAAAGGGTTACTTACCCCACAGAAGGCACCAAAGATTCATCAATTATCTCAAATAGAGATAGACAAAATGTTGCAAGAAGAGGAAGATGACAATATGGAAGAAATTATAGAAGACATAAGAAGGAAAGGAGTTTTATCCATTGAGCAGATATTTGGTGGCAGGTGAAGGAAATTCAAGCTTTGGTTTGATAACTGGACAAAACAAGGAGCTTTATACTTTATAGAGGGAGAAAATGCTATTGAAGAAGAAATAGAAATCAAGGAATTTATGCTAAATGGAAGTTGGAATGAAACAAAACTGCTGACAAAACTGTCTCAGGAGATGACTGGTTACATAATGGAAAGCATAAAGCCCCCCATAATTGAGAATAGAAGTGATAGACCTTGGTGGATTGGAAATACTCAAGGTATTTTCACAGTTAAATATGCATGGTATTTATTGAGACAGAAGAGGTGGTAATGCAGAAGAGATTATGAGTTTATATGGTGTAAAAGCCTTCCTTTTAAGGTGAATTTCTTCTTGTGGAGGGTATGAAATAGGAAAATAGCTTCAGATGATAACCTCAAAAGAATGCACATTCTAATTGCCTATGGATGTTGTGTTGTGAAACAAAGAAAGAGGAAACTATGTCACATCTTTTTCTAACAACCCCTATAGCCACTAGGCTATGGAGGCAGTTTTCTAGTTTTGCAAGAATAAACATTACTGGAATGAACCTTCAACAACTAATTATCACATGGTGGAAACAAGATAATTCACCAAAGCTAAAAGTGATATATCAAGCCATGCCAACACTCATAATGTGGACATTTTGGAAGAGAAGGAACAACAGAAAGTATGGAGGAAATACTACATACAACACAATGGTGGAGCAAGTTCAAGACTTGGTGAGAAAGTTGGTGAAGATTAAATACCCATGGATCAAGTTGTAAAGAAGGGAGTGGATTGCCATTATAAGCCAACTGAAAGACTATAGACCTCATGTGCATTATCACAGTGTAACATGGAGTCCACTAAAAGAAGGAAATGTGAAATGTAACACTGACGAAGCGTGTAAAGGAAACCCAGGAATGGAATCATATGGTTTTTGTCTAAAAACCACATAGGAGATCTAGTGTTTGCCAAGGCTAGGGGTATAGGGATGACAACCAATACAGAAGAAGAAGAAGCCCTAGCTATTTATGAGGCATTGAACTACTGCTATGAAAATGGTTGTCGAAAAGTCATTATAGAGATTGATTCGTTGGCTGTAAAAAAAATATGATTCTACAGCAGTGGAGAGTTCCATAGGAGATGGTGGAAAGGATTGAAGAGATAAGGGAGAAACTACAACAACTAAGTTCTCAAATCATTCACATTTATAGGGAAGGGAACATGGTTGCGGATGCACTAGCTAATGAAGTAATGGAGACACAAACAATAGTGGAATATCATAGTTTTCAAGAGTTACCAAGCAAAATAGAATATCATAGTTTTCAAGAGTTACCAAGCAAAATAGAAAGTACATAAACATGGACAAAAATCAATTCCCAAATTTGAGGATAAGGAATAGAACAATAAATAGGCAACATCAACATCAATGACATCAAGTAACCAACTAGTGTTGAAGAAAAAAAAGCAACAGTTGCAAAGGAAACAAGAAGCTACACATACCATATAGGCTAATTCACAAAGCTACAATAGACCTTGAATCTGAAACATCAAGCAAATCTTAGCTGAAACTCGGCAACAAACACGGGATCTGGAAGTTTTAAGATTCTGAAATGGAAATAATATCAGCTCAAAGATGGTGAAGAAGAATGATGTGACGGAAGAAACTTACCTCCGACTTAATTGCAACATTTTCCGACAGAGTCGAAGGAAGATGAATGGTCAAAAGATACAAATAGATTTTATGAGTTATTTTCTTATTTTCTTTTTCATTTTTAGGGCCACTGTTTGGTCCTTGTTTGAATTGGGTTGTAGCCAAAGAATTTAATAAAATCGATCCAATTATCGAAAAATTTAGTTTAAAAAAAATCTTATATATTCAAGGTAGACAAAGATAAAGATATGAAACTATATATGGAGCGTACGATGCATTATTCGTGTAACAAGTCAAGCTCTTAGTCTTAATAAAGCCAAGAACTAAATTAATATTTCATTTTCATGTCAATGTCAATATACGTAATACCATTACTCAAAGTAAAAAAGACAACGCAGGTCGTTGGTCCACCAGCTAAAGAACCTCCCAATTTAACATAGTATCAAGGGGAAAAGGTACAAAATTTCATTCAATTATTTAAAATATTCTACGACATTATCATCGTGAATAGCACCCACATTAACCACCTGTGGGAGAACAATATATCAATCCAAAGTTAATCCAACACACCATGTGTCAAGTCATGAAAATAAATAGTAAGAAAATAGTTTAAAACAACTAAAGAATTGAGTTTGCATAAATTCAATCGTTAATCCAAAATATTGCGGAAATAAAACCTCTAGAAACTAAAAGTCATAGTAGCAAAACTCTATTTAGTCAATAATGGGAATGCAACCCCGAAAGCTAGGAAACATAAACTGATAATCTAAAGTATGTTTCTGAAAAAATAGACAAGAAGATGTAGACGAACTGATGACAGTTTGAAAGAGTAGTTCACCTTTGGATTTGAAGTCAAACACCCGTTAACTGAGGTCTTGTATCAGACCCTGAAAGATGTCATGTACTCAACAAAAAAAAATAGGTGCAATATCAGTACACAATCAGAGTGTACTGTTAGGATCATTTGGCCAGTACCAAATCATAAATGTAAATTAATAACCACAATACAATAAGCACAAGCCAACACATATAACAACAATTGCAGTCACATAGACTCACAGTCACAATAAGATGAATCAATCAATACCTAGAACATGTCCCACATGATCACAATTACAAGAACCTGACCCTCAAATGGAACCACAAATACACATACTCAGTCTTCTCAAGTAATCCACACACAAACTGTTAGTATATGGGCGTGGTATTTGAGTCAACTCGAGTTAATATTCATACCAGGTATGATATTTAAGCCAACCATTAGTATTCATGTACCGGCATAGTACCCGATTCAACCAGAAATCACAAACAATAACAATCACAATGAACAATAACATTTGAAATCATAAGTAAAGTAAATAGGTTCATTGCATGAAATTATCAACATAATGTCATTTCATATGCTTTTCTATATCTTGCCCAACATGCATTACACAAGTGATACTATAAAGTGATAGACATATGTACATCTATAAACTAGAAAACATACAACCATTACCTACTTCAAATCAAGCATGTATCCTTTTTTCTTAGTGTCATGGCTTGTTCTTGGTATAAAGCAATAAATAAACACAACAATCAATCAAAAATGGCCTAAATATATCCATCTTATACCCAAATCCTAAACTCGGGCCAATTCATGATCATTCTACGAGACCCGAGGCTTTTTCCCACTACTAAATCAAATCAAAACCCTCCCTCAAGAGTAATACCCTAGATTCTAAGGCTTAAGAATCAAATTACAAGATTGGGGAGTAATGAACTTACCTTTACCGATGAATTTGATGAAAAATTGGGTAGAAATTGCCCTAATTTTCTCCTCTCAAACTCAAAAACAATAATGCATAAAATGAAAAGTTTTGAGACTTTTTCTGCGTAAAATCCTGACTTGCCCCGCTATAGCGATTGTCACCCCGCCATTGCGCATGCACACTCCCATTATAGGGGCCTACCGCCCGCTATAACGGATTGCACGAACTTTAGAGACTAAAAAGTTCCTCAAAACTCCATTTTTCAACATACATTTCTCCCTTATATCTCTTTCATGCCAAGTTTGATTCCAGGAATTTTACTCACCCAAATTTAATTTTGTAATGTCCTATGGGTTTCTTAATATCTTGGCTATGAATCAAGCCTAGACATTTTACCTCATCCATTCTCGGATGGACCTAGACTTTGCCTCGCTCGAATTCTGTCTGAACTGGTCTAGCCTAGAATTTTTGGGTCTCTAATGAAAAGTTTTCTAGCCCGATTTCATTCACCATTGACCTAGTCATAACGATCAAAATAAGTTGTTACAACAAATACCAATTTATTCCATCACTCGTCCCCAGGTTATCAAACAAGAAAAACTAGGCTAAAATAGAAAAAAGTATAGTACATGAATCATCGAACAAGTGAGGGTACTTGTCTCGCACGTCTCTCGTGGTCTCCGAAGTAGATGATGTTTCCATGTGACCTTTACTGATCTGATTTCTTTTATCCAAACTTACAGACATACCAATCAAGAATCACAATCGATTTCTCTTCATACTGCAAGTCCTTGTCCAACACTATTGAATCTCACTTGATGATATAATCTTTATCCCTATGGTATATCTTTAGCATAGACACATGAAACATCAAATGAACTCCAGTCAAGTTGGGAGGTAGTGCTAACCTGTAATCCATTAGCCCCCACACCATCAACAATCTCAAATGGACCAATATAGTGAGAGCTAAGCTTGTCCCTCTTACTAAACCTCATCACTCCTTGAATGGATGACACATTAAACAATACTTGTTCCCCAACTTGAAAGCACTACAAGAAAATGTACATACGACGACATTAATTTGGTGACATTTGAAACGAATGTCGGAAAATAAAGAATTTCACGACATTTAAGAACAAAACGTCATAAAACAATGACATTTGATGTCAAATGTCATAAAATTAATGACATTTGGTCCAAAATGTCACTATGATAATGACATTTATTGCAAAATGTCGTTTTTAGCGACATTTAGCGAAAATGTCATATAAATGATCACATTTTGCTATAAATGTCGAATATAATATGACATTTATTACAAAATGTCATTGGTTTTAGTGACATTTAGAAAAAATGTCATATAAATGATCACATTTTGCTACAAATGTCGAATATAATATGACATTTATTACAAAATGTCATTGGTTTTAGTGACATTTAGAAAAAAACATCACTTAAATAGTGACATTTAATATAAATGTCGAATATATTATAACATTTATTGCAAAATGTCATTGATTTTAGTGACATTTAGAAAAAAATGTCACTAAAATAGGGTCATTTAGAAAAAAATGTCACTAAAATAATGACATTTATTGCAAAATGTCATTGTTTTTAGCGACATTTAGCGAAAATGTCATTTAAATGATGACATTTGCTACAAATGTCAAATATAATATGACATTTATTACAAAATGTCATTGGTTTTAGTGACATTTAGTAAAAATATGGCTTAAATATTGACATTTAATATAAATGTCGAATATGTTGTGACATTTACTGCAAAATGTCATTGATTTTAGTGACATTTAGAAAAAATGTCACTAAAATAGTGACATTTGTTGTAAAATGTCATTGATTTTAGCAACTTTTAGCAAAAGTGTTGCTAAAGTAGCGACATTTAATACAAATGTCAAATATATTACACTACTAGAATTACGTTGTTTGCCGACTTCAAAATTGGTCGAAATGTAGTCGGAAAATGGAGTTTTCCAATGACTTTCTGACTACTTTTGAGTAGTCGGCAGATTGAGCGCCGAAAAATACTTGCCGACTACCATAGTCACTATATATAAATTAAAACCCGACCATTAAAGTACCTGAACTGATGTTATTGGTCACAATTTAAAAGTGTCGCCTTTTATATCTCATCTACAACAACACTTATTAAGTGTAAGTTTTCTTATGTACATGCGAAAATTTATAATCCATAAGCCAAGTGTGGCCTTTGCTTCCTTATTGCCCACGATTTTAAAGTGTTGCCTTTTCTATCTTATGTATGACAACACTTTGAAGTGTAGCCCTTGCCGATGTGCATACCACAATTTACAGTCCTTTGGCTACACTTTTAAGTGTGGTAATATTATTTTGGCTATAAAATATTTATATGCCACAATTTCTAATTAAAAAACATCAATATTATTTTGCAATAAATAATCTCAAACATTAAATTAGCTAATACGTAATTCAAATATATAGATTTGCAATAAACTTCAAAAGATAGTATGTCTTGTGTACATACATACTTATAAAGCAATATTCTAAATATGTGTACAAAATAGTTCAAAAAGTACTCTTACAATATTTCAATATATTCTAGCAATGAATATATTTCACAAAATCAAATATAATGTATTCAAATTTTTTACAATAGTTCAAAAACTCTTCACTATCCACTTCCACTTCAAAGAGATCAAATTGACTTGTGGCGAACCTTCAAATTGACAGTATTGCTTGGAAGAAATTTGATGAAGCACATACAGATTTTGCTCGAGATCCTCGAAATGTTAGACTTGGATTGGCTTCAGATGGCTTTAGTCCATTTAAGTCTATGTCTATCTCACATAGCACATGGCCTGTTATCTTGATTCCATATAATTTGCCACCATGGTTGTGCATGAAACAACCATATATGATATTATCAACTATTATTGATGGTCCTCGTGCATCAAGTAATGATATTGATGTCTATCTACAACCCTTAGTTGATGAGTTAAAAGAATTGTGGGTTGGTGTTGCCACTTATGACATATCAAACAATCACATGTTTCAAATGCGTGCAACATTGCTTTGGACAATTAGTGATTTTCCAGGGTTAGGTAACTTATCAGGGTATGGTGTGAAAACTAGATATGCTTGTCCATGTTGTCTTACCAAAACTAAACATACAAGGTTGAAAAATGGGCAAAAATATTGTTTCGTGTCTCATAGACGATGGTTATCTCATGGGCACAAGTTTCGAAAAGATAAAGTGGCATTTAATGGCCTTGTGGAGTTAGATGGAGCACCTAAACGGTTGACGGGAATTGAGATTCTTAAGCAATTGAATAATGTTAAAAACAAGTTTGGTAAAGATCTATTGGCCAAATCTCGTAAAAGGAAATGGGATGATGTTGATAATTTGGTGCAAAATATATGGAACAAAAAGAGCATATTTTTTGAGTTGGAATATTGGAAAGACAATATGATTCGTCATAATCTTGATATGATGCATATTGAAAAGAATGTCTTTGACAATATATTTTGGACATTATTGAACGTTGATGGAAAAGGAAAAGATAATTTAAACTCTCGTTTAGATTTACAAGAGATGGGGATCCGAAAAGCTTTGCATCCTAAGAAAAAGGTTAATGGAAAATATTATCTTCCTCCTCCATGTTTCACATTGAGTAAAACACAAAAAGACATCCTCTTACAAGTGTTAAAAGATGTGAAAGTTCCAGAGGGATATGCTTCAAATATCTCAAGTTGTGTTGATCTGAAGCAACGAACATTGCATGGATTGAAGAGTCATGACTGCCATATTTTAATGCAACAACTCCTTCCTATTGCCTTGTTGAATCTCCTTCCAGTGAATGCACTTAGGCCATTGATTGAATTAAGTAATTTCTTTAGGGGCATTTGTTCAAAAGATCTGAAGATAGGTGACTTAGAAAAACTCCAAGATCGAGTTGGAATAACTCTATGTCATTTGGAGAGAATATTTCCTCCATCTTTCTTTGATATCATGGAACATCTACTTATCCATTTAGCTGAAGAAGCAATGTTGGGAGGACTTTCACAATATCGCTCAATGTGGTTTATCGAACGGTATCATTTTGTTTTTTTTTTTAATCATACTTACAAGAAATTGTATTTGTATTCTAAAAATTGTCTATTTTAGGTTCTTGCTTTGTCTTAAAAACTACATAACGAATAGACGTTATCCAGAAGGTGCGATTGCAGAGGGACGTTGGATAGACGAGTTAATAACGTTTTGCTCATGGTATTTAGATGATGTCGAGACTAAGTCTAATCCACCTCTAAGAAATGATGTTTCATCTAATGAAACGACAGACCAAGAGGATCATCGATCAAGTAGAGAAAAAGGTTTTAAGCTTGATGACATTACACGTGCTCAAGCCCACATATATGTTTTATTTAATTCTACCTCCACAACTTCATATCGTGAGTAAGTATTAAATCATAATTTATACTTAGTAATTAATTATTAAATAATTTTGTTTTAATTTTTATTAAATAGTTATGTGTTTTACTTCCGTAGTGAAAGAAGGAAAATCCTCATCTATCAAGACATAATGTGGATCGAATTCATAATGAAAGATTTCAACTATGGTTTAGAAATCATGTAAGTATCAACTAGCTAAAATATTTGCTCATATATTACTATATAGGTAATTATAACTTTTAGATCACATCTTTATTTTTGAATGCTAGGTCGAGAAGATGCATATGGCTGGTGAAAAACTATCTAAGGATATTCAAACTTTAGCGATTGGCCCATTAATACAAGCAAAAAGAATAACTGGCTATATATGTGATGGAGTTAGATACTTAACAGAGTCTCGTGATGTTAAGAGAAAAAATCAAAATAGTGGTATTATGTTAAAGGCTATCACTCAAAGTTATGCAAGCACAAAAGATAAAAACCCCATATTGGCAGAGGTTTCTTTTTATGGAATCCTCACAGACATAATTGAGTTATATTATTCCAAGAACCTCCAGTTTGTATTGTTTAAATGTAAATGGGTGAACAATAGCAAGGGGCTTATTGAGAAAGATGATTATGGATTTACTCTTGTGAATTTTAATCATCTACTATATACAAGACATCAGTTATCAAAAGAACCATTCATCTTTGCTTCTCAAGCTCAACAAGTGTTTTATGTCGATCATCCTATGGAAAAGGAGTGGCGAATGGTTGTTAAACTTAAGCCAAGAGGTTTTTATGATTTAGGTGATGACACACCTACAATTGAGCATAAGGAAGGACATATGGAGTTGTGGCCTGAACAACAATTGGATGACACAACATTTGAAACTGAAGAAGGCATTGAATGGGTTAGAGAAGGAGTACCAGGATTAGAAATTGACCCAGAAACTTTGGAAAGTAATGAAGCATATGATGAAGATGACAACATATCTTAGTTTTTGTTACTATAGTAGTATAATCACTATTTCAGTACAATTGATTTTTGAACAATAATGACTTTGATGTTTTTACTCTACATTCAGCTTTTAAAATCTCATATGTTTATATATCTTATTATTTGACATGATAGTTAGATATTATTTTATACTTTTATATAGTAGAAACTACTTTAAATTTGGTAGGATTCATAGCTGCTGAGGAACTTTGTCGAAATGGCAAGAAAAAGACAGAGAAATTCTAGTCAAAGTGAGTTTTTATATGATTCTTCGGAGCAACAAAAACAACAAATCAAAAGTATGTCAATGCCTCAACCGCCCTAAAATTGGCCACAAAATGAAAGAGATGAATCACATGATACAAAAAATCTTCCAGGTATTAAATATCATGATATTTATTCTTCCTTTCATAGTTTAAAGTAGTTAGATAATTTTTATATAAATAATAAATTTTCCTCTTTTTATCTTTGATTATTTATAGATTCTGAGCAACAAAAACAACAAATCGGAAGTATGTCAATTCCTCAACTTGTAACATCCCTCGTCTAGAAATAATTAGAAAATAGTTTAAAACTGGAAATTTTCGTTTTTGGAAAGTATAAGGGAAATCTGGAAAATTGTAAGCAAGTAAAGTTGAGTTTTGGTCATTTTCAAACGATAATAACTTCTATCTCAGGATAATTTAGGTGTACTTCCAGGTATGGTTTCAAATCTCTAGGAATGATCTTTCCAACGCCGCTGAGTTTGCGCGATTCCGAGTTCGCATGAGTGAGTTATACCCTTTGGAAGTTGGGCTGTTGGAATAAGGAAAGTCTAAAATCGGATTTTTGAAGGGTAGTTTGGTCTTTTCCTTACCCTTTTATTTTAATTCATTTTTAGTAAATTAATTGAGGGCAGAACTGAGTTAGTTCAGTTTACGCTTTCGGGAAAAAGTTAGGGTTTTGAGAGAAGAGAAAAAAAGAGGAGAAAAGAGAAGGAGTAAGAACTGTCAAGGTATTCAAGAATCGCTTGTGGATTTCGTCGGGGGTGATCCCTACAAGGTATGTGAGATGGCATAGCATTGGGTTCTTTCACCCATGCACCAATCATAATTGATTCAGCGTAATTTCGTTCTGAAATTTAAGGATTTAAGTTTTTGATAAGTGTTCTTCAAGTTTCATTAAGTTTTGATGTAAGATTCTGCTTGGATCAACTTTGAATGACCATATCTCTTCGAATATTAAGAGTTACGTGAGCCATAACCTATCAAATTAAAGGTAATTGAATCTACTTTCCAACCCCATCAATTTCACGACAATCCAATATCTGAGTAAAAAGTTATGACTATTTTAATAACCTATACAGTGCTGTTACGAATTAGCCGACAGAAAAATATTGAAATTAATCGTTTTTGACTTTTTACCTCCAAGAAAACCATCAACGAATTTCTTGACAACTAAAAAGCTCAAAACAATCAGATTTTTATCTTCACTCATGAAAATCATAAATTTTGGCCATAGAGCTTTCAAGAAACTAACTCGAGAATATCAAGAAAGGTCTTCTTGATTGTTTACCTTCAAGCTAGGGTTTCAAGGCTTCTAATCAAGTTCTTCTTCAAGATTCTTCAAGAACCTTGTTCTTTTTCAAGTATGTAAGGCTATCATAGTGTTGGACTAGTTTATACTCATGCCCTACACTTACTTTCAAATCGGTAAAAGAGAAATCTAGGATTCTTTCCCTAGATTTGAGTATTCTTGAGATAAGTTGATTTTGAGTTCTTGAGTTCGTGTTTCTTTTAAATGTTCTATTCCTAATTATCGAATTGATATATTGTTATTGAGATCCTCCATAAACATGAGATCATGAACCTTGAATCCATAATCCAATTCAAGGAAAGTTAGGATCAAAGTCAAGTGAAGTCAAGAGTCATGTTAAGAGAAGTTCATAAATTTTTCCAAACGTCATTTGCAAACGTTTTAACTTTGTTTTAAGACTTAATTTTGAGTTCAGTAAAGAGTAAAGTTGAAGTTCTTTTCTTCAAAGAAGTATATGGGGACTATGTATTCCCAAAGAGATTTTAACTGTTTTCACATTTAAATAACGGAAACTGAGATTTCCAAAGAAACTTCGGACTAGTTTTCAGAGAGTAATCGTTTTCTAAATGAAGCAACAGAGGAAACTGAGATTTCCAAGATAGCCTTTGAGCTAAGTTTTGAGCAATTATCTCAAATCACAGAAAGAAGTATGTTTTAAACATAAAGAGCTAGTACATATTTTTGGGAGTAGTATTGAGCACCGATATGAGGATGCGAGTTCATATTAACTCAAGTCTCCATAAACCAAGTAGCCATCATGGGTAGAAATGGGTCATACTTTTAGATGAATCATTTTCACAATGGACTAGTGGATCCACTTAGTAGTTCAGGTCCTAAACCACGGCAAGGTATAGGATGGCCCGGGCAGCGTAGGGCTAATAACGTAGTATCATCACTATAATTCTTCAGTGATGGTTGTCGGTTAGAGAAACTCCCACTGCAGCAATTGCATGGTTCCTCAAGGGGTTCTACTTAGTATGAATGGGGGTAGTGGACTTCATTCATGCATTGCACAGGTAGACTTTGAGAGGAAGCATGGTATTTTTTTTATGCTATTATGATTATGAGTTGACAACATGTTTTAAACAATTTTCTTTTCTTTATATTGCATTTGTTTTAAACTTCTTTATAATGAAATGAGTTCAGTTAAGTATTCATAAGTTGAGAAGAGCCAAGGTAAGTGTTTCTTTCAGATTCTTTTCAAGCCTATGTTGTTTTAGCATTCCAACTCGCATATTCGTACATTCAATGTACTGAAGCCAGTTGCCCTGCATCGTATTATGATGCAGATGCAGGTAACCACGATCAGCATCCAGCACTTCGTTGATCAGGTTCAACAGTCAGAGTCAGTTGGTGAGCCTCCTTGCTTTCTGGAGGATCCATTTCATTGTTTTCTAGTTTAGTTATTAGGATGTTGTGGGGTCTATCCCAACATCCATCTCAGTTGTTATTAGAGGCTTCATAGACAGTCAGATATTAGTTTTTAGTCTTTTCATTGTCATTATTCCAATTTGAGACTTGAGCTTGCCTTAATGGCCAGTTGAATATTTCTTTATAACATTATAGTTTATTATATGAACTTATCTTTGTTTAGTTTAATTCTTCAGCTGAGTTAAGTAAGCCAGGCCAATGGTTCGCTTGGGGCTAGGAATGGTCTTCAAGTGCCAGTCCCGCCCCGGGTGTAGGCTCGGGGCATGACAAACTTGCTATCAGAGCACAGAGTTCAAGAGTCCTAGGGAGTCTATGAAGCCGTGTCTGTAAAGTCCTTGTTATCGGTGTGAAGTGCGCCACATCTATAATTAGGAGGCTGCAACATTTAGGAAAATTTCTTATTTCTTTCACACTCATCTCATGCGTTAGAGTTTATCTCTAAAAAGTTTCTTTTTTATTCGTGCTTGCGCGTGTTTTCAGAGAAGCATGCCTCCAAGAAGAGTTGGCAGAGGGCGTCTTCCTAGACGTTATGTTGAGGAGCAAGAGTTACCTTATGCACCTGAAGTGCAACCTCAAGGGGAGGTTAACCATGCTGAATTTCATGGAGCTATCCGGATGTTAAGTCAAGTTGCAACTCATCAAGTTGGACAGAGAAGTAATCGACAGGAAGTGGTTGATGCTTCAAGGATCCTTGAGTTTTTAGGGATGAATCCACCAAGCCTCGCAGGTTCAAGTGTTACAGAGGATCCAGAGAACTTTGTTGAAGTGCTTCAGAAAATTTTTGAGATAATGCATGTTGTTGATGCTGAGAGGGTGGAACTAGTTGCATACTAACTGAAGGGTATCGCTGGCTTCTGGTTCGATCAATGGAAAAAGAATAGGGTTGAGGATGCGCCAATAGTGAGTTAGGTTGTATTTGAGAATGATCTCATGGGACATTTCATTCCCCGTGAGTTGCGAGAGGCAAATATAATAGAGTTTCTCACCCTTAATCCGGAGTCCATGAGTGTTCATGAGTACAATCTGAAGTTCACACAACTTTCCCGCTATGCCCTAGAGATGGTTGCTGACATGAGAAGTAGGATGAACTTATTTGTTACTAGGCTGTCTCGTCAGTCAAGCAAGGAAGGCAAGGCAGTGATGTTGATAGGGGATATGGACATAGCAAGGTTAATGATCCATGTGCAACAAGTTGAGGAGAATAAGTTGAAGGACAGAGAAGAGTTTAAGAATAAAAGGGCTAGGACATCAGAGAGCGAGTTCGGGCAGCAAAAGACTAATGCCAACCGATCGTCTTTCCAACAGAAGCAAAAGGGACCTACTCCATCATCTGCTAGTGCACCTGCACCTAAGAACAAAGGTAAGTACTATGGTCAGAATTCCAGAGCTAAGCCTGCTTATTCTCAGGGCAGTGTAGCGCAAGGGGGAAGTAAGCCTCCTGCCTGCACCAAATGTGGTAGGAACCATTCAGGTGTTTGTCGTGAAGGCTCAACTGGTTGTTTCAAGTGTGGTCAGAGTGGGCATTTCATGCGAGAGTGTCTAAAGAACAAGCAGGGTAATGGGGGCAATAGAGCCCAGTCTTCTTCAATCGTTCCACCAGACAAGACTGCACCTAGAGGAGCTACTTCTGGTATTGGCAGAGGAACAAACCGCTTGTATACTCTCAATAATCGCCAAGAGCAAGAGGATTCACCAGATGTTATCACTCGTATGATCCAAGTCTTTGACTTTACTGTTTATACTTTGCTAGACCCATGAGTGAGTTTATATTTTGTAACTCCATATGTTGCTATGAATTTTAATGTTATTCTTGAGCAACTTAGTGAACCATTCAGTGTCTCTATTGTTGGTGAGCCTATCCTAGCAGAGAGAGTCTATCGTGATTGTCCCATTTTCGTCAATCACAAGAGTACTATGGCTGATTAAATTGAGTTAGACAAGATAGACTTTGATATCATTCTTGGTATAGACTGGCTTCATGTCTGTTATGCCTCAGTTGATTGTAGAACTCGAGCAGTCAAGTTTCAGTTTCCAAATGAGCCAGTCTTAGAGTGGAAAAACAGTTCAACAGTGCCTAAGGGTCATTTTATTTTGTACCTTAAGGCAAGGAAGTTAGTTTCTAAGGGGTGTGTCTATCACTTAGTTCGAGTTAATAACTCAAGTGTTGAGGTACCTCATATTCAGTCAGTTTCACTAGTGAATGAGTTTCCAGAAGTCTTTCCAGATGATCTTCCCGAAGTCCCTCCTGAGAGAGAGATAGACTTTGGTATAGATTTTATTCCAGATACTCGTTCTATATCTATTCCTCCATATAGAATGTCACCAGCAGAGTTGAAAGAGCTTAAAGAACAATTGAAAGATCTTTTAGAAAAAGGCTTTATTCGACCGAGTGTCTCACCTTGGGGTGCTCCGGTCCTATTTGTGAGAAAGAAAGATGGTTCCCTTAGGATGTGTATAGACTACCGTCAATTGAATAAGGCTACCATTAAGAATAAGTATCATCTTCCAAGAATTGATGATCTTTTCGATCAGCTTCAGGGTGCTTCCTATTTCTAAAAAAGAAATTGACCTCAGATCAGGCTATCATCAGTTAAGAGTAAGGGAATGTGATATTCCAAAGACATCTTTCAGAACTAGATATGGTCATTATGAGTTTTTGGTCATGTCCTTTGGGTTGGCAAATGCACCAGCAACATTCATAGATCTTATGAACAGAGTCTGCAAACCTTATTTAGATATGTTTGTTATCATCTTCATTGATGACATACTCATCTATTTAAGGAATGAAGAAGATCATGCTAGCCATCTCAGAATAGTTCTTCAGACTTTGAAAGATAAGGAATTGTATGTTAAGTTCTCTAAGTGTGAATTTTGCTGGAGTCTGTGGCATTCTTAGGCCATATTGTGTCTGGAGAGGGAATTAAAGTTGATACTCAGAAAATTGAGGCAAAGTGCGGGGTTTGGCCCGCAGACACACGTCTCCAACTAATATTAGGATTTTCTTGGGCTTAGTTAAATATTATAGAAGGTTTGTTGAGGGATTTTTATCTATTTCATCTCCTTTGACCAAGTTAACTCAGAAGACAGTGAAATTTCAATAGTCTGAAGCTTGTAAGGAAAGTTTTTGGGAATTGAAAAAAAAAGAGGTTGACTAATGCCCCAGTGTTAACTTTACCAGAGGGTACTCAAAGTTTTTTGGTGTATTGTAATGCATATAGAGTTGGTTTGGGTTGTTTGTTAATGCAGAATGGCAAGGTTATAACTTATGCCTCCAAATAGTTGAAAGTTCATCAGAAAAATTACCCAACCCATGACTTAGAGTTGGTTGTTGTAATAGTTTTTCTTTGAAATATGACGTCATTATCTTTACGATGTTCAAGTGGGGGTGTCCACCGATCACAAGAGTTTTCAGTATGTGCTTAGTCAGAAAGAGCTCAATCTTAGATAGAGGAGGTGGTTAGAATTACTCAAAGATAATGACATGGGTATTCTTTATTACTCAGGAAAGGCTAATGTTGTTGATGATGCCTTGAGCAGATTATTTATGGGTAGTACTGCTCATTTTGAAGAAGGTAAGAAAGGGTTCGCAAAAAAATGTGCATAGACTTGCACGATTAGAAGTTCGATTTATGGATTCTACAGAAGGAGGAATAGTAGTGATGAATGGGGTTGAATCATCATCAGTGTCAGAAGTAAAAGGGCGAGCAAAATCGAGACCCTATCTTGCTTGAATTGAAGGCAACTGTTCATAAGCAAACAATATTAGCTTTTGAACAAGGGGGAGATGGCATGTTGAGACATCAAGGTAGGTTGTGTGTACCAATGGTGGATGGAACCCAAAAGAGGATCATGGAGAAAGCTCATAGCTCCAGATATTTCATTCATCCGGGTTCCACCAAGATGTAATGTGACTTAAGAGAAGTCTATTGGTGGGATAGTATGAAGAAGAAATACCCACAACTCTTCCAATGCGAAGAAGTTCCACATTAAGGTACTAATCCTTTTCTTGGCATTGATACTAAGTTGGCATGTTGAACTTTTATTGTTCTTGTTGGGTGTTTGAACTTGATGTTACCACCCTTAGCCTAGTAAAAGTAATCTCATTCGAGGATGAATGTTCCCAAGGGAGAGATATTGTAACATCCTAGTCTAGAAATAATTAGAATATAGTTTTAAAATGGAAATTTTCGTTTTTGGAAAGTATAAGGGATATCTGGAAAATTGTAAGAAAGTAAAGTTGAGTTTTGGTCATTTTCAAACGATCATAACTTCTATCTCAGGATGATTTAGGTGTACTTCCAGGCATGGTTGCAAAGCTCTTGGAATGATCTTTCCAACACTGCTGAGTTTGCGCGATTTCGAGTTCGTATGAGTGAGTTATGCCCTTTGGAAGTTGGGCTGTTGGAATAAGGAAAGTCTAAAATCGGATTTTTGAAGGGTAGTTTGGTCTTTTCCTTACCCTTTTATTTTAATTCATTTTTAGTAAATTAATTGAGGGAAGAACTGAGTTAGTTCAATTTACGCTTTTGGAAAAAAGTTAGGGTTTTGAGAGAAGAGAAAAGAAGAGGAAAAAAGAGGAGAAGGAGCAAGAATTGTCAAGGTTTTCAAGAATCGCTTGTGAATTTCGTCGGGGGTGATCCCTACAAGGCATGTGAGATCACATAACATTGGGTTCTTTCACCCATGCGCCAATCATGATTTATTCAGTGTTATTTTATTCTGAAATTTAAGGATTTAAGTTCTTGATGAGTTCTTGATAAGTGTTCTTGAAGTTTCATTAAGTTTTGATGTAAGATTCTGCTTGGATCAACTTTGAACGACCATATCTCTTATAATATTAAGAGTTACGTGAGCCATAACCTATCCAATTAAAGAAAATTGAATCTACTTTCCAACCCCATCAATTTCACGTCAATCCAATATCTGAGTAAAAAGTTATGACTATTTTAGTAACCTATACAGTGCTGTTACGAATTAGCCGATGGGAAATTATTGAAATTAATCATTTTTGACTTTTTACCTCCAAGAAAACCATAAACGAATTTCTTGACAACTAAAAAGCTCAAAACAATCAGATTTTCATCTTCACTCATGAAAATTATAAATTTTGGCCATAGAGCTTTCAAGAAACTAACTCGAGAATATCAAGAAAGGTCTTCTTGATTGTTTACCTTCAAGCTAGGGTTTCAAGGCTTCTAATCAAGTTCTTCTTCAAGATTCTTCAAGAACCTTGTTCTTTTTCAAGTATGTAAGGCTATCATAGTGTTGGACTAGTTTATACTCATGCCCTACACTTACTTTCAAATCAGTAAAAGAGAAATCTAGGATTCTTTCCCTAGATTTGAGTATTCTTGAGATAAGTTGATTTTGAGTTCTTGAGTTCGTGTTTCTTTTAAATGTTCTATTCCTAATTATCGAATTGATATATTGTTATTGAGATCCTCCATAAACATGAGATCATGAACCTTGAATCCATAATCCAATTCAAGGAAAGTTAGGATCAAAGTCAAGAGAAGTCAAAAGTCATGTTAAGAGAAGTTCCTAAATTTTTCCAAACGTCATTTGCAAACGTTTTAACTTTGTTTTAAGACTTAATTTTGAGTTCAGTAAAGAGTAAAGTTGAAGTTCTTTTCTTCAAAGAAGTATATGGGGACTATGTATTCCCAAAGAGATTTTAACTGTTTTCACATTTAAATAATGGAAACTGAGATTTCCAAAGAGACTTCGGACTAGTTTTCAGAGAGTAATCGTTTTCTAAATGAAGCAACAGAGGAAACTGAGATTTTCAAGATAGCTTTTGAGCTAAGTTTTGAGCAATTATCTCAAATCACAGAAAGAAGTATGTTTTAAACATAAAGAGCTAGTACATATTTTTTGGGAGTAGTATTGAGCACCGATATAAGGATGCGAGTTCATATTAACTCAAGTCTCCATAAACCAAGTAGCCATCATGGGTAGAAAGGGGTCATACTTTTTAGATGAATCATTTTCACAATAGTCTAGTGGATCCATTTAGTAGTTCAGGTCCTAAACCACGGCAAGGTATAGGATGGCCCGGGCAGCGTAGGGCTAATAACGTAGTATCATCACTATAATTCTTCAGTGATGGTTGTCGGTTAGAGAAACTCCCACTGCAATAATTGCATGGTTCCTCAAGGGGTTCTACTTAGTATGAATGGGGGTATGGTACTTCATTCATGCATTGCACAAGTAGACTTTGAGAGGAAGCATGGTATTTTTTTTTATGCTATTATGATTATGAGTTGACAACATGTTTTAAACAATTTTCTTTTCTTTATATTGCAATTGTTTTAAACTTCTTTATAATGAAATGAGTTCAGTTAAGTATTCATAAGTTGAGAAGAGCCAAGGTAAGTGTTTCTTTCAGATTCTTTTCAAGCCTATGTTGTTTTAGCATTCCAACTCGCATACTCGTACATTCAATGTACTGATGCCAGTTGGCCTGCATCGTATTATGATGCAGAAGCAGGTAACCAGGATTAGCATCCAGCACTTCGTTGATCAGGTTCAACACTCAGAGTCAGTTGGTGAGCCTCATTGCTTTCCGGAGGATCCATTTCATTGTTTTCTAGTTTAGTTATTAGGATGTTGTGGGGTCTGTCCCAACGTCCATATCAGTTGTTATTAGAGGCTTCATAGACAGTCAGATGTTAGTTTTTAGTCTTTTTATTGTCATTATTCCATGTTGAGACTTGAGTTTGCCTTAATGGCCAGTTGAATGTTTCTTTATAACATTTTAGTTTATTATATGAACTTATCTTTATTTAGTTTAAGTCTTCCGCTGAGTTAAGTAAGTCAGGCCAAGGATTCGCTTGGGCCAGCAATGGTCTTCAAGTGCCAGTCCCACCCAGGGTGTAAGTTCGAGGCGTGACACAACTGCCCCAAAATTGGCCACAAAATGAAAGAGATTAATCACATGATACAAAAAAACTTCCAGGTATTAAATATCATGATATTTATTCTTCAAAAATATGCCTCTTTCTATCTTTGATTATTTATAGATTTTGAGCAACAAAAAAAACAAATCGGAAGTATGTCAATGCCTCAACCTCCCCAAAATTGGCCACAAAATGAAAGAGATGAATCACATGATACAAAAAATCTTCCAAGTATTAAATCTGATGATATTTATTCTTCCTTTCATAGTATAATGTAGTTAAATAATTTTTATATAAATATTAAATTTGCCTCTTTTTATCTTTGATTATTTGTGGATTCTAATGAGAGTGAAGAGCAATCTAAGCGAACTAGGGGTCCCACTATGATGCACTCGGGATGGGGGAAAGATGGTGGAAATTTACATACTGAATTGAATGAACATGGTCAAGTTATTGGGTCAGAAGGAACTAGATTGAGTTCAAAACTTGGTGTGCTAGCACGAAATGGCATCTTAGCGCCACTGAATCATAAAGATTGGAGGCTTGTACCTAGTATGTACAAGGATAGAATATGGGCTCATATCAAGGTTCTTAGTATACACAAAACCTATATACTAAGATGTTTTTGTTTTTATATTTTATTTTATAAATGAGTTGTGTATTAAATATATGTACAGGAAAATATTGACGCAACTGATGACATGAAGCGCATACTAATGATGTCATTTAGATCTAAATGGAAAGAATCAAAGCATGAAGCAAAAACCATTGGATATGACCCATATAACACTGATATTGAGCGTTTAGATCATTGTCCAGATAGAGTTGAAGAAGATTAGTGGCGTTCATTAGTTCATTATTGGAGCTCAAAAGAAGCAAAGGTATGTGCTAGATTTATAATTCTGCATTTGCTCTACTGAATAAGAATTTCATAGAAGTTGTCATAAATTATTGAAGTCGTGTCTTCCCTGATTATACTTCTTATTATAGAACAACTAGAAGTTCTTTTTGATTTGTCCCTTTCTTCTGATTGGCAGAAATAATGTTGTTGTACATGTCCAGTTTGCCAACCTGCACAAAATGTTCTTGTATAAAAATTGATTAGACTTTGTGAAACTCAATTATGATGCTTTTTATATTTTTTCTTGGCTATTTCTTTGATATATTCAAGATTGTGTATGTCCTCTTATATATTGTTATCACGACCCAATTTCTCAGGTCATGATGGCACCTACTATATGACCCACCAGTAGGCAAGCCGACCCATATCCCGGAACTCGAAGTAATGGGATGTTAGGGTAGAAAACCAACCAATCAACCTAAAATAGTAATAAATATAACAAGAACATGCAATGAACGGGCGGAAGCGACTAGACATATATACACAAAATGAATCCCTCCCAAAACCTGGAAGTCACAAGTACAGAGCTGCTAACAAAAAGTACAAGTCCCAAAAGTTGACTACAGAAACAAGTTGTCTCAAAAGGCAAAAGACAAGCAAAAGTAATTACAGAATGAGACGGGCAAATTCAGGACGTTGTGTGCTCACCCTCGCCTCCGATCACGATCGCAGCTGGCTCGAATCAACGTCGGTAGCTAGTACTCGAACCTGCATCACGAAAATAGATGCATCGCGAAAATAGATGCATCGCGAAAATAGATGCAGAGTGTAGTATGAGTACCAAAACAACAGGTACCCAGCAGGCATCATAGGCCGACTAAGATAAGCAAAAGTAAACTAAAATGCGAATAAAGGGTCACAATCAAGGACAAAAGAGTAGTAAATGTGGGTATGTACAAGAGCGTACAGGCAACAAAGACAAGAAATATAACTAACTCCGTCGAGCTCCCATAAACCTGACGGGTACGCTCGTGCACAATAAAAGAAACTACCTGCACGAACCCCCATAAGCCCGACAGATGCACTGGCATTTGAAGTAAAAGAATGGAGCTAGAAGGTCTATCACAATATTACCAATTTCCGAACTTTAACCGAACCATTTCCAATTATATTCCAAGATCTCACTACGTCCCGGACTTTAACCACAACATCTCCAACCTCCAAAACCTCAACCTACAGATGAGAGTAATCAAAGACTAAACTGAAGTTTCAGTAAGAAATTGGGAATGCACCACGTGCAAGCTGGACCACGAACTCGAATCGGGTACTGTAGCTAATGAGTCAACCTATATGGGCTGGACCACGGACTCGAACTGGGTGCTATAGCCAAAGGTCGGGCACGGGTGGGCTGGACCACGGACTCGAACCGGGTGCTGTAGCCAAAATAAGATCACAGGTAAGCTGGACCACGGACTCGAACCAGGTACTATAGCTAAGCCTGGACATAAGTAAGCTGGACCACGGACTCTAACCGGGTGCTGTAACTAAGAATCAATATCCAACCATACGTCGCGGGAAATATCACCAAACTATTTACCATAAATAATCATTTCAGTCCAACCTTCATATACCCCAAATCGCCGAGGAAGTATCCAAAAGTGAGTAAGCTAAACCACGGACTTTAACCAGGTATCTGTAGCCGATAGAAAAGCAGGGCATTATGGATACAAGGTCATAAGCTGAGTTACCGCCTAGCTAAGGCTCAGACTATCAGACTCAAGTCTGCTATATCAGTCTACAAGGAGCTAATCATCCGAAACGACGTCGAAAAAAGTTTTATGGCCCAACGACATCCGAAACCTCGCAAATCTATGTCAACACTAGTCTAAGCCTAGATTAAGACCAAACATACTTCAAATCATTATTATAATATACACCACAAGGTATGGATGTTCAATAATATCAAGAGTCGTGCTTTCACAGTCCAATAATTTCCCGAAATAAGGTCTAAGGCATGAATTATAGAAATTTAGCATGCTCGACACCCAAACCCCTCCATACTCAAGCACATCAATAAAAAAATTGCCTAAACATGCTCAATCTCACGAGGGTAAAACCATAGCCTACCTGAAAGCCGATCACGCGTGCTCCAACTCATGGTACCCGAACTTTTCCCTTCCGAACGGTCTCCAAAGGCTTCCACACTATCAAAAGGTTAATCACCTAGTCAATACGAATATGTTGACACAAAAATTATATTTTTCGGAGACGGACCCAAAATTGGGTCTAAAACGGGATTGTGGGACCCACAATTGGAATCCCGAAAACGAATCCATTAAAACGTCCCAAATACCTTACTAAACTAATACCCCAAAATTTAGCACAAATAGATGCCTAAAACATAGCAAATATGCCCCAACAATTAAAATCATCATTAAGTCCTAACTTAAGACTTGGCAGCCCCTTGATCATCAAATTCTGGAAAAACGAGACCCTTCCAACCCAAAAAAATTATACCATGATGATCCTTGCGAAAAACTCTACAAGTTAGCCTCAAGAATGACTAAAAACGGACCTAAGATGATCAAGATCTAACCTTTCAAAGTTCAACAAAAATTAAGTCCGAAACTCACTCTAGCAGTAGCTAAATTCGATTCCTTACCTCAAACAAAGCCTCCCCTCGCATTTCTGAGCTCACCACTAGATTCCCAACAAAATTCTCTTGAAATTAGCCTTTTGAATCACCTAATCTGAGCTTAAAATGGAGGAGATATCTATGTTTAAAGATGAGGAAAAATAAATGGACGAAAATAGTCCTTAAATCTGGAAATTTTTCAGATTTAAACACGCTGCCACATGGCGTCACATCGTTCAGCCACATGGCATCACGTGGCTCTTCCATGTCACCACCACGTTAGAATTCAACAACTCTTCAAACTTAAATTTTGATGTTCCGGACTCGTTCGGAGTCGAAAAAACATAAACCATATATGGAATTTGATTGGAAATGATATTTCGGACTCAACGGTGAAGTCAGAATTTCCATTGAAGATCTCTTCGATGAAAAGTGGGTCCCACACCCAGTATCGTTTTGAGCCAGATTCCACAACGGGCATCCAAAGCCTCGGGAACTGAACAAAGGGTCGTTCTAGACCAAAATTGATATTCCGAAGCTAACCAAGCTGTCAGAATTTTCATCTGAGCACGTTTTCCAAGAAGGTTGACCAAAGTCAACTACAGGCCAAATTTCAAGGGTAAAAACGTCAAATGGCCCTAAACTCGTACCGATTGCCTCGATACTTGTGTTGACCATGCTACTAGCCTAATTTGGTCATTTCGGAGCTGATGGAATCGTCAGAATTTTATTCTAAGGTCGTTTACCTGAACTTATGACCGAAGTCAACTTTTCAAGTTATAAAATCTCCAAAACAGGGAAACGGGCCTAAAACCCAAACGAACGACAAGGCGATCGAACAGTCAGTGCCAGCAAGTCATAAATGACTTGGGATCGCTACAGGAACGTTCTAAACGATGGAATGAATGCTTTAAATAAAAAAATGACTTGGAGGGTCATTACAATTGTTGTGTTCAAATTTCTACGAAAAGAGTGAGAGAAACAAAGAAAGTCGAAAAAAATTGACTATGCCACACACATCAGGGAGAAAAAGTCATTCTCAAATTATAGACGATGTACGAAGTAATCACTATTTATTTTCTATAATTTATATATTAAATAATACTTATCGTGAATATTTAATGTCAATCTCTTACTATTCAAACAGATGACAAAGATGAATAATGGTGTAAAGCCAACTCGTATTGAGGTGTTCAAAAAAACTCACATTAGAGCGAATAAAGAACCAGTAAATGAGATAGCTGGTGAAGTTATGGTAAACTCTTACTCTTTAAAAGTATATAGGTACTTTCTTTCTATTAAATTTTTTAAAAAAAAAACTTCTCATTACTTTACCTTTCTTTCAAAAAGAAACAAATGGATGATCTTGTCAAGGGGTATCCTAAGTTGAATGTCCCTAGAAGTGCTCCTAATGATGTGTACTCCCAAGTAATGGGATCAGACACTCATGGAATTGTCCGAACTCTAAGAAAAGGAGCATCTCCTAGCTTAGTATATGGCCCCGTATATAAACGATCTCAGACTGAAAAAAAGAGATTTTGATTCAAGGGTTGAGATGGAAGTTCAAAAAGCTACCTCAGCTATGAAAATTGAGATGACAGAGAAGATGTATGAAGCAAAAAAAGAGATGGAAGTGATGGATAAAAAGTTGTTAGAAGCGAAAGAGGAAGCAAAAGAGAATAACGAAGTGATGGAGAGAAAATTATCGGAAGCAAAAATGGATATGGAAGAAATTATAGCGGATAAAGTGAAGGAAGGAATACAAGTATATGTAGAGTTTTTGGGAATTAATATTGATGCAAATTTAAAATCAGAGAAGGTGAAATAATTGTGTTGCTCACAAAAAAATACTTTTTTTAGATGAAAACTTAGTTTCTCTTAATTATAATAGTCTTCCTCTTTTGCAATAGGTTCCTGCTAACCCACTTAAAGATTGTCAACAACCATCAGGTGTTCACACAATAAAGGTTAGAGAAAATTTCATTAAAATTTTGAATTTTATTTTAATTGCGTAAATCCTAACATTTATATGATCACGAGATCAACTAATTCTTCTTTCTTGTTTAATATGGATTAATCGACAAACTATTAATTGCGCGTCATGTACACATAAACAATCTAAGTGATCATTTTTTTCTTTTGGTTCTGGTTCTGGTTGTTGTTGTTGTTGTTTTTCAGTTGGTATAGTGAAATTATAAACTGTGTTAATTTATCATATTATTGTCAACTGGTCTAATGATCATTGTAGTCTTGATCCGTATGTTAGTTATCTATTTAGTTGCATCACTACCCTTGCAATGATAGAGCTACATGTAAGTTCATACATGAATAATATTTCATTAGGATCAGATAAGTATGTATAGTTATAACCATTCCAAGATGTGTCACGAGATGGTGCATTAGGAAAGACTCAGACATTCCATGGTCCAGCTCTGTAGAGTTCAATGAAACCATTCATAATGAATGTTTGCAGGAATCCACCAGTATCGAATGTCCAGGTAAACTCACCTATGGAAGGATCATTTGTGCTCTTCCATGACGAAAGGGAACGATGAAAACTAGTTTTCAAATTAATCCCAACCTTCATTCCAGGTAAAGTTGTTTCTCCTGGATTGTCAAAACTTTGCCACAAGTAGTTCTGAGGCCTATCCTCAGCTGCATCTCGAACAACAAGATTGCCTGAATCAAGGAGTTGTGCTACTTGATTTTTCCCATGTCTAGTGGAATCGGAGGACCAAATTACTCTGCCAGAACCATTTAGAAGAGTAAGAATTCCTTGTCTGGTAAAATTTAGCGCACTGGATGTGTCATTGAGTGGATTTTCTCCATTACAGGTTAGAACTTGAGACTAAATGAGTTATACGAAGATTTTAGTACTACAACAACTACTACGTCTCAATCCCAAGCAAGTTGTAGTAGGTGGATGGCTAGCTAAAGCTAGTCATTTTATGATGAATCCTCGGAATACTCATATAAAGATGTTAATTCACTAAAATGTACCTGGGAGTAGATGATTGTAACCGCTGTGACCAGCATGAAGTCTTGCCAACACACCGATCAACGAAGCATTGTTGTAAGTGGCAGGCTCAGTTTGTTCATAGTTATCTCTTTGATCAGTAAAGTTGTCATAGGCATCAGGTCCACCAATAAGAGCACCAGTAAGGAGATTAGGATCGCTCGCCTTTCTAGTATACCAGGTAGGATAGCCTGCCTGACAACTAACAAAACTAGGATTAACCTTAAACGAGACAATGAAGGAGGCTCTGTGGTGTACTTGCCTTGGGTTATTGTTTCCATATCCCACCATGTAACTTGTTGCTCTCGGGTTGTCACCAAGAATGTAGTCCACCTAGAACAACATCAAACATGATGATTAGTTCACCAAGAACACATTGCTAGTTCCATGCTTCAATTTATGATGAATCGTCATAATACAGGCTTGTAGCACTCTATCAAAGTTAAAATCTTTACCTGAGACTTAGAGAATGAGAGAAGCTCATTCGGAGAAACAGAGCCAGAAGAACACTTGAGGTATTTACCAGAAGAGGCCAAATAGTCAGAATAAGTAGTGCCAAGGAATGCAGCACTAGTAACAAAATACATATTGTTCCATCTTTGTCTATAGATGAGACCTCCAGGAGTTTTCTGGGTATTTCTGTCACCCTTTGCAAGACATGAACACATAAAGTTCTTTGCTTTCTGCTGGTACTTCTCAAATACAGGTGCATTATGACCAGCTTTATTAGACATCAAGAACTGCCAACACATAATACCAATTATTTTATCATTGCGACTTCTGATAAGATAATTGTTCATTTCTAGTATGTTTTAATGTTGTTTCTGTGTATATATGGAGTTTTACTGTTTGTACAAGTTTATGTAGTATTATTTTAGTGGAATTGAATCATCTTCCTTCAACAACATTTCTGGAGCATGCGTGAAATCAATCTCTGACTTTTGACGCCTTCTCATTAATTTCTCAAACCATCTATCCGAACCATTGTCTCTGGTGTCCTGTGTTGATAGATGATTTGCAGGAACTCCATTCTCTGACATAAAACCATTAGCTACACTTCTAGATTTTCTCTGAAGACTAATACCTCCTCAGTATTACAAGTCTGATCCTCTTGCTCTATGTCTTGTTGTATTTCTATAGATAATAAGGTATCGAATTGAGTTTCCTCTGTACTTGTTGGACCACCAAATATCTCCCCATATTTGGCATTGGAATCAACATCACCTCCACAACCATCGCAAACACACAACTTGTGATTTCAGCAACACCGCCTCTTCGTCTTGCAATCTGGCTCATCCAATTCACTTCAGTTCCCAGTCTTGTATTTGTCTTCTGTGCCCCAACCATTGTAGCATACAATTCCATATCTTTTTGCCACACTACATTCAAAGAATAAATGTGAGAATGTTTCTAAGTGCTGGCAACAAAAGACACAATCAGGGAGGACAGTGATTCCAAATTTCTGCAATCTCTCAACTGTTGCTAGTCGTTTCTGTATAGCCAACCATAGAATGAATTTATATCTAGGATGTATCTTTGTATGTAAAGCAAGATGTTTCCAGGCTACTTTGGGATGAACAAGCATTAAATTTACATACATCTTCCGGATTGAAAATCTATCCCTAAGTTGGGCTTTAACAAGTTGTTGTTGAATTGTCCCATGACTTCCTAGTCTGTTTATTAATTGAACTCTAGATTCCAGTACCTTCCTCACAACCCAGGAAGGTATCTTTGTCTGTTTGTATCTTTGTCCCAACACCAGATGTTTGTTTTGTTGAAGCAATCATATATCTTCCTTTTTTTATTTTCCTTCTGAAAAAATTGGCACACTTATGTATTCAATGAAATGTTAAGTTTTGTATTTCGTAAAGCATCAAAATAATCAATTTAATGTTTTTTCTCAGGCTAACATGATCAAGAAGACTGGAACTACCGTAGTTGGCACAAATAAAAAGAAGTGGGTATGTTTGAAAAAACTACAAGATCTTTCTTTTCTTTCAAAAGGAGGAAAATTTCATGTATATAATTACTGCTTTTGCATCAATTCCTTAATATGTTTGTTTTTAGAAAAATTCAATTAGTCATTTTGGATATCTCAATTTTTTCTAGTTAACTAGGATCTAATTTCTATTATTATATAGTTATAAACTTTCTTATGTGCATTTCTTGTGCAGAATTTTCAAGGAAATTGAGGTCAAGTATCGACTTCAACATGCTCGACTTTCGGGTTGATGATTTTATAAAGGTTTATTGCAAATTTATTAGAGATTTTAATTTCATTTGAATTAGGAGTTAATTAGTTGGTTTTATGTTGAGATTATTACATTTAGTTAGATTTCAATTTTACTTGAGATAGAAAAGATAATTTGTTTTGACATTGTTTAATTTTACAGAAAACTTATTATATTACTATTTTTTTCTTTGATTATAATATTAGAAAATATTTACCTTATATAATATTTCTTGCTTATCATGAAGAAGATAGTTTTGAATGCACAGATTGTTTGTATGTATTTGTGTCTTGAGAAAAACTATATATAGATTTTTCTTGGATGTTTAAGAAACTTGGTAGCGACATTAGAATATTAATATGACATTTAGCAAAATATAAAATAATGTCACCAATTTTTATGACATTCAATAATAGCATTTGTTGGCATTAACTAAAGTGTCGGAAATTTCAATGTGACATTTTATAAATGTCACAAGTAAGTGTCTTGAAATTTGTTTTACCAACATTTAATCTAAATGTCAGAAAGTGTAAGTGACATTTCATAAATGTCGAAAAAATAAATGTCATATATCTCATATCGACATTTACTTAAATGTCAAAAATAAATGTCATATATTTCATACCGACATTAACATAAATCAAAAATAAATGTCATATATCTCATACCAACATTTACCTAATTATCAAAAATAAATGTCATATATATCTCATACCGATATTTACCTAAATGTCGAAAATAAATGTCATATATCTCATACTGACATTTACCTAAATGTCGAAAATAAATGTCATATATCTCATACTGACATTCACCTAAATGTCAAAAATAAATGTCATATATTTCTTATCGACATTCACATAAATGTCAAAAAATAAATGTCATATATCTCATACTGACATTTACCTAAATGTCGAAAATAAATGTCATATATCTCATACTGACATTCACCTAAATGTCAAAAATAAATGTCATATATTTTTTATCGACATTCACATAAATGTCAAAAAATAAATGTCGTAACAATCTTACCAACATTTACATATATATTGCAAAGGAAATGACGCAAATTCTTTTCAACATTTACCTAAATATCACAAAATAAATGTCACAAATTCTTCCCGACAATTACCTAAATGTCGGAAAAATTCTCGACACTAAAATTTACGACATTTGGTCCAAATGTAAAATAAATGTCAGTAAACAAATTTGTGACATTTAAACATCATAATACGACATTTAGAAAATATCGTTGTATCTCCACTTTCTTGTAGTGAAGGTTATGTCTCTTACCATGTGTTTCATTTAAAGAGATATATAAAGGAAAAAATGACTATGCTTCTGAAAAATCGATTAAACTTATGATTTAAGAGAAATCGCATTTCCAAAAGAACAGAGTCGCCACTTAATTTTTAATAAAAATCAAGAAAAAATTAAAGGGGTTTTCAAAAGATTTAAACAGATAAAATCCATTGAAAATAATAGGGTTCGAAGTTCAATGTACATTCCGAGAAGGTGTTAGGCCCTCGGAATGCCCGCTAACTCGCGTTGACTGGCGATTTGACCAAAATGATTTTGACTAATTTTAAAATTTTAACTTAAGTAAAAGAATTTATTTTTATTTTTAACTAATTCTTTTAGAAGTTTAAGTAAGTAAAAAAAATAACTCATGACTTTGACTAATTTTTGAGAAAATAATTTAGCATGGAAAACAATAATTTACAATATTTGATCAACTTTAAGAACATAGTTGAAAAGAACAATTTTAAATTTTTTTTTTTCTTTTAAGAAAATTGAATCTTAGTTGAGATATCCAAATTAATTTGCGAGCAATTAGATTTTGGCAAATCTAGATTAAGTAGAATTTTATTTAAATCTCTTAAAAATAATAATTCAGACCCACTTAATCAATTAAAGAATGAACACTATTTTAAATTAATCAAAGATTAAGGAATCAAATTTTATTAAAATGTACTAACATAAAGAATATAGTTTATCTTTTGGGGATTTAATTAAGTTAATTAACAAATTTAAAATTAGAGTTAAAACAATACAAAAAATATTGCAATCAAATGATAAAGAGAGGGAGAGAAGAAATTGGGCCCATTGCTGCGTTTTGGGCCTCCTCTGGCCCATTTTCGCTCCCAAGCACCTGTGTATACAACAAAGGTATATTGTGGTATATGGGACGTATTTTGGGCCTTTTTTCCTGTATATTGGGTTGTATACTCAATGTATACATCTTAATTCAGCTCCCTGAGCTCCTGTATATTTTTTTTGGACCTGTATATTAAAACCCTCATGTATACTAGTGTATACTGCTGTATACAACAAGTATGCAGTCCATTTTCAGCTTTCAGGGGTCTGGAAATTTAATCTTCAGCCCTGTATTCCAGCTCCGGGAACCTGTACACCGATCTCGCCGACCCGGTTGACTCAATAAAGATTGTTAGGCCTCCGTGGCCCAACGAGAAAAATGCAAGGGAGGAAAAAAAAAGTCCGTGAGGACCCGAGGCAGATTCACGCATAGAAAACAAATAAAAAAAATAATAAGAATTAGTGATGGAGGATATTTTAAATCTATACAATACAATCAAGGTGTATGAAATTGAAATGAGGCAAAGATACATACGCTTAGTTTATTATACCATTGTTATACAAGAACGACAAACAAATGTACACAATACTTAAAAGAACTTTTACTCAAATTAAAACCCCAACTTCACACAATAAGGTAGGATACCAACTGGTGGTGACTACTAAGCATTTATACTAAATGGAGTGGATTTAGGCACAACTACTTAGGCAAATATGATAACACGGAAACAATTATCAATTAAAAAAAAATAAAACAAATCATTGAGGTCAATGTTATTAAGCTAAAGCAAGATAAAAAATAACTAAGAAAAGACAATATGAAACTAAACAAGGCAATGATAAACCCATGTATAGAATAGACTAAACATGAGCATTTTGACCATGAATCAAAACAGTAGGCAAAGAAAAAAAAAAAAAAGATAAAATTTATGTCACTGAAACTCTCATTCAAGCCAATAACATCTAACACTTGCAAGACACAAAGTAGCATGACTAACCTTAACATTTAGTCACTAAACATTAAAATTCAAAACACCCAAATCATTTTAGTGAGGCAAAAATACACAAGACCAATTCTATGAAATTAACTCATTATTAAGTGCCATGGATAGTGTGCAGGGATTTGAAAGAAAAGAAAGTGTAGACAACTAAGGTTAAAGCTCAAGCTAATAGGAAATAAAGGCTCCATTAAGCTTAAACAAGATCAAAGAAAATCGGACTACATTTTTTTGAAATATTCTAAAGAAAGTAAAGCACCGAAATGGCATTCATAAAGCTGAAACCAACAGACCCACTAATCCACTCGACAACTTTGAAGATACTAGAAGATAAAAAATAAAATAAATCTCAAACGAGTTAAAGACCTTTAATAAACCCACAAAGAAGACATTAAACTACTAACCCTTACACTCGGAATACAACATGTAGGCAGGATGACCGAACTAACAACACAGGTGACATTCCTAACATCATAACAAGTATAGCCAGAGATATTAGATACTAGAATCAAGAGAAAACTACAAGCTCCTTAGTCAAAGGCGCTCTAGGCTTAGATCATACAAAGAATATACATTACATGTCTCGATAATCAAACACATCAATGCATACAAAGGCGACCCATTCTTTAAAAATATAAAAATAAAATAAGATAAAATCAGTGATGAACAGAACAAAGAAAATATAGCTTCACAATAAAGGAACGGGGAATCTACAAAAAAATAAAAAATAAAAAAAATGCTTTCATGTGCGAGCCAAGAGTGATTAAAACGAGTTAGAGTCAGAGAGGAATTTCACCTCTTCTGGTGCAGCGTACTGGGACGGGAACGGGTTGGCCGTGAGAGAGCTTCCACTACCACAACTCCGAAAAACTCCGAGGATCCCGGCAAGTTTCCAACAACCCACAAAACGATAAGGAGAAATATATTTAAGGTGTATTTCTTGTATGACTTCTTGTAACTAGTAATCCCTTTTTTTTTTTAAAAATCCTCCCCTCTTTCAAATAAGAAGAAGACCATTTAAAGGGGAAAAACTTGGGTTCCGATTGGGGGGGAAAACAGATGAATTTGGATAGGAATTCAAAATTCAAACGCCATAAAATCTTTCACCATTTAAGGAAGACAACCTTTTCTCCGAAAAATCACCCCATTCCGAAAGAGGAAAAGGGTAGGATGCGTGCTTGATGTTGCTCTGTTGCAACATTAATGGGGATAAGGACGTTTGGAGAAGAAGCCAAAGGAGAGCAGTGTACCGCCTAGCTGCTGGATGTTGTCGTTTCTGGGTTTCTCTGTACTGTTAACAGCATTGAAATTAGAAGGGGAAAGGGAGGCGGGTCGGTTTGGTGCACATTGTTGTTGTTATTATTATTTTATTATTGTTGTACATTATTGTATGCATATATGGGCTGGGAAATCTGGGAATGTCTTGGTGGAGGAATGGGTTAGAATGGTTGGTGGGCTGAAGATTGTTGTTGTATTCTGATGGGCTGGGAATTAAAGTTTGAGAAAAAGCCCAAGATTGGTCTTGCCAATTGAGTTAGAGAGAGGAAATATGTGGCTAAAATTGCAACAAAAGGGTTAGACAAACGAGTTAGCAATCTAGCCAAATTGAATTTTTTTTAGTTAATTCGGCTAGTAATTAGATAAGATGAATTAATATAATTAACTAACGAGTTTCTAATCTTAACGAAATAAAATAGTTAACTCAAATATAAGTTAAATAATTTAAAATATAAACTACTATATAACTTAACTAATTAACCAAAATATTTAATTAAAACAAAATCTTTTTGAGACGATTTCCAAATAATCATAAAATATACTAATTATTTTCATAATTTACCTAAATATCATAAAATAAATGTCTAAAATTTATAAAAAATGACGGAAAAATTATTTAAAATTTACTTTGGTCAAATGTAAAATTTTTTTCAGTTTTTTGAAATTTGTGACATTTAAACATCATAATACGACATTTAGAAAATATCGTTGTATCTCCACTTTCTTGTAGTGAAGGTTATGTCTCTTACCATGTGGTCCGCGTATTGCCTACTATAGACTGTCAATAACTTAGCTTGATTTCCCATCACCCTTTCCTAGGCTTTCCTAACCAAATCAACACCCAAAGGTTCCACATCACTAGCCTCAAACCACCCTATGAACAATATGCATTCCCCTTCATACAGTGCCTCAAATTGTGTCATATTAATATTGCATTGATAACTATTTCGGTAAGAGAGCTCACATAACGGAAATAACTTATCTTAATAGCCCCCAAAAGAGTGAGCAGAGTAAGTTTAAAGGGCTATCAATGTATTTCGCCAGACATCCTTTGGAACTAGAAGAGATATTTTATTGAAATAACTACTCCATTACAAGCTATGATTCAAGAAGATATGCATTTGCAACAAGAAATCCTGAGCCACAAGATACCACTGGACAAAGTTGCAGCAACACAAAGTGAAATCGAAAGCGAAGAAATAACAAAAGATAGAAACATTAAAGCAAAGATTGACAAGGAAGTATCCTTCAAGGAGATGCTCATAACTTCATATTCAAAAACAATCGATCAACGAACAATATCAAGGACAAATTTTGAGGAGGATATGATAATCGACGAGCCACCGAGGAGTGGAAAAACAAACACGGATAGCACGACCACCACATATAATGGAATGGACGACGAGGAAGGAATATGATGCTTATCGTGACCAACGACACTATCCTACGATATGAGTGTCTACGATCGTTGGTAATATAGTAACTCAAACAAGGGTTGGGGTTGTGTCCCAAGGGAGCGGTTTTGAGAATTAATAGCCAATTAGAATTTCATTCATATTAGTCGTAGTTAAAGACATTTGCGATAAAAGACATTGTAAATTAAAGGGGTGACACAAAAGTGTCAAATATCAAAGTGGGGTTTTGTAACAAGTAAATAAACAAGAAAATCAAGTATGGGGAAAGGTTCTTGGGATGTGACCGCAATACACGGTATTAAATCCTATGTATTACTAGTACCACCAAATGGAAAGTATTGTTATACATCATATAATACCATGTAGGGTGTATAACTAATCCATGGACTAATGATACATATGTATAACTAATCCATGGACTAATGATACATATGTCCAAAATTCTTATCAAACATAATACTGTTATGAATCAACCTTAGCCCGACATGAATTTTGACGCCATGAAATCAACTATTGGGCCAAAAACATTGATTTGTGATCTAGGCCCAATTAGCAATTAATTTAAAAGGAAGAGAAGATAGAAATATAGGTTATGCTTATTGTTGTGTGAAAGTCTGATTCTCCTCATCTCCCTTTTGAAGTGTCTGTATTTTCTCATCTTCGTTCTTCAATGTATCAATTCATAGTCTTACTTTCGATATTTCTATATTTTCGTTTGGGGTCCTACCATTTTAGTTATTACATTTAATTCCCAGTGTTGTATTTAGGGATGTCAAAAATGAACCCAAACATAGGTAACACGCCCAACCCGTCCAAAATTTTAAGGGTTGGGCTCAAGATAATTTGAATTGGGTTCAATCTCAACCCATTCAAGCCTAACCCATTTGAAGGGAATCCTCAATTGAGCCCAATTTAATCTCCAATTTAACCCGTTTTAAAACTATTTACTAAGATATGTTCCTATATTAAAGGTATGAATTATTATCTATTTAACATCTTATAGGATTTATCTATCCATTTGTTACTTTTTTATAATTAAAAAAAAATTTGAGCTGAAATTAGCATTGTGATTATAAAAGTTAAATATCACTATGTTAAAATTATTGAGATTAATCGGATCAAATTGGGCGGGTCGAGACCCAACCCATTTTTTAGCCCTTTTGAACCCAACCCATTTGAGCCCAAACTAAATTTGGGTGGGTCAAGATCCAACCCGATTTTCATTTCAACCCATTTTAATATCTCCAATTTCAATCCAACCCACCCATTTGACACACCTAGTTGTATTGGATTTGAGTTCTTTACACTTATTATAAGTGTAATTAAAGGTTTAAAATTTACGGGGATTTCCAAGTCTCCCTTAAGTACTATATCCATTTTTAAACCTGAAAAAATATGGGTTAACAACAATCATAAGCAAGCAGCCTAGCAACAATCACTGAATTGAAAATCAAACTTTAAAAAAAATATATAAATCGTAAACCAACCGAATAAATCGAAAAATCACAAAAATAATTAATTCAATCGATTTTTTTCATATTTTGAACATTGAAAATACATCCGTAGAAGGAAAGGAACATACTCCCTCCATCCTATTTTATGTGTCACTTTTTGGATTTCAAGATTCAAACAAGTCTAACTTTGACAGTAAGTTTTTCATAGATTTTTTAAACATTTTGAATTATTAATTATTGTGACTTATAGTACTTTTTACGTAGTTTACAAATATATAAATTTCATTTCAAAAAAATTAAAGATTTCATGCGTAAATTTCTAGTCAAACTTAAACTGTTTGACTCTCGAAAAACGAAAAGTATCACACAAATTGGGACAGAAGGAGCAAGAAATATATTCTTTAAACACAATGTTATTTATTTCACACACTATAGCTAGCTAGATAGAACTAGCTAGCCAGTATCACATACAAAAACAAACACAAAAAAAAAAAAACACACACACACACATACATATATATACTTTGCATATGTATAAATATGGCTATGAGCCATTGAATATCATAGATGTTTTATTACTTAAGAAGGTGATTCTCGATTTCTTTTGTCACATGAAGGACATAAGCCAGGAAAACGAGAGGTTCTAGTGTGTCTTCAGTTTTCTTCTCATACAAAAACGTCCATGTAGTCCAAAGATGATCACATGATGAAATAATAGTGAAGGAATCGTACAGCTCTAACAGATCTCCACCAATCACTTTCCAAGTGATTGTTTTAGTTTCATGATCGATGGCTTCAATCACTTGCTTGCAAGTCTTATCTTTTCCATCTACAATCAATAAAATTGAAAATATAAGAGATAAAAGACAGAAGATACCCGTTGAAACTTATAAAGTACATAAGCTTTTGGAGCAAGTAATATGACCATCAAAAAACTTTTTTACTAAAAATATCCAATTGGAAATGGACTTTCACAATATAAGACACACCTAAATGTAAAAAATTGATTCATATGTAGAGAGAGGGGAAATGTGTATATGTTACCGTCGTTATATGTCCATTGAACAATTGAACCAACATCTACAGTTTCACCTTCATGGATCTCAAAACTTTTGACCTTGCTAGGGCTTATGTTGGATATATGATGAGTTTTGGCATGCAAAATATCGTGAAACAAATGTCCTCCACACTTCACTTCCACTGAAGAAATCAACTTGCCCTTCAGACCCATATTTTATTTTATTTTTGGTTAAACAAAAAGTTTTGAAGAAATGGTAGTTCTTATATAGATTTCAATTAGCTACACCAAAATTATTATATAATATTTTAGGTTTGGTTGTTAGCCATTACTGAAAGAATGATTAAAAAAATAAGTATCTTGGTTTTTTTTATTTATATATATATAGTAGTTTAAAAGAGTCTCTTAAGCATTATTTGGGCAGTTTAGATATTCTAAATTTGTCAAAAATGAGAATTGTCTTCCTCAAATATTTATTAAGCTTTAATTATTAAGTTAAATGGGAAAAAGCTATTTAATGAAACTCACATTTAGAACTATAGATTTAATAATATATATTTTATTTTTTTTATTTAACGGAGAAGGGACTAAAAAGTCCTTCAAGTATTTGAATTGGTATAAAACTATACTTCATCCACCTTTCGGTCCTAAAATACCCCTGACGTCAATCTTTTGGCTCAATACTTGCCTTTATTTTGTAACAGCTCCCTTAAAGTAAAATTATTAAATATTTATTTATTATGTTTCCTAATGTGATTGGTCAAAATTTAAACTTTTCTCAAATAAATAATAAAAAATCATATATTTAGAATTTATTTTTAAAATAGTAAAAATCACAAATTATTCATATTTTGACCGGATACAATTGAAAATAATATTTAAAAAATAATTAATTTCATGATATCTTCTTATTGACCTTTTTTTAAATCAACCCTTGATTTATTGTAACCCAACTTATAAATGGGGTAACTAAATCCATACTCACCCGACTGATTTCCAACTAAAACAAATTATTATTTTTAATAATATGATTTTTTTTATCAATTATTCAAATCTTCATATTCTTTTAATTTGTATTATTGTCATGGTGGGGTGGGGGTGGGGCAGTAACGAATTATTTATATACGGATGTTATCATTATTTCCCTCATCATTATTGATGAATTATTTATATATGGATGTTATCATTATTTCCCTCATCTTTTCTCCCTTGAGATTGTCATAAATTGAAAGAAATTAAAATTTAAAATGGTGAACAATATCCAAATACAAAAAGAAAATGGAAGAACGAGGAAGTGAAGTGGTGAGTGGGGGAGGGTAGAGAGTAGAGGACTAACTTTTTTTTATTCTCAATTTATTATGGAATTCAAAATCAAGTCACTCATATGAGCTCATATATTAATTAATTTTAAATTGTTTTAACGAAAAAGGGTCTAAAATGCCCTTAAACTATGAGATTTGGTATAATATTACCCTCCATCCACCTTATGAGTATGATCCATTAGACATAGGGTATTTTTGAGCCAAAAGGTTGACGTCAGGGGTATTTTGGAGCCAAAAGGTGGATGGAGGGTAGTTTTGTACCAATTCAAATAGTTCTGGGGCATTTTAGGTCCTTCTCCGTTTATTTATAGAGTTTGGTGCAACTTTTTGAAAGGTAAATTAAGTTCAATTATTTTTTGTCTATTTTTTTTTATTGTCTTGTGGTTTCTAGAACTTCGGTGTGAATTTTTTTATATTTTTGGTTGATTCGTTTTTCATGGTGCTTGTGAGTTTGGTAATTATTTCATGAAGATCAAACGTATTTATTTAATTTTTGACAAATTTAAAGGATTGAAATTGCTTAGTTAATACTTAATGAACTATTTTTAATCAACTATAAAAAATAAGAAATTATTTTGGTAACTTTCTCATCCAATTTATGTATATTTCTAACAAATTTAATCCTTCATAGTGAAACTCTAACCACTCAACTTATTTCTTTTTAAAAAAAATACTTAAGGCTTGGAGCTGCATGTCCAAATCTGCTAATTTTCTAAGGTTTTTTGGTAAATAAAATCAATTTAATTACAAAAAAAATAAGTATCAAGAATAAAATTAAAAAATGTCTGATTAAATTAACAAGTGCTTAAAAGCTATGAAATCATGAGCTGAGGTTAATCAACTTATGACTTGTGATTGATTTTGACTTATAAATACTTGGCTAGTTATGAATATATACTTTAGCCTTTAGTTGTTTACCACACATTTAAATAAGTCAAAATTGCGTATAAGTCACATTGACAAGCTTATAAATTTAATCAATAACCTCTAACTAATATTACAAATTGTCAATTTTATATGACATATTGTTGGTTTTCTCTATACCTTCACATTAATTTATTAATTGAACTTAGCATTGTATATTGTTCGCTATGAGATTTGGATAGATATCATTACGATTTTAGAATTTTTAAATCATAACAAGAAAACTATGTATTAGTATAGTTATATTTTCAACTTACAGTTGAATTAATATTTACGATTTCACCTTTGTTATCTCAAAATCTTGGACCATAATAAGGCTTATATTGGATCTATAGTGAGTTTTGTAGTCTAAAATATAGATCTATAGACCTTTCTCACATCCAAAATGATATGCCAATAAATATTCTTTTTTTTATAAGTCAACCAAAGTTTCTCTCGATATTGAGAAATAGTATGCCAATAGACTCTTTTTTTTTTCTATTTGCAAACTTGAAATTAGGGCTAGGCATTCGGTAATTCGGTTCAAATTTGGTTTTTTTTTTGGTTTTTTCAGTTTTCGGTTTGAGTAATAAGTGTACCGAACACCGAACCAAAATAATTCGATTCGGTTCGTTTTTATTATTTCGGTTTGGTTTATGTTATTTCGGTTCGGTTTTTGTTAGTTCGGTTTATTAATTTCACAATTCACACACTAACTAATTATCCCTGGTCGCCGCCTCGCCAGCCAGTTGCTGCTGGTCGGCTGCTTATGGATTCTGGTCGCAGCGGTTGAAGCCTCGACGTCGCTGGTCGGCGCTGGGAAGTGGGAAGTGGGAAGTGGGAAGGGGGAAAGTGGGACTGGGACGTGTGGCACCAGTGATGGGAGACGGAGTTTGAACTTTGAAAATTGAATGTGTACTGGTGACCAGGGGCGGCTCAAACCTGTTGGTGGCCCAAGGCCAAAATAAAATTAGAGGCCTTAAAAAAAATTAAACAATGATATATGTTTTTATTTTAAATCTATTTTTCTAGCTTTTTGAGATGCAAAGTTATTAATAATTTTTGTGTAGTCAATCTCTTCTAATAATTCTTTTTCAATCGATAATATAGTCAAATCACTTAATCTTTCTTGAGACATTGTTGATATTAAATAAGATTTTATTATTTTTAATTTTGAAAAACTTCTTTCAGTTGAGGCGACTATCACATGAATTGTTAACATTATTTTATAAGCAATGTAAGCATTTGGAAAAGAATCAAGTCTTTTTATTTGATTGAGTATCTAACAAATATCTTAAACACTATTTACAAATATTATAAACATAAGAGACAAAAGAAAAATAATATTAGAAATTAGAATGATATTACCAAATTTAAGAACTATGAAAACTTGATTTCCGAAAATGACTTGGGTTGTTGCGATATATTTTTCTCCAAATTTAAAACATAAATTAGATTTTTTAAAAATTGAAATTATCAATAGAACAAGTAAATTCTTAAGCTTTGAATAAAAGAGCTATGTAAGATTAGAAAAGAGAAAGAGAAGAGAGAAGGATATAATATATAAAAATAAAATTAGAAAGAGTATAAGGTAAAAAATAAATAACTTGTACAATTAAAAAAAAGGCAAAATGGTCTGATGGACCCCTGTACTTATATCAGTTGTATTATAGACTCTTCTACTTACGTCTTTGTCATCTGGACCCTTACACTCAATAAAACACAATATATTAAATCTTTCTGACCATTGACCATGCTTATGTGGCATTAAAATAACTGGGGTTGGCGAGAGAGTGTGACTACACGAATTTAAGGCGAGTGAACATCATATTTTAAACTTTAAATTATTAAAATCATACAATAAAAAGATTAAAAAAGAAACGTATCCATTTTCTTCCCCCACACCACTTATTCAGCCACCCCTTCCCCATCGTTGCCCAAACCTCTTCTTTTTTCCTCCACACCATAGTCATCTTCTTTAGCCCGATCTTGGCATTGGCACTTTGGTAATATCAGGTTTCATGGCGATTATCAGTGGAGGGAGAGAGCCGTGTTGGTTTCATGGTGGTGCTCGGCGATTCGCAATCGTGTGAGAGGGAAAAAGGCGACTCTGGTCCCTTTTTCGCTAGAATGAGAGCGATGTTGGTCCTTTCTCCGCCAGAATGGGAGGTGGCGGCCAGCGATGGAGTTTGCAGGTACGCCAGAAAGGATGGAGAGGGGTGTAACACCCCAGAAAAATTTTCAAACTAAGACCTAAACCATCCTTCGTTGTGAGTAGAATTTTATCAAGGAAATAAAATTCTCTAAAGTGTTAAGGTCACTAGATGTATCACCCTGAGTTCCAAAAAGAATTAAATTGGAAATAGCAAAATCTGAAATTTTGCAAGTTAAGCTAAGTATGAGTTTTGGGTCAACTTCAAACGATAATAACTCATAGCTCAGGATGATTTAGGAGTTCTACCATATACCATAGGAAAGAACTTTGAATTATATTTCCAACGCCGCCGAGTTTGCTAAGTTTCGAGGTCGGACGAGTGAGATATGGCCGTTTGAAGTTAGGCTGCCAGTTAAGGAAAGTCAAAACCGGATTTTAGAGGGGTATTTTGGTCTTTTCCTTACCCAAACAGATTTGATTCATTTTTAGTAATATTTTAGGGGTCTAATCTGATTAGGTTCAATTTTATAATCATAGTTTACGCCTAGGGTTTTAGTTGAGAGTTCAAAAAGAGAAAAGAAGAAAAGAGAAGAGGAGAAAAGAGAAAGGATGAAGGCGTTCGTCGACCTTTTTGAGAGTTGTTGTGGATTGTCGCCATGGTTTTGATCCCTAAGAGGTATGTAAGCTTCCATAGTGTTGGATTTGTTCACCCACACACCAAACATATTATTTTCAGCGAAGTTTCATTCTCAAAAAGTTGAAGGATTTAAGTTCTTGATAGGTGTTCTTGAAGTTCATTCTAAATCTTGTTTTGTTGGGGTTTTGATGATTTCTTGAGATGAAAGTAATTATTTTGAGTGTTGTTTTGAGTGGATTAGTGTGTACTTAGGTTGGGTAATTAAATCTAAGGAAAATTTGAGAAAATAAATCGATTAAAAGCGATTTAGGGTCAGAAAACGAGAGACGAAATTCGTCGAAACTTTGCCTGGGGAGATGCTGGCACGGAGCGCCCCAGATGCTCCCAAGGGGCTGGGGCAGCGCGCCAGGGCGCGCCTGCCCCCCCCCACTCATTCTCCGTCAGTTGTCCCGTTTAAGCTCCTATAAAGTGTATCTTCACCCCTTTTGATTCTAAACACTTCAAACTACTTCCAAACACTTAGAAATCATTCATAATATGATCACAACCTTGAATTCATAATTCATAATTCATAATTCAAATTCAAGGTAAAGTTAAGAGTTGAGTCTTGAGAGTTCTTCCGAACATTTTGAGAAAGTCCTTGTGAGTCTTCTTTAGGAGTCTTTTACAACTTTTAGTAACTTGTTTCAAGACTCAAGTAAGTGAGAATAAGAGTGAGGATAATGTATTCATGAGTATACACTATCACCTAGATTCTTCATATCATGAACCATAACTCTTGAATTCATAATTCACATTCAAGAGAGAGTTAAGAGTAGAGTTCAACAAAGTCTTTCAGTTCAATTGTGAATCCTTTGAGATCAACTATTGATTTGAACTACGTTTTGAGGAAGTAAGTAAGAGAATGAGAAGAGTCGTAGACGCGAGTTCCATATTGATATTTGAGTCGAGTTGTTCATGCCCATAACTTCCGCATGAACTCCATAAGTTGAGTATCTTTAAGAGGAGTTGTATATTCAAGTCCTAAGTCTTGAGTATTGCATATCAAATCCCTTTGAGCTTATATTTCTAATCATGAAACTATTACATGTTACCCATGAAGTATTTGAGTTGAAATGTTCATGCCCATAATTCCGCATGAACCCTATAAGTCGAGAAGTCTTGAGATGAGAAGTATTTTTGAGTCCTTAAGTTGAGAAGTTCATGCTCATAATTTCACATGAACCCTCTGAGTTGAGCATTCTTGAAATGAGTAGTATCATTGAAGTTCTTGAGTTCCAAGTATTGAGTTTTATCTATGATTATTGAAAACCTTGCATTGAGTCATTCATGTCCATAACTCGGAATGAACCATATCTTAAGAAGTCTGTTACAAATGTTTAAACTTTGTTTTAAGACTTAAAGCTTTGAGTTCAGTAAAGAGTAAAGTTTGAAATCCTTTTCTTCAAAAGTATATGGAAACTAAGTATTCCTAAAGAGTTTATAAATGTTTTCACATTTAAATAAGAACGGAAACTGAAATTTCCAAAGAGTCTTCGAGCTAGTTTTCAAAAAAGAGTAATAGCTTTCTAAATGAAGCAAGCAGGGAAACTGAGATTTCTAAGATAGCTTTTGAAGTAAGTTTTGAGAACTAATCTCAAATCACAGAAGAAGTATGTTTTTAAAACATAAGAGCTAGTATATTTTGGGAGTAGTATTGAGCACCGAATTGGGGGCAGGCATGAGTTCAGATAACTCACGTCTCCATAAAATCATATAGTCACCATGGGTAGAAATGGGTCATATTTCTTAGATGAACCCTTTTCGAAATAGACTAGTGGATCTATTAGGCAGTTCAGGTCATATACCTTTGGCCAGGTATAGGATGCGCTAGCAGCGTGAGGAAGTCGTTATATTATCACACTAACTCTTATGTGATGGTTGTTGATTAGAGAAACTCCCACGGAAGTTATTGTATTTTTATATACATCAGTTATTGTATTTTTACATTCATTTCAGAGTTATGTTGTATCCTTGCATACACACAGAGTTGACAACATAATTTTTAACAGTTTATTTCTTTATATTGCACTTGTTTTAAACTGTTTTATAATGAAATGAGTTCACTTAAGTATTCATGCGTTGAGTATTTCAAGTCGAGTATCATATCTTTGAAGTTGAGTATCTAATCCTTGAGCTGAGTATCTAATCTCTGAGTTGAATATCTTATCCTTGAGTACTTCTGAGTTGAGTAATTTGAGTAGTTTTGAGTATTCCTTGAGTTGAGTAAGTTTGAGAAGAGGTAAGTATGTTTCATTTTTATCAAGTTTCAAGCTAATGTTTATGTTTTAGAATTCCTCTTACATGCTCATACATTCCACATACTGAGCCATTTGGCCTGCATCTTCTCATGATGCAGACACAGGGATTCAGGATCATTAATAGGAGCTTCGTTGATACATCCGAGAGTTCGAGTTAGCTATGGTGAGCCTCCTTGCTTTCGGAGGATTTCATTTACCCTTCAGTTATTAGTTGTTAGGATGTCGTGGGTCTTGTCTTGACTTCTATCTTTATCAGTTAAAGGCTTCATAGATAGTCAGTATAGTTGAGAAGTCTGTATCATTTATTTTATTAAATATTTTAAAGACTTAAGTTGTCTATTTATGGCGAGTTGAATATATTATATTATTTTATTTAAAGTTATTTATTCAGTATTGATCAGATTTTCTTAATGTTGAGTATTTGAAGCTATTCAGTTTTTTTAGCTTTTTGCATGTTTAAGTTAGTCTTCCGCTTGTAGTCAACCAGGATGAGGGTTTGCTTGGGGACCAGCAATGGTCTTCGAGTGTCGGTCACGTCCAGGGTGTAGACTCGGGTCGTGACAAGGGGAGTTTGCAGGTCCCCATCTTCAATCTTTCACATCAATCGTCTCCTTCTAATCCCTTAAACTTGTCTTTTTCAACCCGTTTCGATAACCCAAGAAAATCTCAGGTGAATTTTGGGTAGATTTCGACAAGTTTCACGGCAGAGGTTGGTGTGAAATTGTATTTGTAAGCAACTTGGGGTAAGAAAATAGTAGTCAGCATTGGATTGCGAAAGATTTGGCCAGATCTGGTTGTGCGGTGGCCAAATCTGGTTGTTAGGTGGCTTAGGTTGTTATTAATGTGGAGGTTGGAGGAGGAAATAAAAATAGTGATGGTGTGCGGTAGAGATGAAGACGGGTGAGGGAGAAAGTATATGTGATTTCGCCGGCAAAAATGGCGACGACGCCGGCGATGGCTTTCTTTTGGTGGTGAAATAGTGAAAATAGGGAGAATTAGAAATGTCAATAATAAATTAAAATGTTATTATTTTACATTTTATTAAATAATTTTAGTTAATAATTTTTAAAAATAGTTATAATGTGGCATTAATATATCTGATGTGGATATGACATGTCAATTATATAAAAGAGAGTGAGTTACACACATGGTTCAGAATACAAACTGCTACAAGTATAAGGGTCCACCAGACCATTTCGCCTTAACAAAAGGTACACATTACTTTTTATTGAAAAGGTAAAAAGTAATAGTCATATCAAATCACCTCATTAATGTCGTTTGAATTTAGAGTCTTAGTTCTAACTTTTTTTTAATTTAATCGTATCTAATAAACTAAAAAATAGGCCCCCTAAAATTGAGGGCCTAAGGCCGAAGTCTTTTTTTCAACCCTTATCAGCCGTCCCTCTTGGTGACGAGAAGTGGGATTGGGACGTGCACAGTGCACTGTGCAGATGGAAAACTGAAAAGTCAAAAATTTAAAAAGTCTTTCACCTAATTTTCCATTTTGCATATAATATTTAATATTAATAATTAATATAATAATAATAATATATTTTATAATATAATATAATATATTTTGGTTAAATCGAAATATCGAAATATACAAAAATCACATACCGAAAATCGAATCGAAATATCAAAAATACGTAAATATTTACTGAAAACCAAAATATTGAAAATTTTTGATTCAATCGGTATTTCAATTCTTCGATATTTATGCCCGCCTTACTTGAAGTACAATTGTGTTCTCTTTCAATTAGTTGTACCGAAAGCAATTATAAGTGAATGTTTCATCATGTATTCATTATAAAAATTTTAAAAAGTTAAATATTTGAAAATTAGAAGTTATGTTCGGTCATGAATATAAATTTGGATTTTTATTGACTTTTATAAGTAATTTAGAATGGAAAAAAAAACTTTTTGTTATTTTAAAATTCTTGAAAATTCAAAAATTCAACTTCAAGTTAGATTTCGAAATTCTAAGATCAAATATATTTTCCGGAGTTCATGGTCAAAAAAAAAATTCATGATCAACACCTCCAAATGTATTACTTGTAAAATATGATCCACGAGGACTACGACATACACTATAACAAAATCAACTTTTAGCGGCAATTAATACACATTAATAAAAAAAATACTAAAGTCATTATTCACATCAGCTTATTGTCATTGGATCCAATATTGTTATAGGCTTTAGGGACATATTGTGTCTAAAACGTATATTAATGAGCAATTAATCTATTATCGTTCATTAATTTTCATTAAAAATCATTGTTGATGATATCACGGAAGATTAGTGTTAGCTGTAGCTCATTAATTATATGCATAATTAAGGAAAATCTATCTATCTAGACATACTTAACTACCACATATATATATTTTATCTCTACTTTAAAAATATTACATAGAATACCACTTTTTTAAAAATATACTATATTTAAAAAATAAAAAAATCAAATACACAATCCCTTTAAAAATGATAATGTATAATTATCTTAAAATTACATCTCCTCAATTAGTAGGACACTAACAATTCAAATTAATTTCTCTTTATTCTTTTCAGCCGTTTCCCTCCCCAATCCCAAAACAGATATCTCACATATCCCACCATTACTACAATTAAAAAATTACTATGGTTTATGATTTCGTTATTTTAGAAAAACTTGTTAGAGTTAATTTGCAAAGATTCTGTAAATCCGTTTGGATTGTTAATTATTCATCAATTAATTCTTTAATTAAGGAGATTATTTACACCCCTTTAATTCAAAGTAATAAATTGTGTATCTCGACTTGTAAAATCGATGGATACATGTATCTCAAGGCCGAAAAATTCGAAACTTTAAGATACAAATAAAGGAATTGATGAAGAGATGAAGTTTATAATTATAAAATTATTATTATTTATAAAATTGTTAGATACGCAAGGATCCTGTAAATGGGTTGTTAATTATTTATCAATTAATCCTTTAATTAAGGAAATAAGTTACACCCCTTTAATTCAAAGTGACAAATCATGTATCTCGACTTTTAAAACCGATGGATACATGTATCTCCCGAGTAATGATACTCCTCTAATTATGGAAATCAATTACAACTAATTAATATAAACAAATAAAATATGTATCTCGATTTTAAAATTCGATGGATACATGTATCTTGCAATATGAAAATAAATTTGCCGTATTTTTATAGTGTATCTCGAACAACTAAACGACCTGAAAATAATGTAGTGCATATACATGAGAAAAATGTCTACAGATTTTATGTTGTGTATCTCGTAAAAATATTATGTATCTCGAATTTGGGTAGCATATATAATTAGTAGATTGTTGTAGTTTGCATTATCTCTCAAAATTATGTTTTCATATTCAATTTCAGATACCCATGAACCGGAATGCCTCAACAATACTATGATATTCGCCATAATAAAAAAATATCAAAAATTTAAAGGTTGAAAAGAATCTTAATTTGATGAAGAAGATGAAGAAGTTCAGAAAATAATTTGATATATAAATCGTTAATGATGAAATGGGGCCATGAATTACGTTATGATTGTTATATCTCCCATAACTTACTCCTTCAATTAATGGATTATCTCCCACGATTAATTCAAATTAATTAAGGAACGTGTATCCTATCTTTTAAAACATGTATCCCTCCTTTAAATTTTAATAGAGTCATGTATCTTAAGAATTATTACCCATGTATCTTAGGAATAAAAATTGGTATAGAAAATAATATTGAAAACTAACGGGATTCCTAGTAATTGGGATGTAAGGTAATGGGATATATGTAGTTTACCCTATAATTAAAACTTGCCAAGTTAATAAATATATATATATATATATATTGTCCTTCAACATGAAACTTCAACCACACAACTGTTTTGTTTTTTTTTTTAAATGCAGAAGATAAGGTACAACTCACAAGGAGTTCTTTTTAAAATAGTTAAATGTTTCAAATGATAAAAAACTTAGAAAAGAAAATAGAAAAGAATTCTTAAGATTTTTTTAAAGGCTAAATCTTTAAAAATAAGGTGTAATAGGGAAATAAAATAGAGGCAAAACAAAGCTTATTTCTTCTTTATTGATGGTGAAAAGAAGATTTTATGTACTTTTAAATAGAAACTCTCCTTTTAGTTATCGAAGGGAAGAGAAGAGGGACTCCGCTTGCACCGTTATTGCTCGGCTTTGACTTTGTTGATCAATAAATTTTTGAATAAAATTTATTTTAAAATTTTCATTAATCATTTTCTTTACTAAATAGAAATTAATTCCTGCAAAATAAATTATAACTTAATTAAACTCGCGAAATATACTCTTTATAAATTCCTATATAAAAGTTCTTTACTCAATCATGCTATTTTGTCCCCTCCATTAATAATTCAAAACTTTGGGCAATAATTCAAAATTTTGGGCAGATAATGTCATCATACTTGCCCGACATAAAATGACCCCCTCCATTAATAATTTACTCAATCATACTATTTTGTCCATGCCCACCCTCCCCCCCTAATATAGTCCCGGATCAGAGGCGAACACTAAAGAATATTACGTTAGCTTAAATATGAGCTCTAAGATAAATTTAAAATAAAAACAGTGAAATAAACACTTTAGCTGGATTCGAATCAAGGTCTCACAAGTGGATCCTCTAGCTTGTATCAGTAACACAATGGCACTCATATATTTTTCGTGGTGCGCTGTTAATTATATCATAATTTCTGTCAATTTCTTAAGATAGATATACATATATATGCATGATTTTTTTTCGAAGTCACCCACCTAGAGAGCTGGGTCCACCTCTGCATTCATCAATCATCATGCATATGTTAATGACATTATTATTTTTTAAGCAACTTTCACATATAGCAAACACAAAAATCATATTTGTATGCTATAGCTATAGTTTGCATAATTGCGCTCCATAGCAAACATAAATATGTATATTTCGCTATACATATACAAAAGAAAACAGTTGTATATAATTTGTTTCTATTTTAGTATACATGTACAAAAAGATCAATTTTGTAATATGTGTTTGTATAAAGCGAGAAAGAGAGAAAAGAAAAAGAGAACTGGGTAGGGGAATATTTAAATTGTATAATTAAAAGTGTATAGAACGAAGATATATGTATTTGCATGTGTATATACAATTTTCTCTCACTTTATACAAACAAAAATGCAATTTATACATTTCTGTTTGTATAAGCGAGAGAGGCGAGGGAGAGACTAGCAAGCAAGATCTGGGAGAGTGGCGAGCGAGATCTGGGAGAGGGGAGAGAGGGGAACCAAAATATGTGTATATATATAATTTTCTCTTACTTTATACAAACACAAACGCATTTTATACATTTGCGTTTGTATAAAGCGAGAGAGGCGAGGGAGAGAACGAGAGTGGCAAGCGAGATTCATCAGGAGAGAGGCGAAATAGCAACAGTTTGTTATGGGATACAATTAAATCAAACTATATTTATAACATTTAATTTTAATTAATAGTTTACTATTATATACAATTTTCCCTTATTTTTAATAGTGATAAGTCTTCTACTATTAAACTCATCATAAATGAAATTAAGAATTATGAAAATACTTCTAGTCGACTTATGAATAAGGATAAAAGTTTATATAATGGGACGTGGGGTGCATTATAAGTTTAATACTAAGTCAAGATCTTAATAATGTCAAACACTAAATTAAGATTGTCTTTTCAATTTTCATGTCATTATGAGTTAAGTGTGGGACAAAGCTTAACTAATCAACTTTACTTTTTCTTATGATTTTGTGTAAAAATACCCCACGGTTCTTATATTTTTTAATTTTAAAATACCCTTTTAACTATCTATATGGATTTCAAAATATCCAATCTTCTAACAGTTATTCCAAAATAAGAAAAAAAAAACAATCAATTATAACTTTGCATTATTTCAATTGGACATTTTTACATTATTCTTTTCTTTATTTATTTAGACGGAGGGGAGGTTAATGTGAGAAATATAATAAGATTAAGGAAACAAATAGTATAAATACTTCTCATTTTAAGAAATAAAAAAAATGACGTATATATTTTTCTTCTTCTTGTTGTTACCTGCATATTAGTATGAGTTATTATTTCTGAACATTATTATGTACCTTTCTTGACTAAACTCTAAGAAAAATATGAAAAAAATCAATTTCAATTATATTTTTATATTTACTTATTTTTAACTTTAAGTCATTTCAAATTTCAGTCGAGTGCAAACATATTAGGTTTGAAAAGAAAAAATCAAATAAATATTTAGTTGAAAAGTTAATCTTGATAAATTAATTTTCATGTATAATAAAATTGGCATTGTGTACAAAATATTCATTTAAAATAGTTAGATTAATCTCATAACCTCCAAAATAAATTTTACTCAATCTCAAAAATTAAGAGCATGTATCCTTAACTTTAAATGGATGACAAAATAGTTCCGTTTTAAATAATTCAAGGGACATCAGCCCTTTTTTTTGTTGAAATAATTGTTGGAAGAATTAAAAGGTATTTTTGATACATTTGATTTTTGAATATAGTTTGAGGGTATTTTAAACTAAAAATATATGACAAAGATATTTTTTATCCAAAAATATAACGAATGGTAAATTTGATTTATTTTGAAGTATTTTTTTAATCTTTTTTTCCTAGTTTTAAGGAAGAAAGTCATGAAGGCAAAAAAAATTTGTGCTGTGAATAATTCCACTTTTAATTGTCAAATTCGAACATTTTTTTACTAAGTTGTGGCATTGACAAAACTTTAGATTTATAATATTTTATCAAAACCAACTTCAAACATTTTTCACTAAAGTTATAATCTTACTAGACCTAATAACTTAAGGCGCTTTTAAATTTTTCTGAAAAAATAATTCAGAATTAGCTTGTATTCAATTTGTTTCACTAAGAGTCATGCATGATATATTTTGATTAAACTTTCAAGCCAGAAAGTACGTACTCATCGTATTTGATTCCTCAATAATTACTGAAACGTTGATCGACTATTTTGTGATGATGTGTGTAGTCTTTTTCTTTTGTTTAAATTTTTTTTTGTGACACTTCACGTGGAAAACTTATTTCATCCTGATAAATCTAAATAAATTAATATTAGATTAAAGGTTAAACTTATCGCCATGATAATATGAAAAATAAAATATCTATGAATTTTATTGGTGTCAAAATAATATGAAAAATCAACGGAACCTAATTGTATCGAACCGATTTATATCATTTTTTCAATAAAATTGTAAACTTTTATCTAAGTGTATAATTGCCCCGAACAATTGGGATGGGTTTTTTAGTTTGTAATAAAAACCAAAAAAATTTCAAATCGAACCAAATAACCTTACATGTATGTAAATATATTTTATATATTCACAATATGTTGAATTTAATATATAAATACATTTCTCAAACATAAATATAATTACCTAGTCCTAGATACTATAATAGATATTCCATCAAACAATAAGGCAAAATTTATGCAAGCACTCCTATTAAATATTTAAGATCAAACAATACGGTAACAAGGTTTTACATTCTTGACATTTTGCTGAAAATTTGGAGTGCTTCTTCAAGAAAATACTTGCAAAAGAAATCACAAGTAAATATTTTAATAATAGTATATTTTGAGGTGATATTTAAAAGTAAAAAAACAAAAAAAAATTAAACGAACTATACCAATACCGAAGAATGATTTAGACGGTTTTAAAAAATCTAATTGTAGTTATACATTATAAAATACCTGAAAAATTAGGATGATATAAATTTTTTTAAAATAACCGAACCGTCCCATTGACACCTTGAATTTTATCGGGTTTGAACGACATCTTATTATTTGTGAGTAGATAAAGAAGATCTTGTGGACAACGATATAAAAACAGCAAAATCTTTGGGTTCTATGACTTAAATTTTCTTTGCCAAAATCTAAGAAAATTGTGGACTTTTATTTAAGTGTATAACCGTCCATAATAATTGGGATGGTTTTTTTAGTTTATAATATTAAAAAAAAAATCTGAACTGAACCGAATAATCTTACATGTAAATATATTTTATATATTAACAATATGTTGAATTTAATATATAACTACATTTTATAGCATTTTTCAAACATAAATATAACCTAGTCCTAGATACTATAATAGATACTTCATCAAACAATAAGGCAAAATCTATGCAAACACTTCTATTAAATGTTTATAAGATCAAACAATACGGTAATAATGTTTTACATTCTTGACATTTTTTTGAAAATTTGAAGTGCTTCCTCAAGAAAATACTTGTGAAGAAATCGCAAGTAAATATTTTAAGAATAGTATATTTTGAGGTGATATTTAAAAGTAAAAAAAATAAAATTAACCGAACTATACCAATACCGAAGAATGATTTAGACGGTTTTAAAAAATCTAATTGTAGTTATACATTATAAAATACCTGAAACATTAGGATGATATAAGTTTTTTAAAATAACCGAATCATCCCATTGACACTCCAAATTTTATCGGATTTGAACGACATCTTATTATTTGTGAGTAGATAAAGAAGATCTTGTGGACAACGATATAAAAACAGCAAAATCTTTGGGTTCTATGACTTAAATTTTCTTGGCCAAATTCTAATTTTTTTAATGTATTGTATCTGTTTATCTTATAATTTTCAATAATATCTCTATTCAACTAGGTCTAATGTGACTCTCTGAGATGCAGAGAATTGAAAATATAGGTGGGTCAAGGATTAGGCCGGTTTGAATTAGCTTTTGGCTTTTGATTTTAGAATTTTGATTTATACGCTAAAATTAAAAAATTAAAAATAAATTGGCTTATTTTTATGATTTTAGTTTGAAATCAGAGGCTTATAAGCACTTTTTAAAATTATTTCAATACTCTAAAAATATTTAAAAGTTATTTAGTTTAACAACAATTAAAATAAGTCAATCCAAATAGACACTACAAGTGTGTAGCTGTAGGACAAAGGTAGTAAGAGTGCACTACTGATAAAGGAAACTCGACTACCTAGCTACTAAATTTCTATCATAATCCTCGACCTTTATATCCTTCTCATATTCTTAGTAAGTTGTTGCAGGTCATGTCATATCCTGGTTAATCACCTCTCTCCAATACTTTTGGGACTACTTCTAACTCTCCTTAGACTAATCATAGCCAAATCCTCACACCTCCTCACCAAAACATATGTGCATCTCCTCTTCACATTTTCGAAACATCTCATTTTCACCTACCTCATCTTGTCTATCACAAAGGTCACTCATATCTTGTCACGAATATCTTCGTTCCTAATCATATATCTCCTAGTATATCCACACATTCATCACAACATCCTCATATATATAGTGGCCATTTAATTCAACCATATTTATGTTTTGGCCCACACCACTTTCAATAATCTTCAATTTCAAGCCATTAGTCTTCTAATTATTTGGTAGACAATTTCAAAATTAGCAAACAATAAAGCAGTCCAATTACTTTTTAGTTTCTACGCTCCGTCCATTGAATAGAAGACCCAAATGATAATATATTTCACATTCTTTCATATTCGTATACGAAATTCACTGATCTGACTAATTCAGATTCACATTACGTAAAATTCATAAAGAGATCGATATTAAAAATTTTGCTAGGAATTTTATTCATCCTACTTGACCTCTGAGGTGGTACTTTGCTTATTTCACGTAGCTATCAAGATATCTCCTTCAAAAGTAAGACATAGATTTATTGAATATTATTAACTACAAATATAGACATTAATGGATTATAAAGGGATGGATCCAAGTGATAAGGCCCATTCCAGATTTCCTAACAAGGCCCAAATTTATAAAAATCGATTTTTTGCCGAATAATCGTCCAAATATTTTGCTATTCATTTCATAATTTTTAGTATGTCTTGTTTAAGTACATAAGATCATAAACTTTATACAACCTTAAACATATATCATATATGTATATTTTCTAATAGATAGGATCAAAAACTTTCATGCATTTTAAATATTTATACTTTACTATAATTTATATAATTACTAATTTACTATTAAATAGCCTTGTATATCGTCGGAATACATCTTATATACCTTGTGTATTTTATTTTTTCTCAAAACTAATAAAAACTTTTCTTCATTATTACCATCATTTTCTAGCAAATAAATGAACAAAAATATCTCTAACTGTTTTTATCAAATTAAATTTAAGGACTATCTTTGGATAGACTTTCAGGTGTGCTTAACACATTTTCCTCGAGTAATCAAAATTCTTACCTAAAATCTCACTGATTTATACAAATCAAATAAAGTTTACATTTAGATTTCATTAAAACGCAATTTCCCTCATTTTTCTTAAAATATTAGGTAGCGATTCTAAACATTTATCAAAACCAAAGACACAACTATTTTACATTGCATTGCGAACTATTTTAACTAATTTGAAATCGGGGTGCAACAAATGTCAGGTTCGATAAACTTATCATGCATTTCTTACTTTTATAGTTTGGTGATCATTTTTAGAACCTGTCAAAGCATTGTGTTCAAGGCTAAAATCCTAAATACAATATTGAACTAATAAAGTTATAAAATGCGAAAAGTAGAATCCTCGGAATCATATGATTCAGATATTTGACAAAATGAACAAATAAAAGATTGAAATAGCTTAAATGATCTATTTCAAGATCAGATGATCTACCTCTTCATCTGCTTGTATTTAAAAAAAATGAATGTATTACTAAAAAATTTAAAAATCGAATTCATAGCATTAAAATATTAATTCGACTGTTTTATACCATAGAAATAAACTATACATATATAATGGAATCTTGATTTATCAACATTATTATTACTAGAATAATTTCTTAATTTGGGTGGTTGATATGGAAATAAATTTTACCCCTTTCTTTTTCAGAGTCCTAATTGAATTATGTAGGACCTTAAATTAAATTTCACCTCCATTATAGTTTTCCAGTTTGTGGTACAAAGATTGGCATGTGATATTGTCATAAATTTGATTTGGAGCAACTTACAAAAATGACTATATTTATAGGGTTATTGAAGTTCAATAGTTATAAGTATGTTATTTATAAAAACTGACTACAGTTTATATCTTTTTCTTGTTGTATTTCTTTATATGTTTTTATTTTTCTATTTATACACTAATACAATTTTAATTACAATGAACTAAATAAGGAACATGTATTAATTGTGTAGCATATGAATACTTTGAATTCAAATTGGCATCTCTATTTATAAGACTTAAAGTATTAATATATCAAGGATACAATTATTTATAAAAACTTAATGTATTAATATATCAAACAAGGTAAAGTATGACAATTAACATATGAATACGACAATTTAAAAAATGAATACATTGTTGTTATTCAAAAAATGAATACAATATTAGTGTGTGTGTGTATATATATATATATATATATATAATGCATTGTTGTTAAACAAAAGACGATACATTGGACAACATAGAAACAAGAAAAAAGGAAAATAATAGAATGTGTAGGTATCAAAGTGTGTAAGTATTCGCTTGTATAAAAAAATTGATAAATCCAACAAACATCAATCTCTTTTTGGTCAAGTTTTTTCTATAATACTTGAGGTTTGGTGTTAACTCATGTATTTGTTTATACAAATATAGTATTAATGTATTCAATTATACGTGTATTGCCTACCTAATCAATCTTTTAAATTGGATAGATTACTTATGTATCCAGATATACTTGTATGCACAAATCACCATTTCAACTTGTGTTAATATTACAATACAAGTATCTATGTATATAAGTATTCTACTATATATAAATTTGGCAATCACACAAACCTCAATCTCTTTTTGCTCATCTTCTTCCGTTGCTACTTTTTTTTGTATAACTATAACCATTGTAATGGAGAAAACAAAACAATTCTTCAATCGAACCCCTATAAAAATAGATGAAAATATAGATGGATACAAATATAATCTTCATAAAAAAGAGAGAAAAAATCAATTAGAAGATACTTGATGAATTCAAATCACAATCACACAAACCTCAATCTCTTTTTTCTCATATTCTTACTTTACTACTTTTTTTTTATAACTATAATCATTGCAATGGAGAAAATAAAATAATTCTTCAATCGAACCTCTATAAAAATAGATGAAAATATAAATGGATACAAATATAATCTTCATAAAAAAGAGAGAAAAAATCAACTAAAAGATACTTGATGAATTCAAATCACAAAAATTGCTCCTAGAATCATAAAAAAAATCTTAAATTGGAAGGAATATGAGAGGAAAATATTGAGAATATGTGATATATGAATATTGAAGAAAGAGAAAGTATTAATGAGGATAAAAATGAAAAATTGATCACATAAAATGTGCCTAGACATAATTAATTATCCTTGTAATAATATTTTTCATATTTAATATTTAATAACTTTCCTGATTATTTGTATATAATTAACTTTGCTATTTATTTGTAGTTATATCCATATAACATAAAAAAAAAATAAACTATAGCTATTTATTTTATATATATATTGATGTTTGCCATATTTGGTAGTTTTTCCTTATTGTACTTTGAGTAACCTAATGTGTACAAATTAAAAGCCTAAAAAAAGCTATATGTAATGACAAATTTGAATATGCCATACAAAATCTTGAGTATTAGAGAAAATAATGTTAGAAGCGTCATCTTTAAATGAATTTTATAGTGCGTAATTTAGATTTTGTCATGACTTTAATGTAGACTTCAAAGACTAAATGAGAAACTTAAAAACATAATATGCCACAGAAAGAAAATGAAATTGTGAGATTGTAAAGCTATTGGTGTAACTACATAATCACAACGTGCAAAAAAAGTTTTACAAAAAGGATAAAATGTATTTTTAAATTTGTGAAACTTAATAAAAATGGTATATTAATAGTTTGATCCAAAAATGTTTTTATCATCAGTACTTTAGTTAAGAAATATTCCTATTATTAGTTTTGGGCCAAAAAGTTTTATTCATAATAAATATATTGTTTCTTTTCTTTTTAAACGCGTTCTTTTTTCTAATAAAAATATTATAACTCATCATCAATTTTCATATATATATATATATAAAAGATCATAGTAATTCATCATTACTTTTCATTCGACTTTTCATTTATATATTTAAACTGGACAAGTAAAAGTCAATGGAGAAAGTAATTCTTATATTCTTTATTGTTAAGTATTGACTTGATACACCCTTCAATAAATATAATGATAATTTTATTTTATCACTTTTTAAATATAATAAATTTAATTTATTTTAAAATATATATATTTTAAAATGACTATAATCAATAATAAGTATAAATTAAGAATTACTCCCTTTGTCCAACAATAGTTGTCCACTATTGGCTTTGCACACTTCTTAAGGAATTATAAATAGAAGGGTGATTTTATTATATCACCCTTTGAATATAATAAATAAAGTGTCTTGAAAAATGTAATAGGAAAATGATTATAATTTATAATAAAGGTAAATTAGATACTAAGTGTAAAATTATCGATTAATTTCATAAAATGAATAAATATTGTTAAACTTCTCAAAATTGTATAATGGACAACTGGAGAGTAAACTATAACGGAAAAATCCTTTTGGCCAGAAAATTTGGCCTAAATGGTAAAATAACATATTTCACACTATGTTATTTTACCTTTTTGAACATTTTTACTCTTTTAACTTTAATATCTTTTAATTAAAAAATAGAAAAAAAGATCAGTTTATTTTAAAATAAAAAAATATTATAGACTTTTTAAATTTCTAGCCAAAGTTTCTACTCATATCCTTGAGGCAAACATTCATTGCATGGGAAAAATAAATATACCTTTATAGTTCAAGAAAAGAGAATACCTTTTTCTCTCCTCTCTTTATGCAAGAATCATTTGGACTATGCAAAAAACCATTAATTATTTATTATTTTGAGAATAGGGCTTTAGCTAGCTTTGATTTTCTCCAACTAATTTTTGGGGAATTTTATATTAAGAGTTTTGGTGAAACTCACCCAAGAAGTTTCTATATCTTCTCTTTAGATCTCACCTTGAGAACAATATGGTACATTGTCCAATGCAAAGGTAACATACATTGAAAAAACAAAAACTTCATTTGAAATATTTTTACTCAACTTTTAAGGGACAACTAGTAAAAGATGCACAGTATTAATTATTAATTTATACTCCCTATGTCCCTAACTACTTGTCTATATTTCCTTTTTTAGTAATCTCTAATTATTTGTCTATTTTGACAAATCAAGAAAGGACAATTTTTTTAATTTATTATATCTAAATTAATTACTTTGAAAAAAGTAGAACTTCTTGAAAATCTTAAGTTTTTAATTCATCCACATCATAATTAATAGGGGTAAAATGGTAAACTCACTATGTCAATTAATATTTTCTTAATAGGTGTGTCAATTCAAAAGTGGACAAATAAGTAGGGACAAAGTGAGTATGTAGTATAAAAAATTGGATCTTCTAATGTAGCCAAACTAAGTCCACTATTCACTATACAAGTGAAAAGTACAATGTGGTAATATCCAATTTATTTACCCTGCAACTGCCAGGTTAATTTTCACTATAGGAACGTATGAACGTTGGTTTGGTGATGAGTTAAATAAGTATTAAATTTTATATAAGTAATAAAGGATTAATATACTCTGAACAATCGTAAATGGTATGCAAATATCTTCCGTTATATTTTTGGGATATTGGTGCCCCTGCAGTCCAAAAACTAGCGCATATATATCCTTTATACTAACGGACATACATGTGTAATAATCTTATCCACCGACCCGACATTTATTAAATATCGGATCGACGGATAAGATTGTGTCACGTGTCCCTATTTAGTCTTCCGTTACAGTGAAGGGCATATATACTTTAGTTTATGGACGGTAGGGGCACCAATGTCCCAAAAGTATAACTGTCACGACCCAAAAATGGACGTGATGGCACTCGCCTTAACCCACCAAGACAAGTCAGCCTAAAACTCAACCATTACAATAAAATGCGGAAATCTTTATAATAAACTCAAATATATCCCCAAAATCTGGTTGTCACGTGTACAAGCCTCTAAAGTATTACAATTGAATCAAAAGAAAAATACAAGTCTCATATGACATTGTTTCTAGAGTAGAACAAGATCATAAACAGGAGTAAGACGGATAGCTGAGAAGGCAAACAACTACCTCACAAATCTCCCAGAAGCCTCGGAAAGGAAGAGAATAACAAGTACCACAAAAATCCAGGCTCGTAACCTACAAAAATTTGTAGTAGCAAGGGGTGAGTACCAAACCACACGGTACTCAGCAAGTAAACCTCTAAACACGAGCTAAGGGGATAGAATACAAGTACTCCTTACACCCCAACCAAACCTTCACAACTACAATCTGTATAAAACCAGCCCAACCTAATAGTTCACAATTTACAAAGCACATAGCTCAACACAACACTCTAACAATTTCATATCCTCAACAACAACAATAGTTTCATATCCTCAACAACAACACTCTAACAATTGCATATCTTCAACAACAAGCTTAATATTCATCAGTCACAAGTTCCATAGAAAGGCACTCACAAGATTAGCAACACACAAGATCAAGCTCACCAATAATAAAGAAGTGCAATGCAATGAAATGCAATGTCAACTATAGTTACGCATGTCTGACCTAATGATACACACCCGCTGTCTCTCAGTCCGGGACCCATGGGGGACATATCTGTTCATGCATCCATCACGGCGCGCGATACGACCCTCGATAATAGTAACCATCGCGGCGCGCGATACGTCCCTCGAAATATAGTATTTGTCGCGGCGCGCGACACGTCCCTCGAAATATAGTATCCATCGCGGCGCGCGATACGTCCCTCGATATGGTACATCCTCTTTATTTTCTTATTCTTTCTCAATGCACATAACACTTGTCACAACCATGTCTCAGAATGTCACGATCCGATTTATCAAGTCATGATGGCACCTACTATAACCCACCAGCAGGTAAGCCAACCCGTAACCCGGAACAACAAGTAATGGGTCTGAGGGTAGAAATCAAACAAAAGTAGGAAAATAACAATATAAACGGGCGGAACCAACCCAAAACATATATACAAATAAAGATCCCTCCCACAAATAAAGGGTCACATCAAGTGCAAAGAGTAGTAAATGGGGGTATGTACACGAGCGTACGAGGCAACAAAGACAAGTAATCTAACTAACTCCGCCGGGCTCCCATAAACCCGACGGGTACGCTCGTGCACAATAAAAGAAACCACCTGCACGGACCCCATAAGCCCGGCGGATGCATCGGCGAGATAAAGTAAAATAATGGAACTAGAAGGTCTATCACAATATTACCAATTTCCGGACTTTTAACCGAACCGTTCCCAATCATATTCCAGGATCTCATTACGTTTCGGACTTTAATCGAAATTTCTCCAACCTCCAAAACCTCAACCTACGAGATAAGAATAATCAAGACTAACTAAGCTTTAGTGAGGAATGGGAATACACCACGTGCAAGGTTGGACCACGGACTCGAACCGGGTACTATAGCTAAGGAGTCAACCTATATGGGCTGGACCACGGACTCGAACCGGGTGCTGTAGCCAAAGGTCGGGCACGGGTGGGCTGGACCACGGACTCTAACCGGGTACTATAGCCAAAACCAGATCATAGGTAAGCTGGACCACGGACTCGAACCGGGTGCGTAGCTAAGCACGGACATAAGTAAGTGGACCACGGACTCTGACAGAACCTGCACCGTAGCTAACGAAACGGGGCATTATGGATACAAGGTCATAAGTTGAGTTACCGACTATCGGACTCAAGTCTCTATATCGATCTACAAGGAGCCGACCGTCCGAAACGGCGTCGGAAAAGTTCTGCGCCCAACGACATCCGAAATCTCGCAAGTTTATGGCAACACTAGTCTAAGCCTAGACTAGGGCCAAACATACTTCAAATCAATATTATCATATACACCACAAGATATGGATATTCAATAATATCAAGAGACATGTTGTCATAATCCAACACTTTCCCGAAATAAGGTCTAAGGCAGGAACTATAGAAATTTAACATGCTCAACACCCAAACCCCTCCATACTCACGCAAATCAATAAACAAATGCCTAAACATGCTCAATCTCACGAGAGAAAACCACAGCCTACCAGAAAGCCGATCACGCGTGCTCCAACTCACGGTGCCGAATCTTTTCCCCTCCGAACGGTCTCCGAACGCTTCCCCACGAACACAAGGTTACTCACCTCGTCATTACGAATATATTGACACTAAAATTGTTATTTTCGGAGACGGACCCAAAATCGGGTCTAAAACGGGATTGTGGGGCCCACAATTGGAATCTCAAAATCGAATCCGTGGAAACGTCCCAAATACCTTACTAAACTAATACTCCAAAATTTTAGCACAAACAGATACCTAAAACACAGTAAATCAGCCACAACAATTAAAATGGGCAGCCCATTAATCACCAATTTCTGGAAAAACGAGACCCTTTCAACCCAAACAGATTATACCACGACGATCCTTGCGAAAAAATCTACAAGTTAGCCTCAAGAATGACTCAAAACGGACCTAAGATGAGCAAGATCTCACATTTCAAAATTCAATAACAATTCAATCCGAAAGTCATCCTAGCAGTGGCTAAATTCGATTCCTTACCTCAAACGAAGCCTCCTCTCGCGTTTCCGAGATCACCGCTAGATTCCCCACGAAATTCTCTTGAAGTTAGCCTCTTGAAGCACCTAATTTGGACTCAAAATGAAGGAGAAATTTGATGTTGAAGTTGAGAAAAAAAACTTGGACGACTTGTTCTTAAATCTGGAATTCCAGCCGCTGCCACGTGGCGTCACGTGGATCTGCCACGTCACCGCCGCGTCAAAGTTCTACAACCCTTCAAACTTAAATTTTGATGTTTCGAACTCGTTCGGAATCGGAAAAATACAAACCATATATGGAATCTAATTGGAAACGATATTTCGGACTCAACGGTGAAGGCGGAATTTCCATTTGGAGATTGCTTCGATGAAAAGTGGATCCCACACCCAGTATCGTTTGAGCCAGATTCCACAAATGTCATCTAAAGCCTCGGGAAGCGAACGAAGGGTCGTTCTAGACCAAAATCGATCTTCCGAAGCTAACCTAGTTGTCAGAATATTCATCGAGCACGACTCCCAAGAAGGTTGACCAAAGTCAACTTTTCAAGTTATAAAAATCTCCAAAACAGGGAAACGGGCCTAAAACCCAAACGAACGACCAGGCGACCGAACGGTCAGTGCCAGCAAGTCATAAATGACTTGGGGTCGCTATAGGAATGCTCTATACGAGGGAAAGAATTCTTTAATTTAAAAATGACCTGAAGGGTCATTACACAGAATAATGCAAATGACATGTTCACACAAATAATGAGGAGATGACCATTTTCATAACATTGCACAATTCACCACAATACAGTCATGATACAACATTAACAATGATTCAACAAGCCTTTCAAACAATTCTCAACACATCACACAAACAGTTGATCACATTACCTTTTATTATCCCTTTCTCATCATTAGAATTAATCAATGTGGACAAGTCAACCCATCACCAAGCCTCATTACCCTAAACACATATTACACGGAAATACATGAATTCCATACACTTAACAAGGGTTTAGAAATCCACTTGCCTTAAATAGTCGAACAATCACTCCGGGACTTGAGCCTTTCTCTTTCGTTGGGCTCCAAATCAATACAATCTATCCAAACAAATTACCACAATAAGATTTTGAAACTAACAACACCCACATTACTATGTGTTTAGCCTTGAACCAAAATTCACCCAAATTTATAATCAAGTTTGTAAATCTTGATGTCAATTAACATTTCAACTATCATACTTTCCAAGTTTCAAGTCTAGGGTTAAGTTTTGATTCCCTCAAATAGCATAATTTTAATGGTATCCACATACTACAATACACCTAATATGTAATTAGGTATCTCAATATATTAAAATCTTGATCACAATATGCTAACCAAAAATAAACATAGAAACCAACTTGTTAAGGAAGATAATACGCAGAACCTAAGCTAGCTACAACTTTTCTATTCCACTCATTATTATCTCATCATTAATTTCCTCATCATTATTCATCATGAAACATCAATCCACTGGCATAAATAAATACACCCAATCAAAAATAATTTACATTACAATATCTCCAACATTCTGTAAATATTCAACTATTCCAACCTACCAATTTAATAATTAATTAAACTTACTCCTAAAACTAGAACATACGAATTAGAGATGAAGATTAGTTAGGCGAATTCTTGTTTTACCTGGAGCGAGAATGCTTTCCTGTGGCGCCGAATTATGCCTCTGCTTCTATCATAAATATTTGTCTTTTCTTTGTAGTTAATAAAAACTAAACCCCAATCTACTTTAATTCATTCTCATACATGGGCCAAATGGGTATATGATATTAATAAAATTATATTCTTGGCCCATTAATTACTAATTATATTAATTGTTAAAGAATTCTTATCAATAAAATAACCATAGTTAAATGAGTAATTCAAAATTCTCATTAAAAATTTACAAAAAGGATCTTTTATGAAAGAGCGGTGACTAATTTTCAAAATGACCTAACAGGTCATTACAATAACGGAGGGTATCTGCATACCATTTATGATAGTTCAGGGGTATATTTGTCCTTTTTCCCTAAGTAATATTATGTTTGATATTTATTATATGGTAAGTTATTTATATATGAAATTAATATTGTATTTTATTTTGTAATTTAAAATGTTGCATACCTAATATACTCTATGTTTTTATTTGTTCATTTTTATTTGTCATTTATACTAAAAATAGATGTTTGTTTTTACTTGTCATTCTTTGTATATCAAGAGTAAAATATATTTATTCACATTTTACTCTTAATATTAATTACTCATTTCTCAAGACATAAGATTATACCTCAATCAATATAAGTGTTATAATTAATATCATTTCTTAAGAAAAGTGTAAAATTTAAAGTGAACAAATAAAAGTGAAAAAGAGAAAATATAAGTTATAAGAAAATTGTGTATTATAATTACTTGATTGACTCGAACACATTCTTGCTAACTCTCAACTATGCATTAATTGAGCCTTCCAATCTCAAAAGAAAGAAAACTATTTATTAATTTGTTAGAACTATATATATTGAAATATAATATAGAAAAGTTGATTCTTATTTTAAAATAATAAAAGTTGAGTTGAAAGGAATCTTATGGACCAAATGACTTGCCAATAGCAATTGTACTAGTAGACCATAATATAAAATAGTTGGGCAATTAATATGTTTTTGGTTGCAGTGTCCATAATAAACATTGACTATATATATGCATGTTGGCTTGCCCTATATTATGTACTTAAATTTTTTTTTTAAATGAGGAGCATTAATATTTGAATGACAAATATGAAAAACACTATGCTAGTTCTAGGAATAGTCAATCCAAGTATCACTTCCCAATACAATAATTAAAGTTTGGACATCCTCACCAACAACCCCCACTTTTATTTAAAAGAAAAAAAGCACTTTGTTTATGTCTTATTAACATTCTAACCTATCCATATTAATCTCCCTGCCTAATAACAGCGGTTTACTATTGACTTGGCATCTCTTAAAAAACAATAAATAATAAATGTAATATTACTATTTTATCCTTTAACTTTATTAAATTTAATATTTTGAAAAATGTGTTAGATGATAAATAGAGTAGTATTTATTAGCAAATATTGTTGGACAACAATATTTCGGTTGACTTCCAAATCATTACAATCTATTTAAATAAATAACCACAATAAGATTTTGGAACTAACAATACCTATGTTACCAAACCCAAAAACTCACCCAAATTTATAATTAAGTTCTTAGTCTTGATGCCAATTAACATATCAACTATCATATTTTTCAAGTTTCAAGTCTAGCGTTAAGTTTCAATTTCTCCAATATCATAAATCTAATGGTCTTCATATAATACAATATACCTAATATTTAGTTACATAAACCAATTTACCAAAACATAAATCACCATGTAATGACTATAAGAAAATACAAAATCTAAACCCAATTCGTCATTTGTAACTTGGAGCACGAAAAGAATGACAAACCTTACTACTAAGAACTCAACATCATCACGTTGGAATCCAAAATTACTACCAATGATTAAGCCATCATTACCTTAATTAGTGACCTTAAAATTCAACTTCCACCACTACAATTTGTCCCATAAACTTTTAAACAAAAAATTGCATTATATTTAAACTTTCATTCCTTTTCACCAATAATATATAACTAATAATGGAACAAAGTCTAGGTTGGAAAACAAATATTTCTCAATTTATAAAAATAAACCTAAAAATCGATAACCTTAACAATGGAACTACATAGAAAGCAATTATGCAAGTCTTACTTTGCCAATGATAAATTTTTCCTAATTGACAATTATTTCACCACTAACTTGTCAACAAAAAACCTTAAGGACCCACGTTGTGTTAACAACTAACAACAGCAAATTGAAATATTCAATTTTGCTTCTACACCCATCTATAAAATCTCTATCCTCCAAGTAACACATACCATACAATATTATTAAAGAATGCCCACCCAATACACAATATGTATAAAACAAAATTGGAACTTAATTAAGTTTTACCTGCAGTTTGAGGTATGACCAAATAATATTAACCCTCTTTCTTTAATTATTATTATTTTTACATGGGTCAAGTGATATAGGCTAATAATTAAATTATGAATTTGATCCATTAATCACCAATTAAAATAAATTATTTAAGATTACTCATAAATTAATTACCATAGTTAGATGAATAGTTTAAAATTCTCAAACCAACTTCACCGACTGATTAGAAATAATTCAGGAAAACTATCGGGAGGAATAAAATGGTAATTTTATGGAATTTCTAAAAAAAAAAAACATTTTTGGGGTCATTACAGTGCTATATCCATTTTTAAACCTGAAAAAAAATATGGGTTAACAACAATCATAAGCAAGCAGCCTAGAAACAATCACTGAATTGAAAATCAAACTTTTTAAAAAAAAATATAAATCGCAAACCAACTGAATAAATCGAAAAATCAAAAAAATAATTAATTCAATCTATTGTTTCCATATTTTGAACATTGAAAATACATCCCTAGAAGGAAAGGAACATACTCCCTCCGTCCCATTCTATGTGTCACTTTTCGGATTTTGAGATTCAATCAAGTCTAACTTTGACCGTAAGTTTTTCATAGATTTTTTAAACATTTTGAATTATTAATTATTGTGACTTATAGTACTTTTTAGTTTACAAATATATAAATTTCATTTCAAAAAAATTGAAGATTTCATGCGTAAATTTCAAACTTAAACTGTTTGACTCTCGAAAAATGAAAAGTGTCACATAAATTGAAACAAAAGGAGTAAGAAATATATTCTTTAAACAAAATGTTATTTGTTTCACACACTATAGCTAGCTAGCTAGAACTAGCTAGCCAGTATCACACACAAAAACACACATATATATGTGTAAACATACATATATATATATATATACTTTGCATATGTATAAATATGGCTATGAGCCATTGAATAGCATCGATGTTTTATTACTTAAGAAGGTGATTCTCTATTTCTTTTGTCACATGAAGGGCATAAGCCAGGAGAACGAGCGGCTCTGGTGTGTCTTCAGTTTTCTTCACGTACAAAAACGTCCATGTAGTCCAATGATGATCACATGATGTGATAATAGTGAAGGAATCGTACAACTCTAACAGATCTCCACCAATCACTTTCCAAGTGATTGTTTTAGTTTCATGATCGACGGCTTCAATCACTTGCTTTGACGTCTTAATTTTTCCATCTACAATCAATAAAATCGAAAATATAAGGAATTAAAGACAGAAGTAACCCGTTAAAATTTATAAAGTACATAAGCTTTTGGAGCAAGTAATATGACCATCAAAAAACTTTTTTACTAAAAATATCCAATTGGAAATGGACTTTCACAATATAAGATACACCTAAATGTAAAAAATTGATTCATATGTAGAGAGAGGGGAAATGTGTATATTTTACCGTCGTTATATGTCCATTCAACAATTGAACCAACATCTACAGCTTCACCTTCATGAATCTCAAAACTTTTGACCTTGCTAGGGCTTATGTTGGATATATGATGAGTTTTGGCATGAAAAATATCGTGAACCAAATGTCCTCCACACTTCACTTCCACCGAAGAAATCAACTTGCCCTTCAGACCCATATTTTATTTTATTTTGGTTTAACAAAAAGTTTTGAAAGAAAGTGGTGATAAAATGATTAGAAATGGTAGTCCTTATATAGATTTCAATTAGCCACACCAAAATTATTATATAACTATTTTAGGTGTGGTTGTTAGCCATTACTGAAAAAATGATTAAAAAAATAAGTATCTTATATATATATATATATATATATATATATATTAGGTTTAAAAGAGTCTCTTAAGCATTATTTGGGCAGTTTTGATGTTTTAACTTTGTCAAAAATGAGAATTGTCTTCCTCAAATATTTATTAAGCTTTAATTATTAAGTTAAATGGGAAAAAGCTATTTAATGAAACTCACATTTAGAACTATAGATTTAATAATATATATTATTTTTTATTTATTTAACGGAGAAGGGCCTAAAATGTCCTTCAAGTATTTGAACTGGTACAAAACTATACTTCATCCACCTTTCGGCCCTAAAATACCCCTGACGTCAATCTTTTGGCTCAAAAATATATTAATTCTTTGGCTCATACTTGCCTTTATTTTGTAACAGCCCCCTTAAAGTAAAATTATTAAATATTTATTTATTATGTTTCCTAATGTGATTGGTCAAAATTTAAACTTTTCTCAAATAAATAATAAAAACCATATATTTAGAATTTATTTTTAAAATAGTAAAAATCACAAATTATTCATATTTTGACCGAATACAATTGAAAATAATATTTAAAAAATAATTAATTTCATGATATCTTCTTATTGACCTTTTTTTAAAGCAACCCCTAATTTATTGTAACCCAACTTATAAATAGGGTAACTAAATCCATACTCACCCGACTGATTTCCAACTAAAACAAATTATTATTTTTAATAATGTGATTTTTTTTATCAATTATTCAAATGTTCATATTCTTTTAATTTGTATTATTGTCATGGTGGGGTGGGGGTGGGAGCAGTAACGAATTATTTATATACGGATGTTATCATTATTTCCCTCATCATTATTGATGAATTATTTATATATGGATGTTATCATTATTTCCCTCATCTTTTCTCCCTTGAGATTGTCATAAATTGAAAGAAATTAAAATTTAAAATGGTGAACAATATCCAAATACAAAAAGAAAATGGAAGAACGAGGAAGTGAAGTGGTGGGTGGGGGAGTGTAGAGAGTAGAGGACTAACTTTTTTTTATTCTCAATTTATTATGGAATTCAAAATCAAGTCACTCATATGAGCTCATATATTAATTAATTTCAAATTGTTTTAACGAAAAAGGGTCTAAAATGCCCTTAAACTATGAGATTTGGTACAATATTACCCTCCATCCACCTTATGAGTATGATCCGTTAGACATAAGGGTATTTTTGAGCCAAAAGGTTGACGTCAGGGGTATTTTGGAGCCAAAAGGTGGATGGAGGGTAGTTTTGTACCAATTCAAATAGTTCTGGGGCATTTTAGGTCCTTCTCCGTTTATTTATAGAGTTTGGTGCAACTTTTTGAAAGGTAAATTAAGTTCAATTATTTTTTGTCTATTTTTTTTTATTGTCTTGTGGTTTCTAGAACTTCGGTGTGAATTTTTTTATAGTTTTGGTTGATTCGTTTTCCATAGTGCAATTATTTCATGAAGATCAAACGTATTTATTTAATTTTTGACAAATTTAAAGGATCGACATTGCTTAGTTAATACTTAAGGAACTATTTTTAATCAACTATAAAAAATAAGAAATTATTTTGGTAACTTTCTCATCCAATTTATGTATATTTCTAACAAATTTAATCCTTCATAGTGAAATTCTAACCACTCAACTTATTTCTTTTTTTAAAAAAATACTTAAGGCTTGGAGCTGCATATCCAAATCTGCTAATTTTCTATTTTGTAAAGTTTTTTGGTAAATAAAATCAATTTACTTACAAAAAAAATAAATATCAAGAATAAAATCAAAAATCGTCTGATTAAATTAACAAGTGCTTAAAAGCTATGAAATCATGAGCTGAGGTCAATCAATTTATGACTTGTGATTGATTTTGACTTATAAATACTTGGCTAGCTATGAATATATACTTTAGCCTTTAGTTGTTTTCCACACATTTAAATAAGTCAAAATTGATTATAAGCCACATTGACCAGCTTATAAATTTAGTCAATAACCTCTAACTAATATTACAAATTCTCAATTATATATGACATATTGTTGGTTTTCTCTATACCTTCACATTAATTTATTAATTGAACTTAGCATTGTATATTGTTTGCTATGAGATTTGGATAGATATCATTACAATTTAAATTTTTTTAAATCATAACAAGAAAAATGTGTATTAGTATAGCTATATTTTCAACTTACAATTGAATTAATATTTACGATTTCACCTTTGATATCACAAAATCTTGGACCATAATAAGGCTTATATTGGATCTATAGTGAGTTTTGTAGTCTAAAATATAGATCTATAGACCTTTTTCACATCCAAAATGATATGCCAATAAATACTCCTTTTTTTTAAGTCAACCAAAGTTTTTCTCGATGCTTGAGAAATAGTATGCCAATAGACTTTTTTTTTTCTTTGCAAACTTGAAATACAATATGTTCTCTTTCAATTAGTTGTACCAAAAGCAATTATAAGTGAATGTCTCATCATGTATTCATTATAAAATTTAAAAAAAGTTAAATATTTGAAAATTAGAAGTTGTGTTCGGTCATGAATATAAATTGGATTTTTATTGACTTTTATAAGTAATTTTGAATGGAAAACAAAATTGAAATAACTTTTTGTTATTTTAAAATTCTGAAATTCAACTTTAAGTTAGATTTCGAAATTTTATGATCAAATATATTTTCCGAAGTTCAAGGTCAAAAGAAAATTCATGATCAACACCTCCAAATATATTACTTGTAAAATATGATCCACGAGGACTACAACATACACTACAACAAAATCAAACTTTTAGCGGCAATTAATACACATTAATAAAAAATGTTAAAGTCATTACACACATCAGTTAATTGTCATTGGATTCAATATTGTTATAGGCTTTAGGAACATTGACAAATAAAGTAAATTGCGTCTAAAAAATATATTAGGGGGAAATTAATCTATTATCGTTCATTAATTTTCAATAAAAATCATTTTTGATGATATCACGGAAGATTAGTAGCTGTAGCTCATTAATTATATGTACAATTAAATCTTGCCAAGTTAATATATATATATATATATATATATATATATATATATATATTGTCCTTCAACATGAAACTTCAACCACACAACTGTTTTGTTTTTTTTTAAAATGCAGAAGATAAGGTACAACTCACAAGGAATTCTTTTTAAAATAGCTAAATAATTCAAATGATAAAAATCTTAGAAAAGAAAATAGAAAACAATTCTTAAGATTTTTTTAAAGGCTAAATCTTTAAAAATAAGGTGTAATAGGGAAATAAAATAGAGGAAAAATAAAGCTTATTTCTTCCTTATTGATGGTGAAAAGGAGATTTGTTGTACTTTTAAATAGAAACACTCCTTTTAGTTATCGAAGGGAAGAGAAGAGGTACTCCGCTTGCACCGTCATTGCTCGGCTTTGACTTTGTCAAATATTTTGATAAATAATATGATTTATGCGATACTAAGAAAGTATATTGTTGGTTTTGTTTGTTTGTCAACTCTAGCCCAAATATCTATAGAATCGATTAGATTGGTATTCAGATTTTGATAAAATTTATTTTAAAATTTTCATTAATCATTTTCTTTACTAAATAGAAATAAATTACAACTTAATTAAACTCGCGAAATATACTCTTTATAAATTCAAATATAAAAGTTTAAAAAAAAAAAAACAATAAGTGTCCTATAATTTACTCTTTTATTGAGTTCATTAAAGTTTTGTAGTTTTAATTATTAATATTGTAGAACAGTGTCCATACTCCATGTCCATACTCCATTCTATCCCAAAGGAATCACTCCAAACTTTGGGCAATAATTCAAAACTTTGGGCAGATAATTTCATCATGCTATTTTGTCAATGGCCCCTAATATATAGTTCCGGATCAGAGGCGAACTCAGAATTTGTATACTTTGGATGCATCAATATTACCTTAGCTCAAATATGAGCTCTAAGATAAAAAAATAAAAACAGTGAAATAAACACTTTAGCTAGATTCGAACCAAGATCTCACGAGTGGATCCTCTAGCTTATATCAATAACACAATGACACTCATATGTTTTTCAGTGGTACACTGTTAATTATAACCTAATTTCTGTCAATTTTTAAAGATAGATATACATATATATACATGATTTTTTTTCCGAAGTCACCCACCTAGCGGGGTGGGTCCTCTGCATTCATCAATCATCATGCATATGTTAATGACATTATTATTTTTAATAATGATTAATCTTCTACTATTAAACTCATCATAAATGAAATTAAGAATTATAAAAATACTGCTACTCGACTTATGAATAAGGATAAAGTTTATATAATGGAACGTGTGGTGCATTATAAATTTAATACAAAGTCAAGCTCTTAATAAAGCCAAGCACTAAATTAAGATTGCCTTTCCAATTTTCATGTCATCATGAGTTAAGTGTGGGACAAAGCTTAACTAATCAAATTTATTTTTTTGTTATGACTTTGTGTAAAAATACACCTGTCGTTATTCCAAGAAATCCTTCAATTATGCAAGTATATCCAAAATATTCCTCACTCTAACAGTTATTCCAAAGTAACAAAAAAAAAAAAAAAAACAATCAATTATAACTTTGCACTATTTCAATTGGACATTTTTGCGTTGTTCTTTTATTTATTTATATTTATTTGGAGGGGGAGGGTTGAATGTGAGAAATATAATAAGATAAGAAAATAAATAGTAAAATACTTCTCATTTTAAGAAATAAAAAAAAATGAAGTATAGATTTTTCTTCTTCTTCTTCTAATTACGTGCATATTAGGTATGAGTTATTATTTCTGAACATTACTATGTACCTTTCTTGACTAAACTCTAAGAAAAATATGGGGAAAAAAAATTCAATTATAGTGATAAAAAAATCCTAAACACGTTAATTTTTTAACTTATCCTAAAAAAAATTATAGTCAAGAAATTTCATACCTAATATGCACGTAATAGATAATTTTAAATATCAATATAATTATAGTGATAAAAAATAATTTCACTTAATATATTTGAAATTTCATGATAATTATTTTTCAATTATTAAAAAAATTGTCTATGAATTTTACAGGTGTCAAAATAATATGAAAAATTGACTGAACCTAAACGTATTGAACCGATTTATATCATTTTTTAAATTAAGTTGTGGACTTTTATTTAAGTGTATAATCATTCCCGAACAATTAGGATGGTTTTTTATTTTGTAATAAAAACCGAAAAAATTTCGAACCGAATATCTTACATATATTTTATATATTAACAATATGTTGAATTTAATATAAATACATTTTATAACATTTTTCAAACATTAATATAATTACTTGGTCCTGAATATTATAATAGATACTTCATCAAACAATAAGGCAAAATTTATGCAAGCACTCCTATTAAATGTTTAAGATCAAACAATACGGTAACAAGGTTTTACATTCTTGACATTTTGGTGAAATTTTGAAGTGCTTCTTCAAGAAAATACTTGCGAAAGAAATCGCAAGTAAATACTTTAATAATAGTATATTTGAGGTGATATTTAAAAGTAAAAAAAATAAAAAATTAACCAAATTGTAGCAATACTGAAGAATGATTTAGACTGTTTTAAAAAAAACAAATTTTGGTTATATATTATAAAATACCTGAAAAATTAGAATGATATAATTTTTTAAAAATAATCGAACCGTTCCATTGACACCCCGAATTTTATCGAATTTGAACGACGTCTTATTATTTGTGGGTAGATAAAGGAGATCTTGTGGACAACGATATAAAAACAGCAAAATCTTTGGTTTCTATGACTTAAATTTTCTTGACCAAAATCTAATTTTTTTAATGTATCGTATCTGTTTATCTAATAATTTTCAATAATATCTCTATTCAACTAGGTCTAATGTGCTCTCTGAGATACAGAGAATTGAAAATATAGGTGGGTCGAGGATTAAGCCGGTTTGTATTGACTTTTGGCTTTTGATTTATAAGTTAAAATTAAAAAGTTAAAAATAAATTGGCTTATTTTTATGATTTTAGTTTGAAATCAGAGGCTTATAAGCACTTTTTAAAATTATTTCAATACTCAAAAAATGTTTAAAAGTTATTTTCGCTTAACAACAATTAAAATAAGTCAATCCAAATAGACACTACAAGTGTGTAGCTGTAGGACGAAGGTAGTAAGAGTGTACTACTAATAAAGGAAATTAAACTCGACTACCTAGCTACTAAATTTCTATCATAATCCTCGACCCTTATATCCTTCTCATATTCTTAGTAAGTTGTTGTAGGTCATGTCATGTCCTGGTTAATCACCTCTCTCCAATAGTTTTTGGACTACTTCTAACTCTCCTTAGACTAATCATAGCCTAACCCTCACACCTCCTCACCGAACATATGTGCATCTCCTCTTCACATCTTCGAAACATCTCATTTTAACCTCCCTCATCTTGTCCATCATAGAGGTCACTCATATCTTTGTTCCTAATCATATATCTCCTAGTATATCCGCACATTCATCTCAACATCCATATATATATATATATATTTATCGGAACCACATATTATAAGTACTAAATAACATCATATCCCTTCTAGTTTTCTATTTACCAAAAATCCCTTAAAAATGATGTTTGCGGGATACATAGCATTGTGCACAGGATACATTAGGTTTGATACATTCCACATAGCGGGATACATAGCGTTGTGCACGGGATACATTAGGTTTGATACATTCCACATAGCGGGATACATAGTGTTGTGCACGGGAAACATTAGGTTTGATACACTCCACATAGCGGCATACATAGCGTTGTGCACGGGACACATAGCGTTTGATACATTCCACATAGCGGGATGCATAGTGTTGTGCATGGGATACATGCGGGATACATAGGTAAAATAAGGGATTTTTGAAATAAGTAGGGATAAATGGATATTAAGGTAAGTAAAGGAGTGTAGTTAAGTAATTTGTCCTATATATAATGGATTATAAAGGGATGGATCCAAGTGATCAGGCCCATTCCAGATTTCCTAACAAGGCCCAAATTTATAAAAATCGAATTTTTGCCGAATAATCGTCCAAATATTTTGCTATTTATTTCTTAATTTTTAGTGTCTTGTTTAAGTACATAAGATCATAAACTTTATACAATCTTAAACATATATCATATACGTATATTTTTCTAATATATAGGATCAAAAAACCTTCATGCATTTTGAATATTTATACTTTTACTTTATATAATTACTAATTTACAATTAAATAGCCTTGTATATCGTTGGCATACATTCTTCTTATATAGAAGTGAGACTTGGGAGGACCAACACAGTGGGCCCCATGTGTTGGTCCTTCCAATGATAACAATAATAATAATAATAATAATAATATAATAATAATAATAATAATAATCTATCTATATATCTATCTATACCCATGAGTTGGTCCTTCCAATGATAACAATAATAATAATAATAATAATAATAATAATAATAATAATAATAATAATAATGATAATAACAATATAATAATAATCTATCTATATATAATAGGGGAGAAAAAAATGTCACGTGTCATTACCACAGTTATTCTTAATTTTTTTTTTAAAACTGATATTTTTAGTTAATTTAAATAATAAATTCAATATTAAAAACAAAGAACAATATAAAACATTTAAAAAAACGTTTTGAAACTTAACATTTAAATTCAATTTTAAAAACAAATAACAATATAAAACTACTTTTAAAAAAAATCTATTTTGGAACTTAATATTTAAATTCAACTTTAAAAATAAATAACAATATAAAACAATTTTTTTTTTAAAACATACATTTTGCAACTTACCTTATCCCTAAAATTCCTCACCCACTTACTTAACTTCCTTCCCCAAAAAAAAACAACCGTATTAACTCACTAAATTTAAATACGATAGTCTTTTCTTTAGTTTTTCCAAGAAAAAAAATGCATCTCAATAAAGGAAATTCAAAACAATAATAATCCTTACCGTTCATGGAAAGGTAATTTTTATTATTTTTATTATTATCTTTTCTTTTTGCCAATAATTGAATAATCGTCCAAATATTTTGCTTTTATTTATTTCTTAATTTTTTAGTGTCTTGTTTAAGTACATAAGATCATAAACTTTATACAATCTTAAACATATATCATATAATAAATGTATTTAACTATATTTAATTTACATATAAATGAAGATATATTTTTCTAATTTTATATTTAGGAGACTCAAAAAAATTACCTTCATGCATTTTGAATATTTATACTTTTACTTTATATAATTACTAATTTACAATTAAATAGCCATTATTTCAAATTTTATTATTTTCCGTATAAATAATTTTAAAAGTATAAAATTTAGCGTTGTTATATAAATTACTAAAAATAATTATTAAAATTATTTATCGATTAACAAAATAAACATCTTTTTTATATACATTGTGTATTTCTCATCTCTTCTACTTTAGAGATAAAAAAATTATTTCTTACTAACCCTATTTATCGTTATGATAAAACATTAAAAAATACTACTATATTACTCCTTATTAGAAGTGACACTTTAGAGGACGAACACGGCACTGCCAAGTTGTACACAAAACATTTTAAATAAAAATAAGTTTACATATTTAAATGATGAAAAATAATAATCTTAATTAGTTAGTTTTCATATCTTAATATATTATTATATTTAAGTTCAGATATCCAGTTACTTTTTGGGACACAACTAATATTGGGAAAACAAAAGAATATAAGAAAATAAATTAAAAAATAAACATAAAACAGAACAAAAAAGAGAATTAACTATGCAAAAGGATTCAAAAAAATTACACATACAAATTCCTATTTCTTTTAATTTTGCTTGGCTTAAACACAAAAATATTAAAAAGTATATTTCACGTTTTAAATAAATATTACATTCAATATAATAAATTACGTAACATAATAGGAGTTATATTTGTACATTCTTACACTAATAAAGAAATTAATTATAGAAAATGAAGACAATAAAAATAGAGTTATTGAGACAAATATTCTATTATTACTATATATTAGAAGACTCTAGGAATGACTATCATTGTGCCAATAAGATCACTACTAATGTCCAATATATTTATAAAATATATCAATGGGCCCCACCATCTTCCACTTAAATACTACATATTATATATTATTAATTACTATACTATAAATCACTACTAATATCCAATATATTTATCAAACTATATAAGTGGGCCCCACCACCTTCCACTTAAATACTATAGATTACATATTAATTACTATACTTTAAATCACTTAAATACTCCATATTATCTATTACAATAATTAACAATTATTTGACACTTTAAATTCTATCAATATCATATAAATTAGGATAAAAACCTAACATATAATATCTAAATTTATTTTAAAATAATATAAGTAATACTATACGTTAGAATAATTAACAGCTTAAATATTTCAAACTTATATGAAAAATTTACTTGACTCTCTAAATTCTATAGGTACCTCTTATTTGAAATGAGAGTTTGGGAGGACTAACACAGCACTAAAGAGATCTTTAAAATATTTTGAATTATTCATTATTATGAATTATAATATTTTGATTTTTACATAGTTTACAAATATATAAATTTCAGTTAAAAAAATTAAAGATATCATACGCAAATTTGATTTTCCATAAATAAAAAGTGTCACATAAAATGGGACAGACCAAGGATAACTCTCAATTAAATTTATTTCACTTTTTATTTTCCATTTTTAACATAATTTTTCAAGTTGGATTTCTAGGAATGATATAGTAGACCCATTTAAATTTTACTTTTTGCTTTTAAATTAGAGAACTTGGCCGCACTTCGCGCGATCATTAAAATTAAATATTTTTTATTAATTTTATATTTACTCTGTTGTTTAATCGTAATATTATTATTTGTTTTAATAATATGAAGATTGTGAAAAAAATAAAGCTTCAGAAATTTTACAGCTATTAAATGAGGAAGAATATATTTTTTAAAACAAATGCATCAGCAAATGAAATTTCTATTAAAAATATATTGAATAATGGCGTACTGATACCTTAATAGAATTTCCTATTCATTTAAAAAAAAATTCACCCTTTCAATTTTGTTATATCTTCTTATTTAGTAGAAGAATTATCATTTATTATATTCTAATCCACCTTAATTTGTACCATCAGAGTTTTAAGAATAAACATTAAATTTTAAATCGAAATAAAAAATCATTGAAAAGTGACAGAAAAAATAATAATAGTATATGAAAATTAAAATAAGCTACGAAATTTCCCAAAAATGATACATTTGGATTAAATTGCAAGTGATTAGAAAATTAATAAAACTTGATTAATTAGAATTTATTTAATTCATTTTAAAATAATAATTTAAACCAATATATTAAAACATGAAAATCATTTTAAATTAATTAAAGAAATAAAATTTTGACTAACCTTTTGAGCAAATGACTACGTAAGTGTGTCTGTATATATATATATATTTTATTTTTATTTTTTGATTGAAAAAGTTGACAAGTTTATTTGAGAAAAATACTTTAACTTGAAAACAATTTTTAAAATGAGTAAATGTGGATAAGTTAGAAGCATTAAAGAACATATTTTAATTTTATTTTCATTTTTAAGAACGAAGTTAATGGATGTATATAGTCCATCTTAGGACTTTTTGGAGGCTTGTCTCTGGGTTTCCAGCCCTGTGCTTCTGTTTTATGTGCCCGGCTGACTCGAATGATGAGAAAAATAAATAAATTATTAAGCCTTTATGGCTCAACTCGAGAATGCTAGGAGGAGAGTTCCACCATGGACTCGGAAGGGGTTTACATGCACACAAAGAGGAGAAGAATTAGAAAAAAAGAAAAGGTAAAACTTCCATCAAATATATGATCAAGTAATTAACTCTAGACGAAGGTAGACACATAAAAATTTTTTAAAGAGATGAGAACCTAATTAATAACATTATATTTCTGGACAAAAGGATGGTGATATTGTATTAAGAAATGAGAGCTAATTGTGGAAACTAATTAAGAATGGGACAAGCCATTAGAGAAAGTTTCCTAACTAAACAATATATATATAATATCTACTAAAGAGATGAAACAAGATCAATAGTGAACTAAACAAATTGATTACTAATCACAACTACATAAGGCAAGGAGGATGTGTATGTAGATAAGGCCTATTTAATGATAATGAAAGACTACTTATACAATACAAATAACTCAAAAGAAAGCTGAAATGGAGGAATACAACTAAATCAGTACATTAGTATCTAAGCAACTCACGAGACATACAAATTTAAAGCTTCCTTCAAGTAATGTGAGACAACCGTACTCATACACATTAGGTTCAAGTATCACCCACCGACAAGAAACGAAGGATATCAATTCGGAAAGTAAATAATTTAAAAGAGATGATTGAAAGGAACCGTGATTATTCATATCATAAACAATAAACATCAACAAGCGGCAACATGTGAAAAGTAAAACATATTTATTTATTGATTTTTTATTACTTCTTTTTTAGCAAAAATATAAGGACTACATTAGATACTAATAAACAAACAAACGAATTTAGAGCACTTACTCCACGGGAATAGGAAACAAAGCTTAGACAAAGCTAACAATGAAACCACCCCATTCACTCATACTTTTAAAGAAACCAAAGATGACATTTCCATGTTCAAGCATAACGTAACTTGATTGGGAATTTTTCCAAGCAAGCCCCTTTAAAGTCTCATGTATTCTTTAGACAAATAAATTAGGTATGAACTCATCATAAGCATAATCTATTCTAGCCAAAAAAGATGCTTTTAAAAAATAGGCTTTAGGAAGACATTTAGTTAGCTACATTGAAGAAGGAATTTTGATACTATTCGATATAGACGAGAGGAAGAAAGTACAATAACTAACATGCCAATCACTAAAGAACAAGATAAAATATTTAGCGATGACAAAATATCCATATCAAGAACAACTTTAAAATTAAACCGACATGCCTCGCAAGGACAAGAGGAGCAACCAATCAACCTAATAAAATTTTTAACACCACGGGAAAAGTTGGATACTTAAATAGTTCATAAAGATATCCTAATTTGACTCAAATTTATCTAAACGATCACAATGAGTGATAAAGCTCATGTTGAAACAAAACGATAAGCAAAACAACCTCGGGACTAGAAAAAGATTACAACTAAAGTGTATAATCCATATAGACACAAACAGAGGCAGCAAAAGAAAGAGTGCAAAATGAAGCCATGAGCTAAATAACATCTTGACTTAACACGAGCAGCTACTAAACTTAGCGACAAGATTGTCAACACAAACAACTTATTCAAAGGAAATCACACTATTATATAGTAGGACTCAAAGCGAACTCAAGGAGATGGGCCATCAACCGTGTTCAACAACAAGATTACTAAAATGTCATGAAAGGGACAACGACATTAGCGGGATGCATAGTGTTGTGCATGGGATACATGCGGGATACATATTTTATGAAGGTAAATCAATACGAGCTTCTTAGTCTTAACGAAATATAATAATTAACTTAATTATAAACTAACTAATTCAATTACAAAACGAATTAGCTCGAAATTATAACTATAACTTAAAGTAAATTAATAGAGTATTTAACTACGGGATTTTTTTTCGAAATAAGTAGGGATAAATGGATATTAAGGTAAGTAAAGGAGTTTATAGTTAATTTTCCATTTACGTATATTTTCTAATGTCCTTTCCTTATATATAATGGATTATAAACACTTCATTATTACCGTCATTTTCTAGCAAATAAATGAACAAAAATATCTCTAACTGTTTTTATCAAATTAAATTTAAGGACTATCTTTGGATAGACTTTCAGGTGTGCTTAACACATTTTCCTCGAGTAATCAAAATTCTTACCTAAAATCTCACTGATTCACGCAAATCAAATAAAGTTTACATTTACATTTCATTAAAACGTGATTTCCCTCATTTTTATTAAAATATTAGGTAGTGATTCTAAACATTTATCAAAACCAGAGACACAACTATTTTACATTGCATTGCAAACTATTTTAACTAATTTGAAATCAGGGTGCATCAAATTCCAGGTTCGATAAACTTAAGATCTTAAAAATGGTGAAGTTAGATATCTCAAGGCAGGAAGCCAAACATTGTTTTCAAGGCTAAAATCCTAAATACAATGTTGAACTAATAAAGTTATAAAATGCGAAAAGTAGAATCCTCAGAATCATATGATTCAGATATTTGACAAAATGAACAGATAAAAGATTGGAATAGCTTAAATGATCAATTTCAAGATCAGATGATCCACCTCTTCATCTGCTTGTATTAAAAAAAATGAATGTATTACTAAAAAATTTAAAAATTGAATTCATAGCATTTAAATATTAATTTGATTGTTTTATACCATAAAAATAAGGAAAAACTACAAGATATAGCAAACATCAACATATATTTAAGATAAATAGCTATAATTTACTTATTTTATATTATATGGATATAATTAAATATGAAATAGCAAAGTTAATTAATTACACATGAATAATCATTTCTTTTCAATTTTATATGTACATTAGCAAATATTAAATAGCAAAGTAATTAATACACGCCTAATCAATTATGTTGGGCATGTTTTACGGTGTTGGTTTTCATGTTTATCCTCTTCAATGTTTTCTCTTTCAATATTCATATATCATCGATTTTTGTTTATTTTTTTGAAAATCCTTCTGATTGACTATCCTTTTGCATGATTGTAAGGAGTGATTTTTGTGATTCATCTTCATTAAGCATATTTTAATTGCATTTTTTCTTGTTTTTATAAATATTATATTTGTATACATCTGTATGTTTCATCTATTTTCATAGGGTTTCGATTGGAGATTTTTTCCATTACAATGGTGGAAATCAATTTGAGATAATCTTTTTGTGTGTGTTTGTGTCATTCAATTTCTATAGTTTCAATTAGAATTAACCAAAAGGAACTCCAAGGGTGTGTTTGGTATGAAGGAAAATGTTTTCTTGGAAAACAAGTTGATTTTTGACTTATTTTCTCATGTTTGGTTGGTGAGTAGAAAATATTTTTCGAAAAAGATTTTTAGTATTTGATTTATGAATGAAAAATGTTTTTGAAAAATTTCTTTTATTTTTACTAGAGTAGAAAATAATTGTTGAAATTGAAAATATTTTTTAAAAACAGACTTAACTTTTTTTTGGGGGTGGGGGCTGGTAGGGGGTGGGTGGGGGTGGGGGGTCGGTGGGGGTCGAGGGTAGGGGTGAAAAATTGAAATTTTGAAGTTAAAAATATTTTTTAAAAACAAACTAAATTTGTTTTGGGGGGTGCGGGGGTGGGGGGGTGGCGGGGGGGCTGGTAGGGCGTGGGTGGGGGATCAAGGGTAGGGGTGAAAAATTGAAATTTTAAAGTTAACAATATTTTTTTAAAATAAACTTAAATTTTTTTTTGGGGGGGTGGGGGGTCGAGGGTAGGGGTGAAAAAATGAAATTTTGAAGTCAAAAATATTTTTTAAAAACAAACTTAAATTTTTTTTTGGGGGGTGGGTGGGCTGGTAGGGCGGAGGGGAGGGGGGTTGAGGGTAGGGGTGAAAAAATGAAATTTCGAAGTCGAAAATATTTTTTAAAAACAAACTTAATTTTTTTTTTTGGAGTGGGGGCTGGTAGTGGGTGGGTGGGGGCTGGGTAGGGGGTCGAGGGTAAGGGTGAAAAAATGAAATAATATTTTTGAAAACAAACTTAAATTTTTTTCTTTTTGAAGGGGGTGGATAGGGGTTGGAGGGGGGCGAGGGTAGGAGGTGGGGGGCGTAAAAAATAAAAAACTGAAATTAGAAATATCTTTTAAAAACAACTTTTAATATTTTTTTGGGAGGGGTGGTGGTAGGGGTGAGGGTGGGGTAAAAATATTGAATTTAAAAACAAACTTTAAATTATTTTTTTTGGGGGGGATGGGGGTGGTTGGGGGGCTGGTTTGAGGGTAAGGACCAAATAAATTAATTTTTTCAACAATTTTTTTTTTTAATTGGAAGTTGGAAGAAAATTTTGGAAAATGTTTTCCTTAAGTTTTGAAGGGAAGTCATTTTCCTAAATTTGAGGAAAACGAGTTGATTTGGAAAACATTTTCCAAAACATTTAACCCAACAAAACATGAGAAAGTTGGAAAAATGGAAAATGTTTTCCTTCATACCAAACACACCCTAAAACTTTTTACTCTAATGACAGACCAAACAAAGCACCATCTTTTGCTTTGTATTTGTATTCATTTGTATATTGAATTAAAGCACTATGTTTGTTATGAATTTGTATTTATCTATATTTTGTATTCAAATGTAAATATTTGTATTCATCTGTATTTTGTATTCAAATGTAAATATTTGTATTCATCTTTATTTTGTATTCAAATGTAAATATTTGTATTCATCTTTATTTTGTATTCAAATGTAAATATTTGTATTCATCTGTATTTTGTATTTAAATGTGTATTTATCAACATTATTATTAGAATAATTTCTTAATTTGGGTGGTTGATATTGAAATAAATTTTACCCCTTTCTTTTTCAGAGTCCTAATTAAATTATGTAGGACCTTACATTAAATTTCACCTCCATTATAGTTTTCCAGTTTGTGGTACAAAGATTGGCATGTGATATTGTCATAAATTTGATCTATTGTTACTTTGAGAGTTTGAGTAACCTAATTTGTACAAATTAAAAGCCTAAAAAAAAGCTATATATAATGACAAATTTGAATATGCCATCCAAAATCCTGAGTATTAGAGAAAATAATGTTAGAAGCGTCATCTTTAAATGAATTTTATAGTGCGTAATTTAGATTTTATCGTGACTTTAATGTAGACTTCGAACACTGAATGAGAAACTTAAAAACAGAATATGCACAGAAAGAAAATGAGATTGTGAGATTGTAAAGCTATTGGTGTAAACTACATAATCACAACGTGCAAAAAAAGTTTACAAAAAGGATAAAATGTATTTTTAAATTATGTGAAACTTAATAAAAATGATATGTTAATAGTTTGATCCAAAAATGTTTTTATCATCAATACTTTAGTTAAGAAATATTCCTATTATTAGTTTTGGGCAAAAAAGTTTTATTCATAATAAATATACTGTTTCTTTTCTTTGTAAACACGTTCTTTTTTCTAATAAAATATTGTAACTCATCATCAATTTTCATATATATATATATATATATATATATATATATATATAGATTATAGTAATTCATCATTAATTTTCATTCGAATTTTCATTTATATATTTAAACTGGACAAGTAAAAGTCAATGGAGAAAGTAATTCTTATATTATTTATTGTTCAGTATTGACTTGATACACCCTTCAATAAATATAATGATAATTTTATTTTATCACTTTTTAAATATAATAGATTTAATTTATTTTTAAAAATATATATTTTAAAATGACTATAATCAATAATAAGTATAAATTAAGAATTACTCTCTTTGTCCAACAATAGTTGTCCAGTATTGGCTTTGCACACTTCTTAAGAAATTTAAATAGAAGGGTAATATTATTATATCACCATTTGAATATAATAAATACAGTGTCTTGAAAAATATAATAGGAAAATGACTATAATTTATAATAAAGGTAAATTAGATACTAAGTGTAAAATTATCGATTAATTTCATAAAATGAATAAATATTGTTAAACTTCTCAAAATTGTATAATGGACAACTGGAGAGTAAACTATAACGGAAAAATCCTTTTGACCAGAAAATTTGGCCTGAATGGTAAAATAACATATTTCACAGTATGTTATTTTACCTTTTTGAACATTTTTACTCTTTTAACTTTAATATCTTTTAATTAAAAAATAGAAAAAAAATAGCAATTTATTTTAAAATAAAAAAGATATTATAGATTTTTTAAATTTCTGGGGAAAGTTTCTACTCATGTCTTTGAGGCAAACATTCATTTCATGGGAAAAATATATATACCTTTATAGTTCAAGAAAAGAGAATACCTTTTCCTCTCCTCTCTTTATGCAAGAATCTTTTGGACTATGCAAAAAACCATTAATTATTTATTATTTTGAGAGTAGGGCTTTAGCTAGCTTTGATTTTCTCCAACTAATTTTTGGGGAACTTTATATCTTAGTTTTGGTGAAACTCACCCAAGAAGTTTCTATATCTTCTTTTTAGATCTCTCCTTGAGAACAATATGGTACATTGTCCAATGCAAAGGTAACATACATTGAAAAAAACAAAAACTTCATTTGAAATATTTTTGCTCAACTTTTAAGGGACAACTAGTAAAAGATGCACAGTATTAATTATTAAATTATATGTAGTACTCTCACGGTTTCTTATTACTTGTTCACTTTTAAAGTGACACACTTATTAAAAAAAAAAAAAATTGATATAGTGAGTTTATAATTTTACCCCTATTAATTATGAAATGGATGAATTAAAAACTTAAGATTTTCAAAAAGTTCTACATTTTTCAAATTAATAAATTGAGGATATAATAGAGAAAAAAAGTTTGTCCTTTCTTAATTTGTCAAAATGAACAAATAATTAAGGACAACTAAAAAGAAAAAATGGACAAGTAATTAGGAACAAAGGGAGTATAAAAAATTGGATCTTCTAATGTAGCCAAAGTAAGTCCACTATTCACTTTGCAAGTGAAAAGTACAATGTGGTAATATCCAATTTATTTACCCAGCCACTGCCAGTTTACTTTTCACTATAGGAATGTATTATAGTTGGTTTGGTGATGAGGTATATAAGTATTAAATTTTATATAAGTAATAGGAAAAAAGGACGAATATACCCTCGAACTATTGTAAATGGTATGCAGATACTTTCTGTTATACTTTTGGACATTGATGCCCCTGCAATCCAAAAACTATCTCATATATATCCTTTATACTAACGGACATACATGTGTCATAATCTTATCCACTGACCCGACATTTATTAAATATCGGATCGACGGATAAGATTGTGCCACGTGTCCCTATTTAGTCTTCTGTTAAAGTGAAGGGCATGTATGCTTTAGTTTATGGACGGTAGGGGCACCAATGTCCCAAAAGTATAACGGAGGGTATCTGCATACCATTTACGATAGTTCAGGGGTATATTTGTCCTTTTTCCCTAAGTAATATTATGTTTGATATTTATTCTATGGTAAGTTATTTATATATGAAATTAATATTGTATTTTATTTTGTAATTTAAAATGTTGCATAACTAATATACTCTATGTTTTTATTTATTCATTTCTATTTGTCATTTATACTAAAAATAGATATTTGTTTTTACTTGTCATTCTTCGTATATCAAGAGTAAAATATATTTATTCACATTTTACTCTTAATATTAATTACTCATTTCTCAAGACATAAAATTATACCTCAATCAATATAAGTGTTATAATTAATATCATTTCTTAAAAAAAGTGTAAAATTTAAAGTGAACAAATAAAAGTGAAAAAGAGAAAGTATAAGTTATAAGAAAATTGTGTATTATAATTACTTGATTGACTCGAACACATTCTTGCTAGCTCTCAACTATGCATTAATTGAGCCTTCCAATCTCAAAAGAAAGAAAACTATTTATTAATTTGTTAGAACTATATATAGTGAAATATAATATAGAAAAGTTGATTCTTATTTTAAAATAATAAAAGTTGTGTTGAAAGGAATCTTATGGACCAAATGACTTGCCAATAGCAAATGTACTAGTAGACCATAATATAAAATAGTTGGGCAATTAATATGTTTTGGGTTGCAGTGTCCATAATAAACATTGACTATATATATGCATGTTGGCTTGCCCTATATTATGTACTTAAATTTTTTTTTAAAATGAGGAGCATTAATATTTGAATGACAAATATGAAAAACACTATGCTAGTTCTAGGAATAGTCAATCCAAGTATCACTTCCCAATACAATAATTAAAGTTTGGACAATCTCACTAACAACCCCCACTTTTATCTAAAAGGAAAAAAAAACACTTTGTTTATGTCTTGATTAACATTCTAACCTATCTATATTATAATCTCCCGGCCTAATAATAGTGATTTACTATTAATTTGGCATTCCTTAAAAAACAATAAATAATAGATGTAATATTACTATTTTATCCTTTTGCTTTATTAAATTTAATATTTCGAAAAATATGTTAAATAATAAATAGAGTAGTATTAGCATGGGTAAAATAGACACAAAAGGTAAATTATCTCTTGATTTTCTAAATTTAACAAATATTGCTGGACAACTACTTTAGTATAGTGGACAGATGTTGTTGGACAACTTTGACTAATATATACCTTATTAATTCTTTAATCTTAATTCATATATGTGCCTCTTAATTCTAGAATAATTCATGTTAAGGGAAAAGATAATTAATTCTCTCTTGATTGTTTAAATTGACAACTATTTTAGACAAATATTTTTGAAATACATGACAACTAAAGAGTAACGGGGAGTATAAAAGAAAAAAAAAGGTGATTAAAATAAGCAAGAACCGGGCAATTCTGCATGACCCACATTTTAGCCAATGTAACTTTTAGGAAGATCATTTATTAACTCAACAGAGCTGGGAATTTCTTGCTAATCAGGTGCCTTTTGACTTATTTAAATTTAACCCAACCCGCTTATTTGACATCTCAATTATCCCTCTCCACCACCTTCCACCACGCCCCACCTTCAACCCGCAACCCTCCATAGCCCCTGTCCGCACAACCTCACCTTTGACTTCGACCATCATAGTATTTTACTTAGATTATATATACTTTTTTAATAATATATTTTTATTCGTTTATCAAACATCAAAGAAGACTAAAGAGTAAGAAATTTAATATCAATAACAACATATTCAGTGTAATCACACAAATAACGATTACAGAGAATATAATAGACGAAAATATTACCCCTATATATACAAGATAGTAAAATTATTCTCGATAGATCTTCAATTTTAAAAAAAAAATCACTCAACATCACTTAACAATAAATCAAGATATATAACAATAGAGGGACTAACAAAAGTCAAAAGCCTCAAAGTTGAGAAAGAGGACCCTTAGCTAGAACCTCCATAGCAACTTTTTAGGTTTTCCACATCTTGCCATACTTTTGTTTCCCTTTTATGGGTTTTAAATAAACATATTATTTAGTAATTATTTGCAAATTAAATACTCTCTCTCTCTATATATAGTACGTACAAGAATTAAGAAACCAAGGCAACCTTCTATTTCTATTCTGAAACTTATACAAGTCCAATCACGCTGAAAAGATTTTGAACATAGGTGTTTTTAGATTATTTAATTCACGAAAAAAGATCAAAAATGTTTTTGAACTATATGAAACCGAACAAATATATTCTTAGTTAATAATTTGATCTAAAAATATTTTTGCCGTCAATAACTTTAGAGTTTTCATAACTTTATTTAAAAATGTCCTTGCCGTTAATATAATTTACTATTGAATATGTCGTTACATATTGATTATTAAAAAAGAAGGTATTAATTGTATATTGTGGTGTTTGAATATAATTAACTTGACATAGCTAATTTGAATACTTTCTATCTTCCATCAATACAAATACTGAATATATAACTCTATTTACTTAAAATTTGAACCTTGATCTTTTAATTAGGCGGTCGAAAGCAACAAACAAGCAATTTCTCAAATTGAAGAAGTAGTGACAATCGTCATTGAAGTTCATCATCACGAACAACGTACCCTACAACTCAAGTCAAATAGCTTTCAAGGTAGGTTTTCCCTCCTCTATCATATAAAGTACTGTGAGTTCAGATGAACCTCTCGCCTGACTCTGCCTCAACAACAAGTCAACAACTCCTTACACTAGGATCCTTAACAATTTTTTTCCTACTATAATAATACATACAATTGACTTTAATTTGTCGGAGTTAATATATTTCTATATTCTATCAAAAATATGGCAGTGCTTAAACACTGAAAAGAGAATTGTATTTACTGTGACCAAATGGCTGGCCAAAGATAAAAAGAATCAGCAAAAAGTAGCAGTATTCAGTAGCAGTAACTACTACATTTAATATATCAACAGACACTTTTTTTTTTTAATCAGAAGGTACAGAAAATAAAAAGAAGTCAGAAATAATTATTTTTACCTAATAATAATAATAATAATAATAATAAGAGTAAAATCAGGACATTTAACCCTCATTCAATTCTATTTTTCTTCTAGACTTTACTGGTGTGCTCTCTGCCCTATGCTTCTGAAATAATTTATTTTGTGTCTCACCCAATTTATATTAGTTGTATGAGGCTTCGTTTTGTCAAAAAAAAAAAAAGTTCAAAAATTGTAATATTTTAAGTATATATATATTTTTAAAAAATAATAATTAGAAAGTAGCAATTCAAATGATGTAGCTAAATTATAAAATTCGTTGTTAATTTTATTTAATAATGAATTAACAATGGAGTATCAAAAGATTTTGTCAATACTAACACTCGATAAACTTTGTAGCTAAATTCAATTTATTTATATTTTAGTGAAAAGCATAAGATTTAGGTCCATCAACATGTGAATGAAACAAAAAAAAATGCTAACACGATTATGAATTTAGGATTTTTATCAACTAGAGAAAAATTTTAAACTCTTTCAACTATTAAGTAATTTATAATCTTATGTTCAACCTGTTCAAACTCGATATATATATATATATATATACTACGGAAGAGTTTGGGTGAACCCCTCGTTACCCTCTAAAGGTGCCCATAATCACACAATCAATATCAATTGTATGTAAACAAAGTAGAGTTTATGAAATTGAAACCTCTACATTGAACAATGACTGAAAATTCTACTAGTAAAAGCATTGCTACTATTAATTCCAATACAGAGCAAAAAAAAAATAGAATAAAAGGCCCGTTGAACCGATGCATAGAGCATACCGCTTTAGCAAACCTCAACTGGTGTAATGCAGACAGTCTAACGTTTAGAAAAATTGAATAGTAGCAAAACTCCTAGTAGTGAACTATACTAGTTATGAAGAGGATTTGGACCTGTATGAACTAATCTCTTGTCTTCATCATACAATTTGTTTCCTCTGTTTCTTTTCTCCCCTGTTTCAACATTATGATCTGCGGAATTAATAGCAGTAACTTCATGAAAAAATCCGACTTTTCTTGGTGTTGCGTTTGGAGAGTGGGCAATTGACGATGATATACACAACTGAGAAAATATCAACATTATAGTCCATGCCCGAATAATGACTTCGATTCTTCTTCTTCTTCTTCTATTTTCCTCTTGAATTGTCATTGCATGCGCGTTAACCTAAAATGTTGACTTTAGTCATAGAAACTCAAAGGGTAACTTGAGCTACTATAATGTTGTAATATAGTTTTGTTGGAACATACTTGATAAGAATTAAGAGATGTTGATCGTTTGATTGGACTTGAAATATTCTATAAAAAAAGTGTTGGTGATCTCCTTGTCTTATGGTGTAAGTCACATGGAGAGAAAGAGGATCTTGACCCTTGAATCAAGGGAACCTTCTTATTTATATCTTATTTTTTTTCTGATTTTATGAAGCTTCGAACTCTGCACCAACTTATTTGCTTCTAACTATGCTTTTAGATATGCATCTTGGATGCTTATGCTTGGTAAAATAAATTTTAACTACTTTTTATATGCAAATTATTAGTTTCGTTTTTGGACTATTGACAGTCTTAAATACGTTCTTTTACTTGATTAACTAAACTTAAATATACATCTGATTTTGCAAGTTGAGTGAAATATATTCGCTAAATTCTCGTCAAGTTTACAGGCGTTTGCAACATTTTTCTTAATTTTTTATTAAGAGTTTCATGCTCCTACAAGAGTTTGAGACTACTTGATATGTCATGTGGTAGATTAGCGATGTATTGAAGTTCATTCAGTCAAGTAGAAAAGTGTTTTTAAGATTGTCGATAATTCAGAGACAAAATTGATAATTAGTTTAATTTCTGGACTATTAGCGGTGTGCCAGTTTTATTTTTGGACGATTGACAATCTTAAACACATTCTTTTACTGGACTAACTGAACTTAAATATACATCTGATTTTGCAAGTTGGGTGAAATACACCCCCTATATTTTCATCAAGTTTACGGGTGTTTTCAACACTATTCTCAATTTTTTTTATCAAAAGCTTGAAACCACTTGATATGTCATGTGGCAGATTAGCGGTGTATTGAAGTTCATCCAGTCAAGTAAAAAGAGTGTTTTTAAGACTGTTGATAATTTAAAGACAAAATTAAAAAATGTTTAAGAATGTTTTCATTATGCAATGTTTACGTAATATTAAAAAATAAAAAGATAGTTACATAAATTGAGATGTTAGAGTATATCTTGAACTCTTAATAAAATATGTAGTTTTATATGTATGTCCGAGTGGTTGGATTCTTATTAATACTATATATAGTGCGCGCATTGAAGCGGGGTGGGACTGTCCATTATTAATAGCCGTTGTCTACGGTATACTTTTTCTTTTTTTTAATGGTAAATATGAATTGCGAGGTAGTATTTATTCCGTTACGAATTCAAAATTTTCATTAAGAAGTTTGGAAAAAAAATAGTACTTAAAATTTAATCTTTGAGCCTTAATTGAATTTTGAAAACCCCATTTAAGTAGCTTATTCTAGATATTCTTACTAAACATCTTAGGATCCACACTACCCCATCTAAAAAAAAACATTTTTACCCTAAAGTTCACAAGAATCCCAAATAATTACTTACTTATTGGGAAATTAATTACCCTATTCTTGTCTTGTCAGTTGGATAAGTAAAAACTGTTTAATTTATTATTAATGTTTGAGATTTTTTGTTGGATTTTGTATAATATTCTCCTAATAAAGGAAAATTTTCTATAAAAAAAAAAACAAAACAAAAAGTAGCAATTATTTCCTTGTTTAACATAAATGACAATCATAAATCCTCAAGAATCTTAATGAATATTTTGAATATCTCATCGGAAAGGTTAAATTATTAAAAATTATATGTTAATATACTTAATTATATATGTTGTCATTACTTGTCAACATGCATCTTGACAGGCCAAAGAAATCCTTGATTAACAAATAACATGACCATTGCCTCAAATCGAACTGAAGAACCGAACTTTTGAAAGAAAAAATATTAATATTTTTAATCTTTTTCATTTTAAAAAAAAATATGATTTTCTACTTTCTTTAAGATGATATACATTCATTTCCAAATATGGGCAAAAAAGATCTTTTCTTTTGTTTTTCACCTAGTGTTTGATATTCATAATGAAACTCGACTAAATTTGAATTCAGGTCAGAATATCTCATATTAAAAGGTAAAATACTGTCTAATAAAAATGAGTTCGTATTCAGAAAAACTCGAATCTGAAAAAAATGATCTTTAGTTGTTTCTACAAAGCCATTATTAAGAAGTAGAATTATAACTTACATATAAAGGACATACAAGTAAAGACCAAACGCAGTAAATGATAAAGCAGGAAACAAGGTAGACTTAAATTAGAATGACAGCTAAACACGCGTTGATAATTCAATGCAGTCAAATGTTGTGTCATTTGCTTTTTTAGATTTTTTATTAAAAAAAATAATTCTGCCTCTCTACTCAAATCATTTAATATAATGTCTTTTTTGTTTCTATTCGATATTTGATATTTGTATTGAAGTTTAATTAATTTGAATTCACGCTATATAAGACTATATTCATAGGGAATTAAAGCGATTTCTACCAAATATATTTTCATACTCAAAACTCGAATCTAGAAAAAACATTTTAATCTACTATACCATATTCATGGATGGTCATTTAATACAATGCTGGTAATGTCTAAACATGTTTCTTAGCAAGTAGTAATAATACCTTTGAGATGTTTGCACATTTACATAGGCAAAAAGGAAAGAGAGGAGGAGAGGGAGTATGAGCAGTGTATTTTTATACCCTTTTTTTTTCTCAAATTATTTGTATAATTTTTTAAAAATAGGTTTTTAAATTAGTTGTTATGTTAGAAATTTAACATACAATTAATGATTATTTTTTAAAGATTACAATATCTCAATTATAGGAGATGCTTATTATAAAATAAGTATTCAATGAAAAAAATTATATCTTAATATAAATAAGGATAAAATGTTAAAACTTTCTTCTGATTAATATTTTCTTAAGGGAGGGATTAAAGAAAAGACACAATAGATAATCAAACGAAGCCATATTATAAGTCCTCAATGCACACTCCATTTTCTATCTCTAATGTATGGCAGTGTTTTATAAGGTTAAACTTATTTTGCTCTTATAAGGTTAAACACTCCTTCAGGTTGTTTAGCTTGAGACATACTTGATAGAATCACCTACGTGAGTGTAAAAATGTGGTTATCTTTTATGAAAAACTTGGATCGTCTTTCTAAGTACTCATGAGATCCAAGTTGTGCGTATGACTATAAAACACTTTGTTAGTATCACAAAATTTCATAAAATAAAGAATATAATCTGTGTTGGGTGGGTCTCAACTTATGTTTTATTCACGAATACTTCACTTTGGGGATGTTAGTTATTGTCTCATTTCATTGCGTGTTAATTCAGATCGAAAGATATTGATTCTTTTTTTAGGATAAAAAAAGTAACATATATTGGGTCCATGCTGACATGAACTTATGCATCTTGTATATAAATAACTATTCACCATTTTCTTTTAAGAGGAACTTACATAAATGTCACTAGTTTAGGAACTAATTACTTAGATACATTTTAGTTTGCAATATTACCTATCTTACCAAATTTTATTGCGTCGAGAAAATGTATCTCAAGATATATACATGCATAGGGTCAAAATTAGGTGTAATTTGTTCTAGATACATCGTATCCAAGTGGATTCATATGTATTTGGGATACATACAAATCTCACTCACCTCTCTCCCATTTCTCTCGCCACTCTCCTTTGTATTTGGTATCCCAGAGACATGCGAATCACACAAGATAAATATAGATACATATGTATCTAGTGTGTATCTACTTATGTGATTCGCATGTATATAGGATACATAACGAATCTTGCTCGCTTCTCTCCCTATTTTAGTGTATTTAGTAGTAGAAATATATGTATCTAAGTATATCTTCCTCAATATATGATAGGAAATCCTTAATTAGTGATAATATACCTAATATATATCTACGTAGTCTAATTACGTAGTTTTTCTATCTTTTAATGGATATTTCTTCGTATGAATATTCCTCCTCTTGCAAGAATTATACCTAAGGATTAGTATTTGTATCAAAGCAACGAAATAGTAGCGGTGCTCTTTTGACGGCAACGCAAATATATTTTATAATTAAAAAAAGGAAACAAAATCTATTTTATAAACAATAAGCAGGTTAGACCAAAATCTTAATTTTTATTGGTGGAGAAATCAATGGATTGATATATAATCTATTTAAACAAGGACATTAGAATTAAACTCAATTTGTAACACAAAAGACATAGAAAACACACACACACATATATATATGTGTGTGTGTGTGTGTTCAATTTTGAGAATTAGAATGTTAACCACATTCCTTATAATTGTAATTTGTAATCTTGGGGTTTAATTGTTTAGATGTGTGTGTGTGTGTTCAATTTTGAGAATTAGAATGTTAACCACATTCCTTATAATTGTAATTTGTAATCTTGGGGTTTAATTGTTTAGCAACAAGAGATTTTCCAAGTGCTAAATTATTGGGCTATATATGCATTGGTGGTATATATGACAAATATGGCCCATTTGTAGAAAGTTTATATTATGTTCTTGTAACATTAAAGAATGAGACACCAAATTAAGGTTATGATTACAATGTAACATCTCCTTGTCCTAATGATGATTTATTAGCTTATGGCCATGCTACTTAATTGCAGCTCAAATATAGCATCTTCAGATAATTGTGCTATTTGTGTAAGTCTTGCTAGAGCATACTTGATGACTACTTGTGATGGAAGGATTGGAGGTCAAGTCAAATTAGTTGGTTGCTCTATGAGGTACGAACAATACTCGTTCAGTTAATGAATTAGAGTCAAATCTTACTGTTACACGATCCACTCAGATTCAGTTCTTTGTTGATCAATAATCCTAGCTTTGTCTCTTTTCATGCATCACTCTTCTATTGCGGATGTTGTTTTATTGTTGTAATGGTGTTGTTGAGTTCAATTTCGTGGTTGATATTTGATTTCCTTAATGTGATTTTGTAATGTTTATTTAAGTTGCAAAATATGTGTCATAGCTTGGGTTGAGATAGATATTTTTCCTATAACGGAGGACGGACCGATGAAGGCGAGTCACAGAGAGAAGACTATGACAAGCTTCTAGAGAAAGGGTGAACATGATATCTTAGACGAATCTCACATCAGAATATAAGAAGAAAGTAAAGAGCTTTATAACGCATAACACAAGTTCACATGATACATACGCTTTTAAGCCTGATAATAGCGTAGCCCAAAAAACAAATATGTGAAATCTATTACACCAAAATGAACAATACGTGTGTGGGTTTGGGTTAAAACAAAAACTCCCAAAACAATTCACATATCGTATCATGAAATTCATATTTGTGATTATATATAAATGCTATAGCTTTCATAAAGTTCACAAACATGTACTATCTACAAATAGAGTATTTCATAAGTATGAATTCATTTGGAACATATTGTTTGACATTAACATATAGATGTAAAATGCATCATAAACATAAAACATGGTGTAACCCTTACCCGCTCTTCCCGACAATTAAGTACAAGTTTACTACTCCCGTCATTTCAACCTGTTTGTCCTATTTTGACATGATACAAAATTTAAAAAGGTAGAGTAGACTTTTAATTTGAAAAGTTGAAATTAAAGAGTTGCCAAAAAATGAAAGAAATTGATAATTTGAAACAAATTCAAAAGGAAAGTAAGACAAACAAATTGAAATAAATGAAGTAAAAATAACATTATCAATACTTAGTTCATACTCATTTGTGATGATTTTTGTACAATTAATTTTACCCAAACCCAATGTAGATAAGCCAAAAACACATCCACAAAACACTATGAATCATTAGATGTTGATTCAATTACCATTGTACAAGTTACAACTAGATATAGTAATAACAAATATTAGACCTTGAGCAACCTTTATTCCCAAAGGAACACTTTTTTTTAAAAAAAATTCCAAAGGAACACTCGAATATGCTCAAAGTTCCAAAAAAAAGATTCGTACATTCGTATAATCCCATAAATTTATGCCACTTTTTCCTTCCACGTGACCCAATTCTTCATCTTTCTACCTAAGGGGGTGGACGTGACGCCCATGTCATGATGGTGAGTGGGCTGACGAGGGTGGGTCACTGAGAAGGACTGACGTAGAACAATTCATTACTATTAAAAAATATAGAAACAACTATAAAATGGTAATTTTCAACTAATCCGTCGCTTAATAGCTTTCGGATGATTGAATAGTCTTATAATCCATAGCGAAATAGGATTAACATGAATTTTTTGTTGCTTAACTATAATTTTTTAATCTATCACTAATTTCTTATTTTTCAGTCGTTCACTATAAAAGTCAAAAGTCTCAAATAGTCGATTTTCACTCACTGTAGTTAAAAATGAACTGCTATTCCGAAATTTTAACATTCACAACGAAAATTTCATGCACTTGTGAAATTTAAGGAGTTGTTAGGAGTTTGGACATACAATTTTTTATTTTTTATTTTGTGTGTGTGTTTTTCAACTTTTTTTTTTCTTTAAATAATTGTTTGATCATTTATTGTGGTCAATTTTCTTCTAAATTTGTTCCCTCACAAGCATTTGTCAAACGAAATATATGTTCAAACATAACTTAAAGGTAAAGTTTTTTAGAGGTAAGGCGATTGCAAACGGTGGATACCATGAGTTATCCATATGTTATGATGGATAATATGTATTGATCCATATTTAACCCATTTAAAAATGAATCCAGTTGGTAACCATATATTTTAGGGATTACATAAATTTCATTAGTTCAATAGCTAATTACTTAGATATACTTTAGTTTGCAATATTATACATTTTTATCAGATTTTGGTGTGTTTCAGATACATGATGCTAAAATTAGGTGTAATTTGTTTTAGATACATTGTATTTAAGTGGATTCACATGTATTTGAGATACATAACAAATCATGTATGCCTCCCAATTTTCGCTCGTCTTTCCTCCTATTTTAGTGTATCTGGTAACAAAAATAGATATATCTAGGTGTTTCTTTGTCACGACTCAAATTGAGTCATGAGTGGCACCCACACTTCACTTCCTAAGTGGGCGGACCAAGGAATCTAAACCCCAACATATACCAATAATTCAACTACGACTAACAACAATAACGCGGAAGCTCCAAAACTTATTAAAGTAACCAATCAAATAAACCTCTAAAGTCTATTACATATTATCCGCAAAATCTGAAAGTCATCACATCAATGACATCTGTTCTTATCATATCAAGTCTAAAAGTATTAGAGAACCCAAAATGAGTAAATACGATGGCCCATGTCCGAAATTCAAGGACACCACGCCATAACTGAGAGAATCCAACACGAGCTAGAAGGAATAGCTCACCCTGAAATCTGATGTGCTGGAGATTGGCTAGAGCTGAGGGTGAGTCGAAGTCGATGGTACACTTGCTGCACTCCACAAAGAAAACGAAGAAGACATAAGTAGGGGTTAGTACAAGGAACACGTACTGAGTAGGTATCATCGGCCAACCCAAAATATAAACTAATATACAAGGAATAATAGTATAAAGTCGACTATAACACTTAGCAGGTGATAAGAAATCCCAACATGAACAAGTGACAGTTGAAGCAAGTACGTAATCAATCGCAATATCAAGCACACACATGAGGGCTCATGCCTCTACACCACACTCGTTTGGGAAATGTGTTCATTGAGATTGAGTACATTAAGTTAATTCAATATCTTTTTCCTTTAATGTTACCGTGTCGGAACGTGATACTCCTATCCAATTATACCGTGTCGGAACGTGACACTCCAATCCAATAATACCGTGTCGGAACATGACACTCCGATCCAAAAATACTGTGTCAAAACGTGACACTCCGATCCAAAAATACCGTGTCGGAACGTGACACTCCAATCCAATAATATTATTAATTTATCATTTATTATCACCATTTTTCAGTTCGTTAATAATATTACATCAAGCCTTCTTTATTCAAGACATAACTTCAATAGAGAGGTTTTCAGATTATAAATCTCACGGTCTCAGGATTTTAGACCAATCACAAATCACATAATCACACAGTCAAGTACATAGAGAACTTCACAATATCATTCAATGCATATCAATCGCTATTAAGAGTTTATCTATCACATAGAACAAACCATAACCTTTCTCCACCGAAGAACCGAAGTCCAGCAAGCTACTTCTCCAATACTTTTCCTTTTCTCAATGCCTCTGAACCTTTCCAATCTATCAAGTATATATGCATAATTTGTAAGTTTACGAGTCTATAAACACTTATATTATTTTATGTCTAAGCCTAGACCCAAAAACTCACCTAATTCTATAATAAATTTCCTAAAGTTCAAACCTAAGGGTAAGTCTTAATTTCTCCAATTGGCATAACTTTAATGATATTCGAATAATATAATATTTCTAATATTTAATTACATATCTCAATATATTACAACTTACCTTCTATTATGAAAATAAAATAATATTAATTAAAAATGGAAGCTAACTGGTGATGAACCAGTGGTGAGAACTATGCTAACTCTTAACACATATGCCATAAGTAATAACCTGACCTATTCAATTGTATAAACTACACTTCACTGGAGTATGTTGCCAACTTCAATCTATTACTATATGATGGAAATAACTAACTCAATTGCCAATCATTAATTGATCATTAAGAAGTCGTACAATAATGCCAAGAACTGACATGAATGACTAACCACGTTTTCCATACAATTTTTAATACATCAACACTAACAAACACAACCAACCAATATTATCTAATCACTGTAGTATCCATTCTTCTCAAATAACAATTTCCTACACCACATATTATAATGATTAACTTTCAATTCTTGACCAATACTATGCCATAATTATTCCCCAATTATGTTACTGTCATTACCCAGACAAACCCACAACAATATATCCCCCACCATTTTCATATACACAAGTTGTCATATCATCCTTCTAATTCATTATCCAATTACATACACACACACATACATACATACATACATATACATACATTCATTATCCACACACACACACACACACACTACCTTCCCTAATTATTACAACAACCTAACCTTTCAAACATTATTTGTTTTATCTTACCCCCAATTTGACCAATCATTACGTTCCTCAACTTTGCACCTTTCACTTATTTAATCTTTTTCCACTATTCATCATACAGACCCACTAACGATAATTAACCAATAATATACAATTAGAATGCTGGAAAAATTTCAGTGAAACAGTTACCTGAAGCCGTCTTCCCAATCTTTGCGACTCTTTTGGTTTTCCTTTCTTCTGCAGATTAATTATTAACCCTAATTATTATATGACTAATTATAAAAGAGGTAAAATTTGCTCACTACTAATTTTAGTGTTAATTCTTTAACCCCCAACTAACTTAATTATAAAAACTACCCCACTAATTTCATAATTGTAGTTACGAATAATCGAAAACACTTATTTAAAATCTATCGGAAGGGTATTTTATACAATAAAAGCTCTAATACTCAAAATGATCAAATGGGTCGTTACATTCTTTATCAATAATTAATAGAAAATCCTTAATTTGTGATAAAACACGTAATGTTTTTAAAATATAGATAACAATAATATATTTGATAGTGAAGTATTTGCGTAATTTCTCGGATACCCATTTTGTAAACCCGAATATCCGCAAAGTTGCTAAAAAGATTCGTAAATTCGCATAATCTCATAATTTATGCCATTTTTTTCTCCCTAAAATAAATACCCCTTTTTCTCGATCTCTCTGCTCACAAAAATCTCCTTCTTTATCGCATTGCCACACACCGATCTCACAGGTTCTTTCACTTTCCCTATGTTGCTCATTTCAATTTCAAGATTCCCTTTTTTTCAAATTTAAAATCGACCCATGTAACTAATAATAATGATTTTTTTAAAAAAAATTGAATCTTTTCTTTTTTTGTTGAGTTTCACGCTTCAATTACTCCTTTATGATCCTAATTGGGTTTTTATCTAATTTGAGCTGCTAGCTAGCAAGTTTAATGTATTGGGTATTGCATGGATGAATTTTTAAGTATCCATTGATGAAGCCTTTTATGTTCTGATTTGAGGTATTTGATCAGAAATGAAATGGGTTTTGCTTGGAATTTGGGGATATAGTTTTAATTGTCATTCATCCTGGTTAGCGGTGGGTGGGCGTGGGGTGTGGGGTGTGTGTGTATATATGTCTAATTGACTTCTTTTTTTATGCTTTGAAGAGTAAAGTTTTAGCTTCAAAGAAAATTGGTCTGATAACTTTCGTATTTTTAAATCAGTAAAGGTATGTGAGTTAATTATAATGCTGAAGCTTATGGGATAAAGCTTGAATTGTAAGTAAAAAGAAAAAAAGTAATCTTTTCCCGTTTATGTAAGTGCGTTGGTGGACAGAGTTACCTGGTACCTTTGTTGGTGACAGATAGTAAGTACTCACGCATGCAAGTTAATCCAGACACCATAATTGTTTGAAAAAAGTAATCTTTCTATGGACATTATTAAACCATGACATAAACAAGGGAATGGATCACCTTGAAAGGCTCATAAAAGAGTTTTTCAATAGTACACCATTTGATCTATATTAAGTTATTTATAGGTCTTGATTTGGAAGGTTCAACTAGTGACTTGAAGTTGATGTCCTTACATTGGAAAAATTCGATCTTTGAGAAATAGCTGAGTTCTAATTGTCATATCTGGACTTTAGGTACATCATTGACATGATGAGATTCTACTGCTATTTATTGGGTTGGAATGTGTAATGGATCCTATTGAGACGGAAAATGGCTAAAAATGATATTAGTTTAGCTACTGAAGTTTAATCCCGATCCCAGATCATTCAAAAATCACACTTTTTGAACATCGGAATTCGGATGTGGTTCAATAATGGAAGACACAATACTCAATAAATCGAACTTCTAAAATATCAATATCATATAGTTTCATTAACTTCTGGTACCTACTCCACAGTGCAGAGACAACCAATTCCCCTACAAGTTAACACCATCTATATCAGTTGTACAGGTCATAAACCTGGAAACAGTCGAGCTCCTAATTTTTTTGGCAATTAACGGCCGAGTTCCTAATTTCCCCCTCACAATATGAAGTTTTCAAAAGAAATAAACAAGTTAGGGGGTAAATTTTGAATTTGGAGAAGACATGGTGCAAACCAAAGAGGGTGCATATATATAGAGCATAAAACGCAAATTATTCAATGATTTTGTAAATAACACCTGCATGAAGCAGTGATTGTGTGGTTTGATGAATCCCTTGGATATATTTCTGATCAATGGAGGATTTCCTTTGCTTAAAAAATCTGTAATATGTAATCTTCATCAATCAAAAACATTAAGTTACAAATGATTCCTTTCCTTGTAACAGAAAATCAAAGGAGTGGTTGGATTACAACCATAACTGGTCGATATCGGTATCTGCATGTGTATGCTGGCAATCAGTCATATTCAATTGACTGATTGCCGAATTGCAGATGGGTGCCCAGAGTTCAGTGAAGCCTAAGACAGCCTTGGAGGGTGTGCATGGAGTGCAAGTGGTGCCTCATTCACCATTTGCATTGGAAGAGATAAAACAACATGGGGGCTTACATAAACGGAGCCATGCAAGTTTTCCTGTTGGAACACGACACCACCTAATAGTGCAGTAAGTGAAAATGAGGTTATCTTGGTTGACCTCTGATCATTTGTCTGGAGGTGCTTTTCTATCTTCTATAAGCAATGCAGATGATTGAATTGTCAATTCAGACCCAAAGTTAGGATTAGGGTTGACAAGAATTTGACTCATCATGTTATCTTGTTCACCAGGAGAGTTTGGCAGCAAAGGCCTGGTTGCCTCAGGCCCATCCGTTGCAGTTGCCATGGTAAACATACAAAGAACAATCACTTTATGAGTGTATAATACTGCCTCTACCATGTTTCTAATCTTTTAATTGTTTTCTTTTAGGTGATCGAACCGTTGCTGAAACTATTGCGAATGTGATCACTTCTCTTCCTTTTATTGCTCTTGGACTTCAGGCTCCGAGGTCAGAAATATATTTTGCTAGAGCTGCTTTATGATGACCATGTTTGATTACGCTCATAATTTTTAATTTCTTCTTTTGTTGCTGCAGGAAAAATCTTCATTGCAAACTTTATGCCAATTCATTGATTGGAGTTGGAATTGTCTCCAGTTTGTACCATGCTTCAAGAGGCAAAATAAGACGCTATATGAGATGGGCTGACTACTCAATGATAGCAACAGCAACAGTGGTAAGTCTTCAGCTGTTCATTTTACAGCTTTTCCGGATCTTTTATATTGCCCAGATATTCTAAGATACAATGTTGCTTGGAACATTAATCACACCAGAAATGCTTGCTGAAAATTATATTATTGATAACTACCTCATTCATCAACATCAAAAAGAAAAAAGTGCAAAGAATTGGAAAAGGTGTGTGACATTGACGTTGAAATAGCTGGTGAGGTGTGCTGATTGCTGAAATGGTTTTCTTGGTCTCCTTTTTGCTAAATTGTGTGAGAAGTATCTACTCTGCATTTGAAAGTGATGATGATTTGTGTTAGAGTGCTCAAGTTCCTAGAAATACTTTTATTTGGATGCTAATTAAATAGAGCTATACCGGAGAGTTAGTACACTACCTTGAGAATGTGTTTTAAGATTTTTTTTTCATCATGAACTTTCAATCAAACAGTACTTTTCCCAAAAAGAAGATGTGTTCTTCTACATTTTTAAGTCTCAAGTACCTAAAAGAAAATATTAAAAGTAAGCATTACCCTAATGCTTATTCTTATTTTTTCTGTATAGTATTCCTGGATAAATACATGTTTAAATGCAAGCAAGTTGGCCTAGACACCACCGTCATAAAAAAGTATTTTTTTTTAAACAGGTAAATATATTTTCATTCATAAATATGGCCAAATTGGTAGAAGGGGTATACCAAAAGGTAAAGCATCTACAAAAAGATGTCATTTTCTACAAACTCCACCCATTTGTGTGCACCAAAAGAAACAGAGACTATTCCTAACGGAGAGAAACTCGACTCCACTCCTTCAAAAGCTCTCCTATTTCTCTCTATCCAAACAATCCACATTAACGCAAGTGGAACCACGTTATAGACAACCTTCCGCTTTCTTAGATATTCCGTTGTCAAAATCACCCCTCTAGCAGTTAACCAAGTAAAAAACACACCTTCCTCTGCACCTTTGATATCCATATTATGTTACAAGGGAAAATATGGTCCTTCCTAACCAAAAGTTTGGACTCAGTTATCAATCTTTGAAACACTGACACTTCCCAATCTTGGAATTCTCTTTTAAATCTCAAGTGCCAAAAAGACTCCACCTTGTGTCCCCCCATTATGTTGTATTGTTGAGTCTCTTTGGCAAGATGTTCTCTACACCCTCTGAAATTCATCTTTCAATAATATTTCCCCACAAACAGTATGACCCCAAAAAGTTACTCTCCTTCCGTCTCCGATAAGAAAAAGTGGTGGCCAAGAATTATAACCTATTGGTACTGGTTATAGTCTACCTCATAATAAGTGTGGATCAATTATAACTGTCCCTTTTCGCCTTCCCTTTTATTTATCAAACATAAGCAAAATAGTTTGGTGATTTTCTCTCATATAAGTCCTTAGTGGAAAAGTTTCTAGTATCTAGTGGAGGTAACAAGTACCTGGTGGATTAATAAAGAACGTACAAACTGTCATCCATATCCAGAAAGTCTACAGTTGGGAAAGGGGTAGATCTGTGGGTGCTTTTCAACAGGTGGTTCTATGAAATTTTATAGCTTTAAAAGAAGCTAACATAACTGCTGACTTTTTTTGCAGTGTCTATCAAGGGCACTTAGAAATGAGAATCCAAAATTTCTGATGGCAGCATCTGCAGTCCTCCTACCAATCCAACCTTTGATGGTTTCTGCTGTGCACACTGGAATGATGGAGGTAGATATCTGCTTCTGAATGCTCGAATGAACTGAATTACACTACCATTTTAATCTCTTCTACGTAGCTCTTCCCTCGTCTGCAAAGAATATGATTTAATGGACTGTCTTCACTCTTTTTTTTTCCATTTAGGTTGCATTTGCCAAAAGAGCACTTCAAGATCCGGATCTAAGGATGAGTCACAATGTGCACAAAATGTCATCATTGCTAGGGGGTGCTCTTTTCATAGCTGATGATGTCTTTCCTGAAACACCTTTCTTGCATGCTGGTTGGCATCTTGCTGCTGCTGTTGGGGTGAGCACTTGCAATAAGCTTCTTGAGTAGGTCGCTATTATTCCAATATAATTCCTGCCAAATTTGTCGAAACCACTTGCCATTGCCTGCAAATATTTTCCATTTATTGAAACAAGAAGTGAAAAAGAACACACTGCAATCTTGTTTCAGTCTTGTAATTCAATGGTCTATCCTTATTACTATTCATTGTAGTGTTTATTGGTTTAGAGAAGTAGTGATAGACTGATAGGTATCTGTTATAGCTATGTGCTGTAGAACGATGGCAATTAGCGTTGCTTTTTATTATGATGCCAGTGTGAAACACTGTTTGCAGAATATGATTGTTCTTCAGTCTTGTGCTGAATGTCTAGTATTCTTGCAGACAACATCTTAACATATGGACTGAGTTTTCATGTGAATAATGTTGAATGCTGCAGTTTGTCTTAGATATGTTATTGAGAGTGTCTTGAATTCGTTTGTGCACCATTTGTTGTTAAAGTGCTTGTGTGGGCAGACTCTAGGACATTTTTTGTTGACAAATTTGCTCCGTCACCTGAGAATGACCATACACCAATAACCTGGTGGGAGGTGGCAAGTATCTCATGGATTTCTTCTTCCATACGAAAAAGATTGACGTCCACAACTTCCATCATAGTTGTTGGAAATATTCGCCTTATGGACTCTCTCATGCCAAGATTTTCACTGAATATCTCTTCATCTTTTGGTCTTCTTTTTGCCAAAACATCCATTAGCATGATGCCATAGCTATAAACATCACCATTAGTGGACACTATTCTCTCCGAGCCATATTCTTAAAAGAACAAAATTAAAAAGAATTACTCATCTAATACAATAGTACTTAATAAACAGGTAATACCAAAAACACTTGTGTGAAAACAAAAGAAAAAAGGGTATTTTTTTCAATATATAAGTGAAATAGAAAAAAGAGTGCAATATATCGTTAATTGGTACATATTTTTAGGAACATACACTTTAAGAACATACCTTGGGTTGAAAATTATGTCTTTTTTGGCCAAGGGTCTGAGTTATGCATATGTTAATTCTAGGTGTACATGGCCGAATCGGTTCGGATTTTTCAAATATCAAACCAAGCCATTTATGTTCAGTTTTTAAATATATAAATCAAATCAAACTAAGAAAACTCGAATTTTTTAACTTTGGTTTTTTTGGAGATATTCGGGTTTTTTCAATTTTTCTGACAAAGTATTCATACGAACATAAAATTAACTTTCACTTCAATTATTTCTTTAGTCCTACCAAAATACAATTATCTAAGGTGTTTTATAAGAAAATAGTACATAATGTGAGATGAGTGATGACACAATATTATTTAACCAAAAAAATAAACAATGAAATCACATAAAATAAATAGTGCAAATTAATTAGTATTTTGCTAATTTTTAACTTTTCTTTTACTAGATTAGGCTGAAGAGGAGGTGGGCTTTGGGCCTTAACCCATCAGCTTTTTTGTTTGTGTTTATTATTGAGGAATTGACACAAAGGCACAATTGCTACATAGAATTAGCAATTTATAGCCCAATTTTATTTAGCAATTAATAGTCCCAAAAAAATAATAGCATGTATTAGCCCAAAAGTAAATTAACTGTATTTTTATAGATTTACATTTTTACCATCGTGCAACCAATTGGCAATAAATAGAAGACGTGGGATTGTTTTGTGATTTTAAGTCCTATAACTAAGGAAGTTAGCATTTCAGTTTCCTTAAATTTCCAAACCCAACTCCATTATTAGTATATCTTTGAAAAAAACGTAGAGCAAATAAGAGCATAAGATATAAATGACACCTTTGATTGTTTTGATTCATTATAATGGAGAATGGGATAGTAATAATAATTTTGTAGATTGTTCCATAGAAGCGGTGGTTATCAATACGGATATTGATTTCAAATCCTCTATATGTTGATACTACTATTAATTCTTTTGAATTTCATTATAAAATCGATGACTTTTCAATATCGATGTTGAAACGAAACAATATAGAATTGCGAGTATACATACAATTGAAGAAAGAATAGGAAACTTTCAAATACTATCCATCATGTATGTGCTAAAGTTGAAGATGGAATTGTCAATACCAATTTGATTGCTATTGGTGTCAACAACACAAACACTTCATATTTTATTGGTTACAATCATATGATTGTCCGAGAGACTGTATTTTAATGAATGCAATATTATTGAGTGTGTTACTAAACCTATACTAACAGAATGTCAAGTTTACAAGAAATTTCTCTCTCTAATATCTATGATAAAAATAATTATGCTATTCGAATGATGTTTCAATTTAAGGTGAAAAGTTTAAATACGTCAAGGTATTATCAATTAAAAAAAAAACAATTATGTATACATTATGCATTCTCTAAAATAAATTATGTATATACTTATGTAATGAGTTTATTAGGCTAATGTATTCAATCGATTCGCATGTATTCATAATGTTTCACTCAAAGAATATTTATGAATACATTATAAATTTATGTATACATAATGTATTCATTCAATTAGTTCATGTATACAATTAAACGTATAGTTTCTGCTGCAATGTATATACATTTATGTATACATTAAATATGACTAATTCATGTATTGATTCAATTAGTAGTTATATACATTAAATTGAATGACTTTACATCAATGTATACAATTATTATATGTGTTATATTTTACTAATTCAAACCAAAGGGCATTACTAATGAAGCATCTTCAAATACTTTCTCTTGTAAAAAATGTATAGAATTGCAGTAAATAAAATTCTATAAACAGATTCTGCATTCAAGTTACACACTATTTTGTACTTATACCACCCCAAAAAAATATAAAATAAAGATTTATTTTTCCAAAAAAACTCATGAGATCCCTTTTACCCATGAAAATAAATATAAAAAAGATAACACATTATAATATCAATTTTTCCCCAATTAAATTGAAATCTTCAATTCCACAATAAAAAAATTCATATAGTTTGGCAATGACAGATTCAATATATATATATATATATTTGATAGAGCAAATATAGTCAAAAACAATGAAAAGAAATGATTTAGTATATTATCATACATTGGATGAACGTAAATACGGAAGAGAGAATTTAAGCAAATACAGAATATATGCATGTATGAAGAATTGTAAAAAGGTAAAAAAATAAATGTTAGAAAGAATCATTATTAACAAAGAATTGTTTAAAATAAGAAAAGAGAAGAAGAAAGAATAAAATTTTTACTTTTCAATAAATAAAGGATCGGTGAAAGAAAAAACATGTCTTGAGAAAAGTTTGGAGAAAATTAGGGAATAAAATAACATTTTAGAAGAAAAAAAAAACCCTTTCGAGTAAAAGAAAATATGGCTAATAAATGCCAAATAGATTTTCAAAAATCTTTGTTTTGCTAAAAGATTATAAGGGGGCTTTATTGACAATTTTAACTATAACATGTCATGCTATGCCATTTTTTCTTTATTATTGAGCAATTTTCACATATAGCAAACACAAAATTCGTATTTGTATATTATAGCAAAGTTTGCATAATTGTACTCCATAGCAAACATAAATATGTATATTTCGCTATACATATACAAAAGAAAGCAGTTGTATAATCTGCATTGGTATACATATACAAAAAGATCAATTGTATAAAGTGAGAGAGACGAGTGAGCGAGCGAGATCTGGTAGAGTGGCGAGCGAGATCTTGGAGAGTGGCGAGCGAGATCTGGGAGAGGGGAGAGAGGGAAACGAAAATATATGTATATATACAATTTTCACGCATTTTATACATTTGCGTTTTTGTACAAAGTGAGAGAGGCGAGTGAGAGAGCGAGATTTGGGAGAGTGGCGAGCGAGATCTGGAGAGGGGAGAGAGGGGAACGAAAATATATGTATATATACAATTTTCTCTCGCTTTATACAAACACAAACGCATCTTATACAATTTGTGTTTTTTGTATAAAGTGAGAGAGGCGAGTGAGAGAGTGAGATCTGGGAAAGTGGCGAGCAAGATCTGGGAGAGGGGAACGAAAATATATGTATATATACAATTTTCTCTCGCTTTATACAAACACAAACGCACTTTATACATTTGCGTTTGTATAAAAAATGAGAGAGGCTAAGGAGGGAACGAGAGTGGTGAGCGAGATTCACCAGGAGAGAGGTGAAATAACAACAATTTGCTATGAGGTACAATTAAATCAAACTATATTTATAGCATTTAATTTGAATTAATAATTTGTTATTATATACGATTTTCCCCTTATTAGAGTTTGAGCAATAAATTTTGAGCCCTTTGGCTCTTTTTGACCAAAAAATAACATAAAAAATATGTAACAAAAAATATTGCAGATTAATAAGTCATAATAAAAATGGTCATAATTTAAAAGTACCAAATCATGCTAAAATTAGTTTACTAAGTACTAACTATATGACTAAATATTTTTTAAAAACAACTAAAATTAGGTTATGTATTTAGTTGTCTAAATTAATGTAAATCTAAAGAACAAATATTCAACATTAGTGTTGAATTGATTATTTTTTTTGCTAGCATTAGTACCAATTTGATTTTGATTTGAGTTTTATTACCGTTACTAACATTTATGGACTATAATATTTATTGGGTCATTTAAAATTTTAAGTTTCAAAGTTGAAATAATATAGTATTTTGAGATAAAAACAATGAAACAATATAAGAAATATTTATAAATTATATCAAAGTAAATACTTTTATGTATAAAAAAATTTTTAAAAATTACTTATGTAATGTCATATTGATTTGGTCTCAAGTTGATTTTTTTAGTTAAAACCAAACCAACCCCAGTATAGTAAAAAAAAATCTCAATACCAAATTACTAGTCAATTTTTTTTTTCTCTCGATTTGACTCAACTTATGATTTGGTTGATTTATTTGAGCGCGGAAATAAGAAATAATTTTGGGTTTTTTCTAAAAAGGAAAAACACACATTAGTTGATACATAATTTTAGTAACATACCTTTTGGATGTTGATGGCGTTGACTAATTTCACAGTTTGCGTGATATTGACGAATAATATATTTTGGTATGTGTTTTTAAAAATATATTTTGAAGATATACCTTTTTTGTACATTGAATTGAAAATTATGCCTTTTTAGTTGGACTAAGTTATGCATCGGTCTACACATCTACACCTAAAAAAAAATAAAAAATTTGGGTCTTTTCTAAGACGAAAAACATACACACTAATTAGTACATATTTTTAGGGACATACACGACAATTTATTTTGATACATATTTTTAAGAAAATACATTTTTGGTACATTCGATTAAAAAATATTCCTTTTTTAGCCACAAATTAAATTATGCATAAGTCAACGTATTTGAGTTTTTCTAAAAAAGGAAAAAACACAAACAATAACCGATACATATTTTAAGAAAAATATCTTTATGATGTTGACGACGTTAACAGATTTCAAATGACATTGACGAATAATCCATTTTAGTACATACCTTTTATAAGCATACACTTTTGGTGTATTAAATAAAAAATTATGCTCTTTTAGCCAGTTATGCATATGTCAACACATCTAAGCCTAAAAATTAAAAAAAAAACAATCTTAAATCTTCTTTAAAAAGAATTACATACACAATAAGTAGAAACATATATTTTTTTAATATTAACAAACAATCCTTTTTGGTACACATTTTTGACCATATATCTTTTTAGTATATATTGAATTGAAAATTATTCCTTTTTAAGCGCTAGACTCATACTATAAATATGTCAAACACATCTAAACCCAATAATTTAAAAAAAAAAAAACAATTTTGGGAAAAAAAATCCTAATTTTCTTAATAAACTCTCTAAACAGAATTTCTGAAAACTTCTCCAAACAGGGAATACCAGCAGTTATGAATCCATCAACACATCAAAATGGTGGCCAAAACCCTAATGTGCTGCTGCAGCAGAAGGAGAAGATGAAGCAGAAGAAGGAGGAGCAGATGTCAATGAAGAAGTTGAGAGAAGCAGTCTTCAATTTGGCGAACAGTGAACCAAATGTGCGATTATCAGAGAAGCAAAAAGTAGTTCTTCAACAACGCATTTCACAATTCTTCTCTCGTCTTACTACTCCTGATCATCCTCCGTATGCTTGGGTAACTCATCTCTTCGTATAAAGTTTTCATCTTTCATTATAATTGAATTTATTTGTTTTTTGGTTTTCCATCCTGTGTCTGGTACTTGCATTGGAGTTCGAGTAATTTGGATTTGAATTTACATTGGTAGGCCCCACTCAAGGTTTCGAACAAAGATTTCTGGTCAAGGGTGGAGTAGTCTGGTGGTGGTATTATTGAATTTATTTGTTTTTTGGTTTTTCATCGTGTGTCTGGTACTTGCATTGGAGTTTGAGTAATTTGGTAGGCCCATTCAGGGGTTTCAAATAGAGACCATTGATTTAGGGAGGAACAGTCACATCCACTGCACCACATATGGTATTATAATTGAATTGTATGAAATTTTATTTCACCAATTAATCGTTTTTTGAAAGCAAAAAAAATAATTAGGGTTGATACTTGATTGTAATTTATCATGTGGGTTTGTTGTCGGAAACCGTCTCTCTACCTCCACGAGGTAGTGGTAAGGCATGCGGGTTGATACTTGATTGTAGTTTATCATGTGGTATGGTATGTTGGCATGCGGGTTGATACTTGATTGTAGTTTATCATGTGGTATGTTGTCGGAAACTGTCTCTCTAACTCCACGAGGTAGTGGTAAGGCATGCGGGTTGATACTTGATTGTAGTTTATCATGTGGTATGTTGTCGGAAATCGTCTCTCTGCCTCCACGAGGTACGAGGTAGTGGTAAGGCATGTGGGTTGATACTTGATTGTAGTTTATCATGTGGTATGTTGTCGGAAACCGTCTCTCTACCTCCACGAGGTAGTGGTAAGGCATGTGGGTTGATACTTGATTGTAGTTTATCATGTGGTCTGTTGTTGGAAACCGTCTCTCTACCTCCATGAGGTAGTGGTAAGGCATGCATACACTCTACACTTCTTAGACTCTACTTGTGTGAGTTTATTGAGTATGTTGTTGTTTGGTTACTCATCTCTTCATGTAAATTTTGTATCTTTAATTGTTGTAAGTGATTTGTACAAAGATAAATCTTTTTTTTTTGAAAAAGAATGGAGGGGGCTGTTGAGAATGTGGCCTAAGCTTTTTAGTAGCAAATCAAAATATGAAGGAAGTTTTATTTATTGGGATTTCTGGGAAAAAATGGATTCTTGGATTATAGTTTTCGTTTTGGCTGCTTATGAAGTTAGCCTTCCTAGATGTGTGTGTGTGTATGAGTTTAAAGAGCAGGGAATTTCTTCTGTGATTATGTGATGGGGCATTTTGAATTAAATTATTGAGTACTAAATATTCTTTTGAAAAATGAAATATTTGTTCGATTTTTTGTTAATATGCGCTTGTCAGACTCTTGTCGATTCTGTTAATTTTGTGTTATTGATTTCATATGTATCGAGGGAAACGTGAGATTGCTTTTGTTATTATAATGTTAATACCGTCCCCAGATACTAGCCGAAAAAGATTTGGTTTTGGAAGTTCTTTTCTTAATAAGAGCTTGAGTAATCTCAGTAGCAATTTGAATTCAGACCTCGGAGACTTGATTAGCTATTTCTCTTTTTTCCGACATCGCTTTAGGAGTAACAGTGAATAGTTTTGAAATCTTGTTATTTGGATTTTTTCAAGTTTCCATATAGGTGAAGTGAGTTTATGGTCTAATCAAATGTTTTCTTTTGTTATAGATGATTGAAAAGGCCTTGCAAGAATTGAAGGAAAAAGGGGGTTCTAGTGAAGACTCAATATCTAAGTTTATCATGGAAGAACATGCCAGTTTGCCATATGCTCATACGACCATGCTGAAACATCATCTACAGAAGATGACTGAAAAGGGAGAAATCCGTATGATTGGAGGACGGTTTTTGCTTCCCGGTGACTGCGAAAGCGTGGTTCCAAATAAAAAAAGAAAGAGGAAGAAAAGGGGGAAGTCGGTTATTAAAAAAAAGCAGTCAGGGCAGAAGGAAAAGGAGGAGGAAAAGCAGGTGCAGCATGATGATGTGGAAGTTGTTGCAGAACAGAAGGATTTGGATGAACAACAAAATGACGTCACTGTTGATGAAAATTGTGGGCAAGAAAATCAAATGCATGAAGAATATTTGGAGTTGAATGAGCATCATAATGCACCGAGCACAGATAAAGAAGATGGGCAATTAAGTGACCAGCAAAATTCTGTAACTGGAAATAAAGTTATTTGTGGAAGAGTTCTAAGGAGTACAATACATAAACAGAAAGGGAAAGAACAACTTGATGCTACTGGAGGATCACTGCAATCCTCCATTGCTGCTGAGAGTGCTATAGGTTGTAATTCGGAGTTGCAGCTATCGCAGCTTAGTCTCAGCACAGTTGAGGAAACAGCTGATATTAGTAACTTATATCCACAAGAAATTCTGGAAAATGAACAACCTGGAGATGACCTGCCTCTACTTTTAAGTCCTGAAGCACCTCCAGGTTTTGAGCTTGTGGTGGTGGAGGATGCCACAGAAAATAAAGCACATACCTCTTCGTCAGTAGGTTTGGATTTACCAAAAGAAGACCATGTTATGTCTCAGAGTTCTGACAAACCTAGTGAAGAGGAGGCTGTTGCTGAGGATCTGTTGAAGACTAAGAAGCAGAAAAAGAAGCACCACGGCTGGCAGCAAACAAATAGGCCAATGACTAGGGCGCTAGCGAAAGGAACAGTAACTCCAAATGAACAACCTAGGTCAGGTAGAAACAGAAAACAATTACAGTTAGCTATGGAGAGCTCATCAGATCGTGCACAAAGACAACTGAAGCGCTGGAGCAAAATCCCAGTTGAACCTAAATCAGTAATTACCTCTAAACTGAAACAATTGGCATTGTGTGACTCAGCGGATCAACAGTTAGTACTTATGGAAGAGCCTTTAAGCATCTCTAAACCATTATGTGTCTCAGCGGATCAACATTTAGTACAGATGGAAGAGCCATTGGCATTGGCAATAAGTGAGGAGGCATTGAATTTGACTGATCCTCAACAAGAGGTGCAATTGAAGCAGCCAAAAGTTAAGCGTTGTGGGAGGTCTCTCAAGGGCAAGGAGGATGTGGCTGATCCAGATACTACACTTTTGAAGGATTTAGGATCATCCAAGAAGCTAACAAAGAAACAAACTCATTGAGGTGTAGGAAGGCGTAGGAATGCACAGTAAAGTGAGCATTGCAGTTCCTTCATTCTCTCTCTTACGACGACAAAAGGTATAAATATACCCCAGAAGCTCAAATGTTAGTAAATAATTGCTTGTATATTCACTTATGTTTTCAAACTTGACCCCATACAGTAGAGGTACAAAATAGTAATTCGAACTAATATCTTGACTGACATACTTATTTGAAAGAAGCTATAACATTGCTTACCAATTGCTCGCAGCTCTATTTTCTTTGAAGTTTTCTCTATATAGTAGAGGTTATGACAGAGTAATCCAGCAATGAAGTACTATAATATGTGAAAAGGAAGTTAGTATTGACTTTATTTCTCCACTTTGTTTGGGATTGACGTGTAGTTGATTGATTGATATTGGCTCGTCTAATCTGATACTTGAGTTCCATGTCTATTCAAGGAATTCAACTAACTATAACCAAATCTATCTGAGCTTTGCAGGTCTATACTTAAGTTAGTGTGTATATGAAGAAATTATTGGTGGAAACACGAATCCAGATTAGTCGGGTTGGTGAGTAGCAGATACCGGATGGTTATACCAAAAGGCGAAGTGTATATGAAGCTCTCTCTTGGATATGTTTTATTTCTCAAATTGGAATTTCAGTTAGCATATTTTAGTTTTATCAGAATCTGGACCTTTTCTTCATATGTAAATGGCCAGATTTATTTCTTTCAGTTATTGTTTTATTTGAACTTGGATTTCTTATAATATGGTCTTCTTAAGATATTGCCATGTTCATATTTCATTTGTGGAACATCTTTCCATTTTTGCTTTTATATTTTTCAATATTTAAGGGTTGTTTGGTTAGAACAAGTTATCTCAGGATATGTTATTACACCATGTATAAAGGATAACTTATCCTATCATTAAAGTATAAATGGTGGATAAATAATTTCAGGACTATCTAATATTTTCAACTAGGCATAGTATAAAGTTAACCTACATTTAAACGTGGAATTATTAAACTAATACCTCACACCAAATGACTACAATAGGAAATAGCTAAGAAATATGCAAATACCAAATGATTGAGACATTTCAACCAAGTATAACAAAGGGGAGATTTCATGATGTCCTATTGAACTAGTATTTTCTTTTTCTAAATTAAACGCAGTTCAGTGGTGTGTGGTTGTGGATGCTGCATCTTTTCTTTTTTGTCATAGTGTTTGATATTTATTTTGAGAATCGATTTAATTTAGATTCACATTCTGTAATAAAGACAATTTTATATTAAAGACTTGAACACAAGACTTATAATTAAGAATGAAAACACTTATTTTCTTTGTGTTTTCATAAAAAGCTAGATCACGAAGAAATATTTATAAAAAAAAAATAATGATTAAAAACGTGTGAAGTTTTATTTTGTTTACAAATTTTTTACTTTGAACTATCAAGTGTTCGCATTTTTTATCTAAATTATCATCACCTATTTGTCAAAATACACTTTAACTAGTATCTGATGGTGCATGGTGTAGACATTTTTTGGCATTAAAAATGGTACTACACGTTGATAATGAAAATTTAACCAAAACAAAAATAGTTGTCAAATGAATTATCACTTTTTGCGAGTTTCTCTATCTAAACTATTAGATGTATGAGTTTTCTATCTGAACTATCACTAGCTATTTATCAAATACACCTCGAAATTAATGAGTCAGTTATCATGTGGATGAAATTTTATGAGCAAATTAAGTTGTTGTGCTCTGTTTTTACAATTGTATTCAAACATTTGGACTATTCATATGAGGTTGTTTTGATAAATAATTAATAATAGTTCATATAAAAAATGCAAACACGTGATAGTTATGAAACTCGAAATAAAAAGATACTTCAAATTTTTTTTATATCCCGTTATCTCTTATAAAAATGTATTAAATTAATACACAATGGATTTATTATTTACTTATTAGATTACTTCTTAGTTCTTACCTACTCTTTATTTTATTTTATTTTTGGGTAAAAAGCTCAACTTGGTATTTGGTCAAAGCTTATTCCAGTTTTTTCTAGTTCATTTAATTATTAAAAAAAATTAAGTTGATTAAGCTCAACTTTTTTGACTGAACATGTCAGGCTGGATTCAATTAAGTCGTGTGATTATCAATTTTAAATAAAATTATTCTTTTGGGTTCAAGTATGAAGCAATTTATTGGGTGGATATGGAAAATATTTTTTTATGAAAAATATCTTTAAGTAAAATAAGTGGGTTTTTTTGGTTAGATATGTAAATAAAAAATATTATTCTAAATATTCGTAAAGACAAAATAAATTTATTAAATAATAATTAAAATGAAAAATAAAAATAAAATAACAACACGATTACAATAAATTATTCATGACATAATTACATAACGACGGATTTAAGCCATCAGGTATATTTTTGTCTTTGTTTTAAATTAATACAACACATTTTTTTTGTGCCATAATCAGCAAATTAGGGAACGAGTCTACATGAATTATAGGACCCACAAACTTTAATGCTGAATTAGAAAAAGTAGACAAGTTGGATGGGCTAATTATGTATTAGCCTTTTAATTTTAGTTTGGATTCACACTATATAAAAAGTACTTATTACACTAAATTTATTTTTATTTTTTTAGTCTTAATATATTTAATACATTTTAATTGAATTTTTTTTTTCAAAATTTACGGTTGAATAGATAATATGATAACTAATTATATAGTTATAAATCGTTTTTCATTAACAAAAAAATGTGAACTAAAAGTTTACTTTTTTTAAAAAATATATAAAAAGATATTATTCTTCTAAAATAATTTAAAAAGAAAAATATTATAGCAAGTGCAACAAAGAAAGTGTGGTATAAATTATTAGATTTAGATATGGCCTATCATTAACATACTTTTTGTGTTACATCAACAATTAGTGGATAATGACTTTACTTTTGAACAAATCTACGTAGGTCATAGATTAGGACCCCCACAATTTTTAATGCCTAATTGTCAAATGTAGACAAGTTGGATGAACTAACGATAACAACAACATATTTGGTAAATCCTATAAAGTGGTTATGAAGAGAGTAAAATACGTGCACATCTTATTTTGATTTGTTATTTTGTAGAGGTAGAAAAGTTGCTTTCGAAAGACCATCAATTCAAGTGAAACATATCAAATATTGATGAAAAGAAAGATGACTATGAAAAAATATGACAACTAATAGAAAAACAGTGCAAAACAAACATACAAGAAATAATAGCATTGACAAAATAGTGTGATCACTTAAACATAATAAACAATAGATGATAACAAATAACAAAAGCAAGAAACTATATGAATAAGGCTAATACTACCACCAGTTCTAATCCCATTGAATAATAAGACAACACTTGACTACTAGTTTTTTTTACCTTAATTGATTATCGACCTCCATATTCTCTTGTCTATAGTCATGTCCTCGATAAGTTGCAAGTACATAATGTCATGTCTAATCATTTCTCTCTAATACTTCTCCGGTCTACCTCTACATCTCCTCAGACCCATCATAGAGAACATCTCACACCTCTTTATTTGGGCAAACGTGCATCTCCTCCTCATATTCCTAGACCATCTCAGTCTCACCTCCCTCATCTTTTTCACCACAAAATTCACTCTCATCTTGTCCCAAACATTTTTATTCCTAATCATATTTCTCCTAGTATGTACACATCTATCTCAAACTTCCTAATTCTACTTTCATCTTCTGAAGAAAAGTTCTTGATCAGCTAAAACTCTGGCCCATTCAACATAAACTAATCTAACAATTATTTTATAAAACTTATATTTAAGTCTTCCTGACATATTCTTATTATGCAGGACACCGAATGCAAATCTCTACTTCATCCACGCCATTCTAATATGATGTGAAACATCATCATCAATTTCTCTGTTCGTTTAGATTATCGACCCAAGATACTTGAAACTTTCTTTGTTGGAGATGATTTATGTATCAATTTTTAATTTCACATATGTCGCATAAATTATGTAATTGAACTAACATTTTAAGTATGACACTTTAGTCCTGCTCAACATAAACACTTTAAATTCTAGGGTATGTTTTTAAGCCTCCAAGCCATCGTTAACATACACTAGATGATTATTTAAAAATATGCCACGTCAGTTCATCTATCACCAAGAAAATAAATATGGGTTAAGAGTTGATTCTTGGTGCAGTTCTATCACAACTAGAAATTGCTTTGAGCCCTCTTCTATTATTTTCAATCGGATCTTGACTCCATTATATGTTTCATAATCACTCTAACGTAAGATACAAGTACACCTCTAACCTCCAAACATCTTCACAGAAATCTCTAGGAACTTTATCACATGTGTTTTTAGGTCAATGAACATCATATATAAGTCCATCTTATTATCTCTATACTGCTTCATCAATCTCCTTATGTGATTAGTAGTTGAACATTCCGACATGAATTCAAATTAGGTTTTGGTAATAGACACTTTCCCTCGCCCTCATTTCCACTATCCCTTTCAAACTTTCATAGTGTGTCTTTTCAACATGATACCCCCGTAATTATTGTAATTATGAATATCACCCTTATTCATACATAACAAGATCATTATACTCCACCTACATTCTTCGGCATTTTTGACATTTAAATGACGTCAAACAATTCAATTACTTTATACTTGTGTTATCTGTGCTTTTTTAAAATATCGTTTGGCTCGATCACCCTCTCCTTTCCAATCTTACAAATGACCTCTTTAACCTCCTCAAACTCTATACTCGTACAATACTCTAAATCTTGGTTTCTCAAAGTGCTCTATTTGCTCTAACACAATAACTTAGTACATCTCTTCATTCAAGAGCTTATGGAAGTATGTTTGTTATCTTCCTTTAATATGACCTCTTCCATTGATACTTTCATACTCATTTAATACTCAATAGGTCATTCTCTCTCCTTCTCTTAATCTCCAAACTCACTTTCTCCACTTCTATCATTCTTAGCCATCAAATTACGGACGGTCACCAAATGATTCTACATCCACTATTCAAATGAGATATCTATTTTTACTTGCTTAATTTAAAAAAATTAAACAATATCCTCACTTAATTCATAATTTCTTATTATTAAGTACAAATATTTTCCAAAACATAGTTATTATATTCAAAAACCAATACAACAACCACTATTTTACTAATTTTTTAAAAAGATATACTCTCCGTTTCACAAAGAATGACCTTCTTTCCTTTTTAGTCCGTTTAAAAAAGAATGACCTCTTTCCTTTTTTGGTAACATTTTAATTTTAGCTTTCCACGTGGCATGCTTAAGGCCACAAAATTAAAGAGCTTTGACATAACTTTAACTTAGGACCACAGATTCAAAAGTTTTCTTTATTTTCTTAAACTTTGTGCCAAGTCAAACTAGACCAATCTTTGTGAAACGAAGGAAGTATCAAATTAAATATAATAATATTTACACCTAATCAATAAATTTGACTTTGCACTAGATTTACCAAGTCATTATGAGTCAGAAATTAAAAGAATGGCGTCATCTTGGTCCAATTATCAATTCTTCTTTCTCAATTTTCATGGCCATTTATTAGCTTAGCTCAAATTTATAATTTATTTCCCATTAGCATTAATTAATCTGAATTCGAGTCGCATAGTTTGCTATCAATTTTTTATCCATACAGTTTGAATTTGAGTTTGAAGAGGAGCAGTCAAATCTAATGCACCATGTCACAGCTCTGAAAAACGCGTTAATATTCTTTGAACTTTCAACTTTATCAGACTTTTCATCTCACTTCACCTAAACCTAACTCTCAGATCTGAATCAGATTCAATTTTCTCTCTCTCAGAGTTGTGGCTGTAGACAAAATTCGCCAGAAATAGAGATAAGATAAGGTTCGCCATTCAACGTTTGTCGCTTTTCACAGTTTACGCATTCAATTCTCAACTATTATTATAATAATTGCATCGGATTCCAATTCCATTGGAGGTTTTTTTAAACATTTTTTTTCTTCTATGTGTGGATTGGATTTATGATGGATTCAGTTGCGGAGCAAAGATTTTTAATTTTGAAAAAAAAAATTATTTTAATATGAACTCCTTTGGTCCTACTCGGCTCCGCCCCTACGCCCATTTTTATTTTTTTTTTTTTTTAAAGAAGCTAGTGGAAGATTTGTGATAAAGATACAGCTGATATATTCAATTTTGGCTGTTTCTTCAACTTTATTTTTAATATTTTTATTGATTAATTAATAGGTAGTATATATATAGAGGGTTTCAACTGGGGTTGGCTTTACCTTGTCAATTTCTGGAGTTATAAGCAAGTAGAGGAAGTTGTCAATTGTCAATTCCTTAAAGCTGGGAACTTGGAAAAGAGAAGCAATTATTGTCTCTTAAGAGCTGTTTTTACCTCTCTTTAGAGACCTATTATTGTTGAGGTATTTCTTTTGATTCAAGATCTAATTTTTTTTTGCTTATTAGTTTTGTTGAGTTTTAGGTGTTAGATCTTTAATGTAGTTAGTTGGATGATGAGGTATTCTTTGATTCAAGATCTGATTTTTCTTTTCTAGTTGAGTATATTGAGATTTATTTGGAATGTAGTTTTTTTCATTGTTGATAACTATGTTGTCCTTGAATAATACCATGTGATAGTCTCACTGAAGCTAGGACAGATGGGAAGAAATATTTGGTATGTAATTGAATGGATGGAATATAATGGTTCATGGTTGAACACAAGAAGAATAATCTGGGGTTGATGTTTGTATACATATGTATAAGTCTGGTAGATCACATAACTTAAATCTGGTATTAGAGATCTTTTCAAGTGTTAGTTAGAGATCTCCCATCTTTCATAAAATGTGGAATTTTGAGTTATTAGCATTTAGTCCTTTTAATCAGTGAGTAATTAATTACATGTTATTTAGCTGATTATTGATGCATTGCAGGTGCTGAAAGTGATTCAAACGGTGTCCATCTTATTTAGAAGTCTAAGTATCAAAAATGGTAACTTCTCTTCTTCTTTGTCATCATCTAATTAAAACTTCCGTCGGGGTGGGGTGGGGGAAGAGATGTTTTGAATTGATTTGCAGTGTATCAATGTAGCACTTTGAAATGTTTTAATTCTAGTGTGTTTATTTGTTCAGCTATTATATTGTTTACAACAAAAACGATACACCTTGTGTAATCCCACAGGTGGAGTATGGGGAGGGTAATATGTACTCGAACCTTTATCCTCTACCTTGGGAAACCGTGAGGCGATTTCCGATAGATCATTGGCTCATGATATTATATTGTTTATACTTGCAAAAAGACCTGCATTTTTGTTAAAGACAATTGGAAACCATTATTTCTTTCATGGGATAAAAGCAAAATTTTCCCTACTCTTGTTTAATTTGTAAATCCTATCCAAAAGTTTGAAATATAGACATCTTCGCTACTCGGATTTGTTGACTTGCCATTTAGGAGAAAAGACTGATCTCAGCCAAAAAGATTTATCTCCTGCCAATTTCTTACTTAACTATTTTCCTATCAGAGTTTTTAGTCAAATTCTTCCCATTTCCCGATTTTTAGCATCTCTCTGACTGATCTATTATGTTAGGATTTATATCTTAATGTCCTAATTAACATATGTAAGTAAAAGCTTATCACTCAGTAAAATCTTGAAACTCAAGCTAATTTAGCAGTCAGAGTAGATAGGATTCATGTGACAAGTGAAGTACTCATGCTGTAACTTTATTATTGGCTTTTGAGTATTTGAGAGTTTTTGTTCTTTTTGCAACTGAATATTTGAGAATAGTTTTCATTTCAACCTTCGAAAGGAATTTGAAACAATATTTGATAAATGATTAACTTTCAACCTATGTTTATGACCTCAACACTAAAAGAAAAACAAAGGTATTGTAGGGAAATCAAATGCTTAAGAAATGATACACAAGATGTTTTAAATATCAATCATTTTTTAGACTTTAAATGTTTCAGCATTTTCTGTTTGAATACCTCCCTTAATCACCTTCTGCTGTTTACTTTCATAGTATTCCATCAGTCTCACCTTTCACAATCACCTTAAAAGGTTCCATTCATATCAGAAGCTGATTTACTGTCAAAGAGTTAGATCAGGTTTTCTCTATCCTGAATGCCCCTTGGATCCCTGTAATATCCTTTGCTTCTCTCTGTTTTATATCCTGCTTGTGAACTGTGGAAGAATGTTCAGTAAACTTAGATTTCTTGCATTGGCAAATATATGTTGTTTGATGTGTGAGGTAGCGCTTGTTGTTTAGACCATAGAAACGGGACGAAATGAGGGAAGACATTTCATTTCAGATTTAAATTTTACAGTTTTACAGAAAATTTGGGATTTTGATATAACCTTCTGCGTCTTATTTTGACCTTGTCTCTTTGTGTAAAGAGGAATCCTAATAGTATCTCATATTATTGCAGGTAATGGATTTCAAAGAATTCTTCACTGAATATGGTGAAGCCCATCAATATGAAATCCAAGAGGTCGTTGGCAAGGGAAGCTATGGTGTTGTTGCAGCAGCAATTGATACTCATACTGGAGAGAAGGTAGCAATAAAGAAGATCAATGATGTTTTTGAGCACAGCTGTGAAGCCACCCGCATCCTTAGAGAAATAAAGCTCCTTCGGTTGCTTCGGCACCCAGATATTGTTGAAATAAAGCATATATTGTTGCCTCCATGTCCGAGGGAATTCAAGGATATTTATGTTGTTTTCGAGTTGATGGAATGTGACCTTCAGCATGTAATTAAAGCAAATGACAGTCTCACTGCTGAACATTATCAATTCTTTATGTATCAGCTCCTTCGAGGTTTAAAATATATGCATACAGGTTGTGATTTCTCTTTCTGTTTTCTGGTAATTGAAGAACCTTCTGTTTTACATATGTTCTTATGACTCATTCCCACATTTGTTGATTTAACAGCAAACGTGTTCCATCGGGATTTGAAGCCAAAAAACATTCTAGCAAATGCAGATTGCAAGCTGAAAATTTGTGATTTTGGGCTTGCTCGGGTATCACTTGGCGATAACCCATCTGCTGTTTTCTGGACTGTATGCTTCATCTCTTTACTTTAAAGTTTTCTTAGTCTATCGTTACTACACTAGCCACTCAAAATATCTCAATGCCAACACTGAAAGTGTTAAGTTAGTACACCTGTCATAGAAGTGCCTGATTCATTGTGCACCAATATATCCAACACCTTTCTTAAGTTGTTAATTTGTTTCACCTGTAATTCCAAGTAAAATTCTTCATCCTTTTTCTCTGAAGGACTACGTGGCAACTCGCTGGTACCGTGCTCCAGAACTCTGTGGTTCCTTTTTTTCCAAAGTAAGTATGATGGTATACAGGTAAATAGGCATGCTTATATACATTACTTATATGATTGCTAGTACTATTCAGGTGCATGTTCTCATGTTAACGTTGGAAAAGAAACTTAAATTTCATATTGTGAGACTTTTTACTTAGCATGGGATTTTGCTTTTACAATATTCTTTCATCTTATGGACTAGTGACGTCGTTCCTTCGCTTCCTCATTTCTTGTTTGCAATCTTCATTTTGCTGGTGTCAAAAATTTATGTAAGTCATTTTGAGTAAGTAATGATTAGTTAGTTGTTGGAATTGATGCATCAAGATATCATACCATTGCAGAAAACCTTTTCTCCAACTGTTTAGGGCAAAGTACTTTCATCCATAGTTTACTTTTACTCTATTTTCGGATGTTTTATACTCAATTTTATGTTCTTTATGCAAAAATGATGTGAAGACATCTAGGTTCTTACTTTTGTCTTATTTGGTTGTTCTTTTCTTCTGAATCATCTTTATTGCATAAAGGTTTTCTCCATGCAATGGCTAAAACATCTTGTCAGATAGCAATTGCTTAACTCTGAGACCATATTAGGCCCGAGAAATGTCTATTATTATGGAATGAGTATTCATCTCTTCTAGTCCCTTAACCATTGTCTGGGGTGTTATTCTTTTAATTTGTAACAGCTGTTGTGAAATTGGTAACCTCTTGATGTTTCAAAAGATACTGTCTTCCCTTGACAAAGCACTCGAAAAGGGTACTTTGGGTGCTGTCTCAATAATTTGATCTCGATTCTAGCATCATCCTCTTCAAGTACACAATGACATATAATCCTAGTTTGCCCATAACATTAGATGTGAGACTGTAACTCTCTGATTATGAAGAAGAGATCCTCTTTTCTTTCCATCTTCTCTGTATCACCTCCAAATAACAACCATTCAATTCTTTTCATTTATTACATGTGTTTTAGTTATCTCTGCCACTCGGTATATGCCATGTAGTAGGACCTTCAAGGACTTTTTCTCCTAATCTTGGACGAATTCCGGATAGTCGGTTTCTATGGCATTCCTTGTCATAAGTGGAAAAAGTGAAGTGCTAAGATGTTACACAAACTTCTGCATAATAAAGTTATATTGTGTCAATGAGCATTAGGTTTTCTGCTCTAATTTGAACTTGGCATATGCCTAATGAGATGGTATGTAAGCCTAATTTGTTTCTCACTTGTGGTAGCTTAATCATGCAAATGATCTTTCAGAATTTTGTACAAAATCTAAACCAAAGACTTAATTGCAGTATACCCCAGCAGTTGATATCTGGAGTCTAGGATGTATATTTGCAGAAATGCTTACAGGAAAACCATTATTTCCGGGGAAAAATGCGGTTCACCAATTGGATCTCATAACTGATTTGCTTGGTACACCGTCCACTGAAGCCATTTCAAGGGTTTGTGCTTTCTATCAATCTATTACAGTTGATAAACATATCATCTAGTAATGAATCTTGAATATATCTTGTTCCCAATTTTCCTGATACCTGCAGATTAAAAATGAAAAAGCTAGGAGATATTTAAGCAGCATGAAGAAGAAATCACCTATCCCTCTCTCACAGCAATTCCCACACGTTGATCCACTAGCTCTAAGATTACTTGAGCGTTTGATTGCATTCGATCCCAAAGATCGCCCTTCTGCTGAAGAGGTAGGATGTAGCAGCGGTCATTAGGCCTTTGTCTTTAGTTTGTATAAACATATTTTTTCCTAATACTAGCATTCATTAATCCACTCAGGCGCTAGCACATCCATATTTCCGTGGTTTGGCCAACAAGGAACAGGAACCATCATCTCAGACTATCTCAAAATTCGAATTCGACTTTGAACGAAGAAAACTTGGGAAAGAGGATATTAGGGAACTCATCTACCGAGAGGTATATCCGTTAACAACCATTTTCATCTTTGCTTGACCTCCTTTTTGCACCTTTTTCTACTACTTATAGCGTACATTGTTTTCAACTGTCGGCAGATTCTGGAATATCACCCTCAGATGCTGCAGGAGCATCTTCATGGCACTGATCACACTCACTTTATGTATCCAAGGTAATGCAAACTTCTCTCTAAATAGTTCATATTTGTTGCTGCTGTGAACACCTTTTCATCTGTTGATTTAACGCATTTTTCCATGGTCTTCGTGAAATTTGTCTCAAACCGCCTAACATCATCCTAAAAAACTTATTGTCATACTTGTGTTGTCATGTATCAACAAGAAATTTCATGATCCATGCATTGTATTAGTTGAACTTTTTAGGATAAGGACTGGCAGACCTATGGTAGTAGAAGTCATAAACCTCTTCAATGATTCATATCCTTCTGTCTACATCATTCGCACTGATGTTCTCATAAATAATTTATTTTTCATGTGCCAACTTATCATGTTATTGTTACATTGTCCCTTCATTTCCTCCTGATGCTTGATGCATATAGTCTGATATATCTCTAACGGATACTTAATGGTGATAAGAAAGGAGAAATCTGCTGCTAATGAGAGTCACAAGTGTTCTAGATTGTGATATCATTCAACACAAGGGTTGACCTTGTGTTGTGATCTGTAGATGAATGGACTTCTGGAATAATTACGATTTGTGAGAGAAAAATATTCAAATTTTTGAATGAATGGATAATAATTCATTGCGTAAAATGGACCATGTGTATTTCAAGTATAAGACAAGTAGATCTGCCATGATGTTTCTCTGGAAGTAAGACTTGCCATTAGTCAGGTTAGGTTGAGAATTCTTGCCTGTTTTGAGCTTCAAACCAGTAGTAGTGTTGGAACCTGTGATGAACTGTACTAAATTTGAGTCATGAACTCATAATGCATCTAATACTTGATGGAAGGATATTTTAGGACTATTTTACCAGTTCTGATAATTGAAGGAAATTGATTCTGCCATTGCACATAATTAAAGATCTTTAATAATGTTTTTTTTTTTTATCTCAAAAAAAACATAATTAAAGAGCTGGATACTGACGAGTTACTACTTACACAAACTGTGATTAAGAGTTGCTATGTCTGCAAGTGATACCGGCAATAGGCTGAGGATTCATGCTCAAACCTGTGTATTTTTAGTTCTTAACACTGTTTTCTCCTTTTACTTAAAAGGTTTCTATTTTCTACATTTCGCCTGCATTTTGCTCTGAAGCCCTCTCTGTTTCTGGTGCATGCACTGCATTGCATGTTAACTTACTCTGCTAATTGAAAAACTACATTTTTAGTGGGGTTGATTGCTTCAAACAACAATTTGACCATCTCGAGGGGCACAGTGGTAGAGGTGGAAGTACTCTCTTTCCAAGACGATATGCCTCTTTGCCCAGGTGAAATGCCCTTGACCTTCTCTCTTTTGTGTTAAATAGTAAATAGTTGTAATCAATTTCTCTTACCTAAATAGCCTCATTACTATCTGCAGAGAACGAGTTTGTGCTTCCACAGATGAGGAAGCTGATAAGGATGGTGAATTTGAAAGGCATGTTGTGGTTTCTATGGCTCAGAGATGCCTTCCAAGCCCCCCGACTTCCCCTAAGGTCAAGAAACCGGATACTGCTAATACAGTTGAAGGTCCTACAGAGGCTGGCCATAGTACACCAACGAATACCGAACGCTGCATGCTGAGAAGTTCTAGTATTAGTTTTTCCAAATGTGTTGGGGCCATATGGGACTGCGAGGTAAGTGTTTTCTGAACTGTGGCCTATAAGAAGAAAAACACAACAATCAATCAATCAACTATGCCCCAATCTAAATTAGCTGTGCCTAGGAAAGCCTGTATTGTAAAAATATTGTAACATATAACTCAACGAAAGTATTGGGATTAGACCTAACATGCTTGCAAATCACTTAACATATTTTCGTTGTTTGAACGAACAATAGATAAAAAAATATGAGCTCTTAAAACCTCGGCAGGAAAATTGATATATGAAATGTTCTTTTTTTTTTGTCTTAAACTTGTTAAATATCCTAATAGTCTCATCCTATGTTGCTCATACTCTCCAAAAATATTGTCTCACCCGTGTCGGATTCAAAAATACACTATTTTTGGCGTATCCGACGCACACCCGTCGATACTTTTGAAGAGTCCGAGCAACACAGATCCCATTTTTGTCCCCCTCCCCCTCCTTATGGGTCGGCATGAAGGCTAGACAGATGGCATAAAATCATGGGTACATTTTATTTCCTTTAGTATTGTTCCTTCCTGTTTCTCCAAATTCATCCTTTCAACTTTAATTAGCTGCGAGACTGGTTTTTTCTTGAGCCCAGAGTCTATCGGAAACAACTTTTGTACCTTAGATATAGAGGTAAGGTCTGTGTACACTCGACTTTCCCCAGACCCCTACACTGGGTAACTTGTTGTAAACAATTTTTTTATGATAAAGGCTATTAAATGTTTGTATTGAGGGGTGCCCAGAAAATTTGGATGTGAGTTAGTATTATTATTGTGCTTTCCTTCATATATTGCAAATGAAAGGTGCGCGACACTGTAGAATTTGCTGTTACCGTAATACCTGCATTTCCCTCAGGATACAACCTGCAAGCCATATCAAAACGGGATTAATAAATCATCGAAGACAGCTTTATATGCTTGAACATTTTTATTCTGGATGGATAAGGAATTGCTAAATTTCTGGTAAGTGACATACTGATTGCAATGTAATTGCTCATGTACTCGAAATGGAGTCTTGGTTGGTTGTATTGTAAACTATTTAACAGTTTCACTTTGACATCATTACTTACATTATTTGTTCGACTTCAGTTGTCGTTATTATTATACTGATTTCATTAAGACAGTAGATTATTCTGATTGGATTTCAAACATCGTCCTCGTGCCCAAAGAGGGATGGATTGTCTATTTGTTTTATGTCCAGCATCTTCAACTATATTATGCTGTGGTTCAGATGTAATGATCATAACCAGTTGAGCTATTTATTTCCAGCATCTTTTGTATATATTGCAAGTGTTCTTTATCATATGCTTGGTCCACCTTGATAGCACAACTACACCAACCAGCAAATCCTAAGCAAGTTGGGGTCGGCTACGTGAATACCTGGGTCTTCTTAGTCCATAACTTCATGTCTAACTTAACCCAACTCAATCTAATTTTTTTGAAATATTGATAATGTGAAGTTGACTAAGAGGGTGCTTTACTTTAGTATCTATGCGTTTGGTAAATACAAAAAAGTTTATAAGTGAAAAATCATAAATTGATCATTCTCAATTTAAATGATTATTCAGCTTATAATAAGCACTTTTGATCTGTCTGGTTTGTTTGATTTCGGTTTTAAGAAAAAAAAACGAACCAAATAATCTAGGTATTTGTCTTTATATGAATTCAAATTTCTGTCCTCCTATTATTTTTTTAAAACTATTTTAAGAATTCATTTCATGTTCAAAATGACTTGTTTTTTAATCTTATAACTGTTCATCATTAATTAATTCAATTATTGTCAAGATGACTTGGCATATCAAAATTAGATCTTGATCACCATAAATCATAATTATGTAGAAATTCACCAACATGTTTTTCCTTAAAATATGATCAAAAAACAACTCCAAATTGACTTTAAATTTGATATGCAATTTTCTAATATACCAATATCGATAATTTTCAATAGTTAGATTCAACCTAAACCTTCTTAAATCAATTCATTTACTTTATTTTTTTCAAGCTTAAGAAAATCCAACAATTTTGTTCTCAATTTTTTCCCAACCACAATCCAAATTATTAATGATAAGACCATTTAAGTTCAATGGAACATTACTCAGTCAATCAGACCACAAATAAGCAATCAATTTTAAATTTGCTGTAACAACATATTTCACTGTTGTGTACTCATGGACGTAAAAGGAAACAGAGGATGAGAAATAGAGAGGAGCCAAATCCAGGAATAACAAAGGAGCAGAAAAGATATGAATTTCGATTTCAGGAATCTATTTATTCAATATAATCACTCCTAACAACTCATCATATCGATATGAGATAGGCTAGGCTAGGTTAATACATGTTCAACAAGTTACATATCTGTTGGTAAGAATTCTATCACCAAATCAGCTTCTTGAATTGATATAAACCTGCTCAAGATGCAGATGATAGGCGTCAAATCATAGGTTTCCTGCTACTGAGCTTCCGCTAGCCACTTCCATCTAGCTGTCCATGAGAAGCGAGGTGTGCCATGTATTGCTGAACCATCACACACACGAAAAGTTATAAATATATAAACGTATGCAAGACATGAAGTTCACGTTAACATTTAACTTTCCAGAATCCGATATGGAATATATGATGAGATGTGAAGCATTTAATCAATGGCATAGCACAGTTTCCCCCCTCGAGAAACTGGGATGATAAGCTCCATCTTCTTGCCCTCTCCCATATCTTAAAAGATGCAGAGATGCAAATTTCAAACATCCTACACTTTGTAGAGATGACTACTTACAACGTCTCGTTCTACATCTCTCAGACAAATGATTTACTTGCTAGAGCTAGCATATGAAAAGAGATTTCGCTTTTATGTATGACAGGAAAAGAATACTGCTATCACATTATGTGAAAAGTAAGTTAGGCATACGAACTATAGTAACAACGCGAATATCTCATCATCAACTTACAGCATGATATGCATATGGTGATTTTCCTTGACGTTCAAAATGTTTAGCCAGGACGGACCATTCGACTGGTCCCCATTCTTCCACTTCAAAAACATTCCCCAACGCTGCTTTATATAGCTAAGAATGGAAAAGAAAAGTCAAATTCCATAAAAATCAGTAACCGGAAAGAAAGGGAAAACCATGATAATCGGAACTTTCCATCATCATGCAATCAGACAGACCTTAGCTGTGTCAGTAAGGAGCTCTGTACCAGCCGGATAAGAAGCATAGAATTGGTCAGCTCTCGAGTATCCCGCTCTAGTACTGCAATACGCAAACCGACATAGTGATTAGAAACAACATCTCTAACTACAGCTGCGTGAGCACCAGAGGTTTGTACAAAGATGCTTTGAAGCCAAGGTATATATATCTCGGCGTGTAATTAAAGCAGATTTGCAAAAGATGATTATAACCAGCTATATATAGATTATAATGATCAAACGTTAAATCTATTTTAGCAGTTCTCCGAAAAAACAGAAAGCTACCAGTTTAACTTCTTAGTGTGATTAGAAATAAGTAATAAAAACTCATAAACACTCACGTGTTGTTGGTGTACGCATATGTGATGACTGTAACGAAGCAATAGAATCCAGTATAGGACACAGTTCTCCGGAACTTTTGGATCTTCAAAATGTCATTCCATCCTTCATACAGCCACCACATTTTGTATTGATCCGCTGAGCACGGAAATACCTTCAACAAAAAAGAAGCTAGTAGCTACATGAATGTTAGACTGAACATGACCTGCCCACTTCCCACCTTCATTAGGATTGGGAAAATTTGATCTCATCAGGAGTCTAAAAGAAGTTTTATCGAATAAGAGCTACCAAATCATGAAGACACAACACAACAAATAACGAGACAAAACTGTAAAGGGTGATTAAAGAACAAGCTTTTCCATAAGGACCATATCCAAATTAGTCAAGAAGGTGCGCACTCTAGGGTGTGCCCTAGCAGTCAACAAAGTGGTTGAGAACCATGAGGTCTTAAGTTTATATTCCAGCACAGAGGCGTAGCTACCCTATAGTGAGGGTGTCCAATTGGACTTCTTCTTCAGAAAATAATACCGTATATATAAGTAAAATGATACACGAAGTGATTAAATAACATATTTTGGACACCCTTGACAAAAAAGGTGTTGTAGCCTAATGGTTTTAGATGTCTTGAAAGAGCCCTAAGTGCTCATGTGTTCGAATACACTAGGTGATTTCTTCTCATCTGTCCTAGCCTTGGTAGACAAAGTTACCTGGTACTTGCTGTTGGTGGGAGGTGACAGGTGACAGGTTTCTCATCGAATCAATCGAAGTGTGTGATAGCTGGCCTGGATACCATGGTTATAAAAAAAACTAGAAGGATCATAACCACATTCGTAGGCCGACAATTTTCGGGATAGATCAAACTATTGGAAGAAAATAGAAAAGGAAGACAAAGTGAGATCAAAGAAACTAGCGAGGTGATCACTAAATAGATACAAATTGGTGCAAATTCTGACATTTATACGTCTATAAAGCTAGGATTAGGAGCCGGACATACATTTCACCTATTTCTTTCCTTTTGATAGGAGAAAGACATATGCGATTGGATTAGTACAATTATTGGTAGCATTATAGAGTGATCCAACTCGAATAAGACATTTCATCGAACAGGTTGTGTGCATAACTTCCCATTTCATTTTTCCTAATAAAACCACAAGCTAAAATTCATACCAAAGAGGGCCAACTCTCAACTAACAATTACCACAAAATTGGAAAAACTTCAATGGATAACACAGAAAACTACATGAATCAGCCAAATAGAGTAAAAATTCACACAAAAAAAAATAACACCGTGGGATGCTCCAATTCCAAAAAGGTGTTGATTTTTAGTATCATAACGTAATCTGAAAAAAGTTTTTTAAATTCAAATTCGCAAGTTTTATTCTTCTTCCAATAATTTCAAGCTTCATATTTTGTTTTGTAGCAATTTGTGCAATGAAATTAGCAATGGCCCAATATTCATAGTTGAGAGAAATTATTGAAGAAATGAGAATTGAGAGTAGAAAGCTTACCGGATTCTCAGCTCCGGTGAAGGGGAAGCGACGCGGCAGATGACAGTATTCAGTATTTCTCTTCGTCTTGATGAGTTAAAACTGTGGGTGTGAAAAATTGATTTTTTGATTTGGTATTATACTATTTGGTGTAACTCAATTCGAATCAAAATAAATTTGGTTTGATTTGTTCTTTTTTTTCAATTTAGTGATTTAGTTATGCAATAATTAGAAATATAATGAAAATTATATTTACAATATATATATATCAAGTAAAACGTAAAACATAATATTTAAGAGTATATCAATTATAAATATTCAAACATAAAATATAAACTATATCATAATAACAATGAATACACTCTCCCTCTCTTTATTTATATATATATAGCTTTTCCGGTAATTTATTTTTTTTGGGACAAAATTACTATATCGAGAATTAATATTAAGAAAATAAAATTAAGGCAAACCTTTGAGAAAAGGTAAATTTTTGTACTAAACCATTGGAGGTAAAGCTATTTTTAGATCAAATTATTAATTAATGATATTTTTGTTTGATTTTGCGGGGTTGAATAATATTTTTGACCTTTTTCTATAAATAAAAAAGAATACATAGTTCATGTATCCAGAAAAGAATGACAAAAGTACAAAGGCCAATAAGCTAGTTATCGTTTTTACGGGGAAATGACTCAATCAGTTGGTTATCAGAACTTCTATTTTATTGGTGATGATTTGATTCTTACCTTGTAATTCTTCCTCCTTGCCCCCGTTTAAAATTATAATGTATTATAGGGGAAACTATATGCATAAACAAATATATGCTAGTTAATTAGCTAACATAGTTATAGTTTGAATTAATTATGGCTTGCATCTTAATTTAGTTGTAATTACGTCGCCTCTCTCCTCTCTCCTCTTTTATACATATACAAATTATATATATGTACATATACGTTTATATGACAGATATACAAATACAATTAGCCTCTCTCCACTCTCTGCCCTTTCTTGCTCGTCTATCCACCCTCTCACAATCTTGCTCGCCTCTCTTCTCCTTCTCCCGATAGACCTCAATAGAAAACTGAATAGTAACAACATCAAGTGATTGAGTTCAGGGTAATCTCGTTCGCCTCTCTTCTCCCTCTCCCAATCTCACTCGCTAGATATACACATACATATGTATACAGTTACATATATACAATTATCTGATAAATATACATATACAGTTCGCCTCTCTCCACTCTCTACCTTCTCTCGCTCGTCTCTCTCCTCCCTCTCCCAATCTCACTTGCCAGATATACAAATATATATTTATATCAGTTACATACATACAATTATTTGACAGCTATACATATACAATTCGCCTCTCTCGCTCACCTCTCTCCTCCCTCTCCCAATCTCGCTCTTCTCTCTCCTTCCTCTAACATGTAGCTACGAATCGTAATTAGCAAACTATAGCTATAGAGCATAATTTGAGTGGCTATATATGAAAATTCCTCATTATTATATATGTCAAATTTTATCTTTTGCAATAATTTTTAAAGTTTTTGCTTTCATTTCTTTTTTTCTTTTTTTTAAATGTTTTATTTAAAGGGGAAACTTACATAAATATACTATATTTTAAAAAAAATTACAATTTATAGCAATAATAGTGTTTTTTACTTGATCACTTTTAATACACTTATAATACAATTTTAATATATATTACAAAGAGCTATTCATTATTCGCATATAATACAAGTTTTATTGATGGATAATACATTTATCACACAATTTAATACACTTATAATACAATGTGTCAATTTCTTACCAAACAAGCATAATATATTTAAAAAAAATTAGTTATAATACATATATATTGCATACATAATTCACTTTTAATATATATTGCAAATTTAGCATGATATTGATATATATTGCTATAAATGGTAATAAATAAAAAGTATCGCTAAAATCAGTAATTATTTATTAAAAGATACTCATCCAAGTAATTTTTCCTTAAAGAAACCATCTATCGAAAATAAACTCTCTAAGTATGTTATTATTATTGTTATATTACTTGTAATTTTTTTTGAAAGAATTGAAGTGAAAAGAAAAGGAAAGTATTTAATTTCTTTATTAAATAATTCATAAAATATAAAAAATAAATATGGAAAGAGAATTCAAGATGTAATTTAATAAATAAAATTTGAGCCCCTACCTCCACCCTTTCCAATACCTGTCATTAGAGTCCACCACGACGATGAAGTTCACCTAACTTATCGACGCATCCATCGAAAATAAATATTTGAACATGAAATTGAGACGTAAAACTATAGTACCAATCAATTATTATGTCTATTTGTTGTAAATTTCTCATTCAAAAGTGAACACCAAAAAGTTGTTACCCTCATTGAAAGGGCTTTGAAGTAGACAAGGGACCTACTTTAAATTTTTGCAAGACAACTAAAACCTATTAATGTTTGGACATGAATAGACAATTCTATGAATATCAAATGACTTTTGGACATGTTGTTAAATAGCTAGAGATAAGATTGATTTCACCTTGTTCACACATTTAACAACTATTTTTGTTCTAAAAAAAAATACTATAGTAACATGATTATTCTCAAATAATTAAGTTGAGGTCAGTAGTATGAATTGATATTGATTATATTTCTCTGGTTAAGATTCTCAATACCTCAAAAATTCTCGAGCATTGTAACTGATATCCAACAGTCCCTTATCGAGCAAACCAATCATAAATAGTAGCAAAATCACCCAAAAAGTGAATGTAAATCCAATATAAAGACAATAACATTGTTAATTATTGATAACAATATCTAATTAATACAACGTTAAGAATGAAATAGGTCAAGAATCATACCAACTCATGAGCATAGAAACTACATCTCCAAAATCAATCATATGGATTATGGTGTATTGGTGCTTTTTTTTTATAAAAAAAACAACGGAAGGATCTTATTTATTAATAATAAGGTTTATCCATACAATTGAGGAACTAATTTGAATGATGTAATTCCCACAACATCTCTTTCGAGAGCAGATGATACAAAAGAAGGAGATGCTTCAAAAACATAACACTGACTACTTTTCATATTCAGATCCTTTGACTTCCTTCCGTATTTAATTTGCTAATAGGTCTGACACTATATTAGCCTCCCTCGATATATGCTCCAACGATGATTGATGTGCTCGAATTAGTATGACATCGTTTGGTATCCCCATATCAATATCAAATGATTTTTTCTAAAAATGTAATTAAACCAAAAACATTGGATTTAACCCGTGTGATTAGAGATTATGTTAACAATAAAAACGAATTGAAATCCCCATATGAGATATTATTCTTCAAGGTTGTGTAAGCTAACTAACCCCCCCAACTCATATGTAGAACCTTAATAGTTTTTTACTTTCATTAATTAATAAAATTTGGAAGGAATAGTCCTCACTTAGTCAACTAACATATATAAAAACAAATTTATTTAATTGGACCATTTTTTAAAATTTAAATTGAGATATTGATATGTAAATATAGGATGTGTTTGGTACCGAGAAAAATATTTTATAATTCTTTTTATATTTGATTTTATCAAAAAAATGAAAAATATTTTCTTTTAAGAAAACAAGTTTCTCGAAATTAAAAAAATATAACTTCTCTAATTAAAGTTTTGGGAACACAAATTTAGTAAATGACTTTCTACATTTATCGTCTCCTCCCACCCTCTAACATACACACACCACCTCCACCCCCACTTCCCTGCCCCATATCCTCCTTCCGCGCCACTCTCACACTCCTACCTTCCTCTCATCCTTATAGTAATTGCCTAAATTATATAGCAAAAAAAATATACTTACATTTCAAATAAAAATAAATAAATATATCACTAATTATCTTATAAAAAAAATTATGAAAAATATTTCTTTTTGTACAAAACCAGGGTTTGAGGAAGATATTTAGAAGCAAAAAAGTGTTACATTTTCTATCAATATGGTAATGTTACTCAATCATAGAGTTTCAATGGGTGATTTTATTTTTTTATTGATTTAGGTGCAGAAATGCATGTGTATTAACGTTAATTTGCCAACATTATTGCTGAATTTGGGTTAATTAATCACTGAATTTAGGGGTTCAATTGGATATCATCCTTCACGTGTCAAGACCTAATTCAATATTATTAGAGGGCAAACCATAAACAATAAATAAATTGTATACAATTATCTTATTGGATTTATTACTTATAATATTATGGTGGTTTACTACATAGCTAACATTTATTAAATTAAATTATGTCTGCTTAAAAAATCAGGGGTGGATCTGGTAGGTGGGAAAAACAATGTATAGCCACTCCTTAAAATAACAATCGGTAAATATATATTTTTAATACAAAATAATGCATATATATTTTATATATTTAACTAGTAAACCATAATAGAGCTAATCTTAATGAAATTAATATTTTTTATTATAGATTACATATAAATATTCTCTAAACAATACGATTTAATTTATTTTTATCGAAAATATTAATAAATAAATGAAAAACCCCTCTTATATTTTGGATAAGTACATTTCCTTTTTTTTTTTTTTTATAAATACAAGTCAATAAGAGAAAAAGATAAGTGGAACTTTTGTCGAGGGCTGTTTTGAGGGCACACACCAATTATGTGATGTGAGAAATGTTTCATTTGATACATGTGAATGTGACATTTTTAGTTTATAAATAAATTTAAAATTACCATTGTGTTTCAAAAATATGATCAGTGAGAATTCATATAAACAATTCAATAATTGAACATACTTCAAGTTGGAGGAGTTATTGTTATTATTATCTCTCTTTCTTCGCGAGATATTAAAATTATCTCTAATATTTTTCCTTCTTAGAAGAAAAAATAACTATCATATTGTATGATAAATTAGCATGATTTTTTTTTAAATTTCTTATTCATGTCCGATATTTATATTGGATTTTTTTTTCATTTCCCGTAATTCATAATGGATATAGATTTTAACCATCCACTACAGATTCATAAGTTTTTTTTTGGGGGGTTTCCACCTGTAGGGAGACTCAAACCTAATATCTCTAATTAAAAATGAAAGAATACTTACTATTCCATTCCATTACAACTTTGATTGATCATCACAATTCATATTGATAACCTGAAAAATCTTTCTAAATGTGGATATCAACACAAATTTTTCAAAGTTACATATATGGGAAAAATATAATAAAAGCAAATTAACACAAGAGTGTGATTGCTACTAATATTGTGGACCAAAAAGCAAAAAACAAAAGTCACGGAAAGGCCTAAATTCACCAAAATTATTGCACGTGAAATATTGTTAAAATAAATAATCCAAACAAATTCCCTAACAAATTTCTAATCTTTGATTGCCCCCTCAATTTTTGACCAATTATTGAATTTATTGGCCAATATCATTTTCAGAGTCTACTTTATTATTCAATAATTTGCAGCTTGAGGACCCCCTCTTTCACTTTACAGCACTTTTTTTTTTAAATTATTATTATTATTATTATTATTATTATTATTATTATAATATATTACACCAAACTTTCACCTAAAATGGACAAAAAAGGAGGAAATTAAAGAAAGAAGAAGGCAAGTTAACATTCCTATGGTAGGTTAAAATAAATTAAAATAATACTTTTTATATAATGTGATAATATTGTTGATTGATCTACGAATATATCTCCTTTTAGGTTACTAGTATAATTTTGTTATTATTATTAAAAGTGATGTCAATTATAGACATTTAAAAGTTACTTTTTTAAAAATAATTTTAGACTTGATCTAATATTTACTTTTATATAATGCTTAACATTGTAGATAATATATTAGATTATTGTCAAATGTTTGCAATAACTTACACATTTTGGATCATCATCTAACGTCTCTCACAAGATTCTTAAATTGGTTTGGTTTGGTTTATAAATTTAAAAATCCGACACAAATAATTTGATTTGATATTTGAAAAACTTAAACCAATCCAACCATGTACACCCCTAGAAAATAGTAAGAGTTGTCAAAGCGTCTGACAAATAAGTTGGAGAAGATTTGTATTTGATTATCCAAAAAGTAAATCTAGAATAAGGAATTTGGCATTTAATTTTAACAAATGCAGAAATTTAATTGTGCTAAGAAGGAATTTGGCGCTTAATTTCGTATTTCATTTATTCTAATTTATATGATACTTTCTAAAAAAGAATAACAATACAGTTAATGCTAACGCAAAATCATACGAAAAAAATGAAATAACCAAAATTTCGACATAATCATGTTTTCATTGAAGTAGCTCCAGGTAATTAGACGACTTGATTAAGGAGATGCAAAAATAGAACTTTAGATTCATCATATGCCCCAAATAATCAAGTATCATCATATAAATTGAGTCGAAAAGAATAATATCATAAAATATTTTTATAAATATACATAGAATTATAACAGACAACCCATGCCAATCTAATACCTGCCACTCTCATTCCCATGCCAAACCTATTTATTCTATATTTCTAACAAAAAAAAGGACAAGTTCCAAAGTTCGAGAAAGAATTTCTCAAACTTTTAAATTAAATTAAATTTTTTAAAGAATATAATATTCCATTTTATAATTACATATATTTTTGGAAAAGATTATACTCCCTCTGTCCCTTATTACTTGTCCATTTTTTCTTTTATAATTGTCCCTAATTACTTGTCTATTTTGATAAATCAAGAAAGGACAAAATAATTTTACCTACTATACTCTCAATTAATTACTTTGAAAAAGGTAGAATTTCTTGAAAATCTTAAATTTTTAATCCATCCACTTTATAATTAATAAGGGTAAAATGGTAAACTTATTATGCCAATAATTGCGTTCTTAATATGTGTCTCAATTCAAAAATGGATAAGTAATTAGGGACAGAGGGAGTAATAAGTAAAAACATTTTTTATCTCATCCCATAAATCATAATAATGACTAAACACATTGAAATTGAGTATTAATTTTTACTTCTATATATTAATAATATAATTTCTTTTTCGCTTAATATATTATTTAGTCGTCTAAAAGATAATAATAATAATAATAATAATAATAATAATATTATTATTATTATTATTATTATTAACTTTATAAAAGTTGAATTATTAATAATATGAAAACAGAAAAAGCAAGACATGTTATATGCTATAGCATGTGTATATAAGCTAAGCTAAATCTTCTTTTTCTTTTGTCCACATCCCTTGGCCCCTACTTTGTCGTAAAATTCCAGTTCAATCACCCCACTTCCCATACTTAGAGGGTGGTTGGACATAAAAATTGTAAAAAAAAAAAATTTATTTTTTTAAAATTTAATTTATTTCTTATATTTTGATTTAATAAAAAGTTTTAAAAAGTAAGATTTTCTTAAAAAAATTCATGGTATTAAATTAAAGAGATGTCAAATATATTAAAATGACATTTAATCTTGCAGTTTTAAATATGACATATTCTCATTTAATGTCCAATACTTGTATTGAAGCTGACCACCGTGAAGTTTTACATTAAGGAGTGAAATACTCCAATGATTTCATATCTAAAATTTAAACTCGAAATTTCCGATAAAAATGAAGGAGTGATTATCGCTTCTCACACTCACTCTTGCCTATATATATATAAGTCTTCTTATTCTTATTACATATACATCCTTATGTAACTTCACTCTCTCTATTCTCCTTTCTACTTTATCTTTCTTCCCAAAAAACCAACTAAAATAACTAATTTCTTTTCTATTTTCTCCCAAATCACAAACAATGATAAGTTGGAATGATCTTTACGTCGTCTTGACGGCTGTTGTTCCTCTATATGTCGCCATGATCTTAGCCTACGGCTCGGTCCGGTGGTGGAAAATCTTCTCACCGGACCAATGCTCAGGGATCAACAGATTTGTCGCCATTTTCGCGGTCCCATTATTGTCATTTCACTTCATTTCTATGAACAATCCATATGAAATGAATTTTCGATTCATTGCAGCTGACACACTACAAAAAGTAATCATGTTAATAGTGTTATGCATTTGGTCTAACGTGACCAAAAATGGAAGTCTTGAATGGAGTATAACAATTTTTTCTCTTTCGACACTTCCAAATACACTTGTTATGGGAATTCCATTATTGATAGCTATGTATGGTGACTATTCAGGTAGTTTAATGGTACAAGTTGTGGTGTTACAATGTATCATATGGTATACATTGTTGTTATTTTTATTCGAATTTCGCGGTGCTAAGATGTTGATCATGGAACAATTCCCAGAAACAGCAGGGGAAATTGTTTCATTTAAGGTTGAATCTGATGTTGTTTCGTTAGATGGACAAGATTTTCTTGAAACTGATGCTGAATTGGGACAAGATGGGAAACTTCACGTCACGGTACGTAAGTCGAATGTGTCTAGAAGGTCATTTGCTATGACACCTAGACCGTCAAATCTTACTGGGGCTGAAATATATAGCTTGAATTCATCTAGAAATCCAACCCCACGAGGGTCGAATTTCAATCACACTGATTTCTACGCGATGATGGGGTTTCCAGGAAGGTTATCGAATTTTGGTCCCGTTGATACAACTCCTAGACAATCTAATTTCGAGGAAAATTGTACTCAGGGAGCTCTAACGAGCTCCCCTAAATTTGGGTTTTACCCTGCACAATCTAATTATCCAGCCCCAAATCCGGAAATTGCTTCTATAGTTCCTAAAAACACGAAAAATCAACAACAATTACAAGTACATTCGCAGCATCAGCACAGCAGCAGCAACAACAACAGAATGGTAAAGCTAGTCATGATGCTAAGGAGCTCCACATGTTTGTGTGGAGCTCTAGTGCTTCACCAGTGTCGGAGGCCGCAGGCCTCCATGTGTTCGGTGGCACGGATTTTAGTGCCAACGAACAATCTTGTCAGTCTGATGGTGCTAAAGAAATTAGAATGTTGGTATCTGATCACCCTCAAATTGGGGATAATAAAGGTATATTTTATTTTTTATTTTTTACGGTATTTTGTTGACGGTCAATTTATCGCAACCTTTTTATATTATTTGATTTTTTTATATATATTTTTGAAGTCATTTCCCAAGATTTTGGTGGCGAAGAATTCAGCTTTGATGGTGCTGGTGGTGGTGATGAAAAGAATAAAGATGAAAAGAAAGAAGAAAAAGAGGGTCTCACCGGACTACACACTGGGGCTACCGGAGTCCAAGATTCCGGTATCGGAAAACAAATGCCTCCGGCAAGTGTTATGACTCGTTTGATTTTAATCATGGTTTGGCGTAAGCTTATCCGAAACCCGAACACGTATTCGAGTCTCATTGGTTTGATTTGGTCCCTAATCTCGTATAGGTAAGCTAATTAATAGATTAATAAAATTATTAATTTCCACTAATCTTTAAACATTTTAAATTAATTAGGGCAATTTTTATTTTTTTTTGAAATCAATTAATTAAGTTTTGTTTTTGTCGTGTTTTTGTAGGTGGCATGTGCATATGCCTAAAATAATAGAGAAATCAATCTCTATTCTCTCTGACGCTGGCCTTGGAATGGCTATGTTTAGCTTAGGTGAGTAGTCAAACTTGGCAATTGGTATACCTAAATTTTGTATCTGATTGACGAGAGTTTGATTCCCATATTATAATTCCCTCTCCCGACGTAAGAATCTAAAAAAAAAGACTATACAAGTATATGGTAATATTGAAGTCGATCAAATAGTACTAGTAAGAGTAGACGTTGAAATTACCAGCAATAATTGTGACTAAGTGTTCTTTTGTTTTTTAACTAAATGTTGAAAAATTGAGCTTTGGGTATGATTTTGTATTTGGTAGGGAATATTTTTATGACGATTTTAAATTTTTCGACATGAATTTAAATTTGATCGAATTTCGATATGTGGTAGGTTTGTTTATGGCCCTTCAACCGAAGATAATAGCATGTGGGAACACGGTGGCTACTTTTGCAATGGCAGTAAGATTTCTAACTGGCCCAGCAGTTATGGCTGCCGCTTCTATTATCGTTGGCTTACGTGGTACACTCCTTCATGTTGCGATTGTCCAGGTAATGACGGAGTCAAAATTTTAATTAATAAATTTAATTTATTTATTTTTTTACTATGCTCGAGTTCTAGATTTATATATGTTAAATAACATTTCAAATACAACTACAAAGTTTGAGTCAAGTTACTGAATGAATTCTGTCAAATCTGTAATTTAATGATGACACGATCTACTCTTATATTTTTGAAATTGGAGATGTGTCAACGCCTAGAAGGCCTGGATAACAAGCTATCGTGATAGACCTTCCCTTAAATAAATTAAGTAATGATTCATATATCAGAGATTAATAAAAAGAGATACTACACTTCATTATGAGTTTGAAGAAATTAATTATGTTTTCCCTTTTTTCCATTCTAGTTTTATAAATAATTGTTTAAAATTCTTTCTAAAATTCTTTGAAATGTCATGTGTTAATTAATTAGGCTGCATTGCCACAAGGGATTGTTCCATTTGTTTTTGCTAAGGAGTACAATGTTCATCCAGCTATTCTTAGTACTGCGTAAGTGAATTTCCCCTAGTTAATTTCTTGAATGTTAATTCTATATTTTAAATTCCTAAATAATAGAGTATTTTTATCTTTTTTGGAATTTCAGGGTTATTTTTGGAATGTTGATTGCATTACCAATCACATTAATCTACTATATTATTCTTGGATTATAAGTCAACATCAAGCTAGCGTGTCAGTTTCTTGATTGATCGAGTCAAAACATAGTGAACTATACGCGATGTACATGATCAAGCTAGCACCGCTCTCCTAATTCATTGAGTTCATATACATAATCAACTACGCGATGAATCAGATATTTCGAAACAAGAGGGATTTTGAGTAGAAGAGTTCATGTCAATATGGAATTAGATAGAAATTATCTTATCTATGGACTATGAAGAGTACTCCCAAGCATTTGGAGCTTAGACAACATGTTTGACTTAAATTAGTTTGAGATCCTTGATTTAAGGATATTTTGTCTCTAAGAAATTAAGAAAACATTTCATCCAATTAGTCAAAATTGGAGGAAAAACAAATTGGGATTAGTCTAGTATGAAGGGGACAAGGAGGCAAAATTGATGATAATAGTCTAGTTTCTCTCCATAATTTGTAAAAAGAAGAAAGTTCAAAACAATTTGTATGTACAATTGAGATTGATTTTGAGTTTTTGACTTTTTAATGTAGAGCAATGGTTGATTTTCAATTTTTAGATATGTTTTCTTTCTTCTTTATTTAACTCCCCTTTTATTTCAATCATTAATGTAAGTCATTATATATATATATATATATATATATATATATATATATATATATATATATATATATAGTTTGATTTCTTTTCTTATAGTTGTGAAAATGATGTTTTGAAAAAAGAGTTTTAGCATTCAAAGTTTTCTTTGTTTCCCACCTCGTATTCAAAGCCTGCATTGAAGCTCCGACTAAATCAAGATCGCACATTGTAGGGTTTATTTGAGGATGGCGCTCTCAATAGAATTCTCTCCATACTCGAAACTCGAAACTCGAACCCAAGACCTCTAATTAAGAATGAAGCAATCCCACCTTTGCACTACAATGCGTATTGATTTTAGCATTCAAAGTTAAAGCTTGTCAATAATTGAGTTGAAAAGATATCAAGCTTCCATCTCATAAATATGCAATAAATATGCAAAAAGAAGAGGGAACAAACATGGATATGATGAGAAAGCAAAAATATAAAGTATCTTTACTTAATTATAAGTGGATCATTTACACCTCTCTTTTTTTCGCAACTATGGTCCCTTGTGTTTGTGGTAGATTAAAAGTTGTTTTTTTTATATAAATATTTTCGAATAGTTTTGATCTTTTAAATTCGTCAAAATGAGACTTTTGATATTTGTCAAATATTTAATAAATTCTCTCTGTCAAATTTGATGAAAATTGTGAAATAAAAGAATTTAGTGGGAACTCACCTTTAGATATTAGAGATGCATTTTTTTTTCCGTATTTTCTGTTGTTTTTGTTTATTTCTAGAGTCCGGTGCAATCTTTTAAAGTATAATTTCTATTGAATTTTAATCTATTTTTCATGTCTAATGTAAATTTTGTGTTATACTCTCTAGGATTTAGCATAATTTTTAAAATTCTTGCTACGAACATGATTGCTTGCTATTTTATTATGATTATGAGTAATAACCATTCTTTTCCTATGGTTATGGACAAAGTATGAACATTAACACAATATTTTGACCAAAATTGTTGTAACAATACCAAACTTTGAAATAGGATAAATGAATAATTTATATATTTTTATTTTATTGTGATATTCATAATTCTTTGTTTTCTACCATATAAGTTGTCCTTCTAATTTTGTTATATATTGTTTTTTTATTTCTTAGCTACCATTAGGATAAATGAATAATTGCTAATAGAATAAGTCGAAATGAGGAAAGATAGTATAGAATGTGGTTAATTATGAATATCATCACTTAATTAACAATAATATACATATGAGATTATCCTAGCTAGACGATTTGAGGTTTGAGAAACCATAACTATAATATCAATCTTGTGATTCAACGACTTGATATAACTTATCATATCAACTAATTAAAGTATAGATATAATGAAATTACACCAAAAACTAACCATAAGCCCTAGGATCCGTTTTCGCTGTGAAACAACATAACTTCTACGAAATCAAACATCATTAGTATTTTTCTTGTCTTTAGTTTTAAAAGTAGAATAAACAAACAAATATTTATCTTTATAACTATAACCAGTAAAATCGATATCACTTGTCATCAAATAAGTTCATTTGATATGCAATTGGAGAAGCAATCATTTTACTACTTCACAACTACATACATTTGTGTGTGCACTGAAAACGAGCAACATATAGTACTTTGTTGTTGTTGGTATCCTTTCACGGTTAGATGTCAGATTTGGACCATAACACTTGTAAATACATCATAAATTATTAAACTTTTAGTATCTTTTTAGGAGAAATGTTGCTTTATATATACTCTTCTTAATCAGTTGTGTTCAAATCTGATCTATTCACTCGACAATTCATTCGACACGAAAATTAGTCATTATTAATTATATAAACACTATTTGATCCTCTAAGGAAAATTGCTGGATTTGGTTGTTTTGGACTGGCATTGTATCTCTTGTCATACTGACACCTCAGGGTCCCTTTCCCCATTATGCTTTGTTTTCGTACATAGTGTCATAGTCTGTACTAGACAAAAATAGTAACTCAATTTTTTTATTTATTTCGTAACTATGGTATAAATTAAGCATTAAATATTTATGTGGTTAAAAATTATCTTGGTATTGGCATCTCTAATAATAGAGTAACATTGTTCCACTGGTTGATTAGGATGCACGTGTGGACATTTAAGGGGCTCACAACCAAATAAAAGATTTTATCAACACTCAATATAATTAGCGTTAAAGAATTTTAGCGACTCTGAATATAATGATTTTAACTCAGTTGCCGTTAAATATTTATACGGCAATAAATAAGATTGCCGCTGAAAGAAAAATTTATCGACACTAAATGTCTCTTTTTGTTGTAGTGTCACTTGGGTTCGATTCTTTGCCTTTTTTGAAATTTTAACTTTTTGACATTTAAGTAGTCGTCTAGCTTCTTTTTTTTGGTTAGATTTCAGAGAGTTTGATTCCAATGTAGTACGTCCTTGGGGCTTTGAGAGTTTTGTTTAGGGAGAAAATTTATGGTACTCAAGTGATACGTTATCACTTTTGTGAACTTCTTTGTATTCCGAGTGAATTGTGTGAGGTTATTCCTTTCTATATTTTGTACTCTCATAGTTATATGGTGAATTGTTCATCTCCTCTTGTGGAGGTAAGTCGATTGATCGAAGTGATTAAATCACGTTAAATCATTGTGTCTTTTGATATATTTCTCGTATGTCTTCTTACTCAGGTTTGCTTTGCTAGCTTACGCATAACACCTATTTATTTCGATTCTAACATTCAAAGAGATCGATCTCAAATTCATAGTAAGATTATTTGAAGAAGAAAAAAATGTTCGGCCGACATTTCCAATTCTGAATCCGCCTCCGCAAACAACTACAATATGCATTGTCACTCGTGGGGGGTGGTTGGGGGGGGGGCGTCCTTTTTCATGTGGCTTCCATGCCATGGACATGTGGGATAAGGATTTAGGGAAACAAGAAAGTAATTGAAGCCAAACGATGCATGGTGTGTGTATGGTATTATTGCAAGTTGTGGGGAAAGCCAGGTCGATATTATAAGAATATGTTATATTGTGGACATGGATGGACCCAAGTATTTATTATATATGTCATCATTTGGTTCGTGAAATAAGAAAATACAATCTTCGGTTTATATACGAGATTAATATATTTTATATTTGGTTAAGTTTTTAATTTTCAAATTAGTTCTATCATAATTGCATGTGATGTTATTTCCCCATTGAAGGTGAAATAAAAATTCGAGATTCATTAATTAAGCGTAGTTCAATTTATTTAATTACTTTAGATCAAATACGTGCTTTTATTAACCCCTTATATCTCATTTTCAGTCTAAGAAATCAAATGTCTATCAATAAAGTATAATCGACTCAATATTACAATTTTATTATTATTAATTTCGAAACAACTTGTTTGGAAAACACATAATAGGCTATCTAACACGAGTAAAGATCATATACTGAAGAGTTTGAGAAATTCATTATTGTAATTTAATTTAAAATATATATATGCTCAATATGATCACTTATTTTAATGCACATTGTCAATTTCTATTACAAAATAAGAGGAAGTAAAAACACATTAGAAGTAAATGTATTGAATAATAATATATTTCCAATTAAAAATAAACATATGGTTGTGTCCTCGTGTGCATGGCTTTATTCTCCAACATCCCTTCAAGGAACCAATCCCGATAATTTTGCAAGTATTTTCACGCACTCATTACATGAATAAATTAATCACTTATATATATTTTCTCCGATATTTATATATATTAACATCAATTGAAATAGGTTCGAGGGTTCACTACTTATTGAAATAAATGTGTATAACTAACAAGGTGACATATTTTAAATATTGATTAACAAGGATAAGTTATGTTATATTCAAATGTTCAATCAAAACAAGCTAAAAGACCAACATAGTTGTGGTGTAGTGGTGAAATTGTTTTATTCTTAACTAGATGTCTCAGGTTCAAACCTTGGATATGAAGAAAATCTTGTTGGAAGCGTTACTCCCTAATGGGTCATGCAATACACGATTCGAATTAAGTCAGGGCTCCAATGCGAGCTCCAAATACATAGTGGGAATTAAAAAAAAAAAAAAACTAGAAGTGTTTTTGAATAATTTTTTGACAAAATTAAATTTAATAAATGTAGTAGTAAGTGACATGCATGTGTGAAAGTGAGAGGAAATGAGTGTCATGTTACATTGTAGGGTGAACCACAAACATGCTATGGGACCATCCAAGACTTTGATAGAGATATGCCCCTACCTTATCCATCTTTTTATATTACTTGATTCTTGTTGATGCGATATTTTTTAATTTTTTAAAATTAAAAGTATATTTTACTAATTGACTATTAATAATATTTTAAAACTCTAATTTAATGACTATTAATTTATTTAGTTATTTATATTAGTATCAAAGGTTTTTTCTAAAAAAAATATCTTAATTTTATAAATTAAATAAGTAGATTGAAACAATTACTTTCAACACCGGGCCTAGTAATATAAAGTTGAGGGACCAACGAGGATTCTAGTAGAGTGATAAGTACTCATTCATCATTTACCAGAGGTCTTGAGTTCGAGTTCCCCTCAATACAGATTAGTTACTTTTATTAGGAGCGCTTTTTATATGGGAAATAAAATAGAGTGAGTGCTTTTAAAAACCAAAGCATAATGGACAACACATTCTAAAAGCTAAATTTTTATTATATAGAAGAGCCATGGAAGGATAACCATGGCTATGAAGAGTTGTACAATGAGCAATACAAATTGTACTATGTACTTAGCCTTGTCTTATTCCCTCACCAATAGCCTTTAAACATGTGTAACAATGTGGGCCCATTCTCTTTATATCATTACAAATTTACTATCTATTATAAATTTTAAATGCTCAACAATTATCAACTTCATTCATATTTTGTGCATCCCATTTATTTTTCAATCTTAACTATATTTTTTACATGCCCTATATTTAATCTTCACAATCTAAAATCAAGTTAGCTTTTTCAATAGTACAATTTTAAAAATGTTTTCAACTATAGAAATCATCTTTTTGGTAATTTTAGAACTCAAATGTTAAAAAATAAATAAAAATTAAACAGTAGAATGCAATTTTTGATAAATTATCAATTAATTCTCAATACTACTATCCTCTTGTCTCAAATAAGAAGGGGGGATTAATTTCTTTTTAAGCAAATTATCTTGTTTTTAAAATATTAATAGATTTCATGAACATACTATATGATAAATTTAAATTTAAAAATTATTTTATATGTAGCTGTAATTCATAAAAAAAAAAAAGATTATTAAAAGATTTATCAATTGAATCTAGACAGAAAACTTACAAACATAACTTATGCTTTGAAACTACAATATCTTTCACTAGAGACATAAATGACATAAATACTTTTAAGTATGAATTATCTCACCATGATAAAAAAAAAGTAAAACAATTTTTTATCATACAAAAGAAGTAAAAATATTATTACAAAAAAAATATTTTTTATCTTTAAGATAGACAAAATAATTGTAATTTTACCTGAATTTTTGTTATTTTGCTATAAACAAAAATAATTGAATGGAACTGTAGTTGTGCAAGTTAGATATAGAGTTTTAATCATTTTTAATAAAATAAATTTACGACTTCGCTTTATATATTAATAGTCCATTAAACTTGTCACTAAATTTTATTTTGATACTCAAACTACGACTTGTTTCGATAGAACATCTAAACACTTCACACATTTTTTGTTCAAACTTTGAAAAAAAGCCTATGTGTGCGTGAATACAAATGCTTATTAGATAGTTATGTTAACCACATAAACATGTCATCTGAGTTAATTATATCTACATCCACCAAATTAGAACATGCTTGAGGTTTAACCTTTTTTATATGACTCGAATACAAAAAATTAAAGAAGATGACATATTTTATATCCAACATATATTATCATTTAATTTAATGTTAATGTCTAACATGATGTTAAAATGAATATTAGATTACGTATTCTTTTAATATTAGTCGAGATAACTTATATAATTTATTTTTTAATTTTATATGAATAAAAAAAGTACTTTAAAGTGTAATGCTCATTATTACTCTTTAATTTATTTACGTGAAAAATATTGAAAATTAATTTATTGTTTAAGAATATGATTAAATTACGTATAAATAGGAAACTTTCACAAATAGTCACTATAATAAACTTAATTATGCTCCATAGCTATAATTTGCATATTTACGGGCAGTAGCTACAATTTAAGTTGTTTTGTTTGTATAATTCATGGGTACATTTGTATAATTCAGTTATTTTTGTATAAACTCAAAATAACGAATTTATACAATTACAAACATCAAAAGTGTGAAAAGTTATACAAATTTTGATTTATACAAAAATTGTACAAAATTCAAATTATACAAACGTGCGAATTATACAAAATTAAAAAGTTGAGCCGCGTAATTATAGCTAAAAGTAAGTCGCGAATTGTAATTAAGGCAAATTATAGCTATGTTAATTAATTAACTATTATATGTTTGTTTATACATGTAATTTTCCCAATTTAAAATTTAGATATTTATATTTAATTTAATTTAATAAGCCTTGTATCATAGTTAAAAAACAAACTCACCAATTTAGGTAAGAAAAGTCTCATTTTTCACTAATTTTGGTTCCTTATTAATATAATTATTTCAATAATAGATGTTTTGCAGTTAATATCATTTCCCCAATCTTAAAGTTAAGAATACTCTCTTCCTCTTTTTTTGTCTTTTCTTTAATATCTGACAAAATAAAATTATAGATAAAAATGAAATGGGGATAAACAAAGACAAAATAAAGAATTTGTGTCGTTCATAAGCCTTCACAAATTAGATTATGTAAATATTGATATCATATAGTGAAAGTTTAGCACATGAATTTAATTTCTTAAAACACGGAGATTATATTGTGGAGATTTTAGATTGTCATTTCATAAAAATTCTAGAATGTTTGTTTCTATGTTATGGCATCAAAAAAGTGATAATAGATTTATAATGATATTACAATCAAATATATTTTTCTAAATGCAATGTGTATCCTAATGATATGACATAATATGGACCCATATTTTCAATCACATTTTTATATTAAGATATTATAATTTATTTTAAGTAATATTCTTCTATATCATAAAATAAAGAACTTCATACTATGAGGTCACATAAAAATATTCATACCAATTTTTCATAAAACATCAAATTTGTAAATTTTCATAATAAAATAAATTACATATTATAATAAGTAAATAAATTTATAGAGTGAAATTTCTTTACACTAATATGTCTATGACATAACTTATTTAAATGTATAGTTTGTACTCCATTTTTTCATAAGTAATTTTCAACTATAAGTAAATTATATCTTATAATTTTCATGTTGTTTCATTATGACAATTAACATTTCTATTATATAGAAGAGTCATGAGAAGGACGATCAATGACATTTTAATAATTTTAACATCACTTAAGGGTAAAATAATAATTGTGTAATTAGTGATCAAAATGAAAATTTAGAAGAATGCATATATTGTATGTCTTTACTTTTGTTATGGGCCCATAAAGATATTTTTGTAATTTTGTTAAAATGAAGAATTTCTATTACTTAACTTCTTACAAACAATAATAAATGCTAAGCTTATTTTGACATATTTTAGAAAGAAAATTTTGAACTAATTTAAAATAAAATGTGTTTGAATAGTTAATATTTTGTTCCTAAAAATACTTTAAAGGATATTGTGTAAACATATTTTTAATATTATGTTACATAATATGACCACTAAATTCGTATCTTGATCATTGAAATAGTCTTTAAAATGACGTATCAATATTTTTTAATTAATTTGAAAATATCAAATTTTGTGACTAAAAGAATGAACAATGTTTGACTATCAAGAAATTAATGATTTGATAATGTATTCATCGAAAGATTAAAAAATATAAATTTTTCATTTCTATAAAGGATGTTTTCTTAATATAATATAATAAACTATTTAACAGAGAAAATTTGACAAGGAGAAAGTTTAACATTCAAATTCTAAGGAATATTAAAATACAAACTAAAGAAAAATGAGTAGTTAAAAAATACAGAAGAACGATAAAATACAAAGTCAATAGAAAAGGACTTTGTTGAGAAATATAGAGGAACAAAAAAACTAAATAAATAAATAAATTACGGAAAAAAAACCTAAAAAAGAAAAACAAGAATATTGGTTATTTTGCGGGGTTAAGATTTAAAGTTTTCTTTTACGGCATGATATTAAGAGTGTAGTATCAAAAAAATTTATTAATGTAATCTAGAATATAACATTATGATAATTGTTATTGCATATGGAAAAAAATGCTTTCATGATTGTTTTTATTGGTGTGGAGTTAGAAATAAATTTTTAATAAATATTTCAATATTTAGAATATAACATTACGATAATTGTTATTGTATATAGAAATAAAGTTGCTTTCCTGCTTGTTTTTATTGTTGTGGAGTTAGAAATCAATTTTGATTAGTACTTTCAATATTAAAATCAAAATAAATAGAAGTATTTCTATTTATCGAAGACAATAACAAAATGTATCACAAAATTCATCGACAAAGCAAACTACAAACACAGTATACTAAAGTTGAACCAATAGAGATTTGAAAGACTTTGAATTGATCTTTACGAATTGGTTGATCAATGATTAGTATTTTATTAGATGTAAAGCTTATGGTGCAAATATTACAAAAAAATAAAATAATAACATAGTGAAAAATAGATACCACTTGTGAAATATATGTATCGATGAACTTTTTCAAAGGCATCAACATTTTATATATTCCTCGAACACGATATGTTTTAACTCATAATCTAACACAATTCTCTATTTTCTTGCTGCATAGAATTTTTCAAAACTCAACTTTCTTAATTTGGGTTGTAAACGACGCATTTATGTCGTATGAACATTTGAAATAGATTATTAAGTGATATATTGAAGTTGTTTACTGAAGAAAAAAAATAGTATAAAGTACAAAAATCTCATATCTTTGGAGGCTAATTACATCCTATTCCGGAAATTTTCTCAATTACAAAAATCTCAAAATTTTCATTATTTTCGAATACATTCCTTGATTTTCCGATACATTGCAAATAATATATTACTCTATGAGAGGGATGTATCCGAGAGGGGATAAATGTATCCGAGAGGGGATAAATATATCCGAGAGGGGATTATGATATCTTAAGTTGTAAATTTTGTAATTTTCCAATAAAATATGTTAAATTATATTGGGCCTGTATTACGGGCCTTAAATTATCTAGTTTTATATATGATTTTCTTTTTATTGCACCTCTCCAATTTTGTTTTTTATTTCACCTTAAATGTCCTTTGTTTTTCATGACAACGATGTTCGAAAAAAATAAATTACTTTCATGTGTTTGTCTTGGTAATTTGAAGGCAGTCGTTATCCCTTCGAGAAGTATGAAAAAATATTGTACTCCCTCTATTTATATTAATTGAATTTTTGAGGCATTTTTTATTTTTTAAATTAACTTAATTATTCAATTTTCAAGATTACTTTTAGAGTGTTCTTCCAATTTTATCCTTCATTTGGATTTTCAATGTGATGATTTCAATAAATTTGACAATAATTAATAAGGGTAAAAATAAAAAACTATGTTCAATTTATGTCTTAATCTACTTTTCTTGAAGGGTGTGAAACATCTCAAAAATTCAATTAATATGAAATGGAGGGAGTAGTTTGTTGTGAGGTTAGTATAGTTGAGACAAAGAAAAATATTCTGAGTCTCCAACTTATTCACTATACAAAGAGAGTAATTTTATATTGAAGAATGTGTTCTAATAATGAACTTTGAACTCTTCAACTAATTGAGTTATACGATATTATTAAATTGCTATTTCTTGAAAGGGACAACTCTTAAATTATTATGCTGGATCGATACAAATACACTACAATGAACTTAAATTTCTTTAATAAGAGCAAAATATTCGCGTCTTATCCTAAATATTTATTTGCGTTGATGTTATGTTTCATAGTGGTCCAATTGCTTTGTAGACGTGCGAAATTGTGGCTAGAAAATAAAAGTTATACACAGTAATAGTTGACTTGGGCCTTGGGCCTTAGGATAAAGAGAGGGGAGATACAAATGGGATCATTTGCATTCTTGTCCCTATTTTGTGCTGAGTTTTAAGTTTTGTCCTTGAAAAATAAGATAGAAAATTAGGCTTCAATTTGTTGAAGAAATTCAAAAATCGAATTTTACAAAATTGTTATTATTTGAATCGGGTATTGTTGCAATTTGCAAACTAAATATAAATGTGTATTTCCTTTCAAATATCATACTCATGAATTGGGCTTGAGTAAGAGATCATAGAGCTGGCCCATTTAAATAAACTTTTAAATAGGCCCAACTTTTTGGACCTACATTTGTATTAGACGAACAAACAAATATGGTGACCAAACTCGAAGGAGGAGGAGGAAGAGGACGAGGAGGAATAAGCGGAGGAAGAGGAAGACGAGGAGGAAGAAGAAGAAGACGAACCTTATAGTGCATGTTAAATAGTTTTTAAAAAATAGGTGCACGTCAAATGATAGTGTCAATACCAACAAATGAAAATCACACACTTAAATTGAACTTGAATAAAATCATCCTTTAATCTTTCATAAAACTCTGTATTCTCTCGAGTCTATAATTGTAAAAGAAAAAAAAGTATGTATATGATATATAAGTAGAAGTTGTGTCAAATTGTCAATCTGATTTAAAATCAAATAGAGTCAAGAACCAATAACTATATACTCACAAGATCTTCAAGAAGCTCTAAAAAGAAACTCGTATAACCTAAAAAGATTAGACTAGTCACCGCATCTATGATCTAAACGAGTATAAAAATTGTCTCTATTTATTTCCAATACTTAAACGTTATAATTTGCTTGTTAATCTAATCTGCTGAAAAAACGATTACTTCTTACTGACAGACAACTGACCAAAATTTCAATTCACCCCTTTACCTCTTGACTTTAAGTTTTTACCCAAATTAAACCAATTTTCTCAACTTCAACTATATATGTGTATAAACTTTCAATAAAAATTGTTAAAGTTCAGTCATATGTGTTCGAATATCTGTCATATAAAAATTCTAACATTATCACAATTGATTTTATATTTCGTATATCAAAGATTGTCCCAAAATAGAAACACATGAAAAAAAGAAATTCAAAAATAAGTACAAGTGAAATATCAACATCAAAATCAGGTATCCATCCACTTCGCATTTCTATACTGATTATTATTATAAAACATAAATCAAAGAAAAACAACTCCAAATTAATCACTAATATAGTATTACAATATTAGCAAATTTATTTGGTTAAATGGCAATTTTGTCAATTCACCAATATCTTATACTCACTCTATGAATAAAAAAAAAACTTATTTTTTAGCACTGAAGAAAAGGAAAGAAAGAACTAACACTAATCTCTTTTCTTTTAATTTAATAAATAAAATGTTATGTCAAAATTAGACTAGTATTGTGTAGGTTTTTGGTCTCTCTCAACCATAGTCATTTGTTTTAATACTCATATAGTCATATTGACTCTTAATTAGTAGTATTAGCTTATTCTAATTAAGGGGCTAAAGAGTCTCTATCATAAAAGATCATTTAACCAATTGATGCCATAATTTAATTGATATTAGCTTTAATTGTTACTTAAATATTTAGAGTGCTTAATAAGGCCAAATAGGAAAAAAGGGCAAAATCCTTTATGAGATTGAGACTTTTGAACACCTCATTTTTAAGTTCTATTGGACATAAATTACTCTCTTCTAAGGACTACAAAAGTATGTCCATTTATTTCATCATTAATTTCCTATTTTGTTGCTACAATGACAATATAGCATCCAAATAAAAGAGAAGAACAGTCAAACACTAGTTTTTTTTTTTTCCAATCGTGAATGAATAAAAAAATTGTGTCATAAAATATAGTTTTCCCACTAAGAAAATATATGATAGAAAATAACCCCTAATAAAAGATAGAAATAGCAAAACAAAGAGGTCCAACTACATGGTTAGAGGACTCTTTGAACCTTATCACTAGAAGTATTCAATTGTGTGTCTAACAACTCAAAACATATTTTTATGTGATGATGCAATTATCATATTTGTTTTTAAAGAAAATTTTGGATCAAAGAAAGAGAAATATAGAAACATCCAAATTACAAGATGTAAAGCCAAGACACTTGAAGATACTATCATCATCCATATCTTTTTTTTTCTACTTCCATCACCCATTTTTGTCCCCTTTTTTTTCTGCAAAATCAAGAGAGAAATCGGGCTCAAATTAATTTTTGAGTTTTTAGTACTTCAACTCATAGAATTTGAAATATTTTTCAAGTGAAATGTATGTTCATATATAACTTTAAATCTTAAAAATTATAATTTAAAATTTTAATTAACATTTAATTTATGATCAAACGAAAGCTAATAAAGATGAATGAAAATATATTGATCACTACATACTAATAGTTCATTGAGATTTTTTTTATACATTTAATAAATTCCTCAATATAAATATAAGATTTATGCAATAATTAATAAACCCTCAAAAACTAGCACCTAATATTCTAAATTTACCCCTAATTCTAAATAAATTATAAGTAATTTTTTGAAAATATAAATATACAATTTCAACAAAAATTACTGAATTCCAACCAACTATATCTTTAAAGCTGATTCCGTCCCTGAACCACAAAAATTTAACCATAAAATTTGACATAAGAAAGACAATTAATTTCTTTTGATCCATCTAAAAAATTCTATTAACGATATTATTTAATACATATGAACTGATGAAAGATAGTTGATACAAAATAAAATAATTACGATATACGTAAAATAGTCTGACCACCACAATTATAAAACAAAAAAGAAGAAGAAGAAAATTTACAACAAGAGACTAACTTAATGGAAAAGCAAAGTGAAATACAAGGAAAACATTGGAACAATAATAGTGATCATGATGAATATCATATTTCTTGATTCTTGAATTGAATTTGATGAAGAGAATTGATCAGGACGATTTCTATAATGATAAGGCCACCAAGGTAATATTGGATCAGGAGGTGGTGGCACTAAACTATTTACATAGCCATTATTTGGTGGAGGGTAATTTGGGAAATTATTATAACCACCACCACCACCGCCACCACTTGGTGGTGGATAATTGTTATAATTAGAACCTTGTGGTGGATATGGTGGGGTTATAGCCACCGGAGGGTTGTTTACGGGGCCGGTCGGTGGAGGGTAACATGGATATGGACACACTTGACCGAAGGTTGATACCATGAAGTTGAGAAATAGTGACAAGAATAAAAGTAAGAGTGGGAGATGTTTAGTGAACATTTTTTTTGTTGTAGGAAGAAGAAAGAATGGGGAGGAGAAAAAAAGTTAGTAAGGAAATAGTGTGAGGTAGTTGGGGTAGGGGTAGGGTAGGGGGTGGGGGCTCTCTTGAGGGTATTTATGTCTAGATTGAAAAAAAGAGGCTAGAGATGAAGAAAAGTATGCAACAAATGCAAGTGCAATGTTTTATAGGTGATGTTGTTTTGTATGTTAGGTAACTTAGGTGGAAGACTTGTGTCTTCCATGAACTCATTCGGTTCTGTTTTAATTTATGTGTCATAGAATTATGGTTCTGTTTCAATTTATGTGTCATAGAATTATGACTATTGAGTATAAAGGATAAGTTTTATTTTAACAAATTTTAGAAAGGAGAATAAAAAAAAATTGAAAGAGATCAAAGGGGCAAAGGCACACAACCCCTGATATCTTACTTAAACTTTTTTAACGATCGTAATTAAATGCATGAAAAGAAAGGTGTATGTGGGGACATATCTTGTGAGGCATAGGGACTCCACACCTTCCTCCTAACTAGAAAATTTCTTCGATATGACAGGAACAATAAGGCGTGTCAGCACACACACTCCTTCCTTTTTATACTTTATTTAACTCTTAATCATAGGTCTCAAGTTTAAACCCTAGATATAAAGAAAATTCTATTGGGAGTGCTATTCCCAAGTGAGCTCTGTCATGCGCGATTCGAATTTAATCGAAGCTTCAATACAAACTCCAAACACCGCATAGAAACCAATAAAAAAAGTAATTAACTACCAATATTTGTCTTTCATAGAAGAGTAAATTACTTGAAATACCCTAATAATATAATTTAATAACACTAACAACTAACAAATAACAAATAAACTATCACATCCTAAAATTGGGATTGACACCCAACCTATACTATTCTTTAGGTGATCCAATTCTAACCGTTTGAGGGTTATTAATAAATTTAGTATAACAATAAATATTATCAAGTTTGTAATTAGTATAATCTGAAAAATTAAGTTCCCTAAAAATAATATAGCATTTAAAAATAAAGGAAAAAGGCTTAAAGACATAATATCTTACATATTTTGGTAATTGAAAATGATAATAGGAGATTGACATACATAGAATATATTCTATTCATAGAACACAATATTATTTATTTCATACGCTAGCTAACATTAGCTAATATTGTAAATGATTCATCACATAAATAGAAACATACAATAAAAATATGTGTGAACACACATATATAGCACAACATAGATCTTCTATTGCTTAAGAAGGTGATCATCTATATGCTTGGTAACATCAAGGATAAGACCTACGAAATTGAGGGGCTCTGGGGTGTCTTTTGTTTTTTTTTCATACTCAAAACTCCATGTAGTCCACTCATGTTCACAAGATGTTACAATAGTAAAGAAACTATACAACTCTAATATATCACCTTCAATCACTTTCCATTTGATTAATTTTTTGTGAGGATCGATGGCTTCAATTACTTGCTTCACAATCTTTTTCTGTCCATCTGTAATTATTAAAATAAGAAAATACAAGAGATGTTACTCCTATTCAACTGTCTCTTTCCTCACAAAAGATTTAAACAATTAAAATTAATAGCTTATTTATTTTTCTACTCATATTTTTCAAAAAATATTCAATGATTATAACTATTGAATTGTCTACCTTTCGTGAATAGAGTTACATAAGAATAGATGGAATTGTGGAGAACATGGAAATTAGTAAGGAAAACTATAATTTCGATAAGTATTTTAAAAGACTCTGTTGGGATTCGTTTTGGGGCTCGCCTCGGGGGACGCTCTAGCTAAACGCTCCGAGACTCAAGTGTGGGGCTTAGTTCTGTAAGACTACGTCCTAAGCGCCCGACTGTATGCCCTAAGCACACCCAACACCAAACGCTAGGGGCTCGTCTAACAGATCTTACACAAATTATGCGTTAAATTCTTTAGTTAACATTGTTGACCCTCATAATTCTTGAATAAATGAATGATACTTAATAGTTTTTTAATCTATAGAAATAAGAAGATTGAGAGTTACTCAAATAACAAGTTATAGTATCGTATTTTTACTATTTGGTAAAACTATGAGAGTGATTATATATTATGTAACATTTCTTTTAAAAATACATATAGTGAAATTTTATATTTTCACTTATCATTGGTCTTCATGTTTTTCTCATATATATGTTTCAAAATTATCATACTTTATTTAGCTATTTGAAAGTAATTCTATCTTTATTCATGATGGAGTGATGTTTTTATTAATTATAATATATACTAGTAAGTTTCATTGATTATTTTCTTTTAGGGGGGTAAATTGTATAGTATGATGATACTATATTTTTAGAAATAATGATTATTTTATTATTAAAAAGTTAAGATATTAGATTATTTATACTTGTATCATCATGTTAGAAGTTTGATTTTCTATGTGTTTTCGTAAACATATTTGTAATTATTCCAAACTAGATGTATTTTTATAATTTTATGTTATTATATTATTATACTATATTGTAAATTAAAATTTTTAAGATTCATAGGGCTTACGCCCAGGGGCGGATCTATGGATAAGGGAGGGGGTGCCACGGCACCCAGTGAAATCGGTTGAAACTTCGTATGTATATGTGTGTATATATAATATATATAATATTTATTACATTTGCCACCCCCAGTAACAAGTACGTGAATGGTACCAGTGGTGGGAGGTCATGTGCTCGGGTTCATTGTTGCGGGTTTGATCCTAGAACTGCACATTTTTATGTAAAATCTTATGCTGCATTTTCCGTTTCTTTTGCCAAAAAGGCTCCAGCAAAGATTCGAACCCACAAAGCATTATTATTAGGCCATCTGATATCAACTGGTATCAAGTTGTACAAGTAATAAACTTGATTTTTGCTTAACATTTTTTTTGTTGTAATTTTTAGTGATTTTTTTTTCTCCCTTTTCTATTTTAAGCATAAAATATTACGTACTTTCTTTGTTTGAAATTTATGTGACACACTTTCTTTTTAGTCTATTCTTAAAAATGTTATCTTTTTATTATTCAAAATAATTTAGTTTTAAATTAATATTTTTACTTTAATGAAATAATTTATAGTCACACAAATATTTAAAAATTATTTTAGACGATAAATTTTGCAGGTTGTATTTAGGTGGGGGAGTAGTATTTTCCTTCTTTCAACTAATTATTTATAGCTCTTCTCTTTGCCCAAATTTCGAAAACTCGATAATGAATTTCTCTTACTCTTTGTTTTACTATTTAAATCATTTGGATGCATATGAAAAAATAATTTGGATTATGAAAATTTAAATCTTTAGGTTTTAATTTATAAATAAAATACATGTTATAATGAATGATAACATAAAAATCATACCGAAATCACATTTGAGTTTTGTTTGGCCTTTTTAGATTGTCAGTTAGTGTGAGCCGATACTTCGTCTCTATTATTGAAATTATGTATGTGAAATTCTTCGACCTCTTTATATTTAATTTGTTACCTAGAACATGAAGTATTTATAAATATAAATAATTATATCATCAATAAGTGTTTTTAGAATAAGAAAACTTGCTGAGTGCAATTATAAATGCATGATATATTTATTAATTTATTTTATATTATACTAATATTATTGGGAAAAATATATTCTTTGTACAAACCATTATAAAAATTTTTTGTTGGATTTATTTATCCTCATAAACTGAAAGGATGAATAACTGAACAAATTCGTCCCAAGTCGCTATTTAACAACGCAAAATAGATCGATTTGATGAACATAACGATATGGCACCCACAGTCTCCAAATCCTAGATCCGCCTCTGCTTACGCCCCATGTCTCGAGGCTTACGTCTCACCTCACACCCCCACCTTTTAAAACATTGATTTCGATTATATTATGTTTGATATGACAAGTAACTTTTCATGAATTTTTTTTCTTGCAAAACATTTGAAATATAGAAAATTGATAAAGTAAATTATATATAGAGAGAGAGCAGGAAAATGTATGTTACCTTCGTTATAATTCCAGCTAACAATTGAACCAACTTTTATAATTTCACCTTCATGAATCTCAAAATGGTTGACAATACTAGGGCTTATATTGGATACATGATGAGTATTCGTGTGATAAATATCAAAAATTGAGTGTCCTCCACCCCTCACCTCTAGTGAAGCAATCAACTTGCCTTTCAAACCCATATTTTCTTCTGCTCAAAATAGCAATAAACTGTGAAAATAAAATGGTGAGAAAATGTTAAAGAACATGTAGTCTTTATATAGATATTAATTAGCTGCGAAAAAACTAGCTAATTAAAGTATATTCATTTTATAATTAGATTGAGGTTTATAAATACATATTTTTTAATTCAACGATAACAAAATTATGAGCATTAATTTTTCTCATATATAAATATAAAAGCAGGAAGAAAATTGCATTTTTATTAATCTTGAATAAATAATTTCCTTCCCTTTTTTTTCAACACACTGCCAAACTTTGTTTAGTATGCAATAAATACTCAATTTTTAGTTCAAGAATGGTCCCTAATCTAGCTCAAATTTTAAAAATAATTAGACTTTTTTAAGTATTACAGTTTTATAAATTATGAACGAGAGAGTATTTTATATAATATGTTATCAGTAGGAATTTAATTTACTAAATCATTCTCATTAATTATATGTTTTGAACTCTAAATTTAATTATTAGTATTTTATATAGTTATTGAATAATAAAAATAAATATATTTTTTAAAATAACTAAATCTCTCTTAATTTATCAGACAAGTAATAGAAAAAAAACTATTCATAGAGAAGTGTAAAATATAATAAATGTCGCAGGCATAATTTTCTTTCTTTTTTCCCAATAAACTGCCAAACTTTATAAAGTCTGAGATTGAATTTAATAGATTGTGCAATAAATACTCAATTTTGAGTCTAAATCTCAAGAATGGTCACTAATAAATTAGGCCTTAGCCTGATCCCCTGTATGAAAGAATTTTTAAAATATTAATTGAACTCTTTTTTATTAAAAAACTTTATATATAATAGATAAAATTGTCATTTACTATTACAAATGGGAAAGAACTCATTATTTTCTTTTTTTAAATTTCATAGGACTCTAAGCCTATATATACTTGTTAAGCCCATATATTTCTTTTTAAAAATTAATAGACTAATTGTGTGATAAAATATTCATGACAATTATTTATTTTTTAATAGGAGTGTCAATCCAAATGTGACAAATAAAAGTGAACAGAGAGCGATGTGACAAATAAAAGTGAACAGAGAGCGTATGAGTATATATCAGTTCTCATAATTTTTTTGTGAAAACTGAGGCTTTTATCTAACTTATGATGTACTCCATGCTCATAATTTGCACTAATTTCAAGTTGAAAATTCAAAGGCACTACTCAATTTGCACAACTTTTGTCTAACTAATTTTTTGGATCTTGCTTAGCTTGCTTTTGACTACTGCAACTTATTTGTTTGCTTTGTCTATGTGCAAAATCATTATATAAATTAAATTCATGTTTCTTTCTTTATAAGAATAAGATAAAAGGACTCAAATTTCTGAATCCTTACATTTTGTTTGATTAGATTTCAACCAAATATGTTATTGTAATAAAAGGATATTTTTTTGGTATAATGAAAAATACATTATCGTTGCATTACATATACATACAAGATACAATCATTTTTGTTTGAAATGTTCTGTTGTGGCATGTACATATAGGTAAGTATCTTGTTTCTTTTTTCCCTTGTTGAAACTTTTGAGTTGGACAAAAAAATAATTAACAAAATGACATTTAAAATAGGAAAATCTTAGTAGTCCAGATAATTAACTATTTGAATTTTCACCTTAACTTATTAGTGAGGATTTGATTCTCCACGTCTCTCCTAATTTTCTTTTCCCCTATTGTCACATGTGGTGAGCCACTAGTATGAAAAGAAGTAGCCAAACAACTTGACATTTTCCACACTCCTAACCTAACCAGTACCTAACCAGGTTGTTACATCAACAAGAATTGTGATGTCACGACCCAGACCGTCGATTGGCACCCACACAAACCCTCCGGTGGGAGAACCATTACTACAATACAAACAAACAAATTTTATGAAAACTAAGGCATTTAAAGGTACGGAAGCAGGTTTAAATGACTATAAAAATGGAGTCCCCATAAACTCCAAGGTTTTAACAAACAACTAACCAAACTAATGCGGAGGAACAACCCCTAGAACCTGAAAGTCATTGTACCAAAACTCTACTAACGACAAGTCTAAGAACAAGGGGTACAACCCCGAAACTAAACAAACACCTTAAACAAATAGTCTAAGTCCGAAAAGAATGGACTTAAACAAGAGAGATCCATGGCAACCTAAAAGAACTGGTTCACCCTTGAATTCGAACAATGATCACTGATTTTCTAAGTAAGGTTTGTCAATAGCCGCTTGAAGATGCCATGTACTCAACAAAGAAAGAGCAAGTGCAGTACCAGTACACAACCAGAGTGTACTGGTAGGATCACACAACTATCCCTATAAGTGTAACATAAGCAAGTCAATACAACATTATAAACATGCAACATACCGAACATATACAATATCGATTATCACATGCTCAACAATATACATTTATAACAAGTCATTGGTCCTCTCATGAAACCCAAACCCAAACTATTAGCATACCGGAACATGGTACCCGATCCAATGTTTATGCTAAAACGTGCCAACCGATCCCAATTAATATTCCGGAACGCGGTATCCGATCCAATCAACACACCACAATCACAATCACAAGTACGTTCTCAATAATCATACAATCAAGAAGTGATTCATGACATATAGTTATTCATCTATCTCATTTACAACAAGTGTGATCAATAATTCAACGTTCGCATACATACATGTATCATAATGAAGCAAGAACAAACATACATCACACAATCATAGAATCACAACCATCACCTACCTCAAAACAAACTTGAAGCCCTAAGAAACTTGATCCTTCCCTTTCCGGATTCGTTCCACTTGTTCTTGGTCTACAAACAATCATAATAACACGGGAATTAATAAACAATCACTAATTACCCAAATTGCTAACAATTCTATACCCATGATCTCAAGTACCCAAAATAGGGTTGTTCCCAATATAGATTCTAGATCAAAAACCCTCCCTCATCGATAATTACCCATTAGATTACGTTCTACGGATCAAAAAACAGATTCGGGGAGTTAAAATCTTATCTTTAGCCTCAAGAATGGTGGAATACTATCAAGAATCGCCTAGGGTTCGTTCCTTAGCTCTAAAAATTGAAAAAGTGCGGAATAAAATGATTTTGGGGTTTATTTACGACCTTAAGTCGCGTCGGACCCGCCCTGGCGGCAGAAATCCCGCCCCAGCGGCTTGGACGGAACCAGTGAACTATTTTAATAATTTCAAGACCCCTATTTCACAACACACCTTTAACCAACGGCGCTCAGAAAATACCATTCACACTAAGATCGATTTCGGGAATTTACTCACCTGAATTCAATTATGTAAAGTCATACAGATTCCTTAACGACTTATCTAACCACTCATGTAATCAAAATCATAAATAAGTCACCTGATTGTTACCAGATTTCCCTGCATCTTAACGACTCTGACTTCGTCCAAATCTGAACTAGGTTGTGAAATTCTAAGTTACTACTCAAAAGTTTTCTGGCCCGCCAATTCTTTCCCCATTGGCTTTTCTATAACGACGGAAATCAAGTCGTTACATGTGATGAACTCGTAAGTACTCTTTCATTTCTAATCAAAATCTCAGGTTCAAGTCTCCCGAGGTATAGACTTGTCTTTGTTAGGGAGCAATTTACTCTTAATATGAGACTTTTCATCCATGTGTAAATTTAATCAAACTCCAATGTGAATACAAGGCACCAAATTAAAAAAAAAAATAGGTTGTTGCAAAAGTAGCCAAAATAAAGGCCTAACTATCGCACGTTCCTAGATTGACAAAAGCCAACACTTTAAAATTTGTCAAAGTATTCGCTTTTAATCTCCGTCAAATATTTAATTTTATCTTTAAATTTTATGGGAATAACAAATTTTGTTAATCAAAAATATCAAGGAAGTCTCGTAATTATTAAAAATTGCAACACGAAAAATTTACACTAGGATGGAAAAAAAAAATAGAACAAAAATTGCACGTCAAAGAGTTGCACAAGAAATGCACTTCCAAATATGAGTTCTCATAATTATTATTTTATTATTATTTTTTACAATTTCTATCCGATCTGATTAATGGATTACAATTGTAATATTGGACAAAGACAAAATAAAATAAAATTGTGAAGACTTTTAAAAGACTAAAATTATCCAAAAATTTATTTGTAAAACTATTTTAAACTTACTTGGAACGACAATTTATGTTATCTCCCCTCAAAAAAGTATTAACCAATGTTGATCTCATTCCCCCCACCAACTTTCTACTGCTGACATTCTCTAACGTATTCGTGTTAATTTATGTGACATCTTTTCAATATTGAAATTTAAATAAGAACTCTTTGTTTAATACTAGTAAGTTTTTGCATATATTTTTCAATTGAGACCATATCGATGTAGTTCTTTTTTTTCGGTTTTTGATTTTTGGTTTTTCACATGGTCTTCGAAGTTCATATTGGTGTCCTAACTTAATTTGAATCGCGCACTGCAAAGCACATTCTGAGGTGACACTCCCAATAAAAAAAATTCCATATTCAGGATTCAAACTCGAGACGTTAAGGATAGTTAATGTAGTCCCCAACTAAAATAAAATTAACGCCAAAAGAAAATATGAGAGGAAGAGAAACAGTATATGATTAGATCAAATATAAAAAGAAACAAAATACTGACAACAAATTTTACAAAAAAAAAAATACAAAGTGGAAGAAAATTAAAATGTTATTGGAACTAGAATCGATACAGATGGAAATTATAACGATAAGATAAGATAATATTGCTAACTAGCACTAACCTAAGAAGATTAAAAATACTCTTAGCCACTAAATTTCTTGTTTTTGATGAAATCTGCAGCTAGCTTCATAAAATTTGATCAATATTCATATCAAAGCAATAATTCCCAAGAAAAATCCACTGATCAAAAGTGAAAATCCACTAGTAAAGTCCCTTTTGGCACCATTAAAATATTGATCAACGGGGTACAAACTTCCTGGTGGACCATTCATATATATGTATTGTGAATTACTTGGTGGATTTGGAGTATAACCACCACCACCATCACCGCCAGCACCACCCTCGGAAGGAGGAAGAGGAGGAGGAGGACAATATCCACTTGATGGTGGTTTCTTTGGTGGTGGTGGTGACGGAACGGGGGGTGGTGGTGGTGGAGAGGGTGTATTACATGGATTGTTACAAGGACAACTACCACATTTGTTCACAATATTAGCTTCATCAAGTTTTCTTGGATTATTCAATAATCCATTGGTTATTTGTGTTGAATAAACCACAAAAATGAGAAAAATAATTGGGAGTTTTGACATAATTCCCAAGACAAATTTTGAGTTGTTATTGATTTTTTTGCTTAGAAGAATTGGCTATATGAGTGTGTAACGAAGAAATATGGTATGTTAGGTATGGTGACCTTTGGTGGAAAAAATAAAATCACTAAAATCAAATGAAAAGAAAAGGGAAGTCTTTATTTATAAGAAATGAAGAGTGGTTTGTTTACGTTACTTATAAGTGCATGGAAGTTGCAAAAAAAAAAAAAGGATATACAGTCAAAATTAAGAAGTTTAATTTTCGATATCTAAATAACTTGAATCACGTTTTATAGTACAGGATTTTTGCATTAATCATATGTATTATAGTTAAAAGAATTGGAAAGTTATATGCATTAACGATATAATTGTTTTGTATACAACTAATGTAACTCAACATAACATAGCATATTTTTTTTATATTAACAATAAATATTTATCACTTAAAATTTATTAATATTTTGTATAGTAGTGTGATTATGAGTTGTATGGTGAAGGCTTAATCTTCAAGTCAATCAAAATGCATGTGGTCGGTGCATTTTGGTGTCCCACCATTTTATTCTTTTACATATTTTATGTTCTATTTTTAAAATTTAAAATTGTTCTTTAAACACTTAATTATTGAATGATGAATTAATACAATTGATGTTATAGCATGATTGATGATCAACACTCTTAAAACACTATGTTGCATGTGTTAGCTTCCAATAATTGTTTTTTTTTTTCTATTATTACTTTGGTCTAATAATTATTGAGATAACTAGATATATAATATTTGAACTAATTAAAAAAATTAACGACCGACAAATTCTAAATAATAAAATTTATAGTTTTTTTTTATTTAGTGAGATGAATTAGCAATAGATTATTAAAAACTCTACGAGTATTAACTACTAAGTATATTTGTGTATAGCTATGACAGATTAAATACAAAGTTCGTAGCCAATTTTAATAGTGAAAATTTGGTGCGTGTGTATGGTGTGTGGGGGGGGGGGGGGGGGGGGGGGGGGTGAGGATTGAGGGGGTAACAATAATAGAGGATAAAATCTTCTTCAACAAGATAAAAATTTAAGTAGTCAATCAACTGAGTTTCTGAGATCCATGTATTTAGATTAGTTGAAGTAGACAAGAAACTCTGAATTACTATTATTGAATTTCGTTATAAGTCAAATTGGTGAAGCTTAGCTATAATATGAAAAATATGGTGCATGTGGGTTCATTTTTCGTCATATCTACTCAAGATTTTTGAAATTCTTGCAAAACGTATACGTTATTCTTTAATACTCTTTATAGCATGATATAAGAAGATAAATAAATATTAGGGAATCATTCACCACTTTTTATAAAGAGTAGTTTGGACAGCCTATTATTGGTATGAATTTTTAAGTTAATTGCACTCTACATTCGAGCATTATATATTAGGCTATCGAAGAATTAACGATAGATAAAATTTTATAGCTAAATAATAAATTTTTATGTTGATTTTATTTTTGCAATGGATTTTAATAAAATTTAGTTATTTAGGAAACTTTTAATGACGAATTAACTAGGTATTACCAATAAATTTTGTAGCTTATTTCATGTGTTTTCTTGTATTAGTATGAAACTTTCAACTTTACACTATGCTCTTTTTTTATAACCATAATGTTTAGTGAAGTTAGTGTGTGTTTTTGATTAATTACATATGGTATATTGACTATCATTATGGAAATAAAAAATTTAATTCAACTATAAACTTTGTTGCTAATTTGTTCGTAACTAACAAAATTGGATCACTGATTTGTTTCGTTTCGATTTGTTGCTAAATGAAATTAGCGATGAATTTTAATATTTAGCTATAGAATTTGTCTCTATAGCCCGTCACTACTCTGCATTGCAGAAATCATGCTACCGACAAAATGAGATTAGTGTTTCTAATAAATTCATTAATGTTTGTAAATGTCACTTCATTTCTTGACCTTTTTTTACACTAAACGAGCTCACAAGTTAAACTAGGCCATAGGTTCGTTCGATTCTGTTTTGAAGTTTATCGATTCGACTTATCAGTTATCGAGTTATAAATATATTAAAATTGTTATAAAATAATTATGATATTGGCTTATCGGTTATTATTGATAGCTGTTAATTTAACCGTTAAAATTTGACAAAAAAATAAGTCATGCACGTGAGTTGACAGATTGCTAGCCGCATTTTAGTTTGAATGGAAAAAATAAAATAACATTATCACAAAATATTTTTTATCTTCTTAAATAATATTCATTGGATTGGTGGCCAAGTTTTAGTTTGAACGGAAAAAAACAAAATAAAACGATTTGAATAAATTTATGTTCCGTTGAAAAAAACTTACCAGAAATTCCAAAGCTTTACAATGAAATCATTTTTCGCCCTTTTAATCTCCGTCAGTTTCATCATCGCCTCCGCCGCTAAAACCGGCCACGTCATCACTTTCCGATCACCGTCTCTCTACCCGGAGTCATTCACTTGGGATCCTAAATCTCACAACTTCATCATCGGCGGTACTCGTCACCAGAAACTCCTCTCAATTTCCGAATCCGGCGTAGCTGAAACCCTAATCTCCGATACAGATTTACCGCAAAATTCCTCATTCCTCGGCCTTGCTATCGACCGCCGTAACAATCGCCTCCTTGCTTGCATTCACCGCACCCGGACCGCCACTCACCCTTCCCCGTTCAACGCACTCGCCGCCTACGATCTCAAATCCCGCCGCCGCATCTTCCTCACCCCGCTCCTTGACAAAAACGACCAAAACCCGATCGCAACCGTAACAGAGATAATCCACCCCGCTGCCGCCAACGATGTCGCCGTTGATTCCTCCGGCAACGCTTACGTCACGAACTCCGACGGAGACTTCATCTGGAAAGTAAACATCGACGGCGAAGGTTCGATTTTCTCTAGATCGGAGGTTTTCAAATCTCATCCCGTGGACCTCACCGTCGACTATCACAAATGCGGATTAAACGGCGTCGTCTTCATCTCCGATGGGTACTTACTCGTCGTCCAATCAAATACCGGCAAATTATATAAAGTCAACGTTAACGACGGAACGGCGAAGACTGTTAATTTAAACAAGGATTTAACGGCGGGTGATGGAATCGCCGTTAGAAGTGACGGCGTCGTTTTAGTAGTGAGTCAGCATAAACTTTATTATATAAAGAGTGAGAATAATTGGGACGAAGGAGTGGTGTTTGACGAAACTACCCTTGATGTGGAAGGGTTTGCTACGGCGGTTGTAGTAGGGAATAGGAAGAGGGTATATGTGTTATATGGGCATTTAATGGAGGGTATAATGGGTAATGGAAATAGAGAAGAATTTAGTATAGTTGAAATAGAGGAAAATGAAGATAAAGAAGATAATATATGGTTATTTGTTTTGGTTGGATTTGGATTAACTTATTTTTTGTTTTGGAGATTTCAAATGCGTAGACTTGTACAAAATATGGATAAGAGAGTAGCTTAGGTTTTGATTATTTTATTTTTACTTGTTTTGTTGTAATTTATTTTGATTAACGACAAGTTTTTTTCATAGTAAATAATGAATAAACGCTATTATTAGAAACAAAAGTTTTTTCCATGGTGAATCATTGATAAATTTGTGTTACAGATTATGATTCTTTTACTCATTTCTTATCGAAGAGTTCATTGGGAAATAGTAGTTAGAATCAGAATTTTCACCAAGGAGGTTTAAAATATGAATATGTAAACAAATTTCCTAATTTTAATAATGTATAGACTGTGTAGTTGAACTATTCTCCAAATCATTTACCACTAATTAGTGATACAAGTATTTTTACCACACTATCTCTATTAATTGATGTCTAGTATTAGCTCTTGGTAAATGATTTGGACAATATTATTTAATGTTAAGGGTAAAACACGGAAAAAATAATTCTCTTTTTGATATATCTTAAGTGACAAATAAAAAATAAAAATCTATTTTAAAAATAAGTGACAAGTAAAAGTGAACGGATGAAGTACTTTTTAAGCCTAAAGTAGAATTAAAAAATGTTTAAAAGCCACAAACACTTAAAAATAAGTCAATTCAATCTAACTTATTAATTGAAATAAGTTAATATTTGGATGGTTAAAGAATTTATTTTAACCACAATATTTTTAAAGATTTTGTATTTTACTATTGTGACTTATAATACTTTTATATAATTTTAAATATGTAAACTTTATTTCAAAAATTAAAATTTTTTCTCTGAATTCACGCGAATATTAGTTAATTTGACCATCATATTCTGAATCAAGTCACTCAAATTTAAACATTTAAACAGATAAGAGTATACTAATTCAATAATTTTGCTCATATGCTAGAGAACGTGTGGCAAACCTAAATGAATAAATAAAAATGTTTCTATCTCTTATAAATTACATTTTCCTTCAGATAGACATTTCATTTCAATAATTCATCAAAAATTATCGTAGAAAATGAATGAAAAATTCAAATAAAATTAGTTAGAAATTGCTTTCTAAAAGATATTGAAAGAGAAAGATCAATGAATAGAAAGCTATTAGACCTCAATCTTATAATTCACATCATTCAACTAGTCAAGGAATGCCCTGTTTTGAATGTACCTTGTACATATTAAAGAGTTACTTTGCTTGTATGATTATTCAACTATTCAAATTGATGTATAAAGTTTTTTTTTTTTTAAAAAATAATTTTATTTGTAATTAAAAAAATTCTTATTCGATTTTGATTATCGTACTATTTTATTGTTCTTATTTTTCTTTTGTCAATTGTACATTGTTTTTCTTATTTTACTGATATGCTTTCTTTATTACTTTATTCATCGTTTTGACATACTTGAACCTATGATCTTTCAGAAAAGTCTTTATATTTCCATGAAATAGTGATAAAATATGTGTACACTCTATCTTCCATAGATCCTACATAGTGAAATTTCATTAATATATTATTGTTATTGTAATAAAAAAAATCAATTTTACTATTGCTATGTCATATCAAATATACTCATAGTCGTAGAGTATATTTTCAGCAACAATTTAATAACGTGACACAATATTTGAAATCAAAAGAATAAAAAAGGAATTCAATCAATATAGAACTATTCGACTCATGAACCCAACTTGACATGGACAGATGTGTGTTACTTATGAGTTCGGCCAAATTATTGAATTTTGGTTCGAACTTTTAATTTATCATAAGAAATTTATTGAATATGTAATAAATTATTAATTTAGAATCTAATAATTTTTTTAAAAAAAAATTCAAACTCATAAATTTTAAATTTTGATTCTAGCTCTACAACTCATCTTAATTACATGAAAAAAGTTAGTGTGCGTGGAAAAAAACAATGAGAAGGAATGCTTGTTATATTATTAAGAAAATAATAATTGACGTGATTATTCTATCATACTATTTTTATTAATTGATGTTTATTATTACGTCTTAAAAAATGATTTCAGAAATAAGTAATTAATACTAAGAACAAAATATGGAGAGAAAAAAAATCTTAATATATTAAAAGTGAAAATCTATTTTGAAATAGTGCACATGAACCTAAGGAGTGAATTGTTTGATATAACAATAGTAAATTGACTTTTTTATACAAAACAAAGAAGAATAACTTTGCTATTCTGTTTTCATTAATCGAATGACTTTTCTGTTACAAAATAAGAAGAAAGGAAAATAACTCTATTACATCATTTACAATAGTTGAATGATCATATAAGCGATCAAACTCTACCTGAAATAACCTAACTATATAGTTTAGAAATAAATATGAATGTATGATGAATATACCTTTCTCAGACTCCACTCAGTGAGATTTCACCGAATTTGTTAACATTATGGACAGATGACATAATCTAGATGAAATGAAAATTTGTTTTGATTGAAAGGATCAAGCTTGTTATGGCATGGAGATGGACCAGAAGGTGGGGCTGGTCCTCTTGGAAGTTGATTTTGTAGCAAATAATTCTTTTCAATATCTCTTATGCTTGAAACCATATTTATTGATGTAATTAGTAGAACAAGAAGAAAAATCAAACCTCTAAGATCAAATTTATACATTTTGATCCCTTTGCTCTTTTTGTAATCTTCTTGTTTTCTTGTATTTGTTTTTGAATGGGAAAAGAAAAATATAGGATGTGTTGAAGTTTATATTATTCAAGAGGAGGAAAAGGTATACATCATGGGGCTAACTTGTGCAGCCAAAGAGGAAAAGATTTCAATGCCCTCTCTTTTAGACTTATTTATAACACCACAAAGTATTTAGGATGTGTTTGGTAGGAAAGAAAAAATGTTTTTTATGAAAATTGTTTTCGGAAAATAATCATCTTATTTTTTGGTATATATTGAGGGTCTTTCTGAAACAATTTTACTAGCTATTTTTTCATGAAATAGGGATAAGGTTTGGCTACGCTTTATCTTCTCAAGATGGCACCTATGATAATAGTGGCGGGATCAAAACTTTCATGCACTAAGGGGGTTCAAAATCTAAAGAAATAAACATAAACTAATTGAAGGGGCTTCGACATATACTATATACACATAAAAAATTATTTTAACCATATATAAATAGTACTCCTTTCGTCCAAATTTATGTGACACTTTTTGGATTTCGAGATTCAAACAAGTCTATCTTTGATCGTAATTTTTCATATAATTATTTTGAATTGTCAATTATTGTAACTTATAGTACTTTTTACGTAGTTTACAAATATATATATATATATATATATAAATTTCATTTCAAAAAATTGAAGATTTGACAAGTAAATTTCTAGTCAAACTTAAATTGTTTGACTCTCGAAAAATGAAAAGTGCCACATAAATAGGAACAAAGGGAGTATAATTTTTCGCATCCAAGCCCCCTGACCATAAGGTGGCTCCGCCCCTGCTTATGAAATTACATTGGGTATGTTGTTTAAGTTATTGTTGTTACAAATCAAACATGAGAAAATTGGACAATATTTTTTGAAAAATATTTTAATCCATACCAAACACACTCTAAGGGGTTGTTTACTCTAATGGACAAACATAAATAGTATAGGGTAAAAATTTAATCTCTTGTTTAATTGCTAATTCTAAAATAAGTTATACCAAAATTAGTAATTAGTATCAGCAACTATCCCTGATAGAGGATGGTATAATAGTGCCATGATTAGTTGTCTCATGATAAAAATAATAAAATGACAGAAATACCATAGGGTCTCTCAAAGTCCCTTTCTATTTAATAAGATAGACGTAATTTTGTAAACAACCAACCTTTTTTTAGAAATTATGTTATCCGTGTTATTTATAATATTCCAAATCAAACCGTCATTAAAAGATAATATCAAAATAACTAATCTCAATATAACTTGTCTTTAAAAATAAAGAATCATTTGATAAAGTGTATAAGATTAATATTAAATATGGTGTATTAGTAATGCTGAGATCAATATTAATGAAATTAATTGTGCTAAAAGTAATTATACTGATAATTAATTAATAAATTAATGAAATAATTAGTTGGACAACTTTGAAATTATCATTAAAAATTGCACACTAAATGATATGAAGTGGCGGCCATTTTGAGAAGTCTAAAAGTAGTCTATTCTAATGTTAGGTTATAGCCGCCCGTTTCTATTTACTCCTCATATTAGTCAAAAAAAAAAAAAACTATACTCTATATTTCATTTCTTAGTTTTAATTTGCTTGGACAAATCATTTATAAAAAATAATTAAAAATTTTAATTTTATGATCCTAAAATAAAAATACATATAATGTATGAAAATATTATTTTAGTTTCATGATCTTAAACATGTTATAAAAGTATTAAAAAAGAAAGTAAGATATAAATTAAAATCAAGAAATCATTTTTTAATTTTTTTTATATCATTATTAGAGCGGTTATTTATTAGAAAGAAATTAATGTGTTATTCAAAGATAAAAATAAATAAATAAGAATAAATTAATCATTCAATTCTCTTGTCATTAATATTTTCTTAAAAAGAAGATTCAACATACGAACATGTAGGGCAATCTGATGCACTAAAGCTCGTGCTATGCGCAAGATTCGGGGAAAGGTGCAACCACAAGAGTCTATTGTACACAATGTTACCTTGTATTTCTGTCAAAGGTTGCTTCAATACGATCGAACATGTCAACTAAATAGAAAGAGAGGGAGTATATTTACTCATTAACAATATTTTCAAAAAAAAAAAAAAGAGATTATTTAAAAGGTTTTCCCATCATGAATTAGTGAGAAATTTATGTCATAAAATATAATTTTCTCACTCATTTCTCACTAAACCAGATCAGTAAAACAAAATGCATGATGAAAAATAGTTTCTCACTGAAATGATAAGAAACATTTTCTTATTTTATTTCATATGAAAACAGTACTATTTTTTTCTTTCTCACCGATTCAATCAATTATATATCAATAACGAAAATAGCCTCTGAACATTTTTCAATGCAAAAATAATGTCTTTTTCATAGAATTTTAAATCTTAAATGTGTTGTAAATTTTTTTTAAAAACGTGACATTTGGATACATATAATATATCTGGCCGACGGCTAAATTGATTGTACACTCTAAAAGAAGTACTACTCATAATTTGGTCAGTTTTTGTACCAAACACACAAACTCTCTCAAGAGAAATGACAATCAATATGTTAGGGGGGAAATGGAAACTTACGTAAATCTTAGTTTAGGAGTTAATTACTTAGATATATTTTAATTTGTAATACTACAATTCTATTAGATTTTGGTATGTCCAAATACATCTAGATACGTGTATCTCAAAATATATATATGGTCAAAATTAATTAGCTGTAATTTATTCTAGATACATTGAATGCATGTATTCAAGTGGATTCACATGTACCTGAGATACGTAACAAATCTCCCTCACCTCTCTCCCATCTCGCTTGTCACTCTCCTATGTATCTGAGATACATAATAAATGCTGCTCACTTCTCTCCTTGTTTAAGTGTATTTAATAGCAAATATACATGTATCTAGGTGTATATATCTTCTTCCTAAATAAATGATAGAAAACTCTTAATTAGTAATAAGTTATTTAATATTTTAAAAATAAAAATAATAATAATAAGTATATATGATAATAAAATATGTCTAATTATGTAATCTCTTAAAAACAAATTAATTACGCCTAAAATGAGCTAGTCTAGCTATTGATAGTTTAAGCAAACTTATTACATAGAAGGTCCAAAAATAGCACTTCAAATCTTTGCAAAAATAACCCTAAAATGGTCTACCTTTTAATTTGTGGTGAACATTTGGGTCGAATTAATGTGACCCTCTCAATCGCTGGCAAATGTCCGTCTCGTCTATCTGCTAACCTTCTATCTTAATCTTCGACCTTCATATCTTTTTATTTAAAATTATGTCCTTAATAAACTACAAATAATTTATATCTTATCTAATCTCCTCTCTCAATATTTTTGCGATCAATTTTAATATACAAGATAAACATCAATAGCAAACCCTCCAATACCACTGACAGACAAAATCACGATTATAGTCTATACTTTTTTAATATAAAAAATCTCTTTTTTAAAAAGCATTACCACTTTCCTTGTCCAAGGACCAAGTTTATGGTCGAAGTGACAATTTCAAGTCAGTGCACCTCATTTACATTGACCAACTTGCATTAGTATGAAATGTAATAATAATACTATACATTGATTTAGATGTGAAATTAATAATTATTGCCTAATTTTAGGGGTTTAGGTATTCTTCCAAATTATTCTAGTTTCATACCTAAAAAGATTTAGAGAGAAATATTGATAGATACCCAAACTAAGGCCTTATTTGTTGTTAAAACTTAAAAGGGTAAAACGAAAAGGAAAGGACTCGTTGTTTTCATTCAAATTAAGACGTTAGAATAGGAATACATATTTAAATTGTTATGATATTGTCTTTTGATTTAAACACTGAATAATTAAAGATTATTTGTGTTTCAACATCCGAATATGCATAATTTATTTAGTTTTAAAAACATAATAAATATACAATTCATATAAAAATAATTCCATATTAAAATATATAAAATTATTACTTGATAAAAATTTTAAAATATTATGTTCGCTAGTGATGGTAAAAAAAGGTTTATAGTGGTGGTGGTAATGGTTGGTGTTAGCGACTAGCTAGTAATGAAGGTGTGATAGTTCTGATGGTAGAGATGGTTGGTGTTATAGTGATTGGTGTGACGGTGGCAATTAATTAGTAGAAGTGGTGATAGTTGTAATGACAAAGTTGATTGATGTTAGTAGTTGGTGGTGTCGATGATAGTGGCTAAAGAATGTGTGATGATCGATGATGTGTTGGTGGACGTAGTTGATGGCGGTGCTAACAGTGATAGTAGAGATGGTTGGTAGTAGAATTAGCCATAGTGTAGGTAGTGGCAGATAACAATGGTGGATGTGGCTGTGACGATAACAAGGGTGATGGCGATGGTGGTGGTTGAAAATGTGTGGTGATTGTTAATGTGTTAGTGGTAGTTGACAACAGTAATAGTGTGGAGGTGATTAGTAGCTAATAGAAATTGACTGAAGTGATGGAGGAGGACGTGGCGATGGCCGATGGTGAGGATGATGATAATGATAGAGGTGGTAGGTATGATAACTATTGACAGTAATGATAAACAATTATGGTTACTTGTGGTGATTGTGATGACAAAGCTAATTAATAATGATTGACAATAATAGTGTTGATTGTGATAATAAAGATGGTTACTGACGATGAAGGGTGATTTTCAGTACAAAAATACTTTATAATGAATTTTTTTTTATATTTATTTCTCTTCCTAAAATAATGCACCATTTAGAAATCAATAGAATAGAAGAAAATAAAAAATATATAAAAATAATAGAATAGAAGAAAATTAAAGTAAAAAAATACAATACTCCATTAAGCAATAGGACATTATTGATTTGAGAAGCTTTTATTTTCTTTTTTCAAATAATTGAGTGCATTATTTAAAAAGATTTTTGAAAAAGAGAAAAAATATTTTCATTTCCTATGACTTGTCCACTAATTAGTCTGCCCCTTAAATGAACAAAAGAAATTATTCAATTAGTCAAAACTTTTATCTCCATCAATCCTTGTTTTATCTTCTTTTTTTGTTTTTTGTTTTTTGGTCTTTTCTTTCTATTTTTCTTGACAACGCCAGAAATTCTATCCAACAATTGAGAAATTTACTATTTTCTCTGTTTCATATTAGTTGTCACATTTATTTATTTTTATAAATTAATTCAACTAATATTTAGAGTTTATTGGATTAGATAATTTAATATTTTAAAATTACAATTTGAATATTCAAAAACTATATGAAAAATATTGTAAATTATAATTCTTTTATATCAATTTGATGAAAACATATATCTCAAAATGTTGGTCAAAGTTCATGTAATTAAACTCTCACAAAATGAAGCAAAACAAGTATTTTGAAACGAAGGAAGTAACTAACTAGGGAAAAAAATCCCACTTTTGCAATGTCAAATCATGCAAACAAATATAGACCACCACTTGCTATAATGTTTTAGTGCAACAAATGAAAAGGTGAAAATAGTTTCCTAAGTTCTCAGAGAATAATTCAAGAGTATAAGTCTTTAGCTTGATAATTAAGTAGACAATAATAGAGATAGATGTCTTTAAGAAAAATTCCAAGATGAGATGAAATCATCCACTTTTAAAATTGAAACGTGTTGATTATTCAATTAAGTTAAAAAAAAAATGTGTGTGGAGGGGGGAGGGGGGTGCACAGGCTGCATCGTTTAGCAGCACGACACTTTTATTGCTCTCTCATAATTTCATTTTCACGATTTAGGCTGCTCTCATTTCGCTTGCCGCTATTATGAAAATCGATAAAGGCGGGGGGACTAAGAAAGTTACAAAATTTATTTTTGTTTGTACAAATTGATCTAGCTACGACAATAATAATTTCATAAATAAAATGTAAAAAATAAAATATATGTTAACTAATATCATATATTTCATTATATTATCAAAACTCTAAGTCCAGATATTTCTTTTATCTTTCTTCAATTTCTCAAAAACATAGGACAGTTTAACCCTAACCCTATTACTTTCCAAGAAGGAATTATTTGGATTATAAGATAATAAAAAAGGTTTTCTTTTGTGTATTTAAGAAACCCACCATGTACAACCAATCGATTTAACTATTTTACTTTTTTAAATGCTAATATTTTCAAAAAGTAAGATGATGGCTACAATTTGGGAAAACCATATAATATAATATTCTCACACTTTCATTGGTCATAGAATGTTTACTTTATTAAATACTTCCTTAGTTTTAATTTATTTTTTCGATTTTGACTTCACACAAAAAAAAATTAAAGTAAAAAAAAAATTAGTCTTAAAATCTAAATTAAAGATATGTAGAATTTATTATATTCTTTAATCAAATTAAAAAATTACCCAAAAGAAGTTGTCTTCTTTTTTAAACTGATTAAAAAAGACATAGAAAAACAAATTGAATCCTTCTATATATTTTTTTTTTTCATCTGTACTTTTGTATTGATATTAATTAATTAATAAAACTTATGTGGAATATTTCTTGGGAACAATGTGAACTTTCCCTAGAAAAAAGGTATCACAAACAATAACACCATTTTAGGGTCAAAACGATTCATTATTAAGTCTCTAATTTTAAAAAAGAAATAGCTATATAACTAATGATGTTTGTTGAAGGGGCTCCCATATATAGCGATAAAAAAAATTCACTCTTTCTTACTTGTTATTAGTTAAATTTACTAAAAATAAATTTATTTTAGCAAATAGCAATAAATTCTTTTTTAAAATTTTACCTATATTATTATTAATTATTAAGTAACATTTCTCAAACTAATTAGACTAATTTTAATCATCAATTATATATTGAACAAGTAAAAATATTCAGAAGGATCATGTAGTATTGTGGTTTTCTTTTTAGGGAGATCATTGACCGGCTTAAATATTATTTACGCTGAAGTGGAAAGCCAACTGAAATGAGCTAAGAATCGAATCATAAATTACTCCGTCCAATTTTTACAAAATTTTAAACTAAAAATTTGTTTTCTTGCAATTTGTCTAAGTATCTAATAAATTTTCTCCCTTATATTAAAAAAGTATTCTTAAAAATATTTAGATAAAAAATTTCATGAGTCGATCTAAACTACTTATTAGCTCAATTTTATAATAAACTAAACTAAGTGAATCAAAATAAATTCAGTTAATAAAATACATATATAAACAAATTATATCAATCACAATTTTATAAGCTGATGTTGACACCCGTACTCAATCTCATACCCCCCCTCCCCCCAAAATTAAATATAAATGTATGTTTTAAATGTTGGAATTAATTTGTAGTGGCCAGCCTATGGATCCAAGAATTTAATGACCACGGCTCCCAAAAAGTCATCTCATTATAATATTAAATGTGATAGATATGGACGAGAGGGAGTTGCTCGGATGGTAAGCATCTTCACTTTCAACTTGAAGGTTGCGAGTTCGAGTCATCAAGGAAGCAAAAGGGGTGGGAGTTGCTAAGGAAGGTAAAAAAAAAGTGATTAGATATGAAATGGCAAATAAATAGAGAAATGCTAAATTGCCAGAAATTTAAAAAATTTATAATATTTTTTTATTTTAAAATAAATTGTTTTTTTTCCATTTTTTAGAAAAAATCCTTTTGGCCAGAATGGTAAAATAACATATTTCACATTATGTTATTTTATCTTGTTGAACATTTTTACCCTTTTAACTTTAATACTTTTTAATTAAAAAATGAAAAAAAATCAGTTTATTTTAAAATAAAAAGAATATTATAGACTTTTAAAATTTCTGACCAAATTCTGACCAAATTTTCTGGCCATTTAACATTACCCATTAAACTTTCTTTAACAAAATATTCATTCTTATCTTTTTTTTCAACTAATATTCTTTCTTTTATCTCTCTTTAATAAATTTTAAAAAAATCTTTGCAATTATAATATTGAAATTTGTGTATGTGTCCTTCACTTAAATTTTTTATGCTAAGTAATTAATATTTATTATTTTTAAGAATAATTATTACTAACACCAACATGAAAAAAAAATTGCACCTAACTATATCTAATTTTTCTAAAATAATAATAATTTTTTTGGACTGTTTATTTTAATATGAAGGACAAGTTAAATGTTTTGTAGGAAATAGGCTAAGTACTATTTTTTTATAAGGTCAAAATAGCACAAAAAAATGCAAGTAAAGTAAACAAAAATGAATATTTAAGGGGAAAAAATGTTAAAGAAACTACTCCAACTATTGAGTAGTACCAATATAACCCCAATTGTTTGACCCGTAAAAAAACAATTGAAAAATGCACGCAAGGAAATGTATAACATGTATTATACATAAGTATTTAATTATAAATAATACTCCCTCTATCCAACAATAATTGTTCACTATACTATTTTGGATGTCCAATAATACTTGTCCACATTATGAAATCAATGAATAATTTTACACTTAGTTTCTAATTTACCCTTATCATTATAGTTATTTCTCTATTACATTTTTTAAGACATTGTATATTCAAAGGGTGATATAGTAAAATTATCCTTTTATTATAGTTTCTTAAAAAGCGTGCAAAGTCAATAGCGGACAAGTGTTGTTGGACAGAGGAAGTATATATTTTTATTTCATTTAATTATAATAAATTAATATTATTTAATGTAAATATTAGTACAAATATATATATATATATATATATATATATATATATATATATATATATATATATATATCATGAATTATCCTATTGAAAATAAGAAGTTATAAATTGCCGGGAAAATACATTAAAAAAAACCCTGAACTTGGCGCGAGAACTTACTTTAGTACTTAAACTACACAAGTGTTTATATTACCTCCCTTAACATATTTGATGTGAATTATTTTCAACCCTCCGAACACTAGCCCAGTTAAAGGCTGGGCATTGTTACACACACGTGTTTTCATTGGTCCACGTCCTAAGGGTTTAAAAAATATCTTACCCGTTTTATATAATCCACTCGTTCCCAAAATACAACCCGACCCATTTCTAAACAAATATCCCTAAATCTCTAAGCCCGATTCTCATTCTCTCAAATCTACAAGACCTAATCTCAAGATTTTTCTTTTGTTAGCGTGAAGTAATTGATCGCATTGTGTGCTACAATTTTGTTCAAGAAGTAACGACAATCTTGAAAAACTGATAAACAATCTGGAAAAACTGAAAAGTGAGGAAACAAAAATCAAAATAATAGATGAAGAAGAATAAGTTTGAATCTTACATTTTGAAGAACAATAATTCCTTCAAAGATTTAACTTTTAGGTTTGAAGAGCTAAGATTTGAGAAAAATCAAGAAAAAAATAATAAATTAGGTCACCATTTTTGAATGATTGGGTTGGTGAGGGAGAAGAGGTAATTAGGGTTCTTAAAAAGTGAAGATTGTTCTTCAAATGGGTAATGGGTCGGATATTACCGTTGGAGGAGTAAATTTAATCTTTTAAAAATATTAAAAGATGACTAATGCGCCATTCTAAGCTGTAACAACACGCGCACAAGGCTGGTGTTCGGAGGGTTGAAAATAATTCACATCAAATATGTTAAGAAGGGTATATAAACACCCATATAATTTAAGTACTAAAGTAAATTTTCGTGCTAAATTCAGTATTTTTTTTTAATGTATTTTTCCTTAAATTGCCTTCAAACTATTGACAATATTTTCAACCTAGGTGATGACTCATGAATCATGATGATTTATGGGAAACAATTAATTTAATAGTTTTAAAATGGGGTAGCTTTGGGTTCATAAAAGTTTTCTCTCTTATCCTTCAATTTAATTTCCTTACATGTAAATGACACAAAATGGTGAAGAAATGATGTGTCACCTTTTTAAAAAAAATTATTCGAGAAAGACTTTTGTGGGTGTGCACCTAAAAAGGCTAAAACCCTAAAAAGTTTAATTAAATTTATCGATTTAGATTAATTTAAATTTACATCGAATCAAAAGAAGGTATTTGACTAATTTTATAAATTGATTAAATCAACTTATAAATATGATTTGTTTGCGTATTTTGGTAACGTGATTTAATATTTAACTAAGTTTATAAGCTAATTAAATTAACTTATAAATATGATTTGTTTGTGTATTTTTTGTCAAATACATTAATTGTTTATTAACATTTTCGATACAAACATGTAACTTTTTATTTATAAAATTATTTTTAGAACTTCAAATGATTTTCAGTATTTGTAGCTTATCAACTATTTACAATCAGCTAATTCAAAGAGTAGGCCAATTGTTCTCTTTTTATTATCATCAATACGTTCTCTAAAATTCAAGTTAATGACAGAGAAATCCAACAAACCTATCGCATATCTCGATAAGTACCTAAAATAATTTCTTTAGCACTAAAAAAAAGTCCTTTAAGATCACATGAATAATATTGGAGACAAATTTGAGAAGCTCTTGGGTGTTAATACAAGTAAACATGGAGAAAGAAACAAAAGAGATTCAATCCTTCAATTAATTGTGTAATAGAAAGATTGGAAAAAATTGAGGAAATTTTTGTGAATTATTAATAATTCAAGAAAAAAGCCAAGAAGAAAAAGAGAGTAGTATTACAAAGGGGGGGGGGGGTGCAAATTTAGGAAAAAGACAGACAAATACATGAGGCAATTTGGCAAAAAGCAAAACATAACTTAAAATTGACACATGGATGTTGTCTTCTTAACAAACCTAAGCCCTAGGTTTAGTGATATCGGTCTCAATTTATTTGTCTGATATTAATTTGATATAAAATTTATAAAAGTAATTTATTTGTATTTTACAATTTTAAATTTAAAAAATATTAATATATTAAAATATTTTCAATCTTGTGATCTTAAATATATCAGATGAAAAGTTAATATTAAGAAATTACAAAATAAAAAAATTAAGTGCAACAAATCTTTTTTTGGGTTTTCTAGACAATATGGATCATATGGTATATTATTCAAGATTTTCTTGTGTGGTAATTTACTTGGAATTCTAATTCAATGGGTAGAATTATTATGTACTACCTCACTTTCTTGTGTGGTAATTTACTTGGAATTCTAATTCAATGGGCAGAATTATTATGTACTACCTCACTTTTGGTTCCATTTTCTCTCATCAAATTTATTTTTTATAATCACACAAATATTATAATATTATGACATTAGAATGAATTTTAAATGTCTTTATTTTTAATTTTTTTTTTGTGTACAATCAAATATAGTTCACAGAAATTAAAATAATAAGGATTATTTATTAAAGTAAGATGGAGATGGGAGATTATTCATATTTCCTCAAAATCGAAGCAGCTATATTTCCTTCATTTCTAGGCATTTCCAATAAGGGAAAAAGAGGGGTAGGTGTGGACGTTTGGTATTTGGTTTGGATTTTTCGAATTTTGGATTTGGTAATTGATAGTTAAAAGTAGATACTAATATCAATTTTTTTAAATTTTAGTTTGGTAATTCAGTAAACGGTAAATTAAACTTCTGTTTGAAAAGGTATTTGGCAATACCGTGTTGAAGTTATAGCCAATTGTATTACAAAGTTAATACTATTTCTTCAATCATTTCTATTTTTTTTGTGGAGACACGATATAATAGAAGATCAATAAGTAAGAAGACATAAAAAAAAACAAATAGATCTGGATTGTTCATGCTTATTCTCTAACTTTTTCTTTGGACTTGTACTAACGAGTAATCAATATGTTGATATATGACCTTTATTAAGTAAATAATTTGGTATTCGACAAATACCAAATACCAAATGGTACTAATGTCTCATTCCAAATCAAACCCGAATACCATAATTCTAAAATTTTACTCTTGAATACCATACCAAATACCAAATTATCGAATATTAAATTACTAATTTTTTTTACTCAATTCGATAATTTGATTTTCGATATTTTATAGGTAGCCCTAAAGAGGGCAAATAAATGGTTTGGACACAACATTCTAATGGGCTACCTTTTTTTAGAGTAACTTCTAACCAGAGAAGTCTTGACGTAACTGATAAAATTATTATTATGTGATCGAGAAATCACATATCTGAGTGATAAATATAGCTTTTTACAAATAATATAAAATAAAATTATTTATAATTCAACTCTTTTCTATATTTTACATATAGCAAAAACATAATGCATCGAACTGTCAACTACTATATTAGAGTTGTTGACAAACACTTTTTACATTCTTTTTCTCTGTTTGTTTGGTTATATGTGTTTTCATAAAATGTCAAGAAATAGGAAAAGACGTGAAAAGAGGAAAACTATGGAAAAAATTATGTAAATATGTATATACTTTAATTTAGAGAAAATGACAAAAATGGTGCTTTATTTTTAAGATGAGTTTCTGCCCTAAAAATAATTGCTAGTATATGTTATAATGGAATATTATTATAACAAGTCTGACTATATGTAAAGAAACAAAAGGCATTAATTATGTGAAAATGCAAATCTTTCTAGAAAATTACTTTAAAAATTTAGTATTGATTAAAAATTAAATCAAAATCAAATTTAAATTTCAATAACTACGTGACACATGTTTGTAACTTTGTGTGAGTATAGCTATTCTTACTTAAATATGGTACAACAAATTATTTAATCATGTAACTTGATACGATTCAATATAAATATTTGTTGTGAATACATTTTAACAATTCTAATACTATGAAAATAAAAAAGAAAATCTCCACCATTGGTTAGTCGATAGGTTCGAATAAAAAGTAAGATATGAGAAGTACAATATTTAAATTATTGAACATATATTAGCATTTCTAATTAATATATCTTTTGTTCTATAAACTAAGGACGACAAAAAGTTATTGGAATAATTTAGAAATAAAACTATATCAAGAATGATTTTTATACTATTAAAATGAATTTGTCATGTACCTCAAAAATAATGTCAACTTCATACTTTTATTATATGAGTAAAATTTATCAGCATGGGGATAACCCCAAAATTCTTTTCTATAAACATTTGCACTTGTTCATTTCGATGTTATCTATTGCACTATGATATTTGTTTTGACTTTGGTTATCTGAAAATTAATTTTGCAAAAATACACTGTCTAAATTCGTAAGAATAATTGAGTTGATGTAGCATATAGTATTCTAGAAGGGAGATTATTGATTGATTATCTTCATTGACGTCTTTCAATTAAGCTCGTAGTCACATTAGAGTATGTAATTTTAATTCGACTTTTATATAATTTATGAGTTATTGTATAAGAGCGAATTTATCTAGTAAGCACTCAAAAAAAAAAATAGTAATTTTTTTAGAGGTTCTAAAAAAAGGACAAAATTTTAGTACTCCATTAAAATTTGTTTATTTAAAGAATCAAAACTATGAAAAAAATATATTACTCGTGCAACACGCAAGCAAAGTGACATGGTGACAAAATTCCAACGTAATATTTGGAAAAAAAGCCAAAATCTCGAGATTGTTTGATACATGAGATAAAAATAATTATTTAAAATTAATTTTATTCTATTTAACTTAAAATATTAGCTAATTTTATAATTGTTTTACTTTAACTTTTTTAAATTAAAATAATAAATTAAATATTTTATATAAAAAACTCAAAAAAATATCCTTATCTATTTCGTTCCGCCTACCAAATGATTCCTTACGACTTGCAGACTGCAGCAGACAGAATTCCATTCTCTGTTTCTGACCAATAGCAGCTCAAGAAATTCAATACTCTTTAAATAAGATTTAGAGGAATAAAATACTTAATATTATATATTATAATTTTAATAATAATAAATTCCAATGAGTGAGAAAAGAATATAGAACAGGTTGGGATGGAATTAAATAATCAAGAAAGAAAAAACTTAATTCTAATTGTTGAGAATCTAATTAAATAATAAAAATATATCTTTTTAATATTTTTAAATGACAACCATTCTAATATGATAACAAAACGATTAGAGATTTTAAGATTGAATTTCATCGTTATATTTTTTTCATGTATTTGACCCATGAAAGAGAATCAACCTGCATATAAGAGTGTGCATAGAATCTCATTGTCTACTACTATAAAAAGAATTTATATATGCTCGGCAATGAAAAAGATCAGACCGACATGTGAAAATGCATCTTTTCTAACAACTTAAGCTTTTAGCGATATTTTGAATCAAATGTTACCACCAATCATTATCAAAAAGAGTTTCACATGCTTAACCCATGACTAGGAATTTCATGTATGTGTTGAGACTATAATTAAATAACAAAAAACGTGCTTTCTAAAAAGTGAAACTTTAAACAAAGTTAAGATCATAATTGAAGGAGGCCTTATCTTTTAGATAATCCAAGCAAGTCATTAAGTTGTTGCATCCTCCTAATCGTTTTTTCATCTTTAAACTCATATTTTGAATTAAAGCCCTTCAAAATACGAAATCATTTTTATTAAAAAGATTTTTATCCAAATATAAAATTATCCAACACAAATGTAAAAACATCAATCTTAGGCACAAGTTTAACATTATTTAATATTATAGTAGCTTGATAATAAATTCCAATTGTAACCAATGGGTGAGAAAAGAATAGAGAACAGTTTGAGAAAACAATTAAATAATGCTATATAAACCAAATAAATAAAAAAGAATATACAACAGGTTCAAAAATGGGTGTCATTTTCTTGAACATAAACCTTAAGAAAGATAAAGTGGATAGTGATTGAAAGCAAAAGCTACATAGAAAAAGAGAGTTGTATTTTGTAATGAAATTTTTTTGTATATATGCATGTGGATTTTTTATTTAGCTAAGCTGCATGTTGATATACACACAAATACAAAAAAAGTGTATTTTAATGGATTATTATTTTAATGTTAGTTTGAGAAGTGAAAAATGAAATTGAAAGCAAAAGCCATGCTAGGGAAAATGGGAAAGAGAGATAAAATATTGTTCTTGTTGAAGAAGCAGAAGCAGCAGATTATGGTTATAATGTACATGGAGATTAGAGCCACTAGAAAAGGGAAAAATTTCACTTCTATACTCTTCCTTTTTCTCCTTTTCATTTTTGTACTCTTTGTTCTTTAAAACCATTTATAATCCATCAAAGATTGGAACTTTAATCTTTTTTGTGTTTTCTTGATCTGGATTCTTTTGTTTTGACACTTTTCTGCTTGTGAGGTTCTTGTTTTTTGGGGTTTTGGTTAGTTTAACTAGTTTATTTGGGTACCAATCTCTGGAATTTGTGTTTCTTGACACTTTTCTGTTGGTGGGGTTCTTGTTTTTTGGGATTTTGGTAAGTATAACTAGTTTATATGGGTACCTAGCTCTGGATTTTGTGTTTCTTGTAATGAAAAATTGGATCTTGGGAACTATTGTTGATGATTCTGGGATTGGTTGAGCTTATGTGTTTAGGTTTGAATAACTATAGATTGGTCAAAAGCACTTTAATTGCACTCCTTATTTGTGTTCAAGATTTTATACTTCCAGGTCATGTCATTGGTGTACATACCATACTTGGTGTCACTCTAAATTACTGTAATCTGTTTTCCCCCTTTCCAATATATAGTGTTTTCTGGGGGAAATTTTTTTTCACATACATTCTTTAAAGAAAAAAGATTATATACTTTATGTAAATTGCAGAAAAGAAAAAAAAACCCATTTTTTGTTGTGGGGTTTGATAGTTTCCACTGTGCTTAGATACAGATTAGGAGAAAAAGTTATGAACTTTGATAAATTGAGGCAGAATTGTGTTGTCATTCTTGGTGGGGTTTACTCATTACTTCCAGTCTATGGGAGTATCTGAAAGTTCAATTTTTTATTTGATTGAGAAAGTTAAATCTTGGATTTCGTGGGGAACGAGTGGATTAAACATGGATGTTGACAGTGGAAAAACCTGTTGGGAATGCAAGATGAGGTTTACTGATTCTTGCAACAAGTACAATTGCCAAATTTGCAATGGAATTTTCTGTGGTGATTGTTGTACACACAGTAATGGATGTTTGGATGTTGTTGCATCTGGATCAGAAGGGGAAGTGGTTGATATAAAATCTTGCAAGTTTTGTTCTGAGTTAAGGACTTGGAATAATGGTGTTGGGAAGTATAGAGACAAAACTTATCCTTTTGAGTCTCCTAGAGAAAGCACAGAATCAACATCACCAAATTTCAACAGTGACAGAATTGATGGTTATTCTTCACATACACCAGTTAAGAGTAGTTTTACAACCTTTTCAAGTCATCCGTCTCAGATGTCTCTATGTCACTCGCCAAGCAGGTACTGAGCAAGGGGTATCATATTGTAGTTTTTGTATTAACTTTGTTACCAATGTGATGTGCTTTTGAAATCTGTTAATATTAGATGGAAGAACATATATCCTGCATAATCATTAAATTATCTTATTGTTGATTTAGTTTTTTCGGCCTCTGACATTGTTTGTACTAGAGATTGGAACTTTTATGTTTTCTCAAGATTTGTTTTGGATTAGTACCCAGAGATGTTTTATCTTGATGTAGCAGATGATGCAAATATGAGATGATGTGTCATATCTATGTTCTCTTCTAGGATATTCAACTTATAATCCTTTTGCTCATTTACCTATATGTGAATTGAACAGTACTCACATTTGTTTCAGTTGAGTGTGGAGTCCAATCAAACTATTCTTGTAGTTTCTTGTTCTTCAGTTTTGGTTATCAGCTGTGTTTTTTGTTCTTTGATTATCACATTATTTTATTGTCATTATTGTTCTTTCCTCTGCGTGTTGTTTACTGCTCTCCATTTCACATTGTTTCGTTATTGTTATTGCTCTCATTTTTCTATTCCCTTTTTCAAACTGCTTGGAAATGCTTTATTTATGCCGATGGTCTATAGGAAACAACCTCTCTATCTCTACGAGGTAGGGGTAAGGTTTGTATACACTCTACCCTCCCCAGACCCCACTTGTGGATTACACTTGATATGTTGTTGTAAGCTGCTTTTGGGACACAGAAACTGTTAGTCTTGTTGGTAATAAAATTTGTTACTCTTTTGCTAATAATTTCAGGAGTGATGAAGACGAAGGAGGGGATTCAACAAGGCAATTTTTTAGTCCATCAAGTAGCTATTTTCATGATACTTCAGATATAGATTCAAGTAGTGTTAGTACTAGACATGAATTTTACAGTTTAAGGTCAGCTGGATCAAGTCCATCGGACAGCCCCTCTAGGATTCATTTTACTTCCAATAGAGTTGGGCATTCTGTACAGCAAGATCAAAATGAGATCCCAAGGTCTCAGAATAATGGTCCCTTTGATCAACAAGCCTTGTATGTTTTAAGAAGGTTTGAGAAAGGGACGAAGGATCCAGAGACTGCTGATGCCAGTGTTGAAAATTTGTCTGTGTATCACAACCAATTAGAGAAGCAGCAAAAGCCGTTCGATCTTAGAAATAGTGATCTCATATGGTTTCCTCCTCCACTTGATGAAGATGATGAGGATGAAAATAATTTCTTCTCATATGATGATGAGGATGATGAAATTGGAGAATCGGCTACGATATTTTCTTCAAGTGCAAGCCTTACCACCATAGATAAAGAGCATGTGGATCACAAGGAACCTATGAAAGCTGCTGTACAGGGCCATTTCAGGGCTCTTGTCTTACAGTTATTGCAAGGTGAAGGAGTAGAGTCGGGGAAAGAAAGCGGTTCTGATGACTGGGTTGACATAGTTACATCACTAGCATGGCAAGCTGCGAATTTTGTGAAGCCAGATACTAGTGAAGGAGGCAGCATGGATCCTGGTTATTATGTAAAGGTGAAATGTGTAGCTTCTGGAAGTCCAAGGGAGAGGTAATTAGTCTTTTCTTTAAACATTTGCGTCTTACGCTTGGTTAGTCATGTCTCATCATTCAGTTTTGTTTCAATGCAGCACCCTTGTTAAAGGAGTAGTCTGTACGAAGAATATTAAACACAAGCGAATGAATTCACACTGCAAAAATGCTAGATTGCTTCTGTTAGGAGGAGCACTTGAGTACCAAAAAGTTCCCAATCAATTGGCCTCTTTTAACACATTATTGCAACAGGTATTTGGTAGATTTGTCTATCTTTCTATGATTTGAGAATTTGAGATAAGAGTAATTAGGGACAAGTTTATGAGTTCTATTATTCTAACAGGAAAGGGAGCATCTGAAGATGATTGTTTCAAAAATTGAGGCCCACCATCCTAATGTGCTACTTGTGGAGAAAAGTGTATCTTCTCATGCTCAGGAGTATCTACTGGAAAAAGAGATCTCTTTGGTGTTAAATGTTAAGCGGCCACTGCTGGAGCGGATAGCAAGGTGCACTGGTGCTCTTATAACCCCGTCCATCGATAACATAGCCATGGCTAGATTGGGATATTGTGAGCTCTTTCATTTAGAAAAAGTTTCTGAAGAGCATGAACCTTCAAACCAGTTCAACAAGAAGCCATCAAAGACTTTGATGTTTTTTGATGGTTGTCCCAGGCGTTTAGGTTGCACGGTAATTTTGTCTGCCTCAGACTTCAAAAATTATTTTTTCTTCTGCTAAAACTTTTAAATGTTTGAGCTCGAATTAAGACTTATATCATGCATATTTCATAAGTACATTGGATTCAAAAAGTACGTTGTGCTAAAATTGTGAAACTCTCTATGGCTTAGTTCTTTGATATTCTCTTATTTATAGCCTATGTCTACTATTTATGCAAAACACCCTCGCCCACTCTTACACTCTTAGTAAGAAACAGAACAAAGGCCGGACTGGTTGTTCTGCTGGTCTTCTCTTCCTATGAATGGATAAATTTCAAATGTCACCTGCTTGTTATGTAATTTATTTGGAAGTGTTTTAGACCAGTCTCTGAGCGCGACATGTCCACTTCTTTCCACACCTTTGAATCCACAATATATAATACGCCTATGATTATAGCTGTGCTTGCAATTCATAAATGATTTGAATTCACTGCCAAACTTTTATGCCCTGGACACCTTAATGTTAATTCGGCGGTTTCATGTTCCCAATAGCTATAATAACAAACATTCACGAAATGATTATTCATGTAGTGTCATTTGGGGAATCTTAATGATGTAAGTGAAAAGGATCAGTGGTCTAACTATTCACGGCAAACCTTGGCATATTGTGCAAAGCTATATCATGGAAAGTAAGTGTTTTCTCGAAGGGAAGACAACTTTTTTCCTCGGGGGCAATGGGAGGAAAAAGAGAAGACAGTATAAGCCAAAGAAAACCATAGAGTGAAATTGATCGGTTCTTGTACACTCATGTTTGTCCAGTGTAAGCTAGCAATGCAATCCAAGTGATTCACTAGAGCAAATCATCTGCTCTCATCTTTCTGTTTGACCTGTGAGTACTTCTGTACAAAACAGACCTACATCATATCTACTCGAAAAATACCTATACTTTATAATACCACCTCTCTCTTTTAGGTTTAGACTCCCTTGCCTCTATAGTCTACACAATCTTTACTATTATTAGTCATTTGTCTTAAATAAAATACTTATGTTGTGGTGTGTCTGATGACTTCTTCCATGTCACTGAACATTCTCAATTCCAAGTAGTGGACATTTTACAAGAACTTCGTGAAATAGAAGTGGTCACTTATAACGTACACCATCTGCCATAGTGGATTATCACTCTAGTAAAATTTTGTAGGTTGCTTATGCTTTGATCAGCTGTAGCTAATCATCAGGTACCAGTCTAAAATGCTGTATTGATTCTGAAAATGCTTAATTAACTTTCATCTTTTTCTTTAGTCACTGAATTGATCCCTACAATGGTCTTGAGTTTCCATAAATGGTTATGTGAGTTAAAAAAATATTAACTAAGGAAAAAAAAGATCTTAAGACTGCATTGTCATAAAGGATCAGCAGTTATATCTTAGTTTAAATAGCAAGAGGTTGAATTTGTAAACCGATTTTACTGCAGTTATATCTTAGTTTAAATATCAAGAGGTTGAATTTGTAAACTGATGTTAGTTATCCTTTCATTTGACATTTTGTAGGTCTTGCTGAGAGGTCTGTGTTGTGAAGAGCTCAAGAAGGTGAAGAATGCCTTCCAGTATGCCATCTTTGCGGCATATCATCTGTCCCTTGAGACATCATTCCTTGCGGATGAGGGTGCTAGCCTACCTAAAGTTTCCGTTGCCATACCAGAGATGACATCTGTAGATAATGCTATTTCTGTGATTTCTCATACTGCTTCCCCGGCAAGACACCATAGAGTTGGTAATGGCCCACATAACCATGTACGATCTGCCAGCTGCAATGCGGACGTTGGGTTACCAGTATCGTTGGTGAAGCATCATTACCCTCCTTTTAAAGATCCAACCATCCTAGATGATACCATTGAAGGATCACGAGTAACTTTAGGTCAAGGGGAGTTTCAACCAAGAGAATCGCCAGATCTGTCAAAGCTTGAGATATCAGATGAATTTGAACCCTCTAGTGAATCATATTCAGCTGCTGACAGTCGTCAAAGCATACTAGTATCATTTTCAAGTCGATGTATTCTAAATGGAAGTGTATGTGAACGTTCTCGGCTTCTTCGCATAAAGTTTTATGGATCTTTTGACAAGCCACTCGGGCGATTTCTTCTGGATGATCTTTTTGGTCAGGTAAAAGTTTACATAAGTCATCTTGTTATCTCCAATTTTAGTACTTTCGAGCTATTTATGTATGGCACTTCATGTTCCAGATACCTTCCTGTCAATCATGCAAGGAGCCAGCTGAGGACCATGTAATTTGTTATACACACCAGCAAGGGAACCTTACTATACATGTTAGACGGCAACCCTCAGTGAAGCTGCCTGGTGAGTGGGACAACAAGATATGGATGTGGCATCGATGCCTCAAGTGTGCCCTTATAGAAGGAGTCCCACCAGCAACTCACAGAGTAGTAATGTCAGATGCTGCTTGGGGACTCTCATTTGGTAAGTTCTTGGATCTTAGTTTTTCAAACAATGCAACTGCCAACCGTGTTGCTAGATGTGGTCATTCTCTCCAACGGGACTGCCTCCGGTTTTATGGGTGCGTACATCGTAATATACCTTAACAATGTAGTTTGTCGTCTGCCAGTAATGTGCAATCACTCTGATCATTCAATTGTTGGATTTGCAGCTGCTATTTAGAGAATAAAATTTCCCCATTTGCCTTTACAGGTGTGGAAGTATGATTGCATTCTTCCGCTATTCTCCTATTGATATTCTGTCAGTTTGTCTACCTCCATCAACTCTTATGTTCAGTAGCTATGAAGAGCAGGATTGGTTACGCAAAGAAACAGATGAGGTGCAATGATGCTGCATGTTTGGGATTTTTCTGGTCGTCTTTTTTATTTTTAGTTTTAGCTTCCAATAGCTCTTATTAATACTATACTATGCTTCCTGTAGCTATTGTGCAAAGCCAAAGCCTTGTATGCAGAGATATCCAGTGCTTTTCGCAGGATTGAAGAGAAAAGATCCTCTTTAGAACATGATCTATCTGATAAACCTGAGCTGGATGACTGCATCATGGAGTTAAAAGACTTGCTTATGAAAGAAAAGAGCGATTACCATGTAAGCACCAATTGGAGATTGATGTATAATACTTCTGCATGTTCCTTTTCATGGCAAATTATATGTATTCAAGTGTGTAGGATAAATGTACTCTTCTTCCTTATATTTGCTGCTTCTGTTTGTTTCTACAACAGGACTTGCTTCAAACTGCTGATGCAGAAACTTCAGAACGAGGGCAGGCAGTGGTTGACATTCTTGAACTAAATCGTTTAAGGCATTCCCTTGTGATTGCTTCACATGTTTGGGATCGTCGTCTTTTATCTGTGGAATCTCTCTTCCAAGAGACCTCTGGTTCAGAGTATACTGGATCTTGTAGTGAGCTGATAGATTGGAGAAATGACCCTCTCGAGCATGCCTATGAAGAGACTGAACCTGAATTCTCAAACTTAGATGAATATCGTCAGAAACCTTTTCAGTCTGAACAGGAGGAGACTCATGGGTCACCTTGTGGGCTGGAAGAGTCCATGTTTACCTCATGTGAGTTCGAGAATACGCAGGACATGCATATGGAAGGAGAAAGTGCAGTTAATGGAACACCCTTGGAACGAGCTCCTTCAGCTGGTTCTGTTCTTTCTGATCAGATAGATTCTGCTTGGACTGGTACTGACCGATCTCCCAAAAAAGCTCTGTTAAATATAACATTAAAACGAAATGGATCTGAAGTTGCTCCTTTCAGACAACTGAGTCAACTTGATTATCCTCCTATTGCAAGGGTAAAATCACCAGCACGAGTTAAATCCTTCGACTCTGCACTGAGACTTCAAGAAAGAATCAAGAATGGATTGCCGCCTTCTTCACTGCATTTATCAGCAATTAGATCTTTTCATGCTTCTGGAGACTATAGAAATATGATCAGAGACCCTGTTATCAGTGTTCAGAGAACTTATTCTCTAATGTCACCTAATGAGGCTCAGAAGTTTAATCTCCTAATGAATTCATCACCCTCGTTTATTTCTTATGCATCTCTTATACATGATGGACCCAGATTAATGGTTCCACACAATGGCTTCAATGACATTGTAATAGCTGTTTATGACAATGAACCTACTAGCATAATATCGTATGCTCTTATTTCCAAGGAGTATAAAGAACGGGTGACTGATAAGCCAAATGTGGCTGAAAGGGGTTGGAACACGAATGGCCTCAGGAAGGAGAATGGAGTGGCCTCTAATGTTTCAAGATGGCAGTCTTTTGGCTCTCTAGACATGGATTATATCCATCATGGAAGCCATGGTTCTGAAGATGCTTCCAGTACAATTAGTTCTATCTTTGCAGATTCCAAGACCTCCCCTCACTTAAGGATCTCTTTTGAGGACGAATCTTCAAATGCTGGCGGAAAGGTGAAGTATTCTGTCACTTGTTACTTTGCTAAGCAGTTTGATGCTCTCAGGAAGAGATACTGTCCTGATGAACTGGACTTTATACGGTCTTTAAGCCGTTGTAAGAGATGGAGTGCTCAAGGAGGAAAGAGCAATGCTTATTTCGCTAAGTCATTGGATGAAAGATTCATAATAAAACAAGTTCAAAAAACTGAGTTAGAATCTTTTGAAGAATTTGGACCCAACTACTTCAGATATCTAACAGATTCTGTTAGCTCAAGAAGTCCAACTTGCCTTGCTAAAGTTCTGGGAATATATCAGGTTGGACTCCCTTTTTCTCTCTCTCTTTGTGCCTGTGCTATGCAGCATGGTTTGGTGGTGAATAGAAATACTTCTCCTTTCATTATGATAGTGTTAAACTTGGTGCAGAATCTTGTTTTAATTTATGCTGTATATACTAGGTTTCAGTCAAACATTTGACAGGAGGCAGGGAAACGAAAATGGACTTGATTGTGATGGAGAATCTCTTTTTTGGAAGAACAATATCTAAGGTCTATGATCTTAAGGGGTCTCTAAGGTCCCGTTACAATGCAAACACAACTGGGGAAAACAGTGTGTTGTTGGACATGAATCTTTTAGAAACATTGCGTACCAAACCTATACTTCTTGGAAGCAAAGCAAAAAGAAGTCTGGAGAGAGCTATTTGGAATGATACATCCTTTTTAGCGGTAACTGCTCAGCTTCCAACTCTGAATCTTCAAGATTTCTTATATTATATTAAAGCAACTACTATTGTGCGTCAGTCCCAATCAAGTTCGGGTTGGGTATATGAATCTTCATTGATCAAGTTTCTCCATTAAATTCATCTTAAGCCATCATTATACAAAATATTCTCTATATCTCCTACTGGCATAATAACCTCTAATAGGCTAAAAGACTCCTAGAACTTAGAAGCATAGTATCCTAAGTACTATGTAAGAAATGTGATTATGGGGAGGGCACACTAGTCTCCTTTGGTTTTGTGAGAACTTTATCAACGAATACTTTAGGTTGGCACACTACTATATGGCAAAACGTTTGTTGGAGTGAAAGGCGCTAAACTGATTGAAAATGTTCTCTTAGCTGGTTTACATTTGTTTATTAGTGCTCCATAGAGTTGAGTCGCCTCTTTCTCTTCTTTATGCTTATAGTTTGAGTGATGACTAATGGAGTTTCTCTTCTTGGCAGTCGGTTGATGTGATGGATTACTCTTTGCTAGTTGGGGTGGACGAAGAGCGCAAGGAGCTAGTCTTAGGGATCATTGATTTTATGAGACAATATACTTGGGACAAGCACTTGGAGACATGGGTTAAGGCATCCGGCATACTTGGTGGACCAAAGAATGCATTACCAACTATTGTTTCTCCGATACAATACAAGAAAAGATTCAGAAAGGCGATGACTAGCTATTTTCTCACCCTGCCTGATCAATGGTCATCTTGAAACATCTTAAATTCATTACAAGAACTTTATATCAATAAGCAAAACCAAAATGGCATTTGCAAAGAACAGCAGGAAGGAAAGTTGATAAATTCCAGTTGGTCCATTATGTTCTTTTTTTTAGTGTAGGATAGGAATACTCCTTACTGGTATCTTGTATGTTGAGAAATCTGGCAAAATGTATCATTTACAGACTTCATCTAGAAAATTGATCTCTTTTAGCAAACTACTTCCCATTCTTTGCAACTTTCTTCTGATATTGCTGCTATTAGACATTTTATCATCAATGTTAACATTGTGCATTTCTTAAATGACCTACTCAGGGGGGGTCATCTAGTCGCGGCTTGAAGCGGTGAGGGATGTTTTTTCCTTCCACTTTCGTGTTTGGGTTTGAGTCAAGTCGAGTGAAGAACTACCATAAAGAGCAAGTTGGTTAAGTATATCGCGGAGATTTTCTTCCTTCTGCTTTTGTGTTTGGGTTTGAGTCGAGTTGAGTGAAGAACTACCATAAAGAGCAAGTTGGTTAAGTATATTGTGGAGATTTTCTTCCTTCTACTTTTGTGTTTGGGTTTGAGTCAAGTCGAAAGAAGAATCACCATAAAGAGCAAGTTGGTTAAGTATATCGCGGAGATTTTCTTCCTTCTACTTGTGTTTGGGTCTGAGTCAAGCCGAGTGAAGAACTACCATAAAGAGCAAGTTGGTTAAGTATATTGTGGAGATTTTCTTCCTTCTACTTTTGTGTTTGGGTTTGAGTCAAGTTGATTGAAGAACTACCATAAGGAGAAAGTTGGTCAAGTATATCGCGGAGATTTTCTTCCTTCTACATTTGTGTTCAGGTTTGAGTCAAGTCGAGTGAAGAACAAACCATAAAAAGCAAGTTAGTTAAGTGTAATATACATTTGTTAAATCAGCATCCATCTCAACTACACAATTCTCTTCTTGCTTGAAATGTACCTAATTTATTAGAAAGCGACTAGTCAATTAAAAAATGAGCTCAACGGTGTTGAGGGAGCCACATCATGTGGAATACCTAGGTCTCATTGCAAGACTCATTTTATAATTGTGGGTCATAAAGGCGATCAGTTTTATATGATCATGATCGGTACAAGGGTCCTGACACTATCGAGGCGCAAATGAGGGGAAAAAGTGAAAAGAAAGAGGGAAAAGACGATCTTTTTTATGCTTTTATGCAATTTAAAAGTTACTAGTACTTTTTATAAGAGTATTTGTCTAAATAGCTTTCTATTACTTTTTTAAACGTCTTATTTATTAGCAAGCATTCCACTAATTAGAGCATTTAAGCTAGATTTGATAAAATAAAATAAAAAGTACTTTAACAAATAACCTGTTGTTCGTTTAAGACGTCAACTACTCTAAAATAAATTTAGTAAAATGATTAACATTACTGTTTTTAAATAATGTAGTATTGATTGTTTTCAAAATAGTATAATTTTTATTAATTAAATATATATTTGTCATTATTTTAGTTTTTCTTGGCATGTGAAAGAGAACTAACTTTCAAAGCATTGACAATTGTAACAACCTTTTTAATCATTATTTTTATATATATGAATTACATTTTCTGTAAAGCACATGTGATCCTACTGGATATTGACAGGAGAGTGTCCTATTACATTGTATTATTCTGATAAAGACAATGTTTTGAATAAAGCGTATCATTTTCTGTCTTCACATAATGTTACGTATATTTAGTTTGAAGGATAAACCTATAAAAAAAATTGAGTATGATAAAGTAAATGATTGAAAAGTTAAGATAATGATGTGATTATACCATTTAGTCCTCACACAAAAATGAGTTTTTATTGTTACTTAATGATAGATGAAGGAAAATATTTTATTTATAAACTTTAGTAATTTTTTTTTGTATTTCTGTGTATTGAAAATAACTAGTAATATCGTTATTTAAAAAAGTAAAAAATAAATTAAACGAATATTAAAAACCACTCTAACTAACAAATCCTAATTAAACATAAATAAGTAAATACCATAAATAACAAATGACTTTGCTTGAATCGTCGTCGGACTCTTACCATTTTATCAAAGTCTTGGGGAACCTTTTTAATGCGCGTAGAATTATTTAGTATATTTAAGACCAACATTGTGTTATTTTCTAAGTTGAGTTACTACCAAGCAAAAAGTAGTTTGGCCCAAGAAAAGTTTTGCCAGCCAATTTCCTCCTAGCGTGTTTTAGGTATGAAGGGAAAAAAATTCTATAAATAATTTTTAAAATTTATTTTTCTAGTATTAGGAATTTAGGATGATAAAGCAAATAAAATATTATTCTAAGGACATTTATATGTAATCTAGCAAAACTTTATACAAATAAGATAAGGTGGTGACTGAAGGTTCAGAAATAAGTGAAACTATTTGCTTTTTCTCGAAATTGGCTTAATCAAATATGAGAAAATTGGTAGAGAATTGATCAATTTAGCAAGGCTACTTATCAATTTCAAAATCTATAACAATAAGTCAATAGCGTATAAGAAGAATTACTTTTTAAAAAAGGAATACCATAATGTTGAATGTTAATCTTAGTTAGTGATTTAATCATGGTAACAAAAGAGATATTTAGGGGTAATTTATTTTTTTTAGCGGTAATATTTATTGCTATAAAAATATTTAGCAGCAAATGTGTTAATGTCATTCAGAGTTACTAAAGCCTTTAACGACATTTTATATAGTGTGTTAATTATAAATACTCATTTTTATTCTTATCGCTAAATATAATATAACGACAAGTGATCACCAATGAACAATGTTATAATAACTTTACGTACCATATTAGTTTAAAATTTAAATCTGTCAAGTGAAAGAAGTTACATTCTTGAAAAAAAAAAAGCACTACTTCATCCAACATCATAGGTAAGTCAAACACGATAAAACATGAGAGAAGTGTTGGATATATAAAGAAATATACACATTAGATAATATTAACATGTTTTAGCTTTTTTGGTCAAAGATTTTGAAGTTGAAACTTCGACATGTATTTCACTTTGAATAAAATTTAAAGTTTTGCAAGTGAAAGTGAAATTTCTGCCAAAAACTTATATGAGTTTAGTCTTGGGAGCTTAAAAATATTTAAAGATAAAATTTTCAAATCAAAATTTGATCCATACCAAACACTAGCTTAAACCTTGGAATAGCGCATGTTGAAGCTCAAGTCGAACAATATCACACTATTTAATCAAGTGACATATAAATCAAGAAAACATTTGAGACCACAAAATTAAAGAGTATTTTGATACATTCTACATATCTTTTATTTAAGATCAAAAGATTCAAAATTCTTCTTTATTTTCTTAAATTTCGTGTCAAGTTAAAACCATACAAACAAATTCAAACAGAGCAAGTAATTCTTAGAAATGATGCCTCATTGATTGAGAGATCATACTTGTACTTTTCCCTTTCAAAAGATCATGTTTCAACCAACTTGCACACGTCTTGACTAATTACATGAAATATCTACTACCTTCCACCAACACAAATACCGAGTAACGCTTCCTCATAGAAAGAAAATAAGGCTGCTGGCCATTATCCCAGAATCATTAACATCAGATAGCATCAGTCCATGCCATTAGTACTATGGAATGAAAGATCTGTAGAAGCCAGAAAATACTATACTGATTCTTCTGCAGAAGGTAATACAACAACAACAACAACAACAAGTAGAAGGATAAAGGAAAAGAAAGTACAATTTTTCACATATCAAAATGTTTCATTTATACAGAGTTGATAAATTTCCATCACACCTTAGCGTGGCAAACATCAAATTGATCAATTAGTAACAAATAATGAAAAGAAACAGGTCAAACGAATCAGTGACTCACTCGAAAACAGACTAAATAGATACACTGATGCAACGAGCAATGAGAATGAATTATTTTCTCATGCTCGTTTTCTCAGATTTTACATCACACTATAAATGGAATCGTGTAATTCACGGTTAGGTAAGAATGAAAGAAGCAATTAATGAATCCTTCACTGATAGAATACCAGTCAAGGTTGCAGAGGTTTTCGAAGGTGCTCCAACAATGAAGTAGCCTTCCTCTTAGCCCTCTCTGTGCCAGTATTAGCAAGCTCTGTAAGAGGTATAAGTGCACCGAGCCTACAAAGGCAAGATAAATTCACAGTATCTCTTTTGCACAAGGAGAGCAAGATAGCAGCAGCATTCTCTTTATTACGAGGTAGACCTGTCCTTAGTAGATCTATCAATACAGGGATCGTGCTAGCTTTAGCTATGGCAGCCTTGGCCTCTTGGTGGCTGGCAAGAACTGAAAGAATGGTCAAAGCTTCATCAACCATGCAGTTGCTTGAATCTTTCAGCATCATTAATAGTGCTGGTATAATCCCTGCCCGAACAGCCCTGCCCTTGTTTCCTTGATATATGCATAAGTTAAATAATGCTGTTGCAGCGTCTTTCTTCCCTCTGGTGCTTCCAGTCTGAAGCAATTCTACCAGAGCTGGGATGGCCCCCGATGCACCTATTATAATTTTGTTCTCATCTCCAAGTGATAAACTAAAGATGGTCGCTGCTGCATTTTCTTTTGCTTCCATGCTTCCAGCTCTGAGAACTTGAACAACTGAAGGAACAGCACCGGCAAGCATGATAAGCCCCTTGTTGTTGTCAAATATAGAAAGGTTAAGAATAGAAGTGACGGCATTTTCTTGGATTTGACCGTCTTCAGATGTCAACAAGTTGACTAACACCGGGATTGCTCCAGCTTCAGCAATCAAAACTCTGTTGTCTGTGCTTCTTTTGGATAGAGACCGGATCTCCGCTACTGCAGCCCTCCGATCATCAGTGGACCTGCTTGAAAGTTTGCGTACAATTGCCTCAATAGCTGCAATATCCCCACTAACATCACGAAACGATCCATCACTTCGCTTTATTCTCCCATGTGTCAATGCAGTTGGCTGCTCTACATTGTTCTTTGCACACCAATCAGAAATGAGACTTCTTAAAGCAATATTTGGTGTCAGCGTAAGATCTTGGAGTATTTGCTGAGTTTTTGGGCATCTTGTGTTGGCACCGTCTATCCATCTTTGTATGAAAGATCTCTCGTAAGTCTGTAGGAATAAGAAAAGTCTACATTAAGCATTACTTCTAGCACACTACATTTGAAGATTTTACACCTAAAAAGAAACAATCCAAGAATAACTTCCATCTAAAAGCCAAAGATAGGCAAATATGCAGTCAAATGATAATGTATCAGACTGACAAGGACAGTACCTGTCCAGTGGCCACAATTACAGGATCCCTCATGAGCTCAAGGGATATAGGGCAAAGATACTCTTCAGGAATTATAGGAGAATTGGGCTTCTTATTCTCCACAAGATTCTTGCTGGGTGAGTCATCTTCCCTGGCCAAACCAGGACTTTTGGGAGAAGTAACCTCAGAATTTTTGGATGAATTCCTTAGATTTTTTGGTTCCTGAACTATCTGAACACAATCATTGCCGTTTGGGGTGTTACCTAAGGGAAGATCTCCAAGTTTTGGCCTAACTTCATGATCATTATTGCCAACATTCTCTAGATGTAAAGTTCCAACTCCCCTACTGCCCGACTGAAGCGGATCAATCTCTTTATCTAATGGTTGGGATAATGCTCGAGATAATACATTTGAAGTCAAAGGTCCACCATACCTCTCTTTAGCTCGTGTCAACTGTGATCTGACCAATTCAACCTGGAAATGTAGAAACATTTAAGGGGGAAATCCAACGGAGAAAGCAACATAAGCAGGAAAAAGTAAAACCTCAAAACGAACCTGCTCTTGTACTTCTTCTGATATGTCGAACTGGTCATATGGTAAGCTGCCTAGGGATTTCACCAATTTCCATGTTACACATTGAAATTGAAAGACAATTTTCTTCCTTTCCGCATCCTTCAATCAAGAAACAACGCACTTTGAGAATGGCACACAATATTGGCTTGAATGAAACTTGCTACAAAAGAACTTCAGTAAACTGTCGGAAAATTGAAGATTTCAATAATAAAAGTTCCTTTTAATTAAATGTCACCGTGAAGAGAAAACTTGCATCATTCTTTTCACAAGTGTGTATTATGCACAATGTGGCAAATGGACCTTAATTCTTAATCAAATCAAACAACTTTAAATCTAAACAACCCCAAAAGGATCTCTTGCCAAATCCTACATCCAAATTATCATATCTTCCCAATTCCTAACACAGACAAAGTCAAAGGAACCTTCATTCTTTCTACCAAAAATTATCCACCTTCAAACACAGAACCACAAAATGAGAGCAAAATTTTCTTTTCTGATAACCATGGTGTCTTTGCCAGCTTGAGCGCACCTCAAGTAATTCCACGAGATACCTATAACCTCCCATCAACAATAGGTAACACATAACTCTGTCCACCAAAACTATAGGACAAATGAGAAGATATATATCACTTAGCATTATCTACCATTGGAACCTGAGACCTTGTGGTTCTCAACCCACTTCACTGATCACTAATCCACACCATTGGGTTTCCAAAATGATCAACACATAACAGGAAAAACAACTACATTGCTAGATTTCACAATTTTCAGCTAAAAAACTTAGAATTTGGGAATTCACATGTCAAATCCCCCTACCTACCCACCCCACCTCCAATTTAACTACCCAAGTACAGATACACAAATTCGAAAAAAAACAAGTTTACTGAGGATCATCACTATATACTTACAGCTGAGATCTTGGGATCAAAGTCATTTGCTGCTAAAAGAAGTCTTTTTGAAGCTTTGAGAGCTATGGAGAGATCATACAAGCATGAATCATGGGAAGATGATGAAGAACTCAAATGGGTGTTGGAATCTCTGATTTCCTCAAGCAAATAAGCTAAAAGGGACACTCTTCTTGCCAAATCAGTACAATCTTTCTTGAAGAAACCAGCAAATCCGGCACCGGAAATTCGACAAACGTCATGAACAACCTGCAGAGGGATTTTGGTAGAGTCGCCGGCGACGGCGGTGGGTTCTCCGCCGGCCATGGTGATGGTTGGTGGAGATAGTTGAGTTGGATTCCGGTATCTATACAACCACAATGCAACAACTATGTGGTACCAATGGGGTTTATGAAGCTTGGGTTAAAAGGGTAGTGGGGTTGCGGGGTAGAGCGGGGATTTTTTATTTATTTATTTTTTAAAGAAAAAGAGGAAATTAAGGGGCAACTTAGTCTCAAATATTAATCTTTGTAAAAAACTAAATTTTAAATCAAGGTCGAATACATCGACAATCTTCCAAACTTATCGGTAAATTTTATTTGGATGTTGAAATTATGAGATGTACCAAGTAAGTATCAAAATATATGATAAATCGTTAATATTAAAGAATTTTGAAATAGTATCACATAAATTAGAATGGAAAAAATAGTAAAAGAGTACTTTGTGAAGTATATTATCTTAAGATAGACATAAGTAACATATTAAAAATATTTTTTAACCTTGTGGTTAAAGAAAAAACTTAGGATGTTGATGTTGAAATTATGAGATGTACCAAGTAAGTATCAAAATATATGATAAATCGTTAATATTAAAGAATTTTGAAATAGTATCACATAAATTAGAATAGAAAAATAGTAAAAGAGTTTGTGAAGTATACTATCTTAAGATAGACATAAGTAACATATTAAAAATATTTTTTAACCTTGTGGTTAAAGAAAAAACTTAGGACGTTGAGTTTATGAAATTCTGAATAAATCATTTAAACATATTAAGTAAAATTTAGAATACAAATTCAGAATTTGATCAAAGTTAATGAATTCTTCTGAACTTGTAAATAAATTTGTAATTTTATATGTGCTTGTAATCTTAAACATGTTATTTCATCTCTACTATTATAAATAAAACAAGACTATTAGAATTAAAAACTTACTAAATATATATTAAAAAAATTATAATGAAAAAGACAGACGGAGATGAATGGAGTAAAATAAGAAAGGGGTAGCAAAAAGAAGATAATGTACGTAAAATATTATTATTTTAAAAATAAAAGAGAAAAATAATTCTATAATTTTGATTGTTTACTCAAAAAAAAATAAAGAAGGTGCAACTGAATTTGTACGCAAAATTTAAAGAATGTTAGGATTGAATTGATTGAGGTAAAATGTAAAAATATCTAAGCAAATAAAGTTATAGATAAAAAAAAAACTAAGATAATATGAATGAATTATATAAGATTAAAATAAATATAACTTATATTATCCTGATTGTAATTATACCTTTAATGGAGATATCTACGAGCAAACTTAACGACAATTCAATGCAGATCGGACTAATAAGTGATAATATTACTAAATCGAAATTCAAGTATTCAATGATGATGATCAACAATGTGGTATATGTATGATTCTGTTGATTTTATAGGGGTAAATTCTTAGGATATAATAACCATAAATTATTCCTGTTTTAACTTATGATAAATGAGTAAATAACACCAATGCAATTACTAGAACAATTATATAATGATTAGTACTGTTCTTTGATGACTATTTTTTTATCCATATGTCTAGTCTTAGTTCGGTATTGATCTTACGTCTGATTTGTTTTGCTTCTTCAAGATGGATCACTTCTAGTGCTGTTTTTGTTGCTCTTGTTTTCTTCCATAATTTATCATCCAATACAGACACGTGTCCCATTTATTATAATCTTATACATTGGTTATAAAGTAAGTGGCGGATCCGTTGTGGTACAGTAATGAAATTGTTCCAATATCCCTAATCAGATGTTTTGGATTTACATCTTGAATATAGAGAAAATTATGTTGAAAACGTTATTCCCTAATAATTTCTGACTCCTTACATGGTGCGATTTGAATTTAATTGATAGTCTAATATTGACATCAGACATCGAATGAATAAAAATTTGGTGGAGATAGAAAGAGATTGTGGAAATTTGGTAAGGAAAATAGTAGGAGAGAAAAAAACAAAAGAATACAGTTGGAAGTAGAATATTTGACGGTTCATAGCTCATAAGAAGCTGTAAAGATATAACCAAAACTATTTTATTTTTTTAATAATCTTTTTAGCAAATGATTGATCCAATTTTTCTTTCTTTTTTTTTATTAAAAAAAAAAACATTGTTCCTTGTGGAATATAGGGGAATTGGAAGATAGCTGGAGAAGTTCCTCATTTGTCAATTTAACAATTGGGGTCTTAATTTGAGCCACTAGTTTCTAATGGTAGGTCCAAAAAGGATTTTGTTCTTAAAAAAAAGAAAACAAGTGAAAATGTGTTTAGAGTTGGGACGAGAGGGAGTTGCTCGAATAGTAAATATTCCTTATTTTTAATTCGAAAATTGTCATAAGTTCGAATCACCAAAGGAGCAAAAAGATGAAAACTCCTACAAAGGAGTTAAAAAAAAGGAGTTACGATGAATGGGGTAAGTTTTTAAAAAGACTTAAAATAATTTAATTAAGGGTTTTTTAAAAAATATTTAAATTTAATTAAGTCAATTTTGTGTTGATTTGATTTTCTATCCTTTTTTTTTGGGTTATTATTATAATGATAGTTAAATTGAATAACTACGAATGATTTGATTTAAGGATTCATAGACAAGTTATTTTTAACATTGAAATAGATTTTGGACTTATCGAAATAAAGACTAAAAATCAAACTAGTATTAAAGACAAAGAACTAGATTACGTATGTGATAATGTGATTATAATTTTAAATATGCATTTCTGTTTTTCTCTTCCAATTTAGTTTGACACATGACACAATCAACAACTACATTCATTACCATTAACGGATGTGGTGCTCTGAATGAGACAACGCATCCCATAATCAGAGGTTTTGAATTTAAGTCTTGAATATGAAAAAAAAAATTGTCGGAGAAGATTTTCACCAGAAGGAGCCCTACGCGATATGAATCCAGAATAGCCGAACTCTTTAAGATTTCTAAATTGTTTGTGCAATCCTACACATATGCAAGAACTCTACTTGCTCGGAAATATTCGTATTTTAAAAAGCGCCAAAAACTATACCTCTAAGGCTAATGGCCATATCTCAACTAAAATATGGATCAAATTATTCATGAACTTTCGACTCAAGGCATTCGCCAATCGCTATCATATTAGCATCGCATCATATCTTAGAAACACAATATCGAAGAAATTGATGATCTATTTGAAACAACTCCTTTACCCCTGATGTAGGAATAAAATCTGCTTACACTCTACTTTTTTCAAATCTCATTTTTATGAAATTATATTGCATATATTGTTACAAAAATAATTTTATGCTAGCCATTTCCCATTTAATAAGGTGTCTTAAAATGGTCTTCACTCTACTTCACTAACTTCTTAAAATTCTTTTTAACCCAATATATTATACATATCATGCAAGAAACTATTAATTTCTTGAAAAGTGGAGATAAGCCAAAAAGATTTAGTTTATGAGTTCTGATTCATATTCATTTTTATTTATTGAATTTTAGAGAGACACATTACATAATTATTTTAGTATTATTATTAATATAAAGCTTAAGTCAAAGCTACCTGGATTGGGTAAGCAAGTTTATGGTCATGGGTGGACCTACGATTTTATCTTTTTAAAAAGTAGTCCCTCCTTATTTATTATTTTTTCTGTTTTAATTTGTTTGTCTGATTTTAACTTCACACGAATTATTATTTTTTGAAAAAATAATCTTTTATGGTCTTAAACATGTCATGTAGAAAATCGTAACTATAAAGTTGCAGAAAAAAATAATTCTTTTTGAAGTGAATTAAGAAAAATAAATATGACAAATAAATTAAAACGGACGGGATAGTTGGTTGTTGGATGACCACTTCTTTATGGCCTTTTTTAAGGGACTTAGCTTACAAAACCAAATAGAGGGAAGGAACTAATCTTTTTTTCTTTTTGTTAAAAATTTTATTTGGTCAAATGACTTATTCTTGCATATATAATACATAAGTTAGATTCTAAAATGATAATGTTGACAGTCTGGATATATTTTTAGCACAAGTTGTTGTTCATTTTCTTTGGTAGGAGTATATAATATGAGGCGGAGCCAAGTTGAAGCAAGGGATTTATTTGCGGAAAATTATATATAAACTGTTTATGTGTTTATTTTTTCATATTCTCAATGTTAATAATAAAAATTCTAGTTTCTTCGTAAATTAATATTATTTATTTATTTATTACTAGTTGAAATTATTTTATTTTTTCAAGTATAAAAAGTTTGTTAGGATTCCAAGTTTGGTAGGAGGAGTATAGTATATATTTATAATATACTACGTAAATATAAGAAATTAAATCGTGGCATCGACAAAGTTGCCAGCAAATTGAAAAAATGGACGGCCATTGGTTATGGCGGAATTTGTGGATGTTAATTTAGTTTGTTTTTTTTTTGTGGACCATTTCAAAGAAATTATACAAGTCCAAATTTATGTCAAGTTTTTTTTTTCTTTTTCTCTTCATATAAGTCAAAATAATAACCCTTATCTACAAAGAAAAAGATTTTTTTTAAAAAGGGATAAATACAAACATATGTTCGGGTGAGTTCGGTATTAAATTTTTCAATTTTTTCATGTTCAGTTGATGAATTTTTTTGAAAAAACATATTTAATGAGAAACAATTAGTTCATTAAAAATGAATTAATGAGTTCTTTAGTATAAGTAGAAAAAACAAGTTTACAAGATGTTTTTCAATGATTATATTCTCCTCAACCTTTAATCGAAGCAAAATCAGATATATATATTTTACTTACATACCAAAGTTCTAAACATAAAAAAATAAGTTAGAAATGGAAAGAAACTCAAATAAAGAAGAGGATTATTTCCTTTCTCCTAATACCAATTAGTGTCTTCTTCTTTTTTTCCTCTTGTAAAATACTATATGTCTAAGCAATATATGTTGAAATATGTTTAATTTGTGTGTTGATTATTCCACATTATTAAAATTAAAAAAATAGTAGTAAAATAAGTTTACGTTCCTATCGCTGAGTCGAAGCAACTCTGTGCTATTTTTACAGATGTCGCGAAATAACTGAGTTAGGATGAATGAGCTCAATCATTTTACCCCTTTCTTAGGAGCTCCAACAGGATTTGAACTCGTGATATTTTTTACCATCTTTTTAGTTCTTAGGAGCTTCAATGGGATTTTAACTCGTGATATTTTTTTACCACCTTTTACTCTTTTGGTGATTCAAACTCAGAAGTGAAGAGTGCTTACTGCTTACCATCTGAACATGGTGATATACTAACAAATCAATTAATGCTTGAGACCACAACTTGAAGTGTTGGCCTGGATCCAATGCATTATATAAGAAGTTTTTTTTTTTCTTCATATAAGTCAAATTTATTCTTATCTCCAAAGAAGAAGATAAAAGGGAGGATAAATACAAATCCATATTTGTGTCGAATGGAAAGTGATGTTAAAGTAAGACAAATTAAGAAAATGTTTTATTGTGTATTTCTAATACAAAGTTGATTATTTATTTATTTTTTTGTAAAATACTATGTCTAAGCAATGTATTTTGTCATGGGAGTTGAATTTGGAATGGTGGTGTTTGATCAAATTTGCACTACTTATAATATTTTTTTTCACTCTTCTTTTTTATATTTGAATTTACTGATGAGAGTCTTTCGAAAATAGTTTTTCTATCTTTATGACCTTACTTATCAAATTTCACTGAATGTATTATTATTGTTGTATTCTCAATAATTAGAACAAGTTATGTTGAGAAAGATAATGCTTTATTGGGGTAGCAGAAATTGTGGTTCTAAATCTTTTCATTGAATTGTTAGAATGATGTTTACCTAGTGTTACTTTGATGTGGTGTACATTTGTTGGAATATATAAAGTATTAATTGTGTTTAGATATAATGTATCCTATAGAATAATTATTTTTTCAATTTTTATAAATAAAAAAATAGATGTGTATTTGTTTGTGTCTTTTACTTATTTAAATTTTAGTTTCTAGAAAAAAAATTAAATGATCGATCTTTATAAGTTATAAAGATTATGTTCACAATTTAAGATGAAACTTGAATATATTCATCTATATGGTCGTAGAATAAAATTAAATATATTTTATTTTGATTATGAGGATGAAATTATAATTTTCTAAACTCTACATATTTTATAGGTATTGAACGAATCAAGTGAAAATAAATATTTTGTAGGTATTTGGTAAAGTGTCATCCACCCATCCTTGTAACTTGATAATATGTACATATCCTTGTAATTCAATATTTGTGATTTCTTCGATCTCACTTCTCTCTCTATATATATAAAGAAGTTGGACTTTCCCTAGTATTACTTGCAAAAAAATTAAAATCTTGCGTTTTGATATCTTGTTCTATACTTCAATTTTATGTATCACTCTCTCATATATATAAAATGAAAGAGATAATTTTATGATTTCTTACTTTAGGCTAATAAATTTGTTATCTCCCATTGAACTATATATATTTATACCCAAACAATAATAATTAATTTATTGAGGAATTTGTTTGTCATAGGATCTTCAAGCGCCATTTTGAGGTGAAAATCACACAAGTTGCTAGGTCATTGAAAAAAGTCAGGGTAATACAATTCAATCTATTTTAGTGTATCTGTTTAAATGATACAAGTTTTAATTAAGATGTTTAAATGGTGTCATCTTTAGATGCTTCTAATGAATTTACTCTTTAAATAATTACAAGATATAATACAATTATTAAATTTTATAACATATATATACACCTAAATACATATTTTTGTATCTAAAAACTCTAGCCACAATTCTACCCACCCAACCTCACATGTTCACCTTCACGATAGTTTGTTGGTGTTTTTGTTGCTCGCTAAAAAATGACTGCCACTTCACGGAGATTGACATATATATAACTTACACTTTATATACCCTTCATATACAATTGATCTTTCATACAATTGACCAATATTGTGTACATACCATTTCAAAACACATACATTAAATCTGATTGGCCACGCATAAAGTTTATATATACAGATACTTTTAGTTTCTGCTTTGAAATCACATACATACATATATACAGTTGGTCACACATGCATCCAACTTCGTTTTATAAATATTTTAAAAAAAAAAAAATCAATGTATGCTTTTCGTCCATTGTGATTTTGTCACGTAGAAGTTTTATAAATAGCTAAGAGATAGAAAAAGGAAAAATTATATGGATTGGTACCTTTTAATGAGTAATTACCAATTTTAGCAATACTTTTTATTTATTGTCATTTATAGCAATACTATGTTAAACCTGCAATATGTATTAAAAGTAAATTATGTATGCAGTATATATGTGTTATAACTATTTTTTTAAATATACTATGCTTGTTTGATAAGAAGTGAACACATTGTATTATAAGTGTATAAAATGTGTGATAAATATATTAACCATCAATAAAACTTGTATTATATGTGAATAATAAATTGTACTTTGTAATATGTATTAAAATTGTATTATAAATTTATTAAAAGTGGTCAAGTGAAAAAAATGTTATTACTATAAATGGTAAACATTTTTTAAAATTAGTATATTTATGTAAGTTTCCCATAGAAAAATTCATAAATTGAAATTTCACCGGGCACCTTAACAAGCCTAAGAAATCAGGCCTAGCTTTTTGAGCCCAAAACATTAGGCCCAACTAAAGGGTCAAATTGCTTTATTTCTCTTCTTCTTTTTACTATTTTCTCATTTTCTTTTGTTAATCATAAACTACTGGTATAAACGTCAAACTGTAAAAATGATAGTTCAAAATTCAGGTTATTTATGAAGTGGCTAAATATACAAATTATTATAAATTAATGGCTATATCTTAAACAGGGTCCAAAAAGTGGCTAATAAATGCATCACCTTCTTCATTAAGTTCCTGCTAAAACCCTAGGTGTCATATTTCTCTGCAGCATCAAACTCTTCACAATTTTTTCTTTCTGAATCTCTAATTAATGCAAACTTTTATTGGCTGAATAATCTTCTAGCGATAAGTTTGATTTTTGGAAATTACTTTGTGAATTTGTTTAATCATCCTTGTCTCAATTGTTGATTTGATTTCTTCTCATGGTGGTTGTTCGACACCCAATTTTTTACCTCCACAATATAGACTAATCATCGAGCTTCTTCAATTTCGAACAAATTAAAACAATTAGTTTTATAAAAAAATTCAAATATTTTTCAAGTTTTTAAAGTAATTACAGTCATTTTTATAATATTTTAAATCTTAAACATATTTTTAAATATTTTTATTAATTTAGTTTAGTTTTAATTTTGAATTAGAGTTTATAATTAAATTAATTATTTCACTTAATTAAAATTAAAAAACTCATTAATTAATTTATATTAATTCATCCTAGCCGAATTCAATTTGATTAGGTCTTTAACTTTGTTTGACTATAACTACAATTTTCAATCCTTTCAGAAACCCGTACCCAATTCCCTCCAATTCCCAGACCCAGTAACAATTTATTCCCAGACCCACCTCATTCTAAAAATTCAGTCATTTTCCCCCTCAAATTCACCCAAGGAAGCCGGCACCCTCTTCATTCTAAAAATTTAGGGAAAAGTTGGGAAAAATATTGAAGAAAAACAGTGAAAGAACTAAGGATTTTACGTTTCTAATTTATTGCTGGAGTTTTTGAAGTCGTATTTGGTGTGGAATCGTTGCTCCCCAACAGGTAATTTCCGTTTTGACCTTAGCTCGTTGAAGTTTTCTATCCCTCTTTTCCTTTCCCCTTTGAATATCTCTGTTTTATTTGTTGATGGTTGATGAGTAGCTGTGAGTTGGTGCCTTTGGTTGATTAAGACATACAAGGGCCCGTTTTAAGCCGAACAACTTTGGATTTTTGTGTTTATTCATCTCGTCTCCATGGTTTTATTTTCTTGCTTCTCGTATATTTATTGGGGTATTGTCTGTTTGTTATTACCTTTCTGTTACTTCAAAGTGTGAGGATTAGTAGCTTCAACTCTTCTTTGTCAGTAGTTACTTGATCAAGTTTGTTCGAATCTTAAAGCTAGTTGATATGGATTTGTATGTGATATTACCATTTCCAATCGATTTCTTGCTCTTATTTCTCTAGGCTAATTACTTTGTGAAACTTGGAATATATAAAGTATTAATTGTGTTTAGATATAATGTATCCTTATAGAATAATTATTTTTTTCGATCTTTATTAAAAAAATTAAATAGATGTGTATTTTTTTGTGTCTTTTACTTATTTAAATTTTAGTTTCTAGAAAAAAAAATTAAATGATCGATTTTTATAAGTTATAAAGATTATGTTCACAATTTAAGATGAAACTTGAATATATTCATCTATATGGTCATCAAATAAAATTAAATATATTTATAGGATGAAATTATTATATTTTCTAAACTCTGCATATTTTATAGGTATTGATCAAATCAAGTGAAAATAAATATTTTGTAGGTATTTGGTAAAGTGTCATCCACCCATCCTTGTAACTTGATAATATGTACATATCCTTGTAATCCAATATTTGTGATTTCTTAGATCTCACTTTTCTCTCTCTCTCTCTCCATATATATATATATATATATATATATATATAAATAAATAAAGAACTTGGACTTTCCCTGGTATTACTTGCAAAAAATTAAAATATTGAGTTTTGATATCTTATTCTATACTTCAATTTTATGTATCACTGTCTCATATATATAAAATGAAAGAGATAATTTTATGATTTCTTACTTTAGGCTAATAAATTTGTTATCTCCCTTTGAACTATATATATTTATACTCAAACAATAATAATTAATTTATTGAGGAATTTGTTTGTTATAGGCTCTTCAAGCGCCATTTTGAGGTAAAAATCACACAAGTTGCTAGGTCATTGAAAAAAGTTAGGGTAATACAGTTCAATCTATCTTAGTATATCTGTTTAAATGATACAAGTCTTAGTTAAAATGTTTAAGTAAAATGGTGTCATCTTTAGATGCTCCTGATGAATTTACTCTTTAAATAATTACAAGATATAATACAATTATTAAATTTTATAACATATATACACCTAAATACATATTTTTGTATCTAAAAACTCTAGCCACAATTCTACCCACCCAACCTCACATGTTCACGGTCACGATAGTTTGTTGGTGTTTTTGTTGCTCACTAAAAAATGATTCCCACTTCACGGAGATTGACATATATATAACATACACTTTATATGCCCTTCATATACAATTGATCTTTCATACAATTGACCAATATTGTGTACATACAATTCTAAAACACATACATTAAATCTGATTGGCCACACATAAAGTTTATATATACATATACTTTTAGTTTGGCATATGTCATCCACAGCCACTCAAAGTTGTCCGCATATTTCACTTTAACACCTCTACTAGACTCTGTACCTATTAAACACTTATATTATTCAAAACTAGTACCTATTAAACATTTTTCGCTAATGTGGCATGGGAAGTGCAGTACACATACATTCAGAGCGTGAGAGACCATTTTTTTTATTTTTTGAAAAAATCTCTTTCTTCTTCCTTAATTAAACATAATTACTTCCACCACCATTTCCACCCATCCACCCTTCTCTTTTCTCTCTTATAGTCAACCACCTCACTCTCTCCGTCACCACTACCATATTCATGAAAGCACCACTATCATTTTCAAGAATTAAAAATTTTAACCTGAAAGTGAGTTTCCTCCGGCACCAAGCCCATAAATGAGATAAAAAGAAGCAAATGGAAGAAGGTTCAACTACAAACAACTTAATTTCGAAATTTCTTTTTTCAAAAATAAGTATTTTTTTCTTCTAAATATAGCTTAATTCCTTCATTAACGGTTTAATTTCTTTCCGCAACAAAGACGAGCAAAGGGATGAAAATACAGAAATTGAAGAAGTGTTGATTTCAAACAAACAAAACAATTTCAGAATTCCTTTTCTAGAGTAGGAAATTTTCTCCACTGAAACATCTCAATTTCACCATTAATGGTTTCTTTCAACTTCCTTTAGAAACTGAGAAGATTAAAAAAAAAAAAGGATAAAAATGAAGAAATCGAAGAAGGATATGTAGTTTGCTATTTCAAGGAAAATTTGAACAAAGAGGCGCGATGGTGGATCGAAAGAGGCTATAGGTCCACGGTTGGGCAGACAAAGACCTTTTTTCCTTTTTTTTTTTTTAATTGTAATTTTTAATAAATATTTTGGCTCAAAGTGCCATATGTACGTTATTCATTCGTCAAATTGCCACATCAGCGCGAGTGTATTACACACCTCTTATACTTTTAGTTATTTGTCAAAAAAGTGTTCAAATGGTTCAAATTCGAGCTGGTGTAGGTGTTCAATAGGTATAAGGTTAGATTGAGGTGTTTAAGTAAAATATGCGGACAACTTTGAGTGGTTGTGGATGACTTAAGCCTTTAGTTTCTACTTTGAAATCACATACATACATACATATATACAGTTGGTCACACATGCATCCAACTTCTTTTTTATAAATATTTTTTTAAAAAAAACATGATTAGAAAAAAAAATCAATGTATGCTTTTCGTTCATTGTGATTGTCACGTAGAAGTTGTATAAATAGCTAAGAGATAGAAAAAGGGAAAATTACATGGATTGGTACCTTTTAATGAGTAATTACCAATTTTAGCGATACTTTTTATTTATTATCATTCATAACAATACTATGTTAAATTTGCAATATGTATTAAAAGTGAAGTATGCAGTATATATGTATTATAACTATTTTTTAAAATATACTATGATTGTTTGGTAAGAAGTTGACACATTGTATTATAAGTATATTAAAATATGTGATAAAATGTATTAACCATCAATAAAACTTGTATTATATGTGAATAATAAATTGTTCTTTGTAATATGTATTAAAACTATATTATAAATGTATTAAAAGTGATCAAATGAAAAAAAAAAGTTATTGCTATAAATGGTAAACATTTTTTAAAATTAGTCTATTTATGTAAGTTTCCCATAGAAAAAATCATAAATTGAAATTTCATCGGGCTTCTTAACAAGCCTAAGAAACCAGGCCTAGCTTTTTGAGCCCAAAACATTAGGCCCAACTAAAAGGTCAAATTGCTTTCTTTATTGTAAAAATTATGCAAACCATATAGTGTAATAGACAAATTAGATCTTATCCCTACTCTTTCATTAATTACAAAAATCCCTTCTTTTTTATACCTTTCGGATACAAAATTGTGAGGACAGATACATTAATTTAAACACTTTTGTTATCAGTTTACTATGCTAAATAAGGGACTAAAACATAAATTATTATTGAATCCCACAAATCAAGCGTACGTTTCTTTCTTCTAACAATCAGTCGTTCACAAAAAGGTAACATAACTAGGAAATTAAAATTTCAAATTGTGTCTCCTTGTTCTTCCAAAAAACAGCGGAAGCTTGATTCAAAAAAAATTGCAGCAATTTTTGTGAATATTTGGATATTGTTAAGGCATTCGGGAATATGGGAAAGTGATGTTACGTACGAGCGATACAGAAGTGATGGGATAGTGGTTGGGGAAAATATTTCACTCGTGAACCTTATTTCCGCCATTGCAGCTGAGTTAAAAGATCTTATAACAAAAAGTATGTGAACAAATAATCTTGTGATACACAGATCGTATAACTTTCTTTGTTTTTTTAATTTGTTTGTTATTATATTATTCATGATACACTGTTATTTGCAAATTATATTCATAATTAGGTTGCATCTTATGTATTGGGTGTTGCATCATATGTGTAAGGTGTTTAGATTTGTGTATCATTGCTAGATAATTACAAAGTATCATATACGTTTGAAATGTTTCTTCGTTCTTTTAATGTATCAATGAATAGAAACGGATAATTGTGGTACATATGTGTGTTTTGTATCATTTTTTTTATATGTATCTAAAACATGTAAAACTGTGGGGACAATAATATGTATGATAAACTAAGAGTATATATGATCCGTTGAGTTGAGTTATAATAATCCATCTTGAAGTGTAATTTTTTTTTGGAATGACACAATAAACATTAAATAATAAATATATTTGGTACAATTGTAGCTATGTATTAGTGTGTTATGCAGTTCCAATGGAATCAATGTCGAACAAAAGTGATTGTTCAGTTCCAGAATGTGTTTTGGAAGAAGTTGTCTTGCCTCCAAGATACAAAAGAATGCCCAATAGATCAAGGAAAAAAAAGGAGGAAAATCCAGATGAAAAACTAATATCAAGCACGAATTGTTGTAGGAGATGTGGACAAGAAGGCCACAATCGAAGAACTTGTACTTTCTTCCTGAAAGAATCTTGATCAATACTTTTTTGGAGTACTTTGTTTTTTCAGATCTAATAATTCTCAAACTATAACATTTTTTTTCCCACTGTTACAAATGTTTACATTAAAAAGTACTTTTAGCTTACTAATTTCTGATTCAATAAATTAAAATGTTATGTTTTCCAGTTCTGCCTATATTTTTTTATTGTTAATTTATGATAAAATGAATCGGGTATACATATTGTGTATTGTTTTGTGTTTGATACAAAGTTATTTTTAAAATATATATTGTATTGGTTAAGTAATTAATGTATATGTAACCGCTAATAAGTACTGAAAATACTATTACATTGCAATGATTTATTTAACATAATGAATCTGATACTTAATTCTTTGAAAAAATTTGTATCAAATAATATAGTATCAAGTGTTATGATATGTACGGTACAAGAGTTGTGATGTGCTTCGGATAAGAGACATAATGTTAAAAGGTACTAAATATATTACAAATTAAGAGGATTGTAACAATTGTTAATATATAGTATCAGATTTTGTGAGACACATCAATTTCTGATTTTGAAAGCATGATAAATAATAATTGTGTATCATATACATAATATTTTTTTTTTGACAAATTTGTATCAGCTTATAATATAGTATCAAGTGTAGTCATTTGTACCAAATTTATAAGAGACATAATGTTAAAAGGTACTAAATATATTGAAAATTAACTGATTTGCATCAAGTATAAAAATATAGTATCAGGTGTTGTGATACATACAAGTTTGTTATATCGAAAGTAATCGTGTATCATATACATAATAAATTTTGAAAAATCTTGTATCTGCTAATAATATAGTATCAACTATAGTGATATGTACTATACTTATAAGAGACAAAATTTAACAAGGTATTAAATATGAAAACAAAATGAAAAGCGAAATAAATAATTTTCAACATAAAAACTCTTCACATTTAGACGTAGTATCTTTAAATGGGAAGAAATACTCAAAAACACTAATTAATGTATCTTAAAAACAATAGCTATCAACAACTGTCGGTGAATCGATACATAAAAATATATTCTACATTAACAAGATCATCTTCTATTGGTGGAGTGTAGTCACTCTTCGACCTTGTAGGATCATCAGTCTCGCTAACATATCCCGTCTCGGCCTTGTTGAGACCATACTTTCATAACAATGTTACATATCATGTGTGAAGATAGTCACTTCGAAAATCATTAGATGGGATGTTGATTTCATCGCTTATAAATTTAACAAAAATAGCAAAAAACATTCCACGGTCACTACAAAAAAGAAGAAGATACATTATAAAAATAGATCAAATGTGTAAGTAAAGAAAAATTGATTCAATAGTTACAAACTGTCGCTTTCATGTTGCATAATATCTTGAACAAATTCCACCTCAAACGAATGTTGTGGATTCAATAGTTCAACAAGGGAAGACATAAATTTAAAATAAAATAAATAAATACTAAAATACATTGTTCAAAGTACATACACTGGATAGTGTAGGTCGAGATTTAGCAGGGGCAACCTTTCTACCTCTTTTTTTTGTTGTTTTTCAACCTTTTCTTTTTCAATGATGCAGGTTGATGCAGATACATCTTTTTTCGTTTTTGCCTTTTCTGAACTTTGATTTACCACTGTTAAAGGATCTTGCAACATTTTAGATATGTTTTTTGTCCATTTGGGATTATCAAAATCAAAGATTCGATTAGTATTAGGTGTAACTATTTAGGTAATCCCAATGCTAAATGAAGGAGCATCTATATATATTAGACAAAATGATGAAACAAGAAAAACGAAGAAAATTGAAGATGATGAAAGTACCTACATATCTGAAATTAGTTGAATAGAGAGAGAAGCCTCTTGAAATTCAAATTTTGATTAATGTGGTAACTGATTTGATTATGTGAGTAAAAAGAGGGAGAAATTGAAGGAGTAAATATAGGAGTTAAAAACGTGAGTTAGGAGTAGATTGAAATAATGTATCCGGCAGTTGGGTTTTGAGTGAATTTTAAAATGGTAGGGAATTATTGAGAATACTGTAACTAATGATGTATACTTTGGTAATTTTTCCTAATTTATTTTAGCCCATTTCCAAAGAAAACCCATCAAAATACACCAACAGTACCAACCAGCGACCTCGTCTTCTTCTTCGCCAGAAAAACAATACCCAGCGACTCAGTTAGGGAAATTCACCCCAAGCAAGCCGGCACCCTCTTCATTCTAATATTAAGTTAGGGAAAAGTTGGTAAAAGTATTGAAGAAAAACAGTGAAAGAACTAAGGGTTTTACGTTTTTAATTTATTGCTGGAGTTTTTGAAGTAGTATTTGGTGTGGAATCGCTGCTCCCCACTATGTAATTTCCGTTTTGACCTTAGCTCGTTGAAGTTTTCTATCCCTCTTTTCCTTTCCCCTTTGAACATCTCTATTTTATTTGTTAATGGTTGATGAGTAGCTGTGAGTTGGTGCCTTTGGTTGATTAAGACATACAAGGGCCCGTTTTAAGCTGATTTTCGTGTTTTGTTCATCTCGTCTACATGGTTTTATCTTCTTGCTTTTCGTATATTTATTGGGGTATTGTCTGTTTGTTATTACTTTTTTGTTACTTCAAAGCGTGAGGATTAGTAGCTTCAAGTCTTCTTTGTCGGTAGTTACTTGATCAAGTTTGTTCGAATCTTAAAGCTAGTTGATATGTATTTGTATGTGATATTACCATTTCCAGGCTTGTCCAATCGATTTCTTGCTCTTATTTCTCTAGGCTTATTACTTTGTGTATTTTTATTTTTTTCAAGTATGGTCACTGTTTACCAATTATGCCCATAATGTGTATGACTATTTTGTGTTGTTTTAGTTTAGTGTTGGACTTTAGCATGTTTCTTTGATATTTGTCCAGGTATATGTCTGCTTATTTGGGTTTGCTTCTAGAATGGTATCTTGATTCAATTCCCTTTGGTTAAAGTCATATTTAGAGCAACATGTTTTAGATTGGACAAGTTTTCATCAAGTGTGCGGTTTTGTATCTTTGTTTCTTACACATTTTGATTTTAGCATCTTTTTGCTCCAAATTGTTGCTTAATTTTGTGCTTGCTAGTATGATCCTCTTATTAAATGAAGTTTGGAATTGACTTCGACCTCAGAATCAGTCATTTTGTTGTTTTATTGTGAGTCTTGCTAAGACTTCTTAATTTTCACCGCCTTTAATGCATCATTATGTTTATGTGGATAATTTTTTCTTCCTTCATGTCTAATTTACTTGATTCTTGCCATAATTAATTGCCCCCTAAAAAATTGTTTTGCGCCTATGCTAATATTTAGGCAGTGTCATTCATTATATTTCACTATTTTCTCATATTAAGCCATATAGTTGTTACTTGTGTGTTTTATTCATTTATGCTGCATGTGACCAATCCGAGTCCATTTTGGACTCTTCCCGTTGCCTCCTTGCATTTTCGAGTATTGAGTTAGCCCTCAGGTGTTGAAGAGCAAGTCCTTGAAAATTGTCGTATAGGTATTTGGAGAAGATACGAGATGGTATACATTAGTATACACCTAGTGTATACGAAAATCAAGAAACTGGCTCAAAAAGCCTTAAAATTTGTGTTTTAGTTTTGTATTGTGTTGTAATTAGGCCTAAGCCCATTTTTACTTACTTATTATTAATTGTTAGATCATAGGACAGGTGGAAGACTTGGACCCAAAGAAAGACATTTTCTTTATGTTAGACTAAGACATGTGCAAGTGATTTAAATGGGCCAAAGGCCCAAAACGAAATTAGCCCCAAGTACTGGCCCAGGGGGACAGAGAACCAGATTTGGGCCCAAGTTTCTCTCGCTATTTTATTGTTTATATATGTTTACTTGCTATTATTTGTTGTTAATCTTAGGGTTTCAAAATTTAATTTTCTCAAAGAATATTCATTTTGAGTTAAAATTAAATCAATACTTATTTTCAAATTTACCTTTAGAATATATATTGTATTTTATTCAAGTATATACCCCTTATAATATTTTCCTTCCTCTTAAGAATGATTTTAAGTTGTACGATCGTCAATTTTAGTTAAATTGCCTATTTTCTTAAAACATTAGCCAAATATTAGTTATCGGACAACTGCATGTTAGCGGGTGTTCTAGGTGCTTTAAAACCCTTCCTAGAACACTAATATGAATCCCGAACCCCTTTTAATATTTTCATTAGATTTTTGTTTTTAATCTTTTGAAAAAAATAGTTTTTTTATTTTCACTCTAAAAATTAAATGGTGACACTCTAAAAAACTTGTGTTTTCTCCTTTTTAAATAAAACACTGGTGTTTTTGTTTGTTGTTGTAGGTTAATAAAGCAGCTTAAGAATGATAGCAGCTATTTCATGGGTTCCCAAAGGGGTTGCAAAGTTTGTACCAACTGAGGCTTATCCATCTTCAAAGGAGGAAATTGAACAGATTTTGAAGAGTGGCCTTTTTGATAAATGGTACATGTTAATTTTTTCATTATGTTTTTTCCCAATATCCGAAAGTGGTGAGAACCCAAGTTAAGGAGCCTAGAATGTAGGCAGAGCTTATCATTGCCTCGTGAAGATAGAGAGGGTGTTTTCGAATAATGCATAATCGTTAGTACCAACTAAATCAGTATTGCTGAAACGTCTAGGCTAAATATCAACTTGTTACAGTGAGTTTGAGTGAGCATTATCAAGATGAATTAACCGTTCAGGTGGTGTATTACATGTTATTTGATTTGGCAACATTGATGCTTTTCTCATATCAAACAATTCACAGATAAAAGCTTTTTGTTGTGGGTAACACTCTGTTTGGATAGTTGTTATGTATTGTTTTATAATGTATTGTGTTGTATTACTTAAATGAATACAATGTTTGGATACATTGTATTGTTCTTACCTACATAACGTCACACATCAGTGATTTTGAAGATAAACCTACAAGAGAAGTAAGATACAAAATCGAGCAAACAACTGTTGACAACCAATTTTGGACCTCCGCATATAGATTAATCATCGAATTTCTTCAATTTCAGAATGATTTAAAATATTTAGTTTATAAAAGATTAATATATATATATATATATATATATATATATATATATAGTTTGCAAGTCATTTTTTTAATAGTTTTGTTACCTTTTATATTTTTCAAATAATATATATGTTTTTATATAATTATGTATAGGGGCAGTATATTTTATAAATATTCAAAAATCATCTCAAAAATATTTTAATTTTAGTAAGTATTTTATTAAATTAGTTTAGTTTAAATTATGGTTATGATTTTGAATAATTAGTTTACAATTAAGTTAATTATTATATTTTCTTAAGATTAAGAATCTTGTAAATTAATTGTATCGATTCGTCTCATTTAAGTTTTTTAGCCGAATTCACTAATTAGATCAATTTGGCCACATTCCTAATTCATTGGCAAGATTCATAATGCAATTGACCACTCAATTCAGTTAAAATTATACCTTATTCACCAAATCTCCTAAATCCATTTGGGACAAAATCATTTTGGGCCTTTATTTTGCAATTTCCAACAACCCAAAACAATGCCTCAATTTTCAGTCCAATTCTTCCTTTTCTCAAATTAATTTCAACAGCCCACAATATTTCTTTCAACCCAACCTACAATAACAACAACATCAATACACCAGCCGACCCCGCTTCTTCACAAACAAAGAACCCAAAAACACGATGGTTTCCAAACGAAAATCGCATCCAGCTCCAGCAATAAAATATGAATCGCACGTTGTCCTTTTCTCTTAGTCTTATCCGCTCGTACTCGAAGCCAGGTGTTGTAATCCCGCACCTCAAGTGACCTTGCTCCAACAATCAAGCGCCCATATTATTTTTTCGTTGGAAATGGTACAAATTCTATCTGGTTGAGCCTTATCTTCCAATAAGAAATCGAATTTCAAATTCAGAAACTCCCTCCCATTTTACCCTTTAAATCGAGTCCTATTTTTCTCCTATAAATAACCCCTGTTCATTTTCATTGAGAGGTTTAGAAATAGCTGATTTGGGTTGGGAAAATATATAAGAAGAAAGATACGTCGAAGATAAAAAAAGAAAAACATAAGAAAGAACTGAAATTCATGGAGGATAGATAGGAAAACAGAGTTAGAATTTAGGACAATAGTGCTCATAACACTAAAGTTTTTGGGTTTACTGTTTTGGGTTCAAGTTTCCGTCGAAATCTTTTGAAGTTGTTGGTGGAGTCGCTTTCTTCGCTTGTGATTCCAGTTTGTTGCCTGAAGAAAGGTATAAAGTGTGTTTATTATGTTATGAGGTGTTTGTTTTGAGATGGATTTTGCAAAGCTTTGTGTTGATTTATTGTCGAAATTGGTATGTTTTCACTTGTTTCATTTGTAATGCGTGCTTTAGGATGATTTCTTCAATTCCTAGTATGCGAAGAATTGCGCTAAGACTTGTTGTATTATTTTGTTATCTTTGGGTGCCACTCTATTTAATTTTAGAGATACAAACATTTGGCTCTTTGAAGTAATTAATCAATATTTGTATCTTTTATTCCTTTGGTGTTAAAATGGCAGCATGGTTAATATATTTCCTGTAACCCTTTTTTTTTATCTTTTCTGAATTATATTTTGAATCGATTTTCCTTTAGTCATTTGTTAATTACTCTCTTTTGTTTTCTTGCATGAACCTTTGAGTTGAGTCCACCGGACTACTTCATCTTTCTCACGTGCATTCATGTTGAGCCAAAGAGGCTCAATCTTGTTCTTTTCGAGTCAAAATCGAAAAACATCGTGTTATGGAGTCCAAGAAGGGATGTATACAACAATATACAGTGATATACATACACTGTATATGTTATACTAAAGCAACAAAAATGGGCCGAAAGCCCTCTTAAGTTTCAGTTTTGTATTATGTTGTAATTGGGCCAAAAGCCCATCTGTTTTGGTGTTATTTTGTTAGTTTAGGACAGGTGGAGGCTGGGTCCCAAAGGCCAAAGAATAATCAGTCTCTATATTAGTTTAGGACAGGTTGAAGTGGGCTAAGAAGCCCAAATCAGAATTAGGCCCAAGTACTGGCCCAGGCGAACAGAACAAGACTTGGGCCTGAAACTTTTCTCCCTCTTTATTTTATTTGTTTTCGTATTTGCCTAATTTTTTATTTGTTAGTTAATTCTAAGATTTTTTTCGTAACTCAATTCCCCAAAAGATGAACCAACCATATCGTTTAAAATTAAAATGAAGTATATCTTACTTAAATTAACTTTAAAAGGGAAGAATAATTTCAAGTGTTAAGTGTTATCTCTTCAAACAGATTATGCTTTTATTTTAAAATCATTAGCCAAATAATTAATTATCGGATAACCGCGTGTAAGCGAACATTTTGGGTTCTTTCAAACCCTTCCCGAAAGGCTAATAAGAACCTCGAACCCCTTTGAATATTTTTCTTAGATTTTTGTTTTAATCTATTTGAAAAATAAGGTTTTCTTAATTTTACTTTAAAAATTAAGTAACGACCCTTAAAACCAATCTAAGTATATTTTTAAATAAAACAGAATGGCAACTCTGCTGGGAACTTGAATGGGTTCTTACTTTAAGATTAACTTATTTGGCTATTTGTTGTTTCATCATGTTATATCCGTTCAAGTTTTACTAACTCAGAAAATTATTCTTTCAGGGCAATGACTCTGAAGATGATGATGACATGATAATAAGACATGATGATTCTATTATAGTTTGTGCAAGCAATGAGGATGATGTCAGTCATCTCGAGGCAAATAGAACTTACTTCACGACACAATGACTTGATAATACTTCCATATGTATGGTCCAGTTAGTTTTATTTTGACTGCATTTTGATTTGTGACTCTGATTCATGCCAACAGATGATGATTTTGGAAGATCTATCAGATGCTGAAACAAACATGTATGTTCACCATGCTCTTATTAGATCGACATTTCCTCTCTGCATAACATGGCTTGATTGCCCTATTAAAGGCGGGGAGAGAGGTATGGTTCTACTTGAAGTTGAGTTTTATGCTGCTGAAGTATTTTCTTTTACTGGTTTTGAACATATGTTACCTTGAAAGTAACTTTTCATTTATTCATGTTAATAGATGAATTAACGTTGATAGGTAACTTCATAGCTGTGGGTTCAATGGAACCATCAATTGAAATTTGGGACATTGACATAATAATCGTATCTCACTGTCCTTTTTCTCTGTAGATAGATGAGGTGCAACCATCTGTTATTTTAGGTGGCATCGCTGATATAAAAAGAAAGGAAAAAAAGGTAATTTAAGCAATTTGACCTTTATATTCTTTGATCCAATTTTCGATTGGAATGCTCTTGTATGGTAGGTTAGCTTGTGCAGCTGAAATTTGTTGGACAAATTACTTAACTACACTCCTTTACTTACCGTAATATCCATTTATCCGTTTTATTTTAAAATTTTCAAAAATTTCTTATTTACCTATGTATCGCATGCACAATGCTATGTATCCCGCTATGTAATTTAAACAATTATGTATCCTTTCTATTCTTTGATCCATGTATTTTCGATGTGGAATATATCAAACTGGAATGCTCAAACCTAATGTATCTCGTGCACAACGCTATGTATCCCGCAAACGTCATTTTTAAGGGATTTTTGGTAAATAAAAAACTAGAAGGGATAAGATGTTATTTAGTACTTATAATATGTGGTTCCTATAATTTATACTTAAAATTAATATAGAGTTCTGGTCGATAAATATTCGAGATCAACATTTTAATTAACTGTGATAAAAGTGCGCTGATAATTATATATATTCCATTTGAGTCAACCATGATTTCTTATTTGATCATATTGGGCATAAGGCTTGGTTTAATATCACGTTACGTAATTGTCAAGAAAAATATATTTTCATTGGTCATTCTCCATTGCACTGTGAAGTAGTTTCCAGAGACTTTTATTTGAAATAAAGTAGTAGGCTACTGCAAACTTATAACATCAACTAAAAAAATGAAAAAATAGTAGGCTATAACATTTTGCAATCGAAGATGGTCAGTGTGCTCAGGTTTATTGTCTCTCCTAGTGCTAATTATCCCTCTTACTTCATACATGTGCGACATGCTAAATCTTCAATAATAGGTTTGTACTTTGTTGCTTGATATTCTGGAGTAGGAACTATCTGCATTAGTTATCTTACAGACTCTAATTTATGGCCATTTGAGCAACCTGGGGTGGTACCCTACAAAGAGCTTTCGGTTTGTACCCAACAAGTCAAGTAGCTACCTTAACAAGTTTGGACTTCTGGTCAACCGGTATGTTCTTATTTAACTTACTCTCTATGCTGCTACTCTATTTACTACAACATACAGTACATGTCAGGCATATTGTGACTATCAGTATTCATAATCTTAGTACCTTCTTTTTGTTAAAGCACCACAAGCACCAGCTTTTATATAAACCTCCCTCATCTGTCCTTATAGGCATTGGGAATGCTCTTTTTGAGTGACAGATAGACACGAGGTATGAAGAAAGACAAAGAGATCTATAGTAGTTTCTGCATTTGGAATTAAATTGTCATATTGTTTGGTTTGAAGAGAAACTTACTCTAAACCACTAATTTGTTAGTTCGTCATGGCAACAGACAAGTGAGAATTATTTAATGCACACCAAATAACAATTGTTGAAAAATCCCCCCCCCCCCCCCAAAAAAAAAAATGAAAATAAAATTATTACCTTAATATTTAAGAACATAAAAGAAGGCGAACGATTTGCCAGTTTTTATTATTTGCATGGTGGTCTTTAATGAGTATATGATAATTGTCTGGGAAAACTTACTTTTATGCTCCATTTATCTACTTTGCAAATTTTCTTGCAGAAATCCATCAAATACAAAAGGATAGCCACAAGGATGTAGTACTTGGTCTTTCTTGGAATAAGGAATATAGGTATGGTAATTTGATTGATGAGTGTTTGATGTTTGTCAGTGCATCTCTTTGAGACTTGGTCAAACTTCAAATCGTCTTATTCAACATTCTATGCAGGAATATACTTGCTAGTGCTAGTGTTGATCACACCGTGAAGGTTTGGGATATGACTACCGAAGCCTGTAATCTCACTATGAATGACCATACTGACAAGGTAGAATTTAGAAAATTTAGCAGTTCTATAAACATCTTAGCGTGTTGCATCAGAAAATAACCTAGATAAAGTTAAAATATCTCATATTTGCTAGAGTTTGGAATATGACTGATGAAAGTTGAATTACGTATAGAACATTAGACTAACTTGCTTACAAATTATTGAAAGAAGTAGATTCATTGTCTTGCTATGTTTGACATGTTTAAGCAATTGCATAAAATCCATTTGCTCCACAGATTTTTCTGAGCGGGTCATTCAATCATACAGTTTGCTTGGTGATAGAACACTTCTCCTTTTTCCTTTTTTGCCCCCCTTTATTCTTGAAAGTTAGGACTGTGGATTAGTTTCTTACATTAAGATAATAATTAATGCTTCAACATGTCTTACAGAAGGATGGGAGGAAACCCTCTCACAGTGGATATAAGTTTTCAGTTGGTGCTAATGTTGAAAGCTTGGCTTGGGATCCACATTCGGAGCATTTATTTGTGGTCAGTGCTCGCATCATGTTTGTTATTAATTCAATCTATGTTGAGGCCTTATTTGCTTTGGTATGCTACAGGATAATATAATTCTTTTGGTTCTGATATGGAAATCATTAGTGGAGAGATTGTTAACGACTCTTAGCATTAGTATGAGAACTGAGGATGGGATTGGGGGTGGAATGTTATTGAAATTAAGTTTGACAAATAATTTACTTTTCCCTCGTGCATATTAGTTTTATATTTTTTGCTTGTTGAACTTTTTGACATATATTATTTATTTAATATATAAAATTGGAAGTATTTATCCACCTTCGAGTCTCTATGGACTTAAATGAAAATATACACTTGATGAATTCAAAACGCTGCATAATTATGTTTCCCCTTGGCTCAATCACTAAATTTATGTACCTTATAACTGTATGACACCTAAGATTTTTTTTTTGAAAGGTTGAATAAATTCATTTTAAAGTCAGGAAGATATTAAGAAATTGCTAACCAAATCAAAGTTCCTTAAAAATTCCAGGTCAGCTTGGAGAACTATACCGTTACTAGTTTTGACATCCATACTACTAGTTCTGCTTCGACTTCTAAGACATAGCCAAGTTTCACCATTTATGCTCATGATAAAGAAGCATCCTCGTTGTGCAATCCTCTAGTCTCAAATGTAAGAGGAACTTTTTTTTTTTTGGCTTTACCCTTATTTAATGTTTCCTTTTCAACATTTGTCTTCCTCATTTTGCTCGTGTATTGTTGGGCAACTTCGTGCAACTGGCTCCACGGACAAGATGGTACTTAAAAATTCAAGTTGATGCTAACAACTCAAGCTTACTACAACTCTACCCAGTTGGACCAGTATAAAAGTTAAACCCAATACAAACAGATTCACTGTTTATTATATGCTCACAATCAATACTAAGCTATAAATCACTTGAAATTGAAACTCGCTAAAAACACGTTCTACATAGAGAACTTAGTTTAAAATTTTCCTATTAATCATAATTTTGCTAGCATAATATTAAATTTTCATTTTACACCTACAATTAATTGTTTAAAAAAGTGTAACAATTTTGTATACTTTTATAAATAAAAAGTTAGAATTCGTGAAATAAACCAAAAACATCAATAATCCATATTTAGAGTATGAAACTACGTTGATATGAATTAGGAGATAATTATACTTATATTTCTAAAGTAATGTACAAATTTTATCAGTCTGTCGACAAATCATGAATTTAATATCTCATGTAATGATGTAGAGGTGAAGAGCTAACATATAATCCACTCAAGTATGATATGCGAGATAATACTCGTAGAAATGTCATGATAACAATTAATTATAAATTTTATATTTATATAATTAATTGTTTAATTATTTGTACGTATATAACCTTCAATGTCTTATCTCGTTTTATGAAATAGACAATAGAACATCGTAAATTACTGTACAAACCAAGTTCTATCAAGATTATTACGTTCAATCTTGAATGGATGTCAAGTGTAGTGATTATATCGTTGGCAATGACTTGTAAAGGATAATTCATCGGAGTATGAAATACGTTGATAAATTATATACTCCTCGAGTAGTTTAACAAATCAAGCCTTATATATTAGTGTTTCATATATGAAATACATTATCAATTACTGATGATCAATTCAAGGAGATTTATATATTAAATTTGATATTGATAAACTTTGTTGTTGATCGATAAAATTAAATTGATATAATTAGGAGGTATATAAATTAAATTTATAAAATTAAACTTTTGTTGATGTGTATTTATATTAAATTTATAATTTATATTGCCACACCCCTTTTTGCGCACGGGCGGTGAGGGTTTTTATAATTTTAGTGACGGTATTGATTTAGGGATCATTTTATTTTTTCAGAGTCGCTACTTGGAATTGAGTTATGGTGTTCCAATTCACCTTTTTGTTTAATCCATAATCGAAAGGAAATGACTCTTTATTTGGTCTGCGAACCAGAAATTTGGGTAAGAAATTCTGTTGACCGAGGGGAAGGTATTAGGTATCCCTCGATTCCCGTGGTTTTAGCACAGTTGCTTTTATTGACTTATACTTATGTTTACTATCTTTTGGATATATCGTGTCTACAAACCACGTTTTTTTTTTTTTATTGTTGAATTTTATTGGGTCTCAACCTAGATGCATAACCACATTCTTGGTCTTGACATTTAGAGGCATAACTGTCTTTTCCTCTCGAATACCTCACACCTAATAATTCCTATTTACACCTCTTGATTTAAATTAATGAAAGTTTAATTATTAAAATAATTTGGCCAAGGTGTGTAACCGCATCCTTGAATTTGGCCAAGGTGTGTAACCGCATCCTTGAATTTGGCCAAGGTGCGTAACCGCATCCTTGAATTTGGCCAAGATGCGTAACCGCATCCTAAAGTTTCTTAAGTATCTAAAAAAGATGTGGAACCATATTCTTAATTGAGATGAAATTTAATTATTATTGTTACATGAACTAACAAAAATTAAAAGAATATTTTTCTAATACATAATGAGTTATTCTTATAATAGTTGTCAATATATCACATTAAAAATATTTCCTTAAATATTAGAATAAATAGTTTCAACATTCTAAATATCTTCATTGTTTAGTTATATGTAAGATTTTAAACAATTATATTTCAACATTATACTATCAAAATTAAACACATAAATTTCGAGCAATTTCATAATATTTGAATCAAGTCTTATATAATCATGAAATAAAACTATACTATGAACATTTATTACATAAGAAACATCCTTCTTCTTAAGGAGTTGGACATATACAATAAACATAAGTCAATAAACACTAGTACCCTATTTAGATTATTATTTTTTATGAACAAATTCACTATTAAAACAAAAACCAAATTAAATCAATATAGTATACCACTGTGCCCAGCAAAATAACATAAGCCAAACTACAATTAATACGAGTTGACGTCAATTATACCACCTACTAATAACCATTATTATACCAAAAAATACAATTAATACGACGTCAATTATACCACCTACTAATAACCATTATTATACCAAAAAATGATCCATAATAATCCACATAAACATACTAATAAACATACGTACGGGAGAACAATTAACACAAAAATTTGAAATGTATCTTATCAAAACCTCAACTATTTTATAAAAGTAGAATATAGCATCCACACGCCTAATAAAAATAAGTAAATATTATACCCTTTTTTAGCATACAATGAATAATTATCATATTATAAAAATTTTATTCTAAACTTAAAGGATATAACATGTTCACATATATTTAAATATTATAACATTAAAGAATATTAACAGATTAAACACATACGAAATCTGAACAACTTTAATATATTGAAATCAATTCTTGCACAATCATGGCATAACGTCATACAAAAATAGAATATAAATAAATGTTACCTCTTGTGAAAATTAGTTCACGAGAAGAAAGGACTAAAAATCAAGAGCCACGAACTTGAAATCGTGAAAAATAAACCTCGAATTCAACCTTTGTTTTTGAGTCGAAAGAAAAAAAATATGTAATATGAAGAGGAATACTTATGCTGTATGTGTGGGAGGATAAGTATGTTGCTGAATTTTCTTCTTCTGTTTTTCTGCTTTTTCTCTCCTTTTTGTTTTATGTACGTTTTTTGGTATGTAGGAAAGATTGTGTAGTGTCGGTATAGATAGATATGTGTGGGTATCGTAGTATGTATTTGGTTGCTGATTTTTTAGTTGAGGAGAATGTGAGGGAGTGGGAGTGTATGGGGGTAGGTTAGTGGGGGTAAGGTTAATGGGTAAGTTATTTTTTAAATTTTTTTGTTGTTGTTAATAAATAAGAATATAATAATAATAATAATATTAACTAGGAAAAATTAAATAGCTAGATCAAAAAATATAAAAATTAAAATCACTAATTTATTATTAAAAACTTTGAATAAATTAAAAACAAAATGTACCTTAAAGTGTGACTTTATTTTTGTAGTTTTCATATCTTTTAAAATAAAATTAATAAAAAAAGATAAAATTCAAAAATATTTAATTTAGATTTTTAAAATATTTAAACTCTAAAAAAATGGTGTAAAATTTTAGGTTCGGTAAAAAATTATGTGTCTATATATATATATATATATATATTTTTTAATTAATAAAATCGACCTCAAAAGATGAGTTTATATTAAAATAAATTAATAAATACCAATCTTAAGAGGTTGGTATATTTAAATTATTATTTTATTTAAATAATATCAACTTTACGATATCAATATTTATTAAATATTTTTAAGAAATATCAACATTCCGTGATCGATAAATTAACACTTCTTTTTTAAAAATAAAATGATAAGCTCAAAACCCTAAAACCCTAAGTCATCTTTTTCTCTCCTAACCTCTCTCACTCCTCTCAACCCCGACCCACCCCGACCGGCGGTCACCCCCACCCATCCCCGACCGACGCCGCAGGTCGCTCCACCTCGTTCAACAGCAACAGCAACAGCAACAGCGCGGACCGGCGGCAGCAGCAGCGCGTGGGTGGCAGCTGCAATAGGTGGCCGGCAACAGAGGGAGTATACATCTGGTGGTTTGGGCTTAGCTCCAAGGTATGCCTTTTTTTTTTCTTTATACCTCTGATGTTTCATGAGTTCATTTTGTCTCGTTTTTCCTAAAGATGATTTCTCCTGCAGTTGCAATATTGGTGAGGGAGGTATTGCTCGTGCTGAGGCCGTGCAATCAGGGAGGTTCAGCTCCTGATATTGCCGTAAAGGTTTGTATTAAAATAGGATATCATGTCCCATGAGAATATTGCTTTACTCTTATAGCCTGATGCTTCTATAATTAGAATCTCATTTATCCATCAACTATTACCAAGTTCAATCAATTATTGGGTGGGTATCATCGGGTGTGCTAGATGAAAATTGTTTACTGTTTAATGTTTGTATGCACTGCTTGTGAAGCAAAAATGAAAAAAAAGAAGAAATGGCTTAAGGAACAAATAGACTAGCATTTGTTTTCTTTAGCTTCCCTCAACACCCTTTTAGCTTTACTGTATTTCTATGTCCAATTCTTCACTTCAATGAACACATATCTCTAATCTTGATTTTGTGGTTTTGGGAATTTTATTTCGAGTAAAAATTGTGTCTTTTTGTTTTCTTTTCTTTCCATTGAGTTTTTGATGATCAAGATCAGTTTTTGAAGTTTTTTTGGAGTTGGGTTTTGGTTTTTACTATGTGGGGTTTCTAATAATAATGTTTTTACAAGGTTATGATTTTTGTTTTTGAGTGGCTTGGTAGTTACCTTCAGTTTAACTCTTTGTTTTGATGGATTTTTATGAAGTTGTGGGTGTCATGGTTGACTTGTAATCATTGTGTTTCCTTAGATGAAAATTGTTTACTGTTTAATGTTTGTATGCACTGCTTGTGAAGCAAAAATGAAAAAAAGAAATAGCTTAAGGAACAAATAGACTAGCATTTGTTTTCTTGAGTTTCTCTCTTCCAATTTGTGTTTGAGTGAAATGATGGATTTTGCTGGCCTTGACCAATTTGGGATTTATTGAATCTTTTTCTAGGGTTGAAAGGGTTGATTTTGCGGACTAGGCAACTGAGGAAGCTCAACATCTAAAAAAGTTGATACAAGCTTCTTTCATCAAAGTAGGAGATAAGGTTTGGTATTTCTAAATTTTATAATGTGTTTGTGGCCATCTAGTATTGATACTTAGCTTTAATTTTGTGATAATTTGTTTGTGTCCATCAAGTGTTTGTTTAGCATAAGTACCAACACTAGTTGATGACAAAATTGATTTTCTTTCAAGATCGATTTGTGTCCATCTAGTGTTGACACTCTTTTTTAATTTGGAAATAATATATTTGTTAAGTATAAATACCAACACTAGTTGATCCTATTGATGACAAATTGATTTTCTTGCAAGATCGATATGTGTCCATCTAGTGTTGATACTAAACTTTAATTTAGGAATAATGTGTTTCTTAAGCATAAGTACCAACAATAGTTGATCCTATTGATGACAAAATTGATTTTCTTTCAAGATCGATTTGTGTCCATCTAGTGTTGATATTAAGCTTTAATTTAGGAATAATGTGTTTGTTAAGCATAAGTACCAACACTAGTTGATCCTATTGATGACAAAATTGATTTTCTTGCAAGATCGATTTGTGTCCATCTAGTTTTGACACTTGGCTTTAAATTTAGTTTTGAGTTGTTTAGTTGGTGGATTTAGTTGTTGGAATTAAGTCAAAACTAAACTAGTTAAAGTTATAAAGTTAAGTTGTTTAAATAAGTTCAAATAAATAATATTTTCTTGGTTTAGTTTTGACACTTGGCTTTAAATTTAGTTTAGTTGTTGGAATTAAGTCAAAACTAAACTAGTTAAAGTTATAAAGTTAAGTTGTTTAAATAAGTTCAAATAAATAATATGGTTTAGTTGGAGGATTTAGTGTTGGAATTAAGTCAAAACTAAACTAGTTAAAGTTAAAAAGTTGTTTAAGTAAGTTAAAATAAATAATGTGGTTTAGTTGGTTGTTTTGGTCATTCATGACATGAATAACCTTGTAATGCTCTAATAACATTTCTTGACTAATGGCATGAATTAATCCACTTTTACCCTTTACTTAACTATGGTTTATTCTCCACCAGTGGAGACACGTTTTGCGGGAATTGGTTAGTTAACTAACTATGGTTTAAAAATTAGGTTATAAATGAACGGTTAGGATGAATTGAAGATGGTGACGTGGAGGTATGTGATTAGAAAATGACGTGGCATGGTCAACGGAATGTGTGAATTTCCCAAAATATCCCTTATGGGGACTACAAAGATATTTTTACCTTTTACTTGGAGTTAAAAATTGAATTTTATTAGATTAATTAAATTAAGTTGATATTATTATGTTATGATTTAATTATTATTTTTTCTCACTAGTCTTTATAAAAATAATCTGATGTTATTATCTAAATAATGTTAGAAAAGAATTTATTTCAGTGTTCTTGACTTCTGGTGTGAAGATTGACTAAGATATTGTCCAGATTCTTTTATTGAATATCAACGTGAAATGAATGTGTCTAAATTCCTTTTCTAGAAGTTATTGTGTTCAATATAATAAATAAGTTTTTATTTATGATTTATTAAGATAATTTTATCTATATATTATCAGAGGAAAATTAAATAGTATCTCAAAAGAAAGAGACTTTGTTGTCAAGTAATTAACTAAATTTATTTTTGAAGATTAGCGTGAAAGAAATGTCTTCATTGACTAAGATATTGTCTAAATTCTTTCACTAAATAACAATGTAAAGAAAATGTGTCTAAATTCTTTTTCTAGAAAGTTAATATGTCTAATATCATAAACAAGCTTTTATTTATGACTTATCTTTACCAATAATTTGATATTATCCTAATAATGTTAAAAGAAAATGCGAATAGTATCCCTATTTATTAAGAAATTAAGAAATTTTATTTTTTTGGATATTAGTGTGGAGGAGATGTCCAGTCATTTCTTTGAATGGTACATTGTGATTGAATTGTATTATATTATATAGGAGATAAAGTCAAGAAAATTATTGCTGAATTAGTGAAAAGTTTTATTATAATAAACATAAATCTTGTTAAAAATAGCGAGATATCTATTCGCGTCTCAACCAAAGGGGGGCAAAATGAGCAGCAAGTTGGCAGTAAAAATAAAGTATTACAACTAATTCTCAAAGTCTTATCTATCTATCTAAAATAAAGAATCTCAAACTATTTACAGAAACAGTATATTGGGGGATATTATAAGATTTTGTTATAATTATTATTATAAAAAAATTAGTGCAACATTTAAATAATAAGATACTAGCTATGGGTAGTACATCAACTTTAATATAAACTGCAAGAAGTATATAATATACTATATATTAAACTCGATTACTTGGATTTAGTCAAATTAACAATAAAGGTTATTAATTTCCTTTTTGTCAGACCTATTAAACAGCTAGTAATAAGTTGATTTAAAAGCTTTACAACATTATTTTCTTTGTCTCAAATTATTTATCGTGTTTCTTAAACTGATATAATGTACATCTCAAAAAAATATTAAAATATAATTTTTCATTAAAATATTTACATTATTAAAATATGAATCACGATAGATAATTTGAGATGGGCAGTATATCAGTTTAAAGCTTTTCTTTACAATTTTTATTCTTTTGGGTGAAACAAATGTCACAACTACTGAAAAATAATTAAAAGTACCTAACAGCGTGAGGAATTAAAGATCTTGAAAATTTGGGAGTTGTTTATGTTGTTTATGTGTTTTTATTGTTCTTACGGAAGAAGAAGCAAAAAGAGTACATTTGATCCAAAAACTTCAATCGAAAAGTGTCACATTGTTTGGGATGTAAAAATAGTTTTGCAAAATCGGAGTTAAAAAAAGTGGCATGAATGAGCCTTTTCTTTAACAACAATGACAAAGATGAGTCAAATGAGCTTTTTCTGAAAGTTTAATTGTTTTCTCCTCTTAAAAATTATCTTTCTCCAAATTGTTGAGATTTTTTCTTGTTTATTACTTATTCTTTTTCCACTATCATTGCCATATAAACAGGATAAAATTATTTACAACTTTATATTATTTAAAATGTGTATTATTAATTTTATTATATGATCAGATTCAGTATTATCGTAGCTACACAATTTGTGGAGGGCCATCTCTTTTTGGAGTATTTTAATTTTTTGTACCCCACATTTGCCCCTAGTACAACAACTCCTTGTGCCGTTTATACTGATATAAATGCCAAAATAAAAATGATAGGTCAAAATTAAAGTTATTTATGAAGTGGCTAAATATACAAATTATTATAAATTAATGTCTATATCTTAAACAGGGTCCAAAGAGTGGCTAATAAATGCATCACCTTCTTCCTTAAGTTCCTGCTAAAACCCTAGGCGCCGTATTTCTCTGCAACATCAAACTCTTCTCAATTTTTTCTTTCTGCATCTCTAATTAACGCAAACTCTTATTGGCTGAATAATCTTCTAGCGATAAGTTTGATTTTTGCTAATTACTTTGTGAATTTGTTTAATCATCCTTGTCTTTATTGTTGATTTGATTTCTTCTCATACTGATGTTTTTGTTTGTGGTTGTAGGTTAATAAAACAGTTTAAGAATGATAGCAGCTATTTCATGGGTTCCCAAAGGGGTTGCAAAGTCTGTACCAGCTGATGCTGATCCACCTTCAAAGGAGGAAATTGAACAGATTTTGAAGAGTGGTCTTTTTGATAAACGGTACGTGTTAATTTTTTCATAATGTTTTTCCCCAATATCTGAAAGTGGTGAGAACCCAAGTTGAAGAGCCTAGAATGTAGGCAGAACTTATCATTACCTCGTTAGTACCAATTAAATCAGTTCTGCTGAAACGGCTAGGTTAAATATCAACCTGTTTCAGTGAGTTTGAGTGAGCATTATCAGAATGAATTAACCGTTCAGGTGGTGTATTGCATGTTATTTGATTCGGCAACACTGATGCTTTTCTCATATCATACAATTCACAGAGAAAAGCTTTTTGCTGTGGGTAACACTCTGTTTGGATAGTTGTTATGTATTGTTTTATAATGTGTTGTGTTGTATTGCTTAAATGAATACAATGTTTGGATAGATTGTATTGTTCTTACCTACATAACGTCACACATCAATGATTTGGAAGATGAACCTACAAGAAAAGTAGGATACAAGATAGAACGAACAGCTACAACATATTCTGTGTAATTCCACAAAGTGGGGGTATGGGGAGGGTAGATTGTACGCAGGTGTGACCTTTAGCTCAAAGGTAGAATGATTGTTTCCGGTAGACCTTCGATTCAAGATACAAACAGTCTAGAAAAAGAAGTAGTAGAAATAACGGAAACAACAGACAGTAATAAAACAACATATAGTAGGGAAGAGGATAAAATCAGGTTATTAAATAATAAGTGGTGATATAATGAGAAGAAAAAATTAAGCTAACTACTTGATCACACCAAATCGGTCATTACACGTGATGGTACTTTTCGTCGTTACCTAACGATAGATTAATGATACAATTTAATAAAATTTAAGTAACAATCAAAACAAATATTGTATTTAAACTAACATTACAATACAATACAATGGGTAACAACCATCCAAACGAGGTGTAAATGTAATTAACATTGACTGATTAAAAACCTATATTTCTTGGTATTAAACTTGATACTTAAGTTCTGTGTAATCTTTACTTTTGCCCTACTCTTGAAAGTCTGTTTCTTTACTCCCCTTCCAGTGAAGATAGTGATGATGAGGAGGCCGAAGAAGAAATGAATGTTGATGAATCCGTGGAAAATGAGGATGATGAAGTTGCTATTGCATTAGCTGCTGCTGATGCACTTGGAAAGGCTATGCAAGTTTCTTCTGCAGGAACCGATGACATAATAGATGGTTTAAAGGAACTGGACATGGACAACTATGATGAAGAGGAGGAGGGTAAATTTAGTGCATTAACTCATATGTTGATTTGGGTTGAACATAGTTTTTTTTTAATATCTAATGTACTGGCAGTATTTTTTATATTCAACTCTTTTTGATAAGATAAATATTTTTCATATTGATTTTTCCCAAGCCTAGTTTATATCAATTTTTATTTGGAAAACTATTCCTAACTTTTCTCTCTTTTTGCATGATGTTTGACATTGTCAGGAATTGAGCTTTTTGGTTCAGGACTCAAAGACTTGTACTACACAAGTAATGACATGGACCCATATCTCAAAGATAAGGTTGTACTATGATCAATTTGTTGTTTCATCATGTTTTATCCGTTCAAGTATTACTAACTCAGAAAATTATTCTTTCAGGACAATGACTCTGAAGAAGATGATGACATGATAATAAGACCTGATGATTTTGTTATAGTTTGTGCAAGCAATGAGGATGATGTTAGTCATCTCGAGGCAAGTAGAACTTACTTCACGACTCAACGACTTGATAATACTTCCATCTGTATGGTCCAGGTAGTTTCATTTTGACTGCCCTTTGATTTGTGGCTCTGATCTGTGCCAACAGATAATGATTTTGGAAGATCTATCAGATGCTGAAACAAACATGTATGTTCACCATGCTCTTATTATACCTGCATTTCCTCTCTGCACAGCATGGCTTGATTGCCCTATTAAAGGCGGGGAGAGAGGTATGGTTCTGCTTGAAGTTGACCTTCATGCTGCTGAAGTATTTTCTCTTACTGGTTTTGAACATATGTTACCTTTGAAAGCAACTTTTCATTTACTCATGTTAATAAATGAATTATACGTTGATAGGTAACTTCATAGCTGTGGGTTCAATGGAACCAGCAATTGAAATTTGGGACATTGACATAGTAAGTGACTCTACACTGATGTTTATGAATTCCTGAGTCACTACTGATCATATCTCACTGTCCTCTTTCTCTGTAGATAGATGAGGTGCAACCATCTGTTATTTTAGGTGGCATCGCTGATATAAAGAGAAAGGGAAAAAAGGTAATTTAAACAATTTGACCTTTCTATTCTTTGATCCAATTTTCGATTGGAATGCTCTTGTATGCTAGGTCAGCTTGTGCAGCTGAAATTTATTCTAGATGTTAAAGCCTAAAGGTAGGAAATACGTCAAGATTTTCATTGGTCATTCTCCATGTCATTGTGAACTAGTTTCTGGAGACTTCTATTTGGAATAAAGTAGTAGGCTACTGCAAACTTATAGAATCAACTAAAAAAATGAAAAAATAGTAGGCTATGACATTTTGCAATCGAAGATGGTCAGTGTGCTCAGGTTTATGTCTCCACTAGTGCCGATTGTCCCTCTTACTTCATACATGTGCGACATGCCAGATCTTCAATAATAGGTTTGTACTTTGTTGCTTGATATTCTGGAGTAGGAACTATTTGCATTAGTTATCTTACAGACTCTAATTTATGGCCATTTGAGCAACCTGAGGTGGTACCCTACAAGGAGCTTTAGGTTTGTACCAACAAGTCAAGTAGCTACCTTAACGGGTTTGGATTTCTGGTCAACCTGCATGTTCTTGTTTAACTTACTCTCCATGCCGCTACTCTATTTACTGCAACATACCGTACATGGCAGGCATATTGTGACTCTCATTGTTCATAATCTCAGTACCTTCTTTTGGTTAAAGCACCACAAGCACCAGCTTTTATGTGAACCTCCCCCACCCGTCCTTGTGGGCATTGGCAATGCTCTTTTTGAGTGACAGATAGACACGAGGTAGGAAGAGAGACTTATAGTAGTTTCTGCATTTGGAATTAAATTGTCATATTATTTGGTTTGAAGAGAAACTTACTCTAAACCACTATTTTGTTAGTCCGTCATGGCAGTAGACAAGTGAGAATTATTTAATGCACACCAAATATCAATTGCTGAAAAATCCCCCCCCCCCCCCCAAAAAAAAATGAAAATAAAATCAGGACCTTACTCTTTAAGAACTTGAGAGAAGGCGAACAAATTTTGCCAGTTTTTATCATTTGCATGGTTGTCTTTACTGAGTATATGATAATTGTCTGAGAAAACTTACTTTTATGCTCCATTTACCTACTTTGCAAATTTTCTTGTAGAAATCTATCAAATACAAAAAGGATAGCCACAAGGATGCAGTACTTGGTCTTTCTTGGAACAAGGAATATAGGTATGGTAATTTGATTGATGAGTGTTTGATGTTTGTCAGTGCATCTCTTTGAGGCTTAGTCAAACTTCAGATCGTCTTATTCAACATTCTATGCAGGAATATACTTGCTAGTGCTAGTGCTGATCATACCGTCAAGGTTTGGGATGTGACTACCGAAGCTTGTAATCTCACTATGAATGACCATACTGACAAGGTAGAATTTAGAAAATTTAGCAGTTCTATAAACATCTCAGCGTGTTGTATCAGAACCCCAGTAACCTAGATAAAGTTAAAATATCTCATCTTTGCTAGAGTGTGGAATATTACTGACGAAAGTTGAATTACGTATAGAACATTAGACTAACTTGCTTACAAATTATTGAACGAAGTAGATTCATTGTCTTGCTATGTTTGACAGGTTCAAGCAGTTGCATGGAATCCATTTGCTCCACAGATTCTTCTGAGCGGGTCATTCGATCATACAGTTTGCTTGGTGATAGAACACTTCTCCTTTTTCCTTTTTTGCCCCCCTTTATTCTTGAAAGTTAGGACTGTCGATTAGTTTCTTACTTTAAGATGCTAATTAATGTTTCAACATGTCTTGCAGAAGGATGGGAGGAAACCCTCTCACAGTGGATTTAAGTTTTCAGTTGGTGCTGATGTTGAAAGCTTGGCTTGGGATCCGCATTCGGAGCATTCATTTGTGGTCAGTGCTCGCATCATGTTTGTTATGAATTCAATCTGTGTTGAGGCTTTATTTGCTTTGGTATGCTACAAGATAATATAATTCTTTTGATTCTGATATGGGAATCATTAGTGGAGAGATTGTTAACGATTCTTAGCATTAGTATGAGAACTGAGGATGGGATTTGGGGTGGAATGTTATTGAAATTAAGTTTGACAACTAGTTTACTTTTCCCTCGTGCATATTAGTTTTATATTTTTTGCTTGTTGAACTTTTTGACATATATTAGTTATTTAATACAGAAAATTGGAAGTATTTATCCACTTCCGAGTCTCTATGGACTTAAATGAAAATAAACACTGGATAAATTCAAAACGCCACATAATTATGTTTCCCCTTGGCTCAATCACTAAATTTCTGTACCTTTTAACTGTATGACACCTAAGCGTTTTTTGGGAAGGATGAATAAATTCATTTTAAAGTCAGGTCAGGAATCTCATTCTTGATGAATAGTAGATAAATATTAAGAAAGCTAACCAAATCAGAGTTCCTTTAAACTTTCAGGTCAGCTTGGAGAACGGTACCGTTACTAGTTTTGATATCCGTGCTGCTAGTTCTGCTTCGACTTCTGAGACAAAGCCAAGTTTCACCATCCATGCTCATGATAAAGCAGCGTCCTCGTTGTGCTTCAATCCTCTAGTCCCAAATGTAAGAGGGACTTTTTTTTTTTTTGGGCTTTACCCTTGTTTAATGTTTCCTTTTCAACATTTGTCTTCCTCACTTTGCTCGTGTATTGTTGGGTAGCTTCTTGCAACTGGCTCCACGGACAAGATGGTACGCTCTATCTGTCTCTGCTGCTTATTTACCTAGTTTTGATATATTCCGTGGGATGAGAGCTATTTTGGTTATTAATTTGATAAATGTGCTGCAGGTTAAATTATGGGATTTGACCAACAATCAACCTTCTTGTATCGCATCTAGGAATCCGAAAGCTGTATGTGATTTTCAAATGTTGTGTGGTTCTTAAAAATTCAAGTTTGATGCTTATATTTCCTCAAACCTGTTATGAAAAAGGTTTTAGATGGTTGCTTAGACTCTTTTGTTTTATATTATTATCAGGGTGCCGTCTTCACTGTATCCTTCTCAGATGATTGCCCCTTTTTTCTTGCTATTGGTGGCTCTAAAGGAAAGTTGCAGGTGTGTTCTGTTCCTTTTGAAACTTTTGGTAACACAACATAAAGAGCTATTGGTTCTAATAAGCAATCTCTGGCAATTAATCAACAATTGAAGTTTCTGTGCTTTTGAGCTGAGAACTGTCTTTGCTTATCGTTTCCAGCTATGGGATATTTCGTCTGAAGATGCCGTGTTGAAGAAATATGGGAAATACGTTGCACAAAAAAAGCAGTCGCCCAAATCATAATGCAAATGTATTTATGAAGATATTGGTTATGAGTTCTAAAAGTGAAAATATTACCCCTCATTATTTACACATGAGCATGGAAAATTTTGCTGTTGCTGCACATTGCCTGGACCAAGTGAAAGAGGAAAGTGAAGAGTTTGGTGGAATCAAGATAGCTGTGTGTATTTTTTCTTGGACATAACCAACACGAGTTCATTTAACATATCGTAATGGAGATCAGGTAGAGTTATCTTGTACTTGTGTTGGTTGAAGGTATTAGATTTCCGATGATGTATTAGTTGACGTCTAGCTAGCTGTTCGAACACCATCATTATCTAGAAAAAGAAACTACATTTAAGATGTTGGTTGATTTTTTTATTTATCAAAGTCCAGGGTAAAATATGAAAGTAGGACAATCTGGTTCTATTTTTACATGGTTCCTTTTAGAGCCAAATATGAGGAAATGCATTTCATATTGTTAATTACATAAGTATTTTTATACTCATTTGATTTAGTTCATTAGCTTCCACAATTTTCTTCACTTGTTTTGTTTTTGTCTATTCCTCTTAAAATATAATTGATTTCCTCCACAATCATAAATATATATTTTTTATTAATTCATATTTGGTGTGTAATATTTATAAAAGAAAGGATCTCAACGTTCCAAGCAACGATCTAACAATCCCCTAATCTAGGTTGGGGCGAAAACTCCAAAGTTTGTGAATGACACTACTAATCAGTAATGATAGAGGTGAGATGATATAAATTTTCGTTAAATTTTTTTTTTCCCGATTTAAAGCATTTTTTATAATAAAATTTATGCTACATGAATTCAAATTATTAGAGTTTTGAAACATTTCTTTTAATTAACTTTACATGGTGCAAATCCGACATAGTTGATATCCGAAAATGATTATTCAAACATCGAATGGAAAACATAATTCTAGTCTAAAAGTAATCTATAAATTTTATGATTTCACCCTTTAAAATTCATTATATTTTTAAAATTATAAATTCATATTACAATTTTAGTGAATTAAAATTTATATTTTACATTAAAATTATGATTTTAGACAAACTCGTTAACATAAACTGCATCGGTCCTTGACATTAGTCATCACATGAAAATGTTGTTACATGTGATAGAACATAAATTATTGATTAATGATAATGACAAATAACAATATTAACCTTCATTGACTCATAGTAGAGGAATAAATTACAAAATTATTTGCAGAAAAAAATGAACAATTTGATTATCATAAACTTCGTATATATTTTTGTGAAATCGATCTTTTTGGATAAAGTTTGTTTCTCCGACAACTAACAACTTGTTTTATTTGACACTTAAATTTGATTAAATTCATTATTTTAACATGATTCGGTAAGTCGACTTACAACAACAAGAGAAGAAGAGCAATTCACAATATAGGGGGCTTTAAAGTTCTATGTAAGGATAAAATTTGTGAGACACAACAAACATCTAACTAGCACAAACTTTTTTGCTTTATAACTAGCCTAAGACCAAAATTTTAGTACTCCCACTATATTTCAAAATACAAATTCTAGTGCATATATATATATATATATATATTTTCCCACCTGAAGTCTGAAGTCCGCATTGAAATTCTGACTAAATCCGAATAACGCACTTAAATCCGAAACTTTTGAATAAGGATGGAATAGTCCTGCCACTGGCACCACAACTCATGTTGGTGCATGTTATAATATATATATGGTCACATGATTTGACAAGCATTAGGATTTTCATCACTAAACATCGAGGTGAGCATTTGAGTAGGGGTATTTGGTGTTTGAAAAGCTTGTGGAACATCCCTTACATAGCCAGAGGGTGCCTTTTTGTCATATGCACCTATTGCATATGGATATGACACCAAATTATATTCAACATATGGCCAAAATTCTGCCTTTTTCCCTGTATTTTGCACACTTTTTAACACCTTTTTTGGTTCAATATAACCACTTACTGTTACTTTGCTTTGCTTTCTACTTACATCCACTGATTTCACACCTAAACACAAATAATTCAACAACAAAAATGATCAAAATCAAGTTATGTATAAATGATTATTGTCCACAAAATGAGATTAGTAATATGGAAAATACATATATGTATATACAAGTCTTGGTACCTATTTCAATATAAATTAAATATATTGATATAGTTGTAAATTAATAAATTTATCCATGATCAGTTTGAATGAAATAAGTGAAGGTCTGAACTGACTGACGTTGTAGAATCAAGTATGATTGTGGTTAGGAGTGAGATGTTATTTTGCGATTGAAGAATTAAGTAAATGTAATTGAACGGTTTTAACGAAATTTATGATTTTATCATCGACTATATTCTACAATAATAATAAGAAAAAAAATATGTAAAAGCCAAGATTAGTTATAAATGAACCTTTAATAGATGAAACTGCATTAGTAACCTTCCTTTCACATCCATCACAATCCATTTTCACCTTAATTTCAACTGTCTGAAATAAAATTTATAGAAAAATAAATCAGTCTAAAAAATAATTAAAAGAAATTAAAATAAATAAAAACAAAAATTATTATATGTAGAATGCAAATTAAATTACCTGCATTGGTTTACGTTTGCTCTTCCTAGTACTTGTAATCTCAAACATATCTGATATATGATCAATAATACCCATTTTATTTTTTCTTACAAAAATATTATTATATATAGGGAAGAAAGATAGGTTAATTAATAAATTATTGTTGAAGAATTTATAAGAAGCCTGATGTAAAAATGCTAGTATTTATAGTACTAAATTTGTGAAGAGTTGTCAATAAGCTGTATTTGAAGAAAATATTTAAAAACTCAAGAAAGTGACTTATGTCGACTAATCATAGCATAATCACAAAAAAATATCAAAGTTAACTTGGACAACTAGGCAAATTGGAGGGGTTTTGATTGGAAACCCCAATTATTAATTATAACAAAACGTTGCTGGTGGTGTTTGAATTTCGAGAGTAAATAAAAAAAGTCTATTAAAAATACTTTAATTTGTTAATTATAGTATTTTTTTTTATTCAAAAATATGGTTTAGTGGTCAAAGACGTAAGTTGAAAATCATGAGATCGCAGTTAGAAACAAAAATTACTAGGTAACTTCTTTTTACTTGTTTTAGTACTGATGGATAAAGTTACCTCATTAATGATAAAAGATAACACATATATTTCATACGTTAAATTTAAATGTACGTAAACCGACTTGAATATCAGGATTATAAAAAAATATATTGAAAGTTTTAAAATTCATGTATGTGATGATTACTATCCTCTCTGTCAAGAACCAACGCGTTTAGGCTACTCGGTATATCATAGTTGTATACTTTATAAACAAATTATGTAACAGTGATTTTCTTTTATCTTATGTGAAATAAATAAGATCCCTTCATTCTTAACGTATTTAGTTTATTCAAGTTTGAGCATACAAAATTTTATTAGTCGGGACAATGAGCTCTAAATACTATGCATAAATTAAATAAAAATATAATTTCTCAAGACAATTTGCGTATATCTTAAATATTCTATAGGATATGTGTAATGTCCATAGCTCTATGTATCAAAATTTTCAGACAAATAAAAAGAAATCACCTAAATTATTTTATTTTTATTGAAACTTGAATTTTAATCACTTACTTCATTGACCGTTAAGTCTTATTTTTAATTTTCTTTTTTTTTGGATCAATCAATCAAACTAAAAAAATCTAACTTGTACAAGAAATCAACTAAAAACATATCATGTTGTACGCCAAGAGAAATTTGCTGCTAGACAAGGACATGTCTTTTCATACCAAAGTGCCAAGTTTTATTTTCTTCTATGTTAAGTCACTTCTAATTTGTATAGTTTTTGTTCACTAATGGTGATTGGGATTGTTGATTTTATATATTATTAATTATAAACTATAGTTCAAAAGGTTCTTACAATCAATAACCAGCTAGCTAGAGCCCTCATTAAGAAAATATATAAACATGCATAGTTATATTCACATTAAATTAAAATTCCACAAGTTCAATCTTTTAAGGTTCTTAACATTGAATCGTTCGTACTATAAATTTATGTGTTTAGATCTATTAATTATTATACTAATCTACGTTAATAAAAATATTAGCTTAAGATGAATTAGATGATGCAAATTTTGTGGACTATACCCAAATGAAGTGTAGGATTATACGATATGATTTGGCTACACTTAATAGGCTGAATTAATTTATTTATTTGAGACTAAAGTGATAATATTTTAGGAAATATGAGGATAACGTAAGTGGATAAGTATATATTTTCTCCATTTATTTCAACAATATCTAAGCTCTCAAATAATTCATTTAGCTAACCCATTAAATATTGACACATCATATTGTATAATCCTACACTTCATTTGTGTATAGTTCACATAATTAAAAAAAAAGAAGGAAAAAACAAAAAAAACAAATATATATGTTGCCCATAAGTTGGGACAATTAAGCAAATGTGGCAGTTTATTCTTTTTCCTTATCTTTGTGTGTTTGATAGATAGCTTATAGTTAGGAATATTAAATGATATTCTGCAATTAAACAGACAAAAGTGGGGTATAATAAGGTTTTAATATACATAAATATCACATTTGTTAGTAATTATGAAAGGCAGCAACATAGATTGTAGTGCAGCGGTGAGACTATTTCATCTTTAACTAAAAAATTTGAGTTTGACTCCTGAATATAGAAAAAAAATTGTTGGGAGCATCACCCCGAAGTAGATATCTAATAATATAATAGTCTAGTTATATTATTAGAAAGTTAGGACAGATTTTATCATTATTTTAAAAAATTGTATATAGCACTTTGGTCGTCTGATCCAATAAAGTCTTTGTCTTAACGCTTGTTGGTGTTTATGCATTTTAAAGTTGTATTTCTTCCTTTTGTGTTGTGGAGGAGGATTACGAGAAGTGTGGAAAAATATTGTAGTGTGTAATGAGATTAGTGTTATGAAAGAACAAGTTAAGACGAAAAAAATATTTTAAGTTCCAACTAAATTATTATTCATAATTAAAAAAATTTATAAAGAAGAAAGATATTCTTTTAATGGAGTTTTGCACTCTCCAACTAATCTGATTGTTTGAGTTACATGACGTTGTTAGGTTATTATAACATGAAGGGGACAAAGCGTCTCAAATGTTCTATAACTATGCGAAATTGAACAAAAACAGACTCAATTGATAATTTGATCTAAAATTATTTATGCCGTCAATAATTTGGATCAAACTATTAATGGTAAAAATATTTTTTTTTTTAATTTTGCAAAACCCCTCCAATTTTCCCAGTTGTCCAAATTAACTTTGATATTTTCTATATTCATGTTGTGATTAGCAGACATCAGTCATTTTCTTGAGTTAAAAAATGTTGGTTAGCTTGTAGACAACTCTTCAAGGTGTACTTTTTCATAACTTTAGTGCTATAAAATATAAATACTGACATTTTAAACCAAGCTTCTTATAAAATTTTCAACATTAATTTACTACATTCTCTCAAACAAGAAATAATAATATTATGGAAATAAAAAATAACATGGGAATTATTGATCACATATAAGATATGTTTTGAGATTACAAGTACTAGGAAGAGCAAACGTAAACTAATGCAAGTAATTTAACTTTTCATCTAGCAGATATCTATGTCCTCCAACTTTGGGTGTTCATATGTAGACACTTAAACGATATAAAGTTGAATAAACAGACTATTGACAGATTGTGCTTCTATCTTCGAGCAAGTTAGACAAATATACATCTCCGGAGCTAAAGGAACTCTTGATCTTATTGCTCAACTCCATCGCCCTCTTCCGCATCTCTTCCCCTTCCGTTGTATCCATCAAAATTTTGCTCGATTGATTCTGATGTCACTAACTTGTGAGTCCAGCTAAATAGTGAGATTTCAAATACAACTACAAACCATCGTATACAAATACAAATCAAACGAAGAATTGTTAGTTGTGAATTATACAAATATGGTGAATTATATGAACGTGGCTAATTACATAAACTCGAAGTCATCCCACGTAATTAATAGTTAATGTTAGTCGCGAATGGTAATTATAGGAAACAATAGATGTGATGAGTAATTAAGTAGTAAAAGATTGCTTAACCGCGTAATTTTCTCTTAAAAATACCCCTCACATATAATTTTCCCTTAACAATTGCCCTTTACGATTACAAATATTCATTCTTTTAACGAAATTAGGAAATAATATATGTTGAATTTTACTTACATATATGACATTATTTTATTGGTCCTGGTCCATGTGGGTATGAGACTCGACCTATAAATAATCTGATTCATTTGAATTTGTTTGTTCGAAATTATTGGGGCTAGATTTTTATCGAATCATGAGAAATTATCTATTTTTTATTTTTCGTTACATTATGGGGTCAAAATTATTATCAAATCTGCCTACATTAGAAATCGTCATTAGGAATGTTGAATTAACTTTCTTTTTGTTTGTTTTAGTAGTAATTTTGGTTTTGATTTAAATTTTATTTGAGTTACTAATATAATGAAAATATTTCTTTTATTTTATCGATCGCGGCCTTTTGCATCCAAAGAACAGATTAAAACAATAGTCGAATCGATTTGGACGATTTGCCGATTATAGCTTGACGGATTGACAATTCACATTCTTGATTTTTCTTTCCCATTCTTGTTAATTTTGTGGAGACTAGGAGGAATATATTAATTATTAGGCTTTAATTTTTAATTTGGGGAGAGGTTATTGTTGTATTTATAACCGTCATATATTAGTCTTGTTTGAGTACAATTAGGATTTCCATAAATTTCCTTAATTTTTTCTTCCTCAAGTAATCGTTGTTGATATATATAGGAATTGAGATTTAGTTAGTCATTAAAACTTACGATAAATATAATTTTAGTTGGTATAATCATATAATATTCAGAATTCAGTGGTTCGATTAATTCAAATGTAAGATTCTGTAATGACCCAGAAAAATCATTTTTGATAATTTTGAATAGTCATTTAACTATAGTTAATTATTTTGCGGGTGATTTGTTTATTGTTAAAAATAATGAGCAAAGCCTGAAATATTAAAATAGATTAGTAGGAAATTAATATTGTTAATACATAGTTAATTTAGAAAAAGAAAGAAAAAGAGGAGGAGCAGAAAATTAACCTGCGTGCGGCGTGAACACGAATCAACAGAGGGCAAACTGCTTCACATAAGGAAAATTCAACTGATGCTTTCAAATTATGCCTGCATTAATTGCTTTGCTATCCTTTCATTAATTGTTGCACCAATATATATAAATATATAATAATATTATATATCTATTTGGTTATATATAGAACGATAATTAGTGGTTGCCATTTTGGCTCTTAAAATTTAAACAACAAATCTATTTACGGGTTGTAAATTTTGATAATTCTAGAATAAGTTGTGATTGGGTACTGATTAATAATTATGGGATAATATTTGGAACACGGATGACTGGTGGTTCCGGTTAGCGACTTAAGTTATGGGTTCGTCACTAATTTTAGGGTTCTTTTAACTCATAAATCAAGTTTTAATAGTATTGGTATTTGATTATAGATTTGAGTAATGTTTTTGAGTCTAGACTAGACCTATAATAATATGAGTGTTGTTAGTTTTGGAAGCTTATTGTGATTATTTATTTGAATAGATTGTATTTATTTGAAAGTCCATCGAAAGAGAAAGGCTCAGGTCATCGAGTGAGTGTTCGACTATTTGAGGCAAGTGGATTTCTAAACCCTTGTTAAGTGTATGTAATTCGTGTATTTCCTTGTAATATGTGTTTGGGGGTAATGAAACTTGGTGATGGGTTGACTTGTCCACATTGATTAATTCTAATGATGAATAAGGGGTAATAAAAGGCAAAGCGATTAATAGTTTGTGATGTGTTGAGAATGGTTTGAAAGGTTTGTTGAATCATTGTTGATGTTGTATCATAATTGTGTTGTTGTGAATTGTGCAATGTTATAAAAATGGTCATCTCCTCATTATTTGTGTGAACATGTCATTTGCATTGTTTTGAGACATGGTTATGATAAGTGTTATGTGGATTGAGAAAGAATAGAAAATTAAAGAGGATGTACCATTTCGAGGGTCGTATCGCGCGCCGCGATGGATATTATATTTCTAGGGACATATCGCGCGCCGCGATGATTACTATTATCGAGGGTCGTATCGCGCGCCACGATGGATGCATGGACAAATATGTCCCCCATGTGTCCCGGACTGAGAGACAGTGAGTGTGTATCATTAGGTCAGACATGCATCACTATACTTGACATTGCATTTCATTGTATTACACTTCTTTATTATTGGTGAACTTGATCTTGTGTGTTGCTGATCTTGTGAGTGCCTTTTTGTGGAACTTGTGACTGATGAATATTGAGCGTGTTGTTGAAGATATGCAATTGTTAGAATGTTGTTGAGGATATGAAACTGTTGTTGTTGAGGATATGAAATTGTTAGAGTGTTGTATTGAGCTATGTGCTTTGTAAACTGTGAACTATTATGTTGGGCTGGTTTTAAGCAAGTTGTAGTTGTGGAAGTGGTAATTAATGAACATTGAGCTTATTGTTGAGAATATATGATTGTTAGAATGTTGTTGTTGAGATATGTGCTTGTAAATTGTGAACTGTTAGGTTGGGCTAGTTTTATATAGATTGTAGTTGTGAAGGTTTGGTTGGGGTGTAAGGAGTACTCGTATTCTATCCCCTTAGCTCGTGTTTAGAGGTTTACTTGCTGAGTGCCATGTGGTTTGGTACTCACCCCTTGCTACTACAATTTTTTTGTAGGTTACTAGCCTGGACCTTTGTGATATTTTCTCTTCTCCTTGTCCGAGGCTACATGTGGAGGTTTGTAAGGTAGCTACTTTTCATTTCAACGGACCTTCTTTCTTCTTAATTATGATCTTGTTCTATTCTAGAAACAAGGTCATTTGAGACTTATATTTCTTTTGAATCAATTGTAAATACTTTAGAGGCTTGTACACGTGACAACCAGATTTTGGGGGTATTATTTTAGTTGATTATGAATTTTTTCGCATTATATTATAATGGTTGAGTTTTAGGCTGACTGGTCTTGGTGAGATAAGACGAGTGCCATCACGCCCATTTTTGGGTCGTGACAAAATGATATCAAAGCCCCAGGTTCATAGGTCTCACGTGTGTACAAGATGAGTCTAAGTAGAGTCTCGAGGATCGATACTGAGACGTCTGTACATATCTTCGAGAGGCTATAGTGACTATTAGGAAAAATCTTCACCTTTTGAATCTTTGTCGTATATTCTTTGTCTATTCAGATTGGTATCGCTTTATTCCACTCTCTCTCTCTGTATTATGTGATGACTCGTGCATAGTTCCTCATGTGAGTATTTGGTGTGTTGTATTGTCTTGGATGTTAGATTTGTTACCTATGTGGAAGTGATTGGTTTATAGAAAGGATGTGTTGTCAGATTTGGAATGTTCAACGGCTCGAATAGATTGAGTTAGGTGATGACTTGACGAAATATTTTGAGGATATTTGGAGGATTAGGTTGAACATTGGTTTAAGGGACTTTATGATCATCTTATACTTTGTTTAGGCTAGTCATCTAGTAGTGGGATCAATATTTGTGTGGTATAGGCAATATCTGGAGTGGTTTGACAATTAAAAGTGAAATGTTAAAAAGAAGGTTAGATACTGAATGTGATAACTTTAGAAGCTACATTTAGTAAAAGTTTCATAACATATATGGGCTACTTAGTGAATGATGAGAGTGATGTTACGCTAATTGAGGTCAAAATTTCTATTGTAGTTTCATATATTGAGTGTATATCAAAGAGGGTTATGGTACGACTACTATAATGGTATTAATCTTTACTTGGTAAGAGTTATGGAGTGTGTTACTCCTACTGTTGACCCGATCTACGAATGAATCACTTTGGATGAGAGACTGAATAAATTTAGTAGTGTATTACAGTTATTCAATGGTCAGAAATGTGTGGGCTATTTGAGTATAATCTTCTCGAGGTGTATGTTGTATCCTAGTCGTAGATTTAACAAACTTTCACGATGTGGTACTAGTGGTATATAAAGACGGATATGTCGATTGTTAAGCGTGAATACTAACTACTTAAAGAGTTATAAGTGTATAAAATGTTCATATAATGAGACTCGATGTTGCATTCACATTTGAGAAACCAACTAGCTAGGTTGTTACTGCAAATGTTTGGGGTTAAGCATGTGTATAAGAAAGATTTTAGTGGTGGATCGTTCATACGTTATTAATGCGTTAAGTTGAGAGTATATCCTGAAGGTTTTAAATGAGGGCCGATGATTTCAACTTAAGGTCCAAGGGAATGGATAGATACTAGAATGACAAGCTTATGGGTAAATGAAGTCTTAAAGAGTATATTTATGTGAAGGTAATTAAAGCTTTTAGTAAGAAAGTGTGTATATATTAAGTTAGTCCTTTGAATTTGATTGGTATAACTGGGTTTGAGATGTCATGTCGATGACAAGGATGACTTCGTGGTGATGACAAAGGCTAATCGAGCATAATGGTAATAAGAGTCTGTGATTGGGATGCAACTATCTGTTAAAAGATTGTGGATTAAACAATTTTTTTATTGTAATGATGTCTTACGAGTATCTAAGGTTGTGATTTGCTACTATTTGGTGAGTAAAATGGTCGTAGAAAAAGTGGTAGGAGGTGTTGGGACACCGCTCGAATAGAATTGAAATGAGCTAGAGTCATAAATGGAGAGAACTAGTGGAAAAAGTTTATCCTTCGAAAGAAAGCGAAAACAATGACATTTACTCTGATTGCAAGGACCAAAAATGTATTTTTAGATGGTTGAGAATTTAATTCAAAGACACATGGTTCCATCTGTTTTGCTATGGTTATGGTGATAGTGTTACATATCGTTCATATCAGTTAAAAATTGTTCGAGTAAGATTTGAGGAAGAAGTCTACATACGTTCAGCTGGATTGTAGTGATAAGTTCTTTTCTGGTTTCGATTTTGGTAATTTGTACAGTTGGGATATGAATTTAAGTTTTTAGTTTACGTTCATGGTAGTATGTCTTAATAGGGTATGAATGGGTAAGCTAAGAAATTATCGAATGCATAGGGTATTGACCATTTTGAAGGACTTATGCATGGTTTAGGTCTATAAGTTTGTTACTTTTGAGTGTTAAACGACCTAAGGAAGAATTTCACGTAATGTTTTGATTTAGAAGTAAGGTAAAAATGTCATGGGTTGTTGGCCAAAGAATAAGATTGGTAAGCGAGTCAATAAAAGGAACAAGAGTCTGGTGTATTGAAGAGTTCAAGATATTTAGAATTTTGCATCATGAGAAGAATTTAAGAAAAGTAAAGGAATAAGACCTCTCGTGCAAACCCTTGGTTTGTAGTTGAAAGTTGTATTGATTTATGCCTATGAGTTTAGATATGACTGTGAGATATGAACTAGTTCGGTGCAGACTTACTAGAGGTTTACCATTGACTTTTCTAAAGAATGATTTTTTGTTTGGGTGACAAACAATGATGTGTGAAAGATTCTATGTGGCTATGTCTAGCTAAATTGTTCAAATTATGATAGGTAACTTATTGATGTTCAACGATGTGGACCTATAGTTCTACATGGTTAATGAAGATTTTGAAGGGATTGAAACTACTTTGTTGATGGGACGATGTAGACTATTATGATGTGTTACATAGGCATTTGATAATGAGTAGAGGTTATGAGCTTAAGTATACTGAATTATTGGAGTGACCAAGAATTTCTTAAGTGTTGGTATGAGGTATATGATGGTTTTGAATGTTAGTCAAAATTTGGCATCTGAAAGATTACGTGAAGTTGTCATTGTACGTGATTCAATAACTTTATATTGATAGGAAAATACTTTTAGATTCGAAATTAATGTTAGCCTTGGGTGGGACCCGTATCTGTCCTAAAATGCTTATTTAGAAAGAGAGAGCGCCACAATTTGAAAATTTGGAGGCGATAATGTATTTGATAAGAATACTTTGATACTACTGACAGTTTGAGAGTAAGGTAAATGACTGATGTAGTTATGATGTTTGTTCGTATTAAGAGTGTTAGATTCAATGGAGTACTATGAGAAATATGTGGGGTTTGATGAATCTAGTATTTGTAATATTGTTGGTAGCTAAAAATCGATAAATGGAGCCAGATAAATGGAATTTTATTTATATGGGCACTATGGAAGGAGTATCTTGTGTTATTCGGCCTTACTTTCGTGTATTCTTATGTGACCATCTTTTTCATACTGGACATTATGATTCATTGTGTATGCTACTCGTGTTTCCACATCTATGGATGAATTCCTAGTGGTGGGTCGGATGTACCGATCCTGTAATGTTAACTTGGTAGGATAGGATGCTTGGGAAGACTTGATTATTTTAGATATGACATATTTGGTGTTGTCTTGGAGCAGTTGAAGTATTTTAGTGGTCTACATGTACCACCTTGCTTATGAGAATTTATAGAAAAGCTATCATGGGTGTTTACAATTGTCCGATAATTTTAATATTCATCTAGTTGTCGAGATCACATTTCGAATATGTGTGATTGAATGAATGGAGCATTGGGTTTAGCTCTACCGCTCTTAAAGGTTGTCTACAATAATAACTATTGATCTAGCATTTTGATAGTGTTGTTAGAGGTTCTATTGGCTTGGGTGTATCGCTAGCTAAGTGGTTACTTGATCTTGTTCTTCTTTGGTAGCTACTTTTCATTTCTGATATTTTCTCTTCTCCTTGTCCGAGGCTACTTGTGGAGGTTTGTGAGGTAGCTACTTTTTATTTCAGCGGACTTTCTTTTTTCTTAATTATGAACTTGTTCTATTCTAGAAACAAGGTCATTTGAGACTTATATTTCTTTTGAACCAATTGTAATATTTTAGAGACTTGTACACGTAACAACCAGATTTTGGGGGTATTATTTTAGTTGATTATGAATTTTTCCGCATTATATTGTAATGGTTGAGTTTTAGGCTGACTGGTCTTGGTGAGATAAGACGAGTGTCATCACGCCCATTTTTGGGTCATGACAGATTCATTTGAAGAAAAAATGCTCCTTAACAGAAATTTCTTTATTTTCATGGTTCAAACTCGAGACATTTGAATTTTGATTAACGGGGAAGGAATCTCATTCATCCCATCTTATATTTCTTGAAAGTTTGAGAACACATATAGACTAGTATGTCTTTTATTAAACGGAAAAGATTAAGAGACAAATAATCCAAAACTAAATATTCAACTAAAAAGATAACGACATAATTTTGTAGACAAACTAGTATGTCTACAAAATTATTATTTGGTAATATAGGATATGAAAGATTCAACTTCCTTAGATGTCGCACCTCCGGGGCTAACAGAACTCTTGATCTTATTGCTCAACTCGACTGCCCTCTTCCGCATCTCTTCCCCTTCTGTTGTATCCATCAAAATTTTGACAGATTTCTCGATTGATTCTGATGTCACTAACTCATCCTTGTGAGTCCAATTACATAGTGAGATTCCAATTTTTAGAACTTTAGTTACAAGGATAGCATTATAGGGTTGTTCCCACTCGTTTGGCCAAGCTATTATTGGAACTCCCATACTAATGCTTTCCATACAGGAATTCCACCCGCAATGACTTAAAAATCCACCCGTAGATGGATGCCCCAAGATTTCCAATTGGGGCACCCAATTTCTCACCGTTATTCCTCTTCCTTTCACCCTCTCTTCAAACCCTTGTGGTAATTCAATCTTTTCGAATTTCTTCTCAAATTTATCTGCACCTTTTTTATTATTATGATCCCCTTTTCCTATTACCCAAATAAATCTTTGATTGCTCTTTTCTAGACCAAACGCAAGCTCGTTGACTTGCTCTTGTGATAATTTAGGGGTTGATCCAAACGAAACGAATATTACTGAATTAACATCTTGATTGTCAAGAAATTCAAGACATTCATGACGAGGAGCCTTATGATGTGATTGTAGCAACATATGAAGTGGACCAAGTGCCCACAAAGGCTTCTTCTTTTTCGCATTAGCAAGTAAATCAAAGTACTTACCTTCAACTTCTCTAGAAGAAATCATGAATTCTCCTGAGTTGAGGTCCCATTCATGTAAATCTTTTACGAATACATCCATAAGCGGTGGATAACAACTATCCATAGTCGGGAACTCATCCTGCATTTGATGGAGCAATTTTTCATGATCATCATCAACAACAACGTCTAAATCATTGATAGATTGTCGGAGCATAGAATATTTGCTTAAAGACGTGAAAAATATAAGTATCGACGTTGTGGCATGAATGTACATCCCCTATAATAACCCTCATAATCGAGTCATAAATTATGACCAATTTCTTTGTACTTTTGGAGAGTTCAAGGCATGCTCTTTGAACGGGATCCCAATGATTTTTCAACAACTCTCTAAACAAAATCATACGATCATCATCATCTCTCGTGCTTTCACAATATTCAGTTGGTGGAATCAAAATGTCATTGAAATGGATATTGTTTGTGTCCCCAAAATATTCACCTTCAAGGTGTAGCTTTAAATCTTGGTTGAATTCACTAAGGCAAATGAAGTGTACCGGAATATTATGTGAGGCAATGAGGCGAGCAGGAGGAAAAGCGAATTGACATGACTATATCCAGGATGTGGCACTATGGCTACAATTACTGAGTTGGTAGCTGCCATTGATTTATAATACTTTTTACATAAAAAAAAATTATTTATATAAAGTATAAAAAAAAAATTTAAAAAAAAAGTAAATGTCTGGAGTCCAATCTATGTTAATTTCTATGTTTTCATTATTGTAATACCGATTGAATTTGGAGAGCCAACAAAAAAATTTTAAAGGTTTTTTTTTATAAATTTAAGTTGTTAATTATTATAATTTATAATATTTTTATTAATTTTAAACCAATATATGAATAGTACTATTACGTGATTTTCAAATAAAATATGTAATTTTTTAATTTCAATTTATATGTCATTGATATAATTACATATCTAATGTGACATCTCTTTATGACCAGTATTTCTATTCATTTTTTTTCACCTTTTTTTGACATTTTATCTTTGTTTTGTATTTCTTATTTGTATTTGAAAATAAAAAGTATTTATGTCATACCTGATTAATTATGCCCTTTATAACATCCATTACACTAATATAGATTTAAGTAAATGAAAATGGAAGATGTAAAGATAAAAACTATTCATTTTTCATAACTGTTTATAATTATGTAGCCTAAAAAAAATAGTTGAGCACTTGTAACAAATAAGAACAAAAACAAAAAGTTCTTTTAAAAATAAAAGACTTTTTGAAAAAATATTTAGTCCTCCTACAAAGAGAGAAAATTCATTATGGTTGAGAAATTTATAAGAAGGCTGATTAGTGTTTCAAAGGGTAAGAAAAATTATTTGGAGAAAAAATCATTCTATTTATGAAATTTGTATCAAATTAGGAGGAGCAGAAGCAAAAATTTATTTTGTGATTTGAAAAGAGAGAAAATTAGATATTATTTCTTCCAACCTCATTATTCTTCTAATTTCTTTCTTCTTTTATTTTGTCTTGATTTTTTGTATCTTTAATGAAAGTTTTTTTTTCTTATTTATCTTTAATGAAAGTTTTTTATTCTTATTTATCTTTAATTAAAGTTTATATATATTTTCTTAAAAAAGAATTAAAAAAGATGATCATATTTAGTTCCTTTCCTCATCAATGCTATTAATCTCATAATTAATGTTATTTATATTATTTTCTTAATTACTTTTTTTTCTTTCATTTAATTATTTATTTGAAGAAATTAGTTATTATAACTTTATAAGTATTACACATGTATTTTTACATAATTGATTTGTTATTTTTAAAATTTTTGGATCTTTCTTCATCTTAAAGTTTCTATCTATATGTAATAATACAACTAAAATAGAAAATGTGGGGTGACACCTTGTTAGCAATAGATACTTATTTATTCTTATCAATGTTTCTGACATTTTTTTATTTTCTTATAACTAGAAAAGCTTGAATTTTTTGGTTATATTTTTCTTTAAAATAATTATTGCCTTGATTTTTTTTATTTTTTTTAACATTTATTCTTAATTTTAAAAGATTGGAAAGTCTATGTTAAAAATTTAAATAATAGAAAAAATGATTTATTTAACTTTTATCATCATCAATACTACTAATTTATTTGACATTTTTTCTTAATCTTCATATCATCATTAATGTTATTTATATAATTTTCTTAAATCACTTATTTTTCTTTTAACTCTTTTATATATATAAGTTGGATATGTAAATGATGATGTGACATTTCTTAGAAGCTAAGATTACTAATTATCTAATTTTTCCAATTGTTGAGTTCTTTTGTCATACTAAAAATAAATGTTAAATTATAATTTTATTATGATTAAGGAAAGATAAAGATATTATTTCAATATCTCATAACCACATTCAATACATTAGAAATTAACATTGATAGAATTTAAAGTGTCAAATAATTGTTAATTATTGTAATAGATAATATGGAGTATTCAAGTCACTTAAAGTATAGTAATTAATATGTAATCTATAGTATTTAAGTGGAAGGTGGTGGGGCCCACTTATATAGTTTGATAAATATATTGGATATTAGTAGTGATTTATAGTATAGTAATTAATAATATATAATGTGTAGTATTTAAGTGAAAGGTGGTGGGGCCCACTGATATATTTTATAAATATATTGGACATTAGTAGTGATCTTATTGGAACATGATTTTAGTTCATCTTTTTGGTAGGGCTCAATGTACAATTTCTAAATGCATTAACAAATAAATTAAAAAAAAAATATTTTTAAGTGTAATTTAAATTGTTGTATTATTTATTAGAATTTATAATACTGAATTACTATTTATTATGATTTATAACACTTTTTTTTTGAACATAAAAATATTAAAGAATCTTGAGTCTACCAACATAATTTTGAAAATAATATTTATTACCCTAACAACTAACCTTTTTATATTTTCTATGATAAGACATGATGACCATTTTTTATGTTTTTGATGGTCGGACTCACGTTGTGTCACATGGATTTAAGTCAACTGTATTTTTTATGAAAATTAAATATTATTTATTTTATTTTAAAAATAAATAAATTTGGAATTGAATTAATGTAATTTTTTTTAAAAATATGTTGTGTTTAATCATATTTAAAACATTTTAAAAAAAAAAATTTAAGTTTTTTTTAATTTATTGTTGTAAAATCTAAAGTAGTTTAAATATTGTACTTTAAAAACATTTTTTAAAAAAATTCTAAATATAATTTTTTTGTGTTTTTGAGGGTCGGACTCACGTTGTGTCACATGGATTTAAGTCAACTGTATTTGTTATGAAAATTAAATATTATTTGTTTTTTGGAATTGAATTAATTTTTCTACTATTTACAAATTTTAAAAAAATTATAAATATAATTTATACTTTTTGAGACCTACCATGGTATATATGTATATCGAAAGTAATTTTTTTATTATATTTTCAAAGCAAAAATACTTTGATATTATCATATATTTTTTATACCACCAAAAGTGTTAATGCCATGTGCATTCCCTTTGGATATATATACTCCTAAGTGGTGTATGCCCAACCCAGGGGTGTACATGACCGGGTTGGTTCGGGTTTTTCAAATATCAAACCAAATCATTTATATAAAAATTTTAAATTTATAAATCAAACCAAACTAATAAAATTCGGATTTTTTTGGGTTTTTCAACCTCGGGTTGGTTCGGGTTTTTCAAATACCAAACCAAATCATTGTGTTGAATTTTTAAATTTATAAATCAAGCCAAACTAATAAACCTCAAATTTTTTCAGATTTTTGGATTTTTTTGGTAAAGTTTGCATACAAACATATAATTAACTTGTGCTCCAAATATTTCTTTAATCCAACCAAAATACAATTATCTAAGGTGTTTCTTTAAAAAAATAAACAAAATATGAGATGAGTACTGATGACTCAAAAATATTCAATAAAAAATAATAATGAAATCATCATATAAAATAAGTATTGCAAAGTCATAATGAAAATGATCATAATTTAAAAGTACTAAATCATGCTAAAATAAGTTTAATAAGTATTAGTTACATTACTAAATATTTAAGGAAAATTAAAATTAGATTATGTATTTTAATTGCCTAAACCAATGTAAAATTAAAGAACAAATATTCAATATTATTGTCATTCTTAGTGTTGAATTGATTTTCTTTTTGTATTAGTATTAATTTGATTTTGATTTAAATTTTATTATAATTATCAACATCTATGAACTATAGTCTTTATTGGATCATTCCGAATTCTAAGTTTTAAACTTAAAATAATATATTAAAAGATAAAAACTATGAAATAGTATAAGAAATATTTTAAAATTATAACAAAGTAAATATTTTTATGTATAAAATAAAATTTTAAAATTACATATATAATGTCAGGTTGGTTTGGTCTCGAGTTGTTTTTTTTTAGTTAAAACCAAACCAACCCAAATATAGTCGGGTTTTTTTTTCCAATATCAAACCAAGTCAAACCAAACAACTAGTCGGATTTTTTTTTTGATTTGACTCGGTTTACGATTTGGTTTGGTTTTCGATTCGATTTTGTACACTCCTACCCACCCCATCAAATATGATTATCACATGAGATTATATTGTGGATCCATCCATCTTGAATATATATTTTTAACGAAAAAAATGTGAGTATTTAATTTATATTAAACTAAACAAGATATTATAAAAAGGGTGCATAGCCCGGCAAATAAGGAGTCATATATATGTAACAAGGTATATATATAACTAATTGAATCTCGAAAGAGATTAACTTATATCCATCGATAGTGGACAAGAAAATTACACTGTCAATTTATTTTTAGAAATACTTATTTCTCTTAATTTAATTATTATATTTTCACATTTAAAGATTAATATTTTTCAACTTCTCTTTTTCTTTTTCTTTTTTAAAACACGTTCTATTTAAGATTTATTTTGTAATTATGTCATGTAAATTGGTATAGAGAAAGTATATATACTTAATAAATATGAAAATAAAAGCAACAAAATAAGCCTACTTAAAAGAATAAATTATAAATAGAAGGATAAACATTATATTTATTAACAAGGAAGCATATAGTGTAACTCTTGATTAACAATATCTAAAAGCTCCATAGAATTACAGCATTTTAACTTTTTCTATCCTAATTTATATGTGACACCTTGACAGTCAAACATTTGAATTTTAATCGTGAATTCGAACTCCGATTCAATTAGTTATATGGTGGGGCTCGCAAACAAAGTTGTATAAATGTCACTAGCTAAATTGCCATTATAAATATGTATTTTTAGCGATAATTAATATTTTTTGTTAATGTCCTAGTTAAAGCCTATAACTATCTTGGATCAAATGACAATTAGTTAATGTCGATAAAGGCTTTATTAACACTTTTTGTTAATGTGTATATTTTATTTATTGCCACTAAAAATTATTTTTGCTATACGCTAGAAGACTAATAAGAAATCCAACTCACAGTTATGTATCAAATCATATAAGAAGCGCAAAATATTAAATAAGGATTTAGGATTTAATAATATGCATTTTATATACTAAGGAATAAAAATGTAAGTAGATAATAATACTGCTTATTGAATGGATAATATATACTGTTTAACGATTTGACTTATCAGATATTAATTTTTAAATATACTAATTTGTTAACCAACTACTAAGATATCATCGATTTAGAATCACATTGATAATTATCAAACGGTTAATGTGCGATATATTGACTCAATCATTTCATGCTTCTTTTTTTTTTTTTACTATCACTCATCAATATAATTATCTACCATCAAACAATTTTTTATTTTTTTTTGTGTGTGTGTAAATCACAATAAGAAATACAAAAATAAAATCCCTAAATTTTGAGGGTGCATGAACATAAACATTTATTTTACAAATATAACGTACTTAATATTTCAAAACTAAATATACTTCAAACGTACATATTTATCAACAAGAAGTGAAGACTTGTACATTGTGATTCAGACTAGCAAGCTAGTATACCAATAAAAATTCCAACAAATATGTATCAAATCATCTAAGTAGCATAAAAAATATTAAATAGAAATTAAGGGTTGATAAAATGTATTAAATATATTAAGGGGTAAAAATGTAAGTAGATACTTCATCTGTCCACTTTTAATTGTCATGTTGCGCTTTTCGAAAGTCAATTTGACTAATTTTTAAAGTGAAATTAGATTATATTAATTCAATATTTTTCATGATCATCATCAACAACAACGTCTAAATCATTGATAGATTGTCGGAGCATAGAATGCTTGCTTAAAGCTGAACCGACATGAAAAATATAAGTATCGACGTTGTGGCATGAATGTACATCCCCTATAATAACCCTCATTATCGAGTCATAAATTATGACCAATTTCTTTGTACTTTTGGAGAGTTCAAGGCATGTTCTTTGAACGGGATCCCAGTGATTTTTCAACAACTCTCTAAACAAAATCATACGATCGTCATCGTCTCCCGTGCTTTCGCAATATTTAGTTGGTGGAATCAAAATGTCATTGAAATGGATATTGTTTGTGTCCCCAAAATATTCACCTTTAAGGCGCAACTTTAAATCTTGGTTGAATTCACTAAGGCAAATGAAGTGTACCGGAATATTATGTGAGGCAATGAGGCGAGCAAGGAGGAAAACCGAATGACATGACTAAATCCAGGATGTGGCACGATGGCTACAATTACTGAGTTGGTAGCTGCCATTTGAACAAAATCAATCAACAAGAATGAATATATAACTAATTGAATCTCAAAATTATAACTATGTCAGGTATATTGATATAAAGGAAGTATATGTAGATATGCAAATGCATTAACAAAATAAATTAGTGCGAGATTAGAGGCTACCACTAACAACTAACCTTTTTATATTCTATGATAAGACAAGATGAGTTTTTTTGTTTTTTGTTTTTTGTTTTTGAAGGTTGAACTGACATGGATTCAAGTCAACTGTATTTGTTATGAAAATTAAATATTATTTATTTTATTTTTTAAAAAAGAATTGGAATTGAATCAAGTTAATGTTGCGTTTAATCATATTTAATATTTTTTTATAAAATCTATTTAAAATTTAATATTATTTTCTAAGTATAATCTATACCTTTAAAGTTGTGTTCATTTTTCATTATATTTTCAGAGCAAAAATACTTTGATATTATCATAGGGTGTTTATACCACAAAATTTAATGCCATGTGCATTCACTTTGGAACTAGTGCACCCCATCAAATATCATTATCACGTTAGATTGCGCATCTATCTTGAATATATAATTTTATACGAAAAAAATGTGAGTAATAATATTAAATTAAACAAGATATTATTAAAAAAGGTGCAGAGCCTGGGAAATCTCGAAATTGGGGCCATACATATCATATATGTAACAATGTATATACATAACTAACTGGTTGAATCTTGAAATTGCAATTGTGTCATGTAAATTGATATAGAGAAGGTATATACTTAATAAATATGAAAATAAAAGCAAAATAAACCTACTTAAAATAATAAATTATAAATAGAAGGATAAACATTCTATTAATTAACAAGAAGTATATATAAGGCCAAACACATATACAGCCCCTCAAATTTGTCATTATTTTTCATTTTGGCACTCCAACTTAGCTTTGTTCCATTTTAATTCTTAAACTCCATTTTTTCTGACCATTTAAACACTTGTACTAATTTTTATGATTTGTTTTTATTTATGTTCTTCAATTGCAATTTCTTATTTTTAAAAAATAGACGTGTGCCTGTTAATTAAAAAAAATTAAACATTTGCATACGAACATAAAAATTTTCAAACAATAATATTATTTTTTGATATTTCTCTGTATTTTTGCATGAAAATAAATTGACGAAAGTTCTTTGATTTTCTTTTTTAAACATTCAATTAAATTAACTAACACTACTTATTTATTTTTTCTTATCATCTAGGTTATCTAAATTTAACGCAAATACTCACTTTTAATTTTTAATATAAATCAATACGGAAAAAAAAACCATCTTCAAAAAGACTCGACTGACTTTGTTAATAACACTACTAAAAAAAGATTCTTGTTCATTGCTAATAACACTACTAAACAATGTTAAAATTCGACTGACTTTGTTAGGTTATCAGTGATTTTAAAGAAAGAAAACCAACACAATTTCGTTGGTTATTTTTCACACAAAAATACATAACACTCTTAAAAAGAAATTATTATTTTTAAAAAAGAATTATGTTTTGTTAATTTTTAATTTTTTAACTAAAATTAACTGATACATGTCGATTTAAAATAAGAAGTTGCAATTGAAGAATATATATAAAAATAAATCATAAAAATAGTATTTCGTGTTAAAATGGTACATAAAAAATGGAGTTTAAGGGTTAAAATGAAACAAGGCTAAGATAAAGTGCCAAAATGAAAAATGTGGATAAGTTAGAGGGGCTGTAAATATGTTTGGCCTATATATAATATAACTCTTAATTAACAATATCTAAAAGCTCCATAGAATTACAACACTACTTTTATCCTAATTTATATGTGACACCTTTCAAAAATTGACAGTCAAACATTTAAATTTTAATCATGAATTGAAACTCCGAATCTTCTATTTTTCATCATATGGACAATATTCCTATTTTAGTCAAAAGAGGATACTTTAACTGAAATTCCGATTTATTATTAAATCAGAGTTTCTTGATCCTCTTACTCGGCTCAATTTCGAATCTCTTTAATGTGACAATATTACTATGCTTAATATTGTTGTAATGCTCTAAGCCGAAGTTGAATTGAGGTCGAGACAAGAGTTGAGGCCGGAATGAAGGTTGAGAATAATCGGAATAATTTTTTTTTTTCCCTTTTGCATCCAAAGAATGAATTAAAACAATAGTTGAAACAATTTGAACGATCAATGTTGCCGATTATAGTTTGACGGATTGACATTTCACATTCTTGGCTTTTCTTTCCCATTCTTGTTAATTTTGTGGAGATTAGGAGGAATTAATTTATTAGGCTCTAATTTTTAATTTGTAGAGAGGTTTTTGTTTTATTTATAATCGTCATATACAATCCTTGTTTGAGTATTACTAGGATTTCCATAAGTTACCTTAATTTTGTCTTTCTAGGATTTCCATAAGTTTCCTTAATTGTTTGAGCAAATCCTTGTTGATATAAGAATTAATTTTTCGTGTGGGCGGTACTAAAATTTTGATATTAGACTAGTAGTTTATAAGAAAAAACTATGTGAATTGGCAAATAATACTGGTGTGTTATTTAATACAGCTATAGTCTCATATAATTATGAATCGCGGCTACAATTTTTTTTTAAATGCAATAAATAATTTAGGTATTTGTATAAATTGTATTTGTATATATGTGGGGATTGCAAACAAAGTTGTATATATGTCAATAGATAAATTGCCGCTATAAATATGTATTTTTAGCGGCAATTAACACTTTTTGTTAATGTCCTAGCTAAAGTCTATAACAACATTGGATCCAATGACAATTAGATAATGCCGATTAAGGCTTTAGACCTTTTTGTTAATGTTTATATTTATTTGTTGCCACTAAAAAATATTTTTGCTATAATGCTAGTAGACTAATAAGAAATCCAACTCACAATTATGTATCAAATCATATAAGAAGCGATAAAATATTAAATAAGAATTTAAGATTAATAATATGCATTTTATATACTAAGGAATAAAAATGTAAGTAGATAATAAAACCGCTTATACTATGGCTAATAATATTTAACAATTTGACTTATCATATATTAATTTCTAAATATATTAATCCGTTAACCAACTAAGATATCATCGATTTAGAATCACATTGATATTTATCAGACGGTTAATGGGCGATATATTGACTCAATCATTTTTATTTTATTTTTTTTACTTTCACTCATCAATATAATTATCTGCCATCAAACAAAATAGTTTTTCTAGCTCTACTTAAGCTAGTAATTTTGTAGTGTAAATCACAACTAGAAATATAAAATAAACCTAAGTTTTGAGGGTGCATGAACATAAACATTTATTTTATAAATATTCACCAATATAACGTACTTAATATTTCAAAACTAAAACATACTTCAAACGTACATTTTTATCAACAGTAGTTTGACTCTAAAAGAGAAAACCACGACAAATAAAAGTGAACGGAGAGAATAATTTTTTACTGATTAACAATTTATCCAATAATTTTTTTAAATAATTCACTTTCATACCAATAAATCGTTAAATATAAAGCTTTAATGCGCCAATACCAATAAATTAATATTACTATCGACTTATCTTCGATTTTCAAACTTATGGTCAGAGAAATCCCACAATATTAGTGATGACGACTCACGAGAGCCATAAAGACTCATAGAATTGGCAAGGGGTGCTAGTAGTATAGCACGTGCAAATTGTGACAATAATAAAAATAGGCCGGGTCGGGTCGAATCGGGTCGAATTAAATGAATGAGTCTCTAAAAAGAAATTAGATACTCTCTCCGTTCATCTTTACTTGTCTATTATACTATTTTGAAGTATCTAATAATATTTCTATTTATTTTATCCTTGTTATTAAATACTATTCCTATTTCAATATTTAGATGTCTTATATTTAATCAAGGTGATTTGGTAAGATTGCCCCTATCATTTTCTGAGTGTCAAGTCAATATTAAACAGCTATTATTCAACAGAGGGTCGATTTATATAAGACCCCTCCACATATTTTAGCCAACATTTGCAATATTCATTTCTTCCTGATTGATTTTTTTTTCTCTCTCCAATGGCTACTACCAAAAACTCAATAATTGTAGCCATCGTGCCATTTTCTAGATTTACTCATATCAATCAACTCTTTCTTCTTTCTCGTTTCATCGCCTTTCTTCTTGGAGGGGACAAGTTGTCTCATATGTTCTATAACTATGTGAAATTGTCACGACCAAAAAATGGATGTGATGGCACTCGTCGTATCCCACCAAGACAAGTCAATCTAAAACCCAATCATTTCGATAAAGTGCGGAAATAAAGCAAAATTCAATAATAATTACTATTACGAAAACAAGTCAACTTAATTCAATCCCCAAAACCTGGTTGTCACGTGCAAAAGCCTCTAATGTAAATACTAGAATCAAAATAAAAATACACAAGTCTCAAATGACGTTGTCTTTCAAGTAAAAACAAAATCATAAACAGGAGTAAGAAGGTTCGCTGAGATGAAAAACAGCTACCTCTCAAATCTCCACAGAAAGCCTCGGAAACGAAGAGAACGGAAGGTATCACGAAGATCCGGGATCGTAACCTACAAAAGATTGTAGAAGAAAGGGGTGAGTACCAAACCACACGGTACTCAACAAGCAAACCTCTAAACACAAGCTAAGGTTACAGAATACGGGCACTCCTTACACCCCATCCTAACCTCCATAACTACAACCTGCATACCACCAGCCCAACCTAACAATTCACAGTTTACAAAGCATACAGCTTAACAACAACACTCTAACTGATTATATATTCTCAATAACAACTCAATATTCATCAATAACAAGTTTCACAGAAAGGCACTCGCAAGATCAGCAACACACGAGATCAAGTTCATCAATAATAAAGATGTGCAATGCAATGCAATGTCAGATATAGTGATGCATGTCTGACCTAATGATACACACCCGTTGTCTCTCAGTCCGGGACCCATGGGGGACATATCTGTCCATGCATCCATCGCGGCGCGCGATACGATCCTCGATAATAGTAACCATCGCGGCGCGCGATACGTCCCTCGAAATGGTACATCATCTTATCACATAACACTTATCACAATCATGTCTCAGAACAATGCAAATAACATGTTCACACAAATAATGAGGAGATGACCATTTTCATAGCATTGCACAAATCACAACAACACAATCATGATACAACTTCAACAATGGTTCAACAAGTCTTTCAAACAATTCTCAACACATCACACAAACAACTTGATCACATTACTCCCAAACATATACCACAAGGAAATACACGAATTCCATACGCTTAACAAGGGTTTAGAAATCCACTTGCCTCAAATAACCGAACGATCACTCCGAGACTTGAGCCTTCCCTTTTCGTTGAGCTTCCAAATCAATGCAATCTATTCAAGTACATATTCACAATAAGATTTTGAAACTAACAACACTCATATTACTATAGGTTTAGCCTAGACCCAAAAACTCACCAAATTTATAATCAAGTTCCTAAGTTTCAAGTCTAGGGTTAAGTTTCAACTTCTTTCCAACATCATAAATCTAAGGGTGTTCACATAATACCATACATCTAACACTTAATGACATGTACCAATATATCAAAACTTGAATCATAATTTTGTATTAATAAGAAAATCAACGAAACAATGAAATCAATTACACGAGGAAATCACTGCTTCAAACCTCAATTTGATATACCCTATATGCCTAACTATTAATTCCATCATGTCATCCAATCATGGCCTCAACCTTTTCAAAATTTGATTGGCCAACACCTAAAACACCTGCTTCCTCCATTTACATTAAAATCTTGAACACACACATATATATATATATATACGACCTGCCAATTCCTTATTCCAAAAACCCCATTTCAATTTAACGCTACATAATACTATTATATACATATATATGTAGCATTTAATGAAAACATAAGAACTATACAGAGTAATTAATGCATGTGTAGAGAAATTGAAACTTCAGTTGAAGTTTTACCTGAAGCGGTTCGTAACCCTTCGTCCGTTCCTTCTTTCTTTTTTTTTTTTTTTTTTCTAAATTAATTGTGTATTAAAACTAATAACTCCTACTAACCTATTTTTAACACATGGCCCTAATGGTATAGGGTCTTAAATAAATGATCACTTTAGCCCACTAACTATAGATTATTAACACAAGTTAACGAATAGTTCAAAATTTTCAAAAATGACCTTCCGGGTCATCACATTATCCACCACTAAAAACCATGTTCATCCTCAAACATAAGTTAACGTTCATGTTTTCTGCTCATCTTTGTCAGTTAAGTATCTCTTAGTACTTACTACTAACTTTGTCAGCTGATTTATGCTTATTAAATCAAGTTTATGGGAAACAATGACACCACTTATCATAACAGTAGTATACCTACTTTTAAATCAAATATTTTAAACTTATATAAATTTACTGAAATTACAAACCCAAACTAAGGTAATTATACTCTTTGGGGTTTCTTCTTATTTCCTGTTTTTTTAAATTTTGTATTTGCGTCCCGCTAAACAGTACTTACGATTTACTTAATCATTATAATTGGACTTTTTATTTATTTATTAGGTGTTTAGTACTATTTATTTTTAAGTCCGACAATTTTTATTAGAATAAACTATTTTTTAACTAACGTAATTTCATATTGTTAATTTTGAAGAAGGAATACTTATCGCTATAGCATAAGTGCGTAACTTTTAATTTGGAGTAGAGGAATCAAAAATTATTTTTAATGACAATTAATTAATAATTATATCTTAATTGCTGCTAAATATGTTATTTTAGATGTAATTACTCGTGAGTAGTGACAATTATATTTTAGCATTCTTTGTCAATGTTGTTAAAGCCTATAACAATATTTGATCTGATGACAATTAACTAATTAATATCAATAAAAAAATTAGTTCTCTTTGTTAAAGCATATTTATTAATAGGGAAAAGGCTCAAATATGCCATCGAACTTTCAGAAAAGGCTCATTTATGCCATCCGTTAAAAGTTTGGCTCATCTATGCCATTACCGTTTAAGAAAAGGCTCATTCATGCCATTATTTTTTAACGGTGGTTTTGTAAAACCATTTTTTACACGTGGCCAATTATAATTCGGCCACGTCATTATTTTTTTCAGAATTTTGATTTTTTATTATAAAAAAATTAATGACGTGGCCGAATTATAATTGGCCACGTGTAAAAAATGGTTTTGCAAAAAAATTTTGTTCAAAATTTTGATTTTTTATTATAAAAATAATAATGACGTGGCCGAATTATAATTGGCCACGTGTAAAAATGGGTTTTGCCAAACCACCGTTAAAAAATAATGGCATGAATGAGCCTTTTCTTAAACGGTAATGGCATAGATGAGCCAAACTTTTAACGGATGGCATAAATGAGCCTTTTCTGAAAGTTCGATGGTATATTTGAGCCTTTTCCCTTTTTTTTTTGACATTGAAGTCTCTAGTGTATTCAAACACTAAAGAAGGGTGGTGCGACACCCTTGAACAAAGGTCTAGAGTGCAAGTCCGAGGAATAATAGGAAGAATACTCCTAGTAATTATAATGTTTCCTTCTTAAAATGTGACATATACAATACTAATTTAAATAAATCAGAGTAATTAAATATTGAATATCAGATAGTTAATATTAGAAAAGAAAAGTGGTTTCAAAGAGATTTATTCAGCTATACAAACAATGTTATTATAAAAATTCTTATTCTAACTATATATATAACAAATAGATGCATTACTAATGCCTAAACCAGGTAGAGCTTACACATACAAAAACAATATTTGAATAAAGAATGAAAAAAATAGAGTTTTTTTGAAAATCCTAATTAATGCTTGTAGTATCAATGTACGTACATATAAAAAGAACTTTAGACTTCAACATGGAAAACTAGCCTTATGAAAGATTATTTTTTTACCGTGATGTCCAGACCAGCTATTGCATGCCTCGAAGGAGGTTATTTAAGGAATATGTAGTCCATTAGCCAAAATCCCTTTTGCCAACTCTAATAAATGAAACAAAACCACAACAATTGAAGTGGGTACACTTAATGCAATGAGTCCAACCATGCCCAAAACCAAACTTGGCCTTGTATCCATCAATTGGGCTTGCAATAATCCCATTAACTCACAAATATTCGAATCGTAATCTACGTAAAGACTCTTCTCCCAATCCATCCATTCCGTAGGAGGGTCGTAATTCTTCTCTATCATCTCCATCTCATGGATTCTCTTTCGAAGGACTATTAAGTTCTCGTCTACACGACCAGAATCATTAGAGTTGTAGTTCTGATCATGTGTTTCTCTTCTTATTGCCATCATCGTAGTTCTTCTCGAAGTTCTTGATGACCTTCTTTTTGGTGAAAATTGTGAAGGAAGAAATAGAGAAGAAGTTGATATTGATATTGACATTGACATTTTGTTTGATTTTTTGTGTTGAGGAATGAGTCTTGAATTTTGTTTAAACTTAGATATATATGTATTTATAGATATTGGTTTCATGTGAGGGTATTAAAGTCTTTTAGCAATAAGGCGTGAAACATATATAGCCGCGTGAAAAAAAGCTAGCAGCCAACTTGATTGGTGCGCCTTTTTTTTTTCTTTCACTATTGAATTGAGGAATTGAATCTGTTTTATATTACTCGATCCTTATTGATTAAATATATATTTTAAAATATTTTTAAATAGATGTGTATTTTTTTTTGTTTATTTTTATTTGAGAAAAATTACAGAAATTCTACCTTTTAGTTTACTTATTATCATTATCCCTTATAACTTTTACAAATCTCTAAAATCCCTCATTTTCGTGCATCAGATTAGTGTATCTCGCGCATCAGATTAAGTGTATCATATATAAAATGTACATCAGATTAGTGTATCATGTGTAAAATGTAATGTATCTTACTTAACGATTAATGTATCTCGCGCATCATATTAACGTATCAACACTTATATTATTGTATCCGTTTGAGGGATTTCTATAATTATAAACTTTTAAGGGATAGATTGTAATTTTACCTTAAAAGTATGTGATTGTTATAATTTACCCTTTTATTTGTGTATTTAGAATTTTACATGTCTTTAAAAAATAATGATTAATATGATTATTTTTTAATGAAATTATCTTTTTAATTAGTACTCCCTCTCTGTTTACTTTTATTTGTCGAGATTTCAAAAAAGATTTTCACTTATTACTTGTCATTTTTAACGTACCAAGATTTTTTAAATTATTTTTCATGATCTAATAGTACTAAATATCAATTAATAGAGACAGTGTACTAAAAAAGTCATATCAATTACATTTTTTAATGATTGTGCTGAATCCAAACATGAAAAATAAAAGTGAACGAAAAATAATACTCATATATTATTATTATTATTATTATTATTTTTTAAGAACATTTATTTAAAGACATGTAATAAAAATATGACTATCAGAGGGTATAACTATAAAATTTTAAAATTAGAACACATCATTCCAAGATAGTGATTTCCTCATCAAATCATCAAAAGTCAACCCAAAGATTATAACACATTAAATAAAATTAAGTCCCTTAAATTGATATCCGGCACTGATAAACTGCAGGTGCATCTACAACCTTCTTTTTTATATTTTTTATTTAGTATATAATATCCGTATTAGAGTTTGATTAATATGAATTTGTGTCGGGTAGGGCCCTATTCACAGGATAGCGCTCCATATCAAGATTTTTTCATACCCAAGACGCAAATCTGAAACTTCTGATTAAGAAAGGTGCATCTATAATCGTTAAAAAGAAGAGTTATAAATGTGCCTTCAAAAATCTATGATTGTGTTATATAAATTTTTCGAATCTCGTAATCTGAAATTAAAAATAAATAAAATATACTATTTATTTATTTAATTTTATAGTCTTAAATAACATGTCACGTGAAAAATAAAAAATTAAAGAGTTTATAAAGACACAAAAGAAACATTTTAAAAAAAAAAGGAACTAAAGAAACAAATAAATTTAAAAAAAATATAATTATCAAATGCTTAAATAATTAACAAGTTCTTCCACTTATTTTTCTTTTTTTGACAAGGTCTTAGGACACACAAATCATAAGAACATGAACAATTATACTAGTCTATGCATATATTTCTAGAATCAGTATAATTATTTTGACCATATCTAAATTATGGTACAAAATAAAAGTTTCTAGCAAAAAAGACACTATTTTAAAACGTGAGAATTGGATTAAAAAAAGTTGTTTTAATTAATGTATAACACTGGAAATATTGAAACTCTAATCTAGAAGCTTATTATATTTGTTTGAACATATATAGGATGATAATGGGAAATTTGTGCATGGAGTTTGATCGTTAAAATCCCTAAAATTATTTTTAATTTTGTATAAAATGCTTATAATAAACAATTTGAATAATTAAAAATAAGAAAGAAGGCTAGAAGGCAGGTATTAGTGTGACTAATTATTTGAGAGTTAATTCAAATGTTTCACCCCCTAGCAAAGACATAAATCGAATTTAAGTTTTATATATCGACAATATAAAAGAAAATTACATAATTATATATTATTTATAAAATAATTATAGATAAATCCCTAATACAATTACTATTGATTACTAACCTCATAAAAAAAATGATAGTACCTTATTAAATTGCTTCACATGTCAAACTAAAAAAAATCAAAAATCAAAATATTTCTCTTTCTGTAACAACTTTTAAATTTTAATTTCTCACGTATCTTTAGTTTCTGATCATAGAATTTAGTAGTATTTTTTAAAATTTCATATTAAATTAAAATTAGATAAATAAATTAAACTTGAGGAAACATAACTTAATTGATGCATTTTGGAGCACGCAATCAATATACTTCACGTTAACTTAATGATGTGACTAATTTGGCTCATTATTGGCTGTTTCTTCTTGTAAAACACGGTTTTGCCACCTTCCTTATTTCTTAAGACACATTTTTCCGTCTCAATTTATGTTGCGATATTTAACTTATCAGGGATTTTTTGTTACTATGATCTCAAATAAGCTAAATAAGTTCATATAGTTATAGATCCTCTCATTAAAGTTAAATTATTTTTGAGTAAACAGATATTCTATTGATCTCATTTTATGTGAAGATGTTACTGTTTGGGAACCAGTCAAAAATAATATTTTGTTACATTAACATTATATTGACTTGTAAGATTTTTTGTATAGTTTTCAAATATGTATTTTGACTTTTGTACTCCGTTTTCACATAAATTAAAATATATAGAAAATTCTTTATGAAACAGACTAAAGATGATAAATAATCTTCGAAAAAAACAATATTCTCAAAGGACACAAAAAAAATATCCAAAAATGGCATCATCATCAACTTCTATTCTTTCAACATCACATATTCTTCCAACCAAACCATTTTTTCCTCAAATAAGAAGATTATCAACAAATATAATAAGAACAATGACTACTTTGGCTATGAGAAGAGATGAAGCACATGATCAAAACTATTATAATGATAGGAATGTGGATGAGAACATGATTGTTCTTCGAAAAAGGATTCAAGATATGAAGATAATCGAAAGGAATTATGAGCCACCAGATGAATGGATTGGTTGGGAGAAGAGTTTTTATGGAAATTATAATGCAAGTATTTGTGAAGCCATGGGATTATTGCAATATTTGTTGATGAATACAAGGCCAAGCTTGGTTTTAGGCATGGTTGTACTTGTTATATTGAGTGTGCCCACATCAACTATTGTTGTGCTTTTACATGTCTTCATGCATTTGGTTTGAATTCAAGTTATGATGGGATCGTTTATGATGAAATTAGTTATGATGAGATAAGTTATGTTGAAATTATTTTTATTGAGTGTTTGGTTTGTTGTATTCAAAATAATAGGCTTTGCATAAATTTTAAGAACAATTTATTTGTTTACAAAAGTACCCTTCATAAATGTGAAAAGTGATGTATAAAAAAGATTTAAAAGGATAGTTTTGTCATTTACTTATTTTATCCCGGGATAAGTTATCCTGGATTACTATATCATCCAAAGGGAGGGATAACTTATCCCGGTACTAATTATAATCCCGAGATAAGTTATATTGAACATGCCAACCAAACAACAAATTAAGTGGCACTACAATTTAACCTCAGGACTATTTTATGTAATCCTTCACACCAAACGACCCCTAAGAGTTTACTAAAGGGGTTTTGGCTAATGACTGGTATTCATATTAGTTAAAGCAACAATAAAAGAAAACAATAGAAGGGGATGGAGAAGAAAAAATGTTATTTTGATGAATTTTTTTAAAATTAGTATATGGTTTTAAGATTGTTTTTTTTTTATTATTTGAGTTATCTTTTGAAATTTCATTAATGTGAAGTAGAAAATGTTCTTCGTTTTCGAGTGCATATATATGGTTTTAAAATTGATTCTTTTTAATTTATTGTGATTTTTTAAAGTTCCATTCATGGTGTGAATTATTTAATTTTGTGCTAATTATTTATTCTATTTTGTGCGTGATAGAGTTGGACATTAAAGATTCATATATTTATGTATGAAGTTTGAAATTTTATACCCGCAAATTTAATTTGAGGTTCAGTCTCATGTGTTTGAATTTAATTTTGAAGTGACTCAATATTAAATACTTTATAATCTTTAGTTATTAAGTATTTAAAAAGCGATCTTCCAAGCACTTATGCATTGGTATTTTAAAAGACGTATATACACCTGTATTGAATATTATATCAAATGATTAATGACGATTTAAATCTGTAATTTTTTTATAAAAATTCAAAGAATTGGTGTGAATCCATTACCTATATTGAAAAAAAAGAAACATGACACTTTACTGAGCGTCAAGTAAAATATAAGTCTTGAGGTACTATGATTTTTTAATGTTACTCCCTCCATCTCATAGTATAAGTCACCTCTTTCTAAAAATAATTGGACCATAATATTTGTTATTTTATAAAATTTACGCATAAATTATCATATTTTGCCCATTATACCCTTGATTGATTAATTAATTAATCTTGAAAATATATTTACTTTGACTAACCTAGGAAATTTACAAGTAATTAATTTCATTGGGAGAGTACTTCATTCATTAATTAACTACTTTCTTTATTCACTACTTATTCTATAAATCTGATTTTGAAAAAAAATATCAACAAACAAATTAAAAATAAAAGATGAAAGAAATTCAAAAAATTTGAAGAAATGGTGTGAATCCATTACCTACATTGAAGAAAGAATCGAAGCATGACACTTTACTGAGCGTCAGGTAAAATATAAGTCTTGAGGTACTATGAATCTTTAATGTTACTCCCTCCGTCTCATATTATAAGTCACCTCTTTCTAAAAATAGCTGGACCATAATATTTGTCATTTTATAAAATTTACGCATAAATTACCATATTTTGCCCATTATACCCTTGATTGATTAATTAATTAATCTTGAAAATGTAGTTACTTTGACTAGCCTAGGAAATTTACAAGTAATTAATTTCATTGGGAGAGTACTTCATTCATTAATTAACTACTTTCTTTATTCACTACTTAATCTATAAAATCTGATTTTGAAAAAAAATATCAACAAACAAATTAAAAATAAAAGATGAAAAAAATTCAAAAAAATAATCTTGAAAGTTGAAGTTTCAACAAATTTTATCAAGGAAGATGACATTTCAAAAAGGGCATAAGGGTAAAATTATCTTATTTCTTAATACAAGTGCAAATAGAAAAAGTGACTTATAATATGGGACGGAGGGAGTATTAATTTATGACATAGTATTATAGTAAAATACTATAAAGATTATCATTCCATTGATTCATAAGAATTTGGTCCAAAACTAAGCTGTTTCTAATCTTCAACTCATCTACTTAGTACAAAGCAAATAAAGAATCACTAAAGTAGCCCATAAATAAATAAAAAATACAATATTCCTAATATTTTTCAGTGTCCTTGAGAACAATAAGAAAATCCCAATTCAAGATTGAAGCATTTTAAGAAACAAGAGAACCCCAAGTCAAGATTTATCCCAAAAAAGTGTACATTTTTAAGAAAGTTTGAATCTTTAGAATGTGTTCTATGAAGGAAAAATATTTTCTTAGAAAATGTACTCTAGAAAAGTTAGTATGTTTTTGGCTTAATTTCTTGTGTTCGATACATAATAATAAAAAGTTACTCTAAAAATATTTGTATATAATTTAGACAAACAATATGGAAGATGGGGGTGGGGTGATAAGGTTGTGGGATAGTGTGATGGAGGCTGAGTGGACCGGTGTAGTGAAAATAAGATATGTTGAAGGGTAGAATAACACAATAAAAACAAAATGTTATTTGTAGAATTTGTTTCTCCTGCTTTCATTAGACTAATCATTTTCTAGCTTGTTTTCTTCGAAAAAATGTTTTCAAAATTTCTGACCAAACGAAAAAATTGAAAAAATCACCACTCAAATTTCCCCAAGAATTCAAAATCTATCTCATCACGTGTAGGCCCTAGTGATGACAACTTAAATAAATTCAAGATAAAAAAGATCAGTTTCATTTAAACGCAAAGAACATAATATAATATAGAGATAATTGTCAAAAACATCTTTAATTTGCAAATTTAATATCTCTAATATGAAATGTTTGCGTTATTCAAAACACATTTACATGAACTATACTAATTATTTATCAAAACACACCTTGAAGCTGACTAGATCAAGTATTTGAATATCATCACTAAAAGTCGTGTGATAACTTAATTTGCCCATAACATTTCATCCAATACATGTTAAGCTGACTCATTACTTTTGAAATGTATTTTAATTAACAAATGATGATAGCTCGTATAAAAAATGCAAACACTTGATTGTGAATGTATTGATACGCGTACTAAGCTGGAAAAAGATGGTTAACTTATTTCTTTGCTAAATTTTGTTGTATGGTCACAAAAAAGATCACGCCCCACCTCCGCGCTTTCTAGCTGGCCTCTATTTATATATGCTCCTTCCCTACTTATTTGTGGAAGATGCTGGGAATTGATAGTACTAAAGCTAAGTGACAGCCAATGAATAATACAGTATTTATTTATTTGTTTATGCATTTATCTTATCAAATAATACAGTATTTATTTATTTGTTTATGCATTTATTTGCAGTCTTTTTGAGAGAAACTTGGTGACATCTTTAAAGAATGAATGTTTCATGTTACTCACCACCTATAAGTGTCATTATTTCATGTCATGCATTTGCTTGAGTATACTTAAGAGTTTTGATCAGTATTAGTCTTTGTATTTTTCGTATTCTTAGATTTGTATTCCTATTGCTTGGTTCTTTTGCTTTGATTATTGTATTTTCTTGTTGTTGTTGTCATCTTTTTCATCTGTTTTGAGCTGAGCGTCTATGTGTTAGGGGCTCAACCCCCCTTTCATTTTGACAACAAACTTTCATTGTGAAGGCATGGATTCCAGATATGGTATTCACCAGAGATGAATTGAACTGTATTCAGGGTCCTATTTGGGTGATGTTACCTGGCCTAGATTTCAAATACTGGAAAGTGAAGACCTACCAACTTTCAGTAAGATTGGAAGCTTCGTAGGGAAACCTATTATGGTTGATAAGAGTACTGAAAAGAAATGGGAGAGGGAGAAAGTAATGTTAATATATACAACAACATCCAAGAGTAGGCTCACAAAGGTGGGGGTTGGGGAGGGAGTTTATACGGACCTTACCTCTACCTCCTCTACCTTAGTGGTAGATATGTTGTTTCCAATAGACCCTCGGCTCAAGAAGACGATCCAAAGCAGTCCCAAAAAAGAAAGTTATGCAAGTACATGAAATAACAAACACTAACAACAATAGCAGCTAGTAATAGAATAGAAACTACAACAAAACAATACGATGATAATCGAGGTATAATAAATAATATATAATAACAAAAAATGAATGACAAAAACTATATGAGCAATACTACGACCACTAATATGAATGGACAATAAAACAACACACTTCCACCTTTAACCATTCTACCCTGGTCCACACCCCCTCCCTCCCTTGGCTCTCGTATCTAATGCCATGTCTTCGATAAGCTAAAATTGTGTCATATCCTGTGCAATGACTAAGTGATAACACTTATTAAGTAGTCCAACCAGCTTTTCAGAGAATGAAATCCATAAAAGAAAATGTCACAAAAATTGATTGAAGTTTTAGGTTAAAGACTATTTTCGATAAAAGAAAAAAGGTTAATCTCACAAATAACGTCTAAGAAAGATAGATACAATATACGCATACCTTAACCTAAAGACTATTTTCGATAAACATTCGGCTAAAAAAATTCGAAGAGGGATAGAGTAATGGCAATATGGCATACATTACCTTTGTTATGCTGGTTTCAGTATTGAAGGAAGAAGAACCCTATATAGGCCTGCCTTTCAATTGGCAGTCGGGTTGAATTGTGTTGGGCTGTGATGGATTGGGCTTGTACGGTACGGCCCAAGTAGACGCTTCTAGTTCATACCATACTTTTCTTTTCTTGTATGTTCGTTAATTAAATCATTGATGTGTGCTATTATATATTAATGAAAAATGGTACAATTTATCGAGCGTTATGTTCATTAAAATACTCAAATATGTCATCAAATTTTGGAATTAGGCTAATCTATATTATTTCTATTTGAGAAAAGATTCATCCATGTCATTATTTTTGTTAATAGAAAACGGTATCGCTTTTGCAAAACCATTTACATGTGGTCAATTATAAATTGGCTATGTCATTTATAAAATAATTTTTCTTAAAGGAAAAAGACTCAAATATGTTATCGAATTTTAAGAAAAGACTCATATATGCCATTTTAGTTAACAAACTAATGACATAGATGAGCCTTTTTCTCACATGAAAATGACATAGATGAGTTTTTTTCCTCAAATTTCGATGAAATATTTGAGTCTTTTTACTTAAAACAATACAACAAATTATATTTTTTTATAGAAGGGATACATATATTTATTACATATATATATAGTTAAACGGTTATTGTATTATTGATAGATTGTCAAAACGAATAAACTTATTACATGTATACCATCTTAATTTGCCTTTAATTGTGTCATTGTTAGTTTAACCTAATCTAGACAAAATATCTGCTACTTTATTAACTCGATGAAAACCGTAAAAACACCTTACTCCTCAACTTCTTCAAAGTTAACCTAAAAAAAGTGTTGGGAAAAGAGAAGCATATTTATTGCTCCTTTCCTTAAATTAATCGAGGTATATGCGAGTTAATCCGAACATTACCATTATTGTTTTTAGAAAAGAAAACCTAATGCATATACCACATAAGAGAGCCCAAAAAGAAAATTCAAAGGAAAATTCCTATGAGGGCAAAGGGACAGTACTGAGTTAGGTAAAGCTGTTCCTCTGTCCTAACAAAATCTTAAAAAAATCGATTCTTTAACCCAAATTACCAAATTCAGATCGATTTTCTCAGCTCCGAAACTTCGAAAATCCATTTCTACAGACACCCTTTTCCCTTTTACTGAATCTTGGCCATGTCTTGTTCAATATTTTTGCTCTTTTTGGCTCTATTTGTGTCAATTTTGAAACAATCGGTTTCTGTTTCGAACGGATCGCAGCGGGGAATTCTTCGGGCGATTAGTGGCCAAGATGGTGAAAAGCCTGACTTTGCTGTTGAATTGAATGCCACCAACTTTGATTCAGTACTCAAAGAAACTCCTGCCCCTTATGCTATTGTTGAATTCTTTGCACACTGGTTAGTTTTTTACCTTGTTTTTGTCAATGGCTTAGCTGATTTTTTTGAGAAATAGAAGTTTTTTGGTTGTTGCTTTGTGTAATCTTGTCAATTATAACAACCCCTTTAGTCCTAAATTAGTTTTATTTATACCCTGTGGTGTCCTGATGAACTTGGGTTGACTCTACTCATGGTTACCTGTGTCTAAGTAGTGGGGATACTGGGTAAATCTGGCCATAAATCTTGCATATGGGAGTAAAGTGGCCTAGCTTGTTTTACCACATAAGGGATTTGAACCCTTATCTCACATGATTTTAGTTCCAGCTTGGTTGTCCAATAGGCTTTTTTCGAGAAATACGAGACATATGAGTTCATTGATAACAAAAAGAAAAAAACGCAAAGGGGGTTCGATTGATGATAAAATAGAATGCGAGACATCGTTCAAATGATCATGGGTCCTATTGGAAATATCAGTAAAGATCCAAATTGGAAAGTGAAAAACATTCATAGTTGGAGAGAAAATTGCTGGTGCTGTGGTTTTAGCATGTTTATATGTATTCAAAGAACATAAAAATGTTAAATTTCAATAGTTGTTGGGAGAAGAGAAGTTTTGGAATGACCCATTTCATTTCATGAGGCAAACTTCTTTCTTCCTTGTCTTGGTTTTGGTTGCTGGACATGTTAAAAGGATCTATTTTAAGTTTGGGGAACCATGTACTGAGAGGATTCTGAGGGAATTATAAAGATCGTAGCTTTTTGGATCTGAGTATTTGGATTCGGTTTGTCCCATACAAAGTTTGAGTGGTCTAAATATAGACATCATAATGACGAGTTTTTCTTGGTAGGAGTAAGAGAAGCTTGTTTGGTCATCAGACTCCGTCAATTTGGTTAATTTTTAGATTCGTAAATTGTTAGTTGTGTTCTTTTTATTCACCGAGTAATGTGTTTGCTTAATCCAGGAATTCTAATAACTGTTCATTGTATATTCTAGTTCTTCTTTTTGCTGGGCAATGTAATATGTGACACTGGTGGAATTCATATCAAAATTCTATAGAAGTAGGAAAAGATTAGAAAGTTAAGCATCCACATGACTTTGAGGAAAAGTAAGATGTTACCTATACTTGTTTCATTGCTGTGTGCCTACCAATAGTTTGACCAACTTTTCCATGTGTGTTCAACTTCTATCTTAAGTTCGTAATATATTATTTTGAACCAAGTCTGCATCCATGTGATTCTCACTTAAAGCTCTTTTATTCGTCTCGTAGGTGCCCTGCTTGCAGAAATTATAAGGTATGAATCTGTTTCTTATTATATGAACTTCCATTGTGATATTTCTAATGATGAGGCAATACTTTTGCAGCCACAATATGAGAAGGTTGCAAAACTCTTCAATGGAGCAGATGCCAGTCATCCAGGGATCATATTAATGACGAGGGTAGACTGTGCATTAACGGTATTACTCTATGCTTCGTTTATGCTTCAAAAAATTACTTTATCTGCTATTTGTGTACATAATCTCGTCTTTATAATGGGATTTTTTCAATGGTCAGTAAGTGTATTACATTTTCCCTTTTTTCTGGCGGTTACTGAGATTTATAAGAAGTGTTCATCCTTCTCTGATGTTCTTTTTCCAAACTTTGTAGTTGTTTCAATCAACTGTAATCCATGGATTATGCTCTCTCTTTCCCTCTTATTCACCGTTTTGTATGTCTGAAAATTATAATGGAAGTTGCCTTGAGGTCATAGTCTCTCTGTCTGCATCTCTGGGTGGACTTCCCACCCTCCACGCAGAAGAGAGTGTAGATCAGTCTGCAAGGACCGATAACAAGACAATTCGAAGCTATTCTAATGGTGTTGTAGTTATTCAAATGAGTACTAATATCTTTTGCCACAAGGGACAAGTTTAATCAGTCAGTCTTTTGATATAAGTTGATCAGTCTTTCTTTATTTTTCTGCTCTTCTCATTTAAATTGGTTCGGGTGGGCTCAGTCAATATCGCGTTGATTGGGGATTCTTGCTTTTTTAATCATTTCACATTGTCACAGTTTCTCTCCTGTAGTGAGTTTTTAATGTACTTACTGCTTGATACATCCCATTTATGCAGATGCTTTTCTTCAATATTTCGTTCTCTTGTCATTTGCCTTTTCTTTTTTCACTCTACTAAGAGACCTTTTTTCTTACCGTACATGATACCCCTAACTGATTTTTCCTCTTATTTCATCTTTTTGGCAGCACAGATAAATTCTAATCTTTGTGATAAGTTCTCTGTGAAGTATTACCCAATGCTTCTCTGGGGCCCTCCTAAGAAGTTTGTTGGTTGGGATCCAAAACAAGAAAATAGTGAAATACTCACCATTGAAAGAGGACGCACAGCTGATATCCTTCTAGGTTGGATCAACAAACAACTGGGAAGGTATATATGATCTCCTTCATAGGTTTTGTAGTTATTGGTGAAGTCATTTCCTAAAGTTAGCTGTCTTATGGTGTTGAAAGCTCTTAAGCTGATTGTGTTTGTGGTAGCTACTGTAACGAAGTAATAATTTTAAGAATTAGATCATTTATCTGTCTTAATAATTCAATTGAGCTGCCTTCTTTTGGGTCTTTGGGATCTAGGGAAGTTAGTTGTTACAAATAAAGTGTGCTATCTTAAGCTATTATGGTTGTTAAAAAAGCTGTTTAAACTATATTATCTCTAATAGTAATTGCCATTGACATTATAGAAATAACCACTAAGAAGGGTTCCTTAAATACATGAAATAGCCATAGGAAGCCTGTAAAGCTGATAAGTTACTTTTGGGTTTTAAGGATAAAAAGGTAAAGAATTGTTTGACAAGTATAAAAGCCAGTTCCATGTGGCTTTTCGTTAATGTTATATCAGCTGTAAAATATATGTTGTTGGGAAGTGTCACATAGAGCTCGGGCAGAGTTTATGAATTATGTACTGCACAAAAAATTGTTCTGACATGGATAAATTTCTCTGTTGTTTGGTCTTCTCCTGTATCTTAAATTCACCAAAAAGAATCAACTCCGTATTGTATTCGACTGATTTCATATCCTAAATTCTCACCCCATAGGCTGATGTTGTATGGGACTTGAGTTGGACTCTTGAAATTAGAAGACAAGCATTTGTTTTTATGTGTTCCGTTTTCACTTCAAATTTGTTTTCACATCTGAGTTTTTACACTAGTTTTGTACTCAATCAACTATTTTTTCCCATTGCATTGACTTTGAACTTTCAGCTCATATGGCTTCGATGATGAGAAGTATGAGAATGAGCATCTTCAGAGGAACTTTTCGGATCCTGGCCAGGTTACTTGGAGAGCATATGATATTGTTCTGATTTCTAGTTTCACAAATTTAAGCTGTTCATTTTATGTGCGTCTCTCACTGCTGTAAAAACTTTCTTATGAAGATTGCCAAAGCTATATATGACGTTGAGGAGGCAACTTCTACTGCCTTTGGCATCATTCTAGACCAAAGAGTAAAAAATCTAACTCTCTCTCTCCCTCTCATGGATAACTTTGGTCTGCATGACTTAGTTTCAATGGCTTTGGTCCTCAATTAATGCAGATGATTAAATCGGAGACTCGGGCTTCACTTATAAAATTCCTTCAATTTTTGGTGGCTCATCATCCTTCTAAGAGGTTAGCTCCTACATTGCAGTGTTCTGTGAATTGTAAAAGCATATCCTGCCTTTTGTTGACTTGTTAAATTTGGATATTTGTGCTAGGTGCCGGAAGGGAAGTGCGGATATACTAGTTGACTTTGATAATCTGTGTCCTTCAGATATATTGCTAGCGAATAATGAAGCTGACAGCTGCAGCAAAAAGGGTACACTGGGAAATTATCAAATTTGTGGGGAAGAGGTTCCTCGTGGATATTGGGTGAGTACATAAATATTATTTTTAGATGATGCATACTTAGTTCAATGTTCACTTCTTTATTTAGTTGAAGTTGGACATTGCCCTTTTCTGGAAGTGGAGGGTTCTCTATTCTAGAGCAAGAAACTTAGAGGGTGTTTGGCTAAACTGATAACTCATAAGCTAGTTAAACCAGTTTATAAGCACTTTTTGGCTTATCTATGTGTTTGATAAATACCGAAGGTGTTTAAAATCCAAAAGTAAGTCACAAGCCATAAGTTGGTCACCCTCGCCTTATGGTCTTACAACTTATAAGCACTTTTGGTTTGACCATGCTATCTACAATTTTGTTCTTAATACCTTATGTAATCTCCAAATAACTACTCCGAAAACATAACTTTTATTGTAGATCTATTCTGTACTCATCATAAATCCTTTTTTAAGTAGAAATACTTCCAAAAATTGTATGTATATTTTATAAATAGTTTTAGGGGCATTTTAGATCATTTTTATGGAGAAACGCTAATCAATATCTCTACAATTTTATTCTTAATACCTTATGTTATCTCCAAAATACTACTCCAAAAACACAACTTTAATTGTATCTCTATTCTGTACTCAACAATCAACATACATCCTTTTTTAAGTAGAAATACTTCCAAAATTTTTATGTATATTTTATAAATAGTTTTAGGGGCATTTTATATCATTTTTATGGAGAAATGCTAATCAATATCTCTTTACCAAGCACATTAATTGCTTATTAGCTTATTACCAGTTTCAGTACTTTGATCTAAACATGTAACTACTTATTTATAAAATTAGGTTCAACACCTAAAAGTGCTTTAAAGAACTTGATACTTACCAACTACTTTTAATCACCTAATCCAAACGGGTTCTTGTACTGTCACACAATCAATCGATCAATCAAATACACCTTAATTATAAAGCAGTTTTCTTCATATCCACCTTTTTTTTCTACAACAGCAACATATATTGTTTATTGGCGGAATGACCTGAGAGACACTCCACTAAACACAATATTTTAAACCCTTTTCTCACATAATCTGTGGAAGTGTGATACACGCAGCTACACGTGGAACTCCACACCATTTTTTTTAGTGACACGTCATAACTTTTTTAAATATTTAATGACACATCAGAAATTTATTATTAAAAAAGATAAATAATATTTTTAATAAGGTGCAATTCCTCTCCCCCAATTCCCCACTTCATCGTCTTCTCCATTTGCACTCCTCATCCCTGAAAAAAATTGCATTGTCCCAAAAAAAAATTCAAACACAAAAATTCATTAGCCATTAGGTTTACTTGAGGATCTGTTCCATTTATTTTGAATCGATAAACTCAACTATCACAGAAATTTTGAATTAAAAAAAACTGGTTTGTGAATAATCTAAGAAATATAATAGATCTTGAAAATTTTATATAAGAACATAAAAATGAAAATGGATTAGCTAGATGTTTTGGTAACTTTTTAATATTTTTTTATGGTAATGGTGGCAGTTGTGAAGGGTACTGTTTATCGAAGAAGACGATGAAAAAAAAAATAGAATGAGGTGGGTGTTGAAAACAAAGAAAGAATGATGGATGAGTGGGTGAGTACTCATCTGAAGAAGAAGAAGAAAAGAGGAAGGGGTGGGCTGGGGACTGAAGATGGAGAGAGAAGGGGTGGGTGGGGCTGAAGAAGAAGGTGAGATGATTTGAGTTTTTTTTTTTTTTTCAAATATTACTATTGTTTTCTTGTGTTAATTTTAATATTTTAAAAATAGAAATATTGTAGTCACTTGCTACAAAACGCGTGTAGTCACGTAGTTGTCCAACTCGGTCAATTTAATGCCATAAAAGTTTGGTCAATGGCCAGAGGAGTTCAAAAAATAGAGTTTCATTGAGTTTAAGTATTCATTTGGCAAAGTAATGAGTAGAAGGGTCCAACTAACAAATGGAGTCAAGTACAGGGATTTCCCAAGGCAGAATCCTTTTTTATTTCTTCTGCAGTTCTGCTTTATGTCTTGTTATATATGACATTTAAATGGACAAGGTGTTTTAAATATTAATTCTACTTATGTAATTATATTAGTGGTAATGGCAGAAAATGTTAAGGTAATGGTTGAAAAGAATATTTGAAAGATGAAATATCATCAAAGTTTTAAAATGATTTGGTACATGAATTTGAATTCTTTTAGTTTTAGAAACTATATAGAATTTTATTATTGAAAAGGAGCAAATGTTTTGGGATGTTCTACTGTGGAAAGAGTGCCCCATAAATTGAGTAGATGTATTATCTATTTATTTTAGGAAGTCGATACACTACTATTACTGTATCCTAACATTTAACAGGAATGTGTGCAGCCTTCGTTATATCTATAAGTGCTTCCGTTTGGAGTGTACTTATACCAATTATTCTTAAATCTAGTTGTAGTTCTCTGGAAAAACTTCAGCATAAATCTTAACAGGATTAATTCTGAAAACACAGGTTTTATGACATAGTAGTTACTGGTCATTAGAAATCATGGTGTTACGAGACAATAAATTGTTAACTTTATTGTCCTTCTGCCGAGCAGGTTAATGAATCCTGAAAAATGTTTCTGAAATACTTTTGTGGCTGGGAAACTAAACTATCATAGTATTTATTCTTTTCATAATGTTCTCTTGGAAATATGTGATAGCTAGCCTTTTGCTCGTCCAACCATCTCTTTTTCTGTGTTTATATTTCGGTCCTTTTTCATTTTGTCCTTTCTCGTGGGTGCAGGTTGTGGGAAGGGGAGGAATTGCTGCTATATGTTGAATAAAATAAGTATCTGTGAATGTTAACTTTTTCAAAAAAAAAAAAAGTATCTGTGATATGTACCTTGTCAAAAAAAGAATAATCTGCGATATGTGTCTTTGAGTTTGATTTAGCTCATTTATCTTCCGTGGTTGGACTAATAAACTTATTTTAGATTATTTTTTTCAGTAACTATCTATTGGCTGCATAAGAATGCTAACCTTTTGCTTGCCCAACCTTTTTTGTGTTTTAGTTTTGAGTCCCTTTTTCATTTCCTTAGTATTTTTCTTTTGGGATGTGGGTGGTAGATAGGGAAAGAGGAGGGGTTAGTTGGATGAGATGTGCTCCACATGTATAAATAATTTTCAGTTTGATTTAGCTTGTACATATCTTAGTGGTTCTATAGCTCCTCCCCTCACCCTACTTCTAATTTTGACTTACATGAGATCCCTAGCTTTTACTATTTTGGTGGAATTTGTAAAAGTGAAATTGTCTTGTGCACGAATATACTCCCATCTTTTTACATATTGAAGGAATTCTGCATTTTACTTTGCTGTGCCGTGCAAAGCATTTCCAATTCGTTTTATGACAGTCTATTTCATGCAGATGTATTGTCGTGGCAGCAAGAATGATACCAGGGGTTTCAGGTAATGGATCATTCATGTACTCTTTATCATATGTGAAACTTTTACGATTTTATGATTGTAGAAAAGTTGTTTAGAAGAATATAGTAAAGTAGATAAACTCATAGCCAGATAATTCATTACCGAGATGTTAAAGTTGAGGATTTGCATTCTGTAATTTCTTTAAGCTATTTTTCGATGTGTCAGATGAAGCATGTTTAGTCGGCCTAAAGGGCCAAGTGGTAGAGTGTACGCAAACCTTAGTCCTTACCTCTACCTTCTGGAGGTAGAAAGGCTGTAAAATTTAGTGGTTTTCGTCCATATAAAATTGGTCGTGATTCCAAATACAAGAGATGTTGGACCAAAACAAGATCAATTATTTAAATCCAAGACATGGATTTACTTATAACTCCAGCATGCCCCCAAGGCTTTGGTCTAGTAGTAAGAGCGTAACTTGTGATGTATGGGTTATGCACACATCACTGGTTCGAACTTTGATGTACGTCTAGTGAACATGACTTGGTTGAGGAGAAGAATCAGTGGACATCCTTTGTAAATGCTGTGACATCCTAAAGAATGTAATCCATATTGTTTCTTCATATTAAACATTGTTATTTGTTTTTAACGTTTCTTTTCTTGATTATTTTTCAGACTCGAAACTTTTTACAATGGCAAATAATTGAAATTCCCAAACGGATCAATGTTATAAAAGTTTTTTTTAAAAGGATGTAGAATTATATTTTTGTGATTCTACTTAGGAAGTCCTCTGTAGAATTCCTTGGAACCCTGACTGACACACATGTTGAGAATAGCCTACTGTTAGAGATGCAGAGGATTTGGAAAAAACTAAAATAGTAAATTACAGACGAAGTTGAAGAATTGGGTTTGTTTATCTTGTAGTGTAGAAGTTTGATAAATTTTAAACCTTAAAATGGTGGATGCATAATCTATAGGTGGACCCAAATCTGAAATCTCCAAAGCACTTGTAGCTGGAAACTGCGGTTCATTTTCTTCTTAAATGCCTGCATACTATGAATTCAAAGCACTTTGCTTCATTGATAGCCTTAATACCTAGAGCGTGAAGTTTGCGTCTGCAAATGTATGGTCCGGGGTTTTGTTAAACGTTGAGAGAGACGATGAGAAGGAGACGGACAATTAGGTCGCAGACAGGGAGGGAGGGTGGGGTTAATATTAACTTCAATTGGCAGTGATGGATTGATCAGTGCTCCTGCAGCAACACAGTTGATTGACACGGTCAAAGTATCGTTAATAAATTGTCTGTTACTTTCTTGCCTGCCTCTACCACTGTCTTTTATGCATCTTCTTTTGATAAGTGGCAGAATGTAAATCAGCAACCCAAAAAATTGGTTCTATTTAGTTCAGTGCTAAAAATGCTTTTGCTAAAAAGATATAGTAGCAAAGGCTATTGGATGTCAAAAGTTAATCAACTGATGTTATGATATTAATTTATTTTGGCAGTTTTCTCACCCACATGTTTATTCCTTTTGCAGTTGCGGTTTGTGGGTGTTGTTACACTCACTCTCTGTCAGAGTTGAGGATGGAGAAAGTGACTTGGCATTCAGAACTACCTGTGATTTTATATACAACTTTTTCGTCTGTGAGGAATGTAGGCAACACTTTCATGGCATGTGTTCAAGGTAAAACATCGAAGAGGTTCTTTTTGTGTCTCAACTTATCTTTCTGAATGTTACATTTTTTTCTCTGACCGTCCAGGCTGGTCGAGTAACTGTTATGTTTTAAATGTTTGCAATTCCAGTGTATCTAGTCCTTTCAAGAAAGCGCGTGATTTTGCCCTCTGGTTGTGGAGTGCCCACAACCAAGTTAATGAGCGACTAATGAAAGATGAATCACTAGGAACAGGTGATCCTGAATTTCCCAAAGTTACTTGGCCTCCAAAGCAACTTTGTCCATCATGTTATCTCAACCCACGCAAAACTAGCGATGAAAATAGTAAGATTGATTGGAACGAGAATGAGGTCTTTAAGTTTCTGGTTAGTTACTACGGGAAAGAGCTAGTGAATCTCTACAAGGACAAAGAGCTGCAAGCAGGTGGTGGGACTGAAAAAACAGTTAATGAGGAGCTGGTAGCTTCAACAAATGCAGTTGTGGTTCCACTAGGAGCTGCATTGGCAATTGCAGTTGCGAGCTGTGCATTTGGAGCGTTGGCTTGCTTTTGGCGTTCTCAGCAAAAGAATCGGAAGTATAAACATCTATACTCTTTGAAGAATATATGACTATTACTTATGACATCATTCAAGTCGGTATAACAACAAAAACAACATAATTTTAAAGCAAAATTTGAAATGTAGAAGGAAGTTTAAAAAGTTGAAAGATTTTTCAAGAGGTGGAGTTTGAGATCATTGGAGGTTGACATTCTTGCTGTCTTATTGTTTTTTTTCTCTTCCGCGAACATTTCAGGCCAAGAAGAAGCTGGAACTGAGTGTGTTAAAGGGACAGATCTACACATGGTGTATGTATAATTCAGATACAGGTCAAACGAGGCGCGAAGTAGGAAACAAACTGAGATGATTCATATGTGGATCTCTACTGCTAAAGATTTTTAATCATACTTCTTTTTCATCTCCTATTTTTCCCAAATGGAGTGTACAGATTTACTTTTTAAGTGTAACTGAACAAAGATGTTATTTTGAGAACCTGCATTTTCACCCCCTGCTACTCTCTCCATCTGATCTTGGATTCTGCCTGTCTTGATTAGCTTCTTCCTTCGAGCAAGCTACGGTCTAACAACCTTCTTGTTGTGTTGCATTTTGTGATTTTCTGCTTTGATTTTACAAGTGGAGACTGTCAAATATGCTAGCATTGTGTAGAATGGTGTATCTGGAATTTAAATGTTGCAGGTTTTGAGTTGAGATGGTAGAAACTTTATAGATTCTTGTTTTCTGCCCATGCATATTTGATTTGACCTAGAAGCACTATCCATTGGTGGATTTTCCATTCCGGGTGCGTTCAGTACGAAGCAAAATGTTTTCTAGGAAAATAAGTGAGCGTTTTTATGCTTTTTGTGTGTGTTGTACATAAGCAAAACATATCATCCTAAAAGTCATTGTTATGTAATCTAGATAAATATTATGTGAGGCACGGGAGGGGTAGGGGTGGGGTGTAATGAAGTGTGTTGGAGGGTATGAAGGACATGGTCAATATGAAATATTACTTTGTGAAATTTGTTTTCCTACTTTTAACGGAGAAATCATTTTCCTCAATTTATTAAAGAACTTGTTTTTCAATTAAGAGATTTTAAATCCTTAATTTTACCTGTAGAGATGTTTAAAGCACATTGTAATTATCATAAATAAACATGGGATAAAGTCATCTTAAAATTAACCTCGGAAATAGTTGTCTCTTATCCCTCTTACCAAACGAGCCCTAAAATTTGTATTTGCAAATACTGGGTTGGCAAAGAATATACTTGAGTATATGCAAAGTGAAGATAATTACTCTCCCTCTGGTTCAAAATAAGTAAATTACCGGAGCGTGACATCAAATCTAATGTTGTCCAATGACTTAACTAACGTTTGACCATAGATCTTGAATCAAATTTTTTGAAATATATCTTTGATCATATTTTGAAAATATGATCTTGGAACATTTTCAGTACTAAAAGCAACAACTTTTTTTTTTGCTAGTTTTTGTATTCCTTCAAAAGTGTTCATATACATATTATAACTCTACATAGATTTTTCTGACTAATTCACAACTTCAGATATCTCTAGTTGTACAATTGGACATTTTTCATCTCTTTTGAGTCCTTTCTTTTTTACCTTTATGCTTCTATTTTGAATTCTCCTCACAGATCTCTTCAGTATATAACTTCTTGCCGACTGGTCAATCCTTCGACTTTGGAGCAGTTCTCGAGGACAAACAAGAGTCTAAGTGTGGGGTGGCAACTCCCTCAACATATGCTGGAAGAGAGAGTAATAACAGCGGGGAAATGAAGATCGACACTGCTGTCAGATGCATATCCTATATCTCGGAGAAAAACTTCTCTTTGTTGTTCAACAACGAAATTCATTCATTGGATAGCAGTTATGGGAGGTTCTTGTTGCAGAGTCACCAGGCTAGCTTCTTCACGGGACGAAGAGATGGGCAAAGTAGCCTGTCATGAAGGTTGAACAAAGAATGTCTTTAACTTAGGAGGCAAATTATGTCAAGGCGAAACTTAGAGAAAAAAAGATTCTCACACACCTGTTGGTGTTGCCGGTGGTGGCAAGAAATCACTGCTTTCATTATGACGTAGACGGGCAGAACAATGCCCACAACTCTAAGTAGTAGCAGCTGCAAGCAATGCGTAACAAGTGAGATGACATTATGTATAATAGCAATACGTTACCATTTTCCCTATTTAACTACCTTACCAGAACCAATGGAAGTGAGTAGTCCCCTGCTTGATCAACTATGAGAGGAAGAGCGTGACGTATAACTAGAAGCAGCATAAACTATTAAGAAAGCAAAATGAAAAAAAGAAGTTAGAATGCAGCATATAAATTAAGAAATTATCAAACATGGTTCCCAAAGTACAAAGAAATCCTTCCAGATTCAAAATGGGTGAGTGATGTTATTACTTGTTTATGGCATATAAAAAAACATGCTGCTACTAGTATGACATGTGTTCCAGCCAAGCACGGGAACTAGTGCATCGTATAATTTCATGTTCTCCCAAGTGATCACTTTTTGTGTTGCATATCAATTTAATTACATTCCTGTTCTCGTAAGCAAAAGGCAACCCAGTGCACTAAAGCTCCTGCTATGCACAGGGTCCGGGGAAGGGCCCGACCACAAGGGCCTAGCCTATTGTACACGGCCTTACCTTGCATTTCTGCAAGAGGCTGTTTCCAAGGCTTGAACCCGTGTTCTCGTAAGCAGGTTTTTTTACTGTGTGTGAGTGTACATGTATACAGACGTGTGTGTATATGGAGAGAGAGAGAGATTACTATCATGGCAAATACACGACAATACATCACGCTTCTTGGTGTATAAACTTCATTTTCATCAGAGTTAATGAGATTGTGATCAGTTGAAACCACTGCTATCACACGTTGATTATTCAAGTTCCTTCTGACTATTCGCCAATTCCCCCTAATAGAAACACCATATACATATGTTCTCAAGTGATCTAATGAGAAAAGCAAAATGGAAATGTGACACAGGGATATTCAAATTTCTATCATGTATAAAAGCATGAAAGAAGAAAAGACACCTTAAGTTCATTGGAATGCCACCAAGGCGAAAAATCGAGGGCGGTGCTGTGTAACCTGGCCTGAAAGGCTATTCACACAAATGCAAAAATAAGAAATAAGCAATCAACAGTAACTGAATTGATCAAGCACGCGCAAAACTACTGTAATGTACCCAAATAATCAAACAGGAAATACTAATGATGATTTTTTTTTATAACCGAGAAATCCGTCTGTGACCCGCCCTTTGGACCAATCACAGCCTTCTAAACTTGGTGGATAATGGGCCCGCCCCTTTACCCTTCTCCACTTAAATACCGGGCTTCGCTTTGCATGGTGTGGGGCTTGAACCTGCGACCTAAGCCACAAATCCTCCACCTTTTGCCACTTGAGCTAGGCCTTGGGGGCAATACTAATGATGATTTTGATGCAGCGAAAGTGATTGCTTTGCTGCAAATTATGTTTAACCTGTAAGATAGACAAACAAAATAGCGAACATATCTGACCTGGTGGCAGATCTCGCAAATGGTATCACCCTTCTCATTACACCACCTTTGCACGCATCTACGATGTGCATACTGGAAGAAAAAAGACGATCCAAAAGCAGTTGGAAAACATGTTCAAACAGAAAATATTAGAAATGGAAGGAGAACAGTTTAATGAAATATAGCACCGCCCTATCAATATCTCGGTCTATTTTTTTTTCTTCAGGGGGTGGGGGAGGGAGGAGCAGTTCAAGTGAGACGATCAAGTTTAAATCTGAAATTACTTAATGAGTAGTATATGAACACAAAACAAGAATTAGAATAAGGCGAGAACATGTAACTCCCCTTTTCTTTCCTCTCTCAAAGTTTGCTCTGAGTATATCAAATATCACATTAGATAGGGACACTCATGAAGCGAGAAACTGATCAGTGGAATTGCATGGCAACAGAGAGCTGTGCAAAACTAATCATGTAAGTTCATTAATAAATCCAACTTAGTTCACTTGTGTCAACTTTACCATTCACGAAAGAATTCTGGCAAGACATTGATCAATTTTAATAGATGTTACATACTGTTGATGCTATTTGGAACATGGAGAAACATAGAAAGACACAAGAGAATTATGTGGGGACATGAGGATAAGTGAATCAGCACACACATGCCATCACAGCCAACTTTCACTTCTATTAAACATCTAGACATACGATACTAGTTGAGAGTTCAAATGCCTGCTTGGATTGGCCAAGTACTTAACCACTAACTCCACTAATTAGAAGGTTCAAGTTTCTCAAATTTCTTCTTTTCTACTTGCTCCATCTTGTCTACTACAAGGAGCGAGGGAACAAATGCAAACCTCATCTCTCTTGGGGCTGAGGCGAGGATAAGGTAAAAGCAGAACAATTTCAAAGCATATTCAACACGCAAAAGAAATCCATGCAGGATCTGGACCTTCAAAGCAAAACAATGAGGACAAAGGTAGAACTCAGGATCTTCAACCTTTTTCTCAAGTGGGCAGACAGTAATTTGCAATAATAAACTGGTTCAAGGGCCCAAAAAAGGAGGAACATGAAGAAGTATCCAGACGAGCCAACTTTCAATATTAGAGAGTTACAAATTGAAATTGTTTGGAAGGCATTAAACAGTTATAAGAACAGCACATTCAAACACAATTCTAAACAAATTCTTTGACAAGCAAGCATAAATATGAAGTAGCATATCCTATATATGGCCACATCCACTCTAAGGCAGAATGTGTTAGTACTCACAATACTTGATGGCTCATCGGAATTTAAATATGCCTGTGAAAGTAAAACCTATCTCACACAATCTTAAAAAAGGGCAGCCCGGTGTACGAATCTTCTGCTATGTGCTGGATCCGGAGAAGGGCCGGACCACAACGATCTATTGTATGCAGCATTCCCTGCATTTCTTTCAAGACATCGTCTCAACGGCTCGAACCCGTGACCTCTTGGTCACATGGAAGCAACTTTACTGGCTACATAAAGGCTCCCCTTCTCAATCTCACACCATCTTAAACAGAATTATTAATTAGTAGGAAGAGAAAAAGACTAACTATGACTGTGCATTGCATAACAGAAATTTGCTTTTGAGCAAAAAATACCAGCTATTTTACATCAATCCCTCACAAGCACAAGCATGACAAAAGACCAATACACCAATTGATAACATCTTTGCATACTTTAACTGAAAGATAATACTTATAAACAAGGGTCCACAAACCTTCAAGCTACCACAGCAAGAGCATGGAGCCTCCATATTTGAATCCATATCCTCATCTTGGCATATCCTACATTCCACCATTTTTCCTGGAGTTAAAACAGCATCAGCACTTTGGGAGGAGCAATAAGCTGTCGGGTCATCAGTTGTCCATGCTGCTAATAGATTCTGATTCCCGCTCTCAATTGCAGCCTCCAAAGTTGATTCAGTCAGCAAACGATCAACCAGAAACACAAAGTGATCTCCCATCCTTTTGGTGATATGAAGAAGACACAAACTTATGCCTTGAACAATATGTTCTGTAACAGAACTGTCTGAAATTAGAACATAACAGAAGTTCCCTTAGAACACAAAAAAAAAAAGATGTTTCAAAAGAATGATCAAAAAGCTAACATACTATACGAAGAGCAGTACAGGTAAACAAAGGCAAGTCATACAAGAATACCAAATATTCAAGAACAAAGCAAAACAGCTGATTAGCTTCAGATATTGTCAAATTAGGTCTCGAGCCTAACTCACAGCCCAAAAGCTAGTTCAAAAGTAGGATGATTGCTCAAACCTTATTCAGGAGCTCAAAATTTCATTCACTCACAGATGTGGAACATTACATTCATCAGAGTTCAACTTAGAAAAATGAGACAACTCTAATCAGCAACAACATAAGCTTAGCAGATTACAACATCAAAAATGGACCAAAAAAAGGCACCCAAGAAAATCCCTGAATAAACATTGCCAAAGGAGACAAAAGCAAGAATATAGAAAGTACCCTAGCAAAGAACAAAATTGAAGAAACTTTAGGCAAAACCATATAAGTATTGAATCCATACCAAAACAAATTAAGGAGTAAAAAAGGGGGGGAATTGAACAAACCCCATTTGCCAAAAAGTGATCTTTCACATAAATACCAAGTTATAACCAAACAAACATCAAAATAAAGAAGAAAAATCAAGAAAATCTGCAGAGTAAAAGATAAAGACTTACAAGAAAGGGATTATCTATCTTCAACCTTAGAATTCTCTCTGTGGGGTTCTAATTTCTTCATAAAAATCAAATCTTTTTGAAAGAAACAAGATATTAGTAAGAACCAAAAGAATACTAATTGCAAATAGGAACTGGGGAACTGGGGATACAGTATTTATTTATATACTAAAAAATAGAACACAATTATAGTAAAATATTACAGGGTATATTTAGATTCGAAAGGGATTCTTGTTTTAGTGTGTGCTTACTCCACAGTAATCCACCATTTTTATAATGAACTAAATTTGAAAAATCCTCCACCCCACCATGTCCCCCCACTTCTCCGTGAACTGTGCCACTTCTAAGGGCCACACATATAATAATCAAATTAAATTAATCATTCTTAATTTAGTAACCTATACATTAGGAATTTTATTAATTGGAATATATATATATATATATATATATAGGGTTCAAGATCAATTATTACTACGAATAAAATAAAATAAAAATTAATTTAATTATTTTTAAAAATCATGACACAATTTAATTTAGGGTAAAAGGACAAATGTCTCAAAAGTATGACGCCATTAGGGGAGGCTCAAACTCGTTGGTGGGCTAAGGCCAAAATCAAACTAGAGGCCTTAAAAAAATTAAACAATTATATATATTTTTATTTTAAATATATTTTTCTAGTTTTTTGAGATGCAAAAGTTGTTAATAATTTTTGTGTAGTCAATCTCTTTAATAAGTCTTTTTCAATCGATAAAATAGCTAAATCACTTAATATTTCTTGAGACATTATTAATCTTAAATAAGATTTTATTATTTTTAATTTTGAAAAACTTCTTTCAGCTGAGGCGACTGCTACATGAATTGTTAACATTATTATATAAGCAATGTAAGCATTTGAAAAAGAATCAAGTCTTTTTATATAATTGAGTATCTAACAAATATTTTAAGCACTATTTATACTATCAAATAAAAAAATATAATAAACATAAGACACAAAATAAAAATAATATTAGAAATTAGAATGATATTACCAGATTCAAGAACTATAAGGACTTGATTTTCGAAAATGAATTGGGCTGCTGCGATATATTTTTTTCCAAATTTAAAACATAAATTAAGAGAGATGTAAGATTAGAAAAGAGAAAGAGAGAAGAAATAGAAGAGAGGAAGAGAGAAGGATATAATATATAAAAATAAAATTAGAAAAAGAATAAGGTAAAAAAAAGAAAGATTACTTGTACAATTAAAAAAAAGTACACATTATTTTTTATTTTTTCTATTGAAAAGATAAAAAGTAATAGTCATATCAAATCACCTCATTAATGTCGTTTGAATTTGGAGTAGTCTTAGTTCTATTTTTTTAAAAATTTATTCCTATCTAATAAACTAAAAAAATGGCGCCCCCCTAAAATTGGGGGCCTAAGGCCAAAAAAAAAAATTCAACCCTTACCCCGCCTTCCATGCATATCATTTACGATAATTTGAGGTATATTTATTCTTTTTTCCTTTTAATTTAAGACAGAGAGAGTAATAGTTGTCATTTTTTTGGTTACAATATCCATGATGAATGCAACACATCTTAATAATGGTTTCATTAATTTAGCGATCATGGTATTTGTACCGTGTATGTTGGTTAAAATATATTCTCTCCATTTTGTTTTAATTGATATAGTATTTTATTTTTTTTAGATTCAAATTATATAAACTTTGACTAATATTCTAAGATTTATTTCTTTTAGAGTTGAACGATATGAATTTTGACTAACATTTTAAGTGTATTTTTTCATCATATTGATATGAAAAAAATGCAACTTAAAAAATTAGTGAAGTTAACTCTAGAAAATGAAAACTCATTATAACAACTAAAAAGGAAGAGTTTATACCGACACATTTGCCCTTTAATTCCATTGTCAATAGTTTTTTTCATTTGGTTAAGATAATATCACGAGCAACTCAATAAATTACTTTATCAATAAAGAAAAACCTAAAATAAACAAACAATTTAGGCAGAGTCCTTAATTATGAAGTTTGTTATTTAGCCAAATGCCACATAAATCTAAATTATTCAGTTCAATAAATTAAATACAGATGATTATGCCAAAAAAATAGTAAAATATATATATTGAATATCATTTTCATATATATATATATATGATGGGCTTAATTTGACTAATTGGTTATCTTCCAAAAAAAAACTATTTGTGTACGTTGCAATTGATTAGTTGGCTAACTATTTCTAAATCTTGTTTTACGTGTTGAAATAACTTTATTAAATCAATATATGTTAAATTAAAGTCATGGCTCTTTCATTGGTTTGGTTGGTAACCCTCCTAAACCAATTAGTAATCTCAATATCTCATATAATGCATGAAGTCAAAATCATGCTTAATTCCTCCTTTTATTTAATGCTCCATAATTTATTTGGTCACACACTTCTTTTTCATGTATGTGAGAAGGAAAGGAGGACGATGTGCATTGAACTCATACATATTGTGTGAAAGAGTACTCTCGTAATATCACAAGATTATTAGTGCTGATGAGGAAAATAGTTTAAGATTAATTACTTTATCGAAATATTCTAATTTTCTATTGTATCTTATAGAATTTGATTTTACTTTGTAGGATGAATATATTGTTACAGAGTTGATTTTTTCAACTCAATTTATAAAGTCCAAAAATTAGAAATAATAGCTAGGTTTATTTTGGTGTGTGTGTTGTGGAGGCTAAAGTGAGGTAAGTGTTGTGTCGTAATTTGACTATCTCTAGAAAAATCACTTTTTGAAATGTTCTAAGTATAAAACAATTTGAGAAAAGTACTTAGAAAGAGTCGCCACTTAATTTTTTAAAGAAATTAAGAAAAACTTATAATTTTCAAAGATTTAAACAGAAAAAAATCATTTGAAAATACCAAAGAGGGTTCGGGGTTCAATTTACACTTCGAGAAGGGTTTAAGCATTCGAAGTGTCCGCTAACATGCGGTTGACCTGCGACTTGACTTAAAATATATTTGACTATTTTTAGAAAAAATAAAGATTTAAAATAATTATAAATATTTGGTTAACTTTGAGAAAAATAGTTAAATTAAATGACACATTTTTTAATTTTATTTTTTAGAGAAGGGAATCCAAAATGAAACAATTGAATTAAATTGCAAATGATTAGAATGTTAAAAAATAGATTAATTAGAATTTATTTAATTCATAATAATTTAAACCAATTTAATAAATTAAAACGTGAAAATCATTTTAAATTAATCGACTAACCTTTTGAGAAAATGACTTAAGTAAGTGTATATTTTTGTTTTATTGATTGAAAAAAGTTGACTTAACATTTTCCAAGTTTATTTGAGAAAAATGCTTTAACTTGAAGACAATTTTAAAATGAGTAAATGTGGTTAAGTTAGAAGCATTAAAAACATATTTAATTTTTTATATTTTATTTTTTATTTTTTAAGAACAAACGTATTAAAAAAAAAAATTTGATAGGCTACTTGATAAATAAAATAGATGAAATAAAAAAGAAGATGTATTAAAACAAACTAACACAAAGAAGTAACTCATCTTTTGGGGAATCTAATTAAGTTAATTAAAAATTATAAAGTTAGAGTTAAATAACAGACAATAAATAATCGCAATTAAATAATTAAAGAGTAAGAGAGAAGTTGAATTTGGGCCTCCTTTTGGGCCAAATTTGTTGAATTTTTTGGGTTTTAACCCAATCCCGTTTTTGGTATACGGCGGATGTATATCAGTGTATATGAGCGTATATATTAGCTCTTTTCAGGTATTTCTTGCTCCCAAACATATGTATTCCGCCTCAGCCCTGTATTCCTGTGTTTTTGACCTGTATATGAGTGTATACCGATGTATATCAATGTATACAGGCTGTATCTCAGCCTATTTTCAGCTTTTGAGACTTGTTTGCAAATTCCAGCCCCTGTACAGCCCTATTTGGATGACTCGGATGACTCAAAGGAAAGAAAAATTGGGCCCCTATGGCCCGATCATCGAAATGCAACGAGAGGGTGGAAGCCCATGAGGATTCGTATATATTTCACATGCAATAAAAAGGAGCGATAAGAAATTAGACTTGGCATAAACAATAATTAAGTGTGCGATCAATTGAATGTAAGAAAGTAAATATCTAGGATACAAGACAAAACATGATATCATTGACTAAACAAGCAAACTAATTAAGGAAATTTACTACATTTATCAAAAACGAGTATTCACACTACACATTTTTTAATAAAACTAAGTCTCATGGTAGTGCCCTATTGAAGCCATATGCCAAGTTTCATCAACTCATTTTGAATCTATTGCTATGCCAAAATTCATGCTTAATCTAATTAATGTAAGATGGACTAACCAACATGGGTATACTAATTTTAAGAATTGACCCTACAACACTATCTTAATAAGGAGAAAATCTTAAAGAACGGTAACAACAAGGCTTTAACATAATGAATAAGAGCATTAATACTCTTGACAAAATAGCTCTATTCAAATATCCATTATATGCCAATGCAATATTTCAAATGATCAGAGAGTAAAAGAAAATAAATAAAAAAAATAAAAATAAAATCAATAAAGCATCACAATGAACTTGAACATCAATTGATAGAGGTTACACATCCGACGTACATCTAAAGATAAGGAACTGTACTAATCCTAAATTTATTAAAATCAAATTAGGCCATATATATAGTGCTAAGAATATCATTACCTGCATGGTCTTAAATACAAGAGGATGTTTATAGTGTCAACTTTACTAAACCAACCTGTAAAATTGTTGTAGACAAATAGGCTTCCAAATATTTGACCTTTTATCAAGACCATACTCCAACACCAAAAAAAAAAAAACCACATATAGATGTCTTAAGATATATAAAGAGTTAATCATGTGATAGGAATTAGAATAGAGACATAATGTTGATCTTAGATGCACACAGAATGCCTCCTTACTATTCTTGCAACTTAAATTGTATTTACAAACATAACAAGATTAGACAAAACTTCAAATGAGTTCAATGATAAGCAAAGCCAGTGTATAAATTCTAGATCCTGGAACCTCAATCAAACGGTATACCAACAAGTGGGGTAAAATCTTCCATAGTCAAATGGTCCCCTATTAAACACAAGTAGAATGTTCGCTGAATCACGAGTCGAAAAATAACAGTCTATGTTAATTTGAATGGCACGACAATCAATGAAGGGGAAGGAAAATAGTAGTTATGGCTGTATTCAAATTCCTAAATTGTACCATAATGTATTATTGACATAGTAGCAATTTGTCTAACATAATCTGCTATAGCAGTTCCTAAGCTAAAATATGGCGGATAAACTCGATGGAATTCATGAGTAAAGATTCGAGGAAAGAAGTATAAACTCATGAATACGGTAGTAACTAGAATCATGCTAAAATAGTAAACAACCAAGCTTAAGCTTCTTCTAATGCACAAGAACGAGATCAAATTATTTTTGTCGTTGTATGCGGGTACTTTAAATGGAGAGGGATTGCTCGAGTTCTACAACCAAAATCAATCTAAAATAGATATGAACCATCAAATGCATATTTACTTATAAAGAAACATCAACCCAAGGGAAAGCTCAACCAATTATATTCCGTTCTTAATGTTCTTCAAGTCGAGAAAGCATAAAAAAAATAAAAAAAGGAAAAAAACTAACTACTGGAAACTTAGAAAATGAACAAGATTCAAACAATAACTAATATCGAATTGTAATACGAAGGATGAAAAATATCACCTTTCTTGGAGCAGCGACCTAAAACGAACGGGCTGAGGAGGGTAGCGATTCTTCCGCCGAAACACGACTCAAAAAAAACTCGAACGAACAAGACAAAAACAAGCAAGAGCCAAGGCTGATCCGAATAGTTTTAACGGTTTTTGGTTTAGATATATTTCTTCCTTTTAACCTCTTTTTTCTTCCCTTCCTTAATATGTTCTTCCCCAAGCTTTTTATAGAGGAGGTATTAGGGTCGAATTGGGGGGATTTTAGAGGATGAAAATTGGACGAGGGCAAGGGCAGAAACGAGAATTACCATCCGATCTTCGATTCAATTTTTTCCCAAAAACCAAAGAACTGCTGCTTGTACAAGATTTCAATCAAAATCCCTCAAAATCCGGGTGACAAGATCAAATGGGCGGCTGTTGCAGAGAAAGCTGTGGGAGTTGTTGCTTGTTGACGCGTGAGGGAGAAGAAAACGTGTATTGCTACTGTCTGGTTTACGTGAGCTGCTGGATTTCTGGTGCGTTTCTGGGTTTGCATCGCTGGAGAAGAAGAGTAGCAGGGGCGGTGGGTCCTTTATATTGGAATTGGGTTGGGTGTTGTATGTATTGTTATATTGTTGGGTTCTTTCTTAGTGGGCTGCTGAGTTTCTGAGAAAAATAAGTGGGCTGGGTGATCTGAAAATGTTTTGGGCTGCTAGAAGTTGAAAAATAAAAGGCCCAAAATGGTCTTGCAATTGATTTTAAAGGGAGGTAAAATAGTGGCTAGATTTGCAATAGAACTATAACCGAATGGATTTCAATTGTAGCCAAATTGAACTTAATCGGTGAATTTGATTAAAATTCAAACAAGATGAGTTAATATAAATTAATTAATGAGCTTCTTAATCTCAACGAAATAAATAAAAAATAATAACGAATTTAATTATAAACTAATTAATTCAATTACAAAACTAATTAACTTGAAATTATAGCTATAACTTAAAGCAAATTAATAAAATATTTAACTAAAAATGTAAAATCTTTTGTGATTGCAAAAATATACATACTTATTATTAAAAGTGATAAAATTATTTTTAAAAAAAATAACTTGAAAGTATTTTGAATTTCATAAAATTTATTAAATCAAAACTATAACCATTCCTAATATTTAAAATATAATAATAATAATAATAATAATTTTTTTTTTTTTTTTTTTTTTTGACGATTTTTGAATAATCATAAAATATACTAATTATATACATAATTATGTAAAACATGTACATCATCTCAAATTTATGAAAAGTGACAAACTATTTAAAAGTCTTGCAAACTATATTATTATTATTACTTTTATAAAAATAATTATTTTAAAACTATGGCCATAACTAAAATAACGTAACTTAAATAAAATGTGCTTTTCAAATCAACAAAATTAAATAAAATAAAATAATATAAAATAAGAATAATTAAACTAATAAAATAAATAACTTGTACTTTAAACCAAATTAATTTAATTGAATATAAAACAAACTTTTTTTTTTTTTTTTTTTGAGACGATTTTTGAATATTCATAAAATATAATAATTATATACATAATCATGTAAACATATATATTATCTAAAAATTATAAAATAAGTGACAAAACTATTTAAAATAACTTGCAAACTATTTTTGAATTTTATAAAGCCAATTATTTCAAATCGTTTAGAATTTAGGAAGCTCGATGATCAATTTATATTGGGGAGGGTCAAAATTGGGTGTCAACAACTGTCCCTCATTTTACTTGGATTGATGCAAGAAATTCGAGAAAAATGAAACTGACTAATTCAATTTTGACTAAACACATCTTCATCTTTCAGAAAAAGGATTTGGTACGGACTTTAGGAATTATGGCCAAACCCTGGAAGTGGGTTTCCTACATATCTCAGGCTATATGAGAATTCAGGCCAACTAGTAGTTCAATATGCTTGATTTGACGCATGATTATGAAAGAATTCAAAAGCTATTCCGATATCGAATTATGAAAAAAACCGAAATGCCAGGGAATAAGATTTAAGAGAGAATGTCAGAGTACATCCGAGTTTTCAACATTGATCCCGCCTACATATCTCTTAATTCAGGGAATCAGGCTGCTTGTAGTTCGACTCGATCGGTTGAAAGGAAATCTATCATGCAAGATAACCTTTAGTTCTAGAAGAGTGACAAGTAAGTCGAGTATGAAAAAGAGGCTTGCAATCTCTTAGCCATGAATGTGGTGCACTTCACACCCATAAGTAAGAACTTACACGGACATAATTTCAAAGCTCTTGGTGCATTGTCACTCAGATTGGAAAGATACTTCCGGTAGAGACCAAAAATAAAATTTCGAAAGCGAAACTGAAACCGACAAACCTAAGAAAAAACCCACATGCCTTCTGATAGGTGTGTGGTTTGATTGTGGTGGAAGTCGCTCCTCAGCTCGCATCCTAAGAGTTTGACACCCCTCTTTGGACTATGTCCCAGTTCGCTGCTAAGAAAAAGTTCCACGTTGTGCTGCATCCTAATTGATGTCGTCCGCACCTGTAGTTTGTTTTGAGAATTCATCCTCTTGGATGCTCTCGACAAAGACTGAGATAAAACTCATTAGCATAAAAATGCAATTCAAATGGGAGACTGTGTCTTTTACCGTGTTGACACTTAATTGTTCTCCTTGATCATTTGACATTAATTTTATCGGATTTAACGTGAAGCAAATAAAGCTTGTGTCTCATATTTGCAATATAATCTTCAATGTACTCTTCCTTTGAATGTCAAAGCAATAAAATAAGCTGATCTAATATATTGACGGTTCTCTTGATCTCGTCTTTGCAAAGAAAAATGATGCAATTGATGTTGATTCTCTTTTGATGAGCGAATCTTTCTCGCGATGCGTGAATCTTTTTACTGCGATCCATGAATCTTCTCTTGAGATGCACGAATCTCTTTATCTTGGCATGCGTGACTTCTCTGCGATGCATGACTTTTTCTCTTGCTATGCATGATCTTTTCTCGCGATGCATGAATTTTTTCTCTTGCTATGCATAATCTCTCCCCGCAATGCATGAATCCTTTTCTCTTGCAATGCATGATCTTTTCTCGCGATGCATGAATTATTTCTCTTGCTATGCATGATCTTTTCCCGCTATGCATGAATCATTTTCTCCTGCAATGCATGAATCTTCTTCCGCTATGCATGAATCATTTTCTCCAGCAATGCATGAATCTCTTTCCCGCGATGCATGACTTTCTCTTGCTATGCATGATTTCTTTTCTCGCGATGCATGACTTTTCTCTCGCAATGCATGACTTTTTCTCCTGCAATGCATGAATCTTCTTCCGCTATGCATGAATCATTTTCTCCAGCAATGCATGAATCTCTTTCCCGCGATGCATGACTTTCTCTTGCTATGCATGATTTCTTTTCTCGCGATGCATGACTTCTTTCTCGCGATGCATGACTTTTCTCTCGCAATGCATGACTCTTTTTTTTCGCAATGTATGAATCTTTTCTTGCAATGATGCCATCCCTGGTACCGAATGAAGATAATGCTTCACCAGACAACACAGGTGATCTTTCGAGTATCTTTTGGGTGGCGATGTCGTATGAATCGACAATACAATAAAAATGACCCTCGGAGTAGTGGTATCACCTCATTTGAAAATATGATGTAAATGACTCTCCGGGAAGTGGTGTTGTCTCATTCGACAATATAAATAAAAATAACCCTCGGAGTAAGAATATTATAATGCAGATAAATATCTTCCAGGTATCTTTAGTTGCTGGAAAATAATAATATAATTTCTCTCTTCGAGGTTTTTATTTGTCACCACTCTGAACATAATCGTATGTCCATTACGGATTTCGCCTTGTTGGAAATTTTGAATAAAATATTTCCTGCATCCACCAATAAAATTGTCAACTTTGGGGGAGCTCCTCGTCCTTTTGACTTCTCCATATGCATTGAATGGAGGAATATGTAGATTTTGAGGTAAACCTATAAACTGCATCCACAGAAAAAATTGTTAGTTTAAAATGAACTGATCTGTGTCGATCTCTTCGGTTGTCTGCTCCTTGTCTTGCTATCTCCGGTTGATTTCTCCAATCTCCCGCTTCTTGATAGATAGACAAAATATTTTTATGCAAAAATAATCAAAACATGAAGGAAAAGTTTTTAAGGAAAATAGATTTTCAAAAGTAATGTTTGGAAAAAGTCACTGCCAAGTATCATGTCAGGTCAAGTTTAATGAACGTCATTCGGAGTTGGTGTTTTGAGATCTGTCTGATCACTTGTTGGGAAGTATTCAAAGTCATTCCAAACTCCCGATGAACCTTATTGAAATTTTTTGAGGTCCTCCTCAAAAATTTCTGTCCCAGTTAATTGTCTCAGCGTATCTCGAGTTGTCGGTGAGCAAATCACGGAACTTTTGAGATCCTCTCAAAAATTCTGTCCCAGTTGCAAATTTAAGTTATCTTCAGTCTCGACTTTGTTGGAGAGATCCTCTTCTCGAGAATTTTTGAGTCCCTCTCAAAAATTCTGTCCCAGTTTCTATTGTAAAGGAATAATAGAAATCTTACGAGAGATATGACCGAGCCCTTGTGGCGGCTACGTATCCCGTTGAGGCAGGAATCAGGTCAAACGTAGTTCCCCCTTTGAGATTGACAAAATAAGAAATTTACAAAGAAATCAACCGAGGCCGACATAGGCCGCCTACGTATCTCATTCTCGAGAATTCAGGTCGAACGTAGTTCAAATACAAGGAAATATTAAAAGGGATAAAGGGGTGACCGAGGCCGACATAGGCCGCCTACGTATCTCATTCTTGAGAATTCAGGTCAGACGTAGTTCATTACGAGTGAATAAAATTCTAAACAAAGAAATTACAAGAAAATAACACGATTACAAGGGAATGACAGAAATACAAATTGAAACTTCACACGTAGTATCTCTTGACAAAGATTCGAATTGATTGGTTTCGGCCATTCGGTGCCATCCATCTCCGACAGACCAAGGCACCTCCGGATAATACTTTGCGAACCATGTAGGGTCCTTGCCAATTTGGTGCAAATTTTCCTTTATATTCATCCCGATGAGGAAAATGCGCTTAAGAACCAACTGACCAACTTCAAATGTTCTGGCTCTTACTTTCTTGTGAAAAGCACGAATCATTCTCTGTCGATACAGTTGACCATGACAAACGGCAACCATTCTCTTCTCATCAATCAAGGTTAGTTGATCAATCCGCTTGCGAACCCATTCAGCATCACTCAATTCCGCCTCACGGATAATTCTCAATGAAGGTATTTCAACTTCTGCAGGTATAACTGCCTCTGTTCCATATACTAGCAAATATGGAGTAGCTCCAACTGATGTTCTGACAAATGCCGGTAACCCAACAAAGCATATGGCAACATCTCATGCCAACCTCTCGCGATTATCAATCATTTTTCTCAAAATCTTCTTTATGTTCTTGTTGGCAGCTTCTACGGCTCCATTCATTTGAGGACGATAGGCGGTCGAATTTCGGTGGGTAATCTTGAATTGTTCACATATCTCTCTCATCAAGTGACTATTTAGATTTGCTCCATTATCAGTAATGATAGATTCTGGTACTCCAAATCTACATATCAAATTATTGCGAACAAAATCAGCTACAACTTTCTTGGTCACCGACTTATACGAAGCTGCTTCCACCCACTTGGTGCAGTAGTCAATGGCAACCAAAATGAATCTCGTGTCCGTTAGAGGCGGCTGGCTCTATTGGACCAATGACATCCATGCCCTGCTACAAATGGCCAAGGTGAACTCATAGCATTGAGTTCATGAGGCGACACTCGAATTAAATCACCATGCACTCCGACATTTATGACATTTCGCACAAACTTACAACAATCGTGTTCCATAGTCATCCAAAATAGCCGCTCGAAGGATCTTCCTCGCTAAAGTGAGCCCATTCATGTGAGTACCACAAACTCCGGTATGTATGTTCCTCCGAAGCTTTGCGGCTTCATTAGCATCAACGCATCTCGAGAAGACCTAAATCTGAGTCCTCCTCAGAAAGGATCTCTCCACTTGCAAAGAAATTGAGGGCCATACGGCGTATCGATTTCTTCTGGTTGAACGTTGCATTCTCAGGATAAGTCCCGTCCTCTAAATACTTTTTGATGTCAAAATACCAAGGCAAACCGTCTGACTCCATTTCAACATGTGAACAATGGACAGGCTGCTCTTTTACCTCTATATCCAAGGGATCAATATAACTTGTATCCGGATGTTTGATCATCGAGGCAATGGTGGCCAGAGCATCGGCCAACTCATTTTGTGTCCTGGGAGTATGTCTGAACTCAATCTTGCGAAATCTCTTGCACAACTTCTGTACATACTGCACGTACGGTGTGATTTTTGGGTTCTTCACGGCCCATTCTCCTTGAACTTGATGAATCGCAAGTCCGAGTCTCCAATAACTAGAAGCTCATGAATGTTCATGTCAATTGCCATCTTTAAACCAAGGATGCAAGCTTCATACTCACCATGTTGTTGGTGCAATTAAATCGGAGTTTAGCCGCCATAGGATAATGTTGACCGATTCGACACTAAGATCAAGCCCGATACCTTTCCCTTGGTGATTTGCCGCTCCATCAAAGAATACTCTCCAACCAGATATGCTTCGAAATATCTTCACCCACAAATGCTACTTCTTCATCGGGAAAATAAGTCTTGAGCGGTTCATACTCTTCATCAACCGGATTCTCCGCAAGATGATCGCCCAAGGCTTGTGCTTTTATCGCCTTTTGTGTCACATACACAATGTCAAACTCACTCAAAAGCATTTGCCATTTAGCCAACTTCCCGGTCGGCATTGCTTTCTGAAAAATATACTTCAACGGATCCATCCTGGAGATAAGGTACGTGGTATAAGAAGACAAATAATGTCTCAACTTTTGAGCGATCCAAGTCAAAGCACAACATGTTCTCTCTAAAAGAGTATAACGAGCCTCATATGGAGTGAACTTTTTACTTAAGTAATAAATGGCTCGCTCCTTCTTCCCGGTCTCATCATGTTGACCAAGCACACATCCCAATGCGTTATCCGAGATTGACAAATATAGCAATAATGGACTCCCTTCTCGTGGAGGGACCAACACCGGTGGATTGGACAAATAGTCTTTGATGGCATCAAAAGCAACTTGACATTCTCCGGTCCACTTGGTTGAGGCATCTTTTTCAATAACTTAAAAATGGGCTCACACACCACGGTGGATTGAGCTATGAACCGGCTGATGTAGTTTAACCTTCCTAGAAAACTCATCACTTCCTTCTTTGTCTTCGGAGGAGGTAATTCCTGGATCGCCTTGATCTTGGAAGGGTCAAGCTCAATGCCCCTCGCCGACTATAAATCCCAACAACTTGCCACCCGGCACCCCAAAAGCACATTTAGCGGGATTTAACTTCAAATTGTACCGACGAAGACGATCAAAGAAATTTCTCAAGTGAGTCAAGTGATTCGAACTCTCGCGGGACTTGATTATGACATCATCCACATACACTTCGATCTCTTTATGAATCATATCGTGAAAAATGGTTGTCATGGCCCTCATATAAGTAGCACCGGCATTTTTGAGACCAAATGGCATCACCCGATAATGATATACACCCCAAGGCGTAATGAAAGATGTCTTCTCGCATCTTCTTCATCCATCGTGATTCGGTGATAACCCGCATAACAATCCACAAATGATCGCATCTCGTGCTTAGCACAAGCTTATCAATGAATGTGAATGTTTGGCAATGGGAAATTATCTTTCGGGCTAGCTTTGTTGAGATCTCTCGTAATCAACACAAATTCTAATTTTTCCGTCTTTCTTGGCAACCTAACAACATTAGCTAACCAAGTCTGATATCGCGTCACCTCGACTACTGGGACTCGATCTCGCTTGGTAATCTCCTCTTTGATCTTCAAACTCAACTCAGCTTGAACTTTCGAGTCTTTTGTTTTACCGGACCAAAACTGGATTAATCGGCAACTTGTGGGACACCATATTCGTACTCAGCCCCGACATATCTTCGTAAGACCAGTGCAAACACATCAATGTACTCTCTCGAGCAAATGGACCAGTCTCCTCCTTGAGCTTCGCCGGATGGACACCGATTCTCACTTCTTTAACACATTCCTCATCTCCGAGATTCACGCTTTGGTTTCATCAAGATTTGGCTTATGTTGATTCTCGAATTGTCGAAAATCTTTGGCAATATGTTCGGGTACCTCATTTTCTTCTTCATATTCCTTGCACTCATCATCATCTTCGGCCTCATTTTGTTCATTCGGTTCATGACATGACATGACATTGGCAGTTTTAAATTAATATTACCAAATTTTTGATGAGCGGGAAATCGTGAGTGGTATGGAGGTCCGGCCCGCACTCGCTCCTCGTGTTCTCGCATCACGGATGCCCGATGTCCTAGCTTCTTCTTGGATGACCGCATCAATCTCCTCAAAAGGTCCAAGATTCCTTCCCGAGACCATCATCATTGACACATCCTTTCACCGGGAATGACCGGTACAGATGAGGAATTGGTCTGGCCAATGCTTGATCAACATTCTTGTTTTTCATCTCGATTCGTCATCTGTTGGGACATATCCCAAACCGAACTTTTGCTCCTTTAGCTGGGATCCGAATAGGCTCGATAATTCCTTGAAAGTGTTTCCCCAATCCGCATCCCGGTTCGAAACCATTCTCAGAGCATGACAAAGAGCAATCATCTTGTATACGGTTGGCATAGGAGGTTGCAGAGCCAAATCATCACCGGTGGCATTTACCACTCCACCGTGTAAAAATCACAACCTCGAGAGATATCATCAATGATCGGTGCATACCCATTGGAATGGCTCCCTTCACCATAAATGACCACCGGTCCTTCCAAACAAAATTCAACAGTTGGTGAAGGGTAGACGGCACACCCAACTACGTGGATAAATGGTCTTCCTAGAAGCAAATTGTAGCGGTATTGATGTCCAACACCCGAAACTCCACATTGAATTCTCGCAGCCCCATCTCGAACAACCAAATTTACTCGCCCTATCGTGTCTCTCTCGCACTCCATCGAAAGCTCTCACATTGACCCGGTTTTGTTGAACCTTTCCTAAGTCAAATTTCACCGCTGAGAGTCGAAAGCGACATATGTTGAGACCGGACCCATCGTCGACCAAAACACGATTTATAACTTTGTCCCTAACTTGATGGTGACGTGCGTGAGCTTTGTTGTGCATCTTCCCTTCAAAAGGCAACTCTTCGTCGCAAAACTAATTCGGTGTCCTCGAATGACCCGGTTTATCATGGCCGCTAGATTGTCGCCGTTAGTACCCACAGCACATGTTGTCATCCAAAGCTTTCATCAAAGCTTGTCTATGCAACTGCGAACTCATCAATAAAGCCCACACAGTAAATCTGAGCCTGCCTTTCTCTAGATGTTTTACAATCGAATAATCTTTCTGCTTGCATTTTTCCCGTAACTCTCGCCTTCCGCCTCACTAATCGGCCTTTTTCCTTGGTCCTTCTTCCGCACACCCTGGATCGCCTTTTTCGGTGTGTAGCATCCGCCAGATCTGGTCATACCCCGGGTAACACCTGCTTTCAATCACAAACTTTGGTCGGGCAAGAGTTTCTCGTGGCACCAAGGCAACAACCTTCTCGGGTGTCGAATCACAAACTCCTTCTTCTCCCTAATGCTCAACGAGGCCACGTACCTTTCTAGTTCATCAGAACAATCGAAACTATTGCCTTTGTCGCGCACCACCGTCATCCGTCTCTATCATATTGATAGTGACGTCTCCATGATTTGGCAAAGGATTACCGGAATGTTGGCACAGTTGGGTCCGACATTTCGGTAGTGATGAGATGGGGTCTGGTAAACTGAAGGGGGAATATTTTGATAACTGGGATGAGGGGTATTTTGGTAATTGGGATGAGGGGTATTTTGGTGATTGGGATGAGGGGTATTTTGCAATCGCATATGCATAACAAGCCGGAATGAACTCCGTGAAGGTCGTGAACGACCTTGGTATGATGAGAATTTCCTTGGGGTCTTCTTCCCCCATAAGAGATAGATGACACATCCTCCCTTTTTTTTTTTGAACAAGCCCGAAGATCCGGCGAGGCAAAGAACACGGGCAATTTTTCCAGCTTCAATCCATCTTCGATAGTCTCATCTACCTTGACTATCTCGGCAAATTTTGCTCCAACGAGCAACATGATTCTCGTCATAATATTCTGCTCTTGCACCCGCACAAACACTTCGACGATTTCCTTTTTCCGACATAGGAGGTCTAACTCTAGCCGCCCCTTTCGCCATCTATATGCAAATTCTCTCGTAATTTCTGGCCGACTTCGCATCATCTTCTCCAAGGTGTAACGGTCAGAAGGATCTCCACATCAGAGGCGAATCGTTCGATGAAGTCCTTAGCTGGGAGCATTCCAACAAGACCACCGTCTTGTTTCATGAGACGTAAACCACTCTGAGCCTCTCCGTCAAACTTCGGCTAAAGAGCCGCATTAACAAAGCTTCGTCTCTCCCAACTCCCACAAGTTGGTCACAGTAGGGCCTCAAGTGGGCTAAGGGTTCCCCGTTCCTCCGAAGATGTCGAATTTCGGCACCTTGAACCCTTCCGGGAGGTCCAAATTCGGATGAATGCACAGGTCTTCGTAACTCAACCTGGCGACCTCAGGAATGCAGTTCAATTCTTTCATGGCCTTTCTAATTTCTTCCTTCATATCTATCTTGGTGGTCTCTTCCTTTGACCTCCATTCTCTCTCCCTTTCCTCATAGTGGTCGAGCTCAGAACAATTGGCGTAAGGCTCATTGGGGACTGGGATTTGGAAAGTTGCTTTCTGAGGTAGGGGTAGAGCAATGGAGGGACTTTGGGCATTTTGAGTGGCTTGGTAATTTTGAGGGAAAGTCTGGGGGTTGGTATGTTGATTTTGGTGATGGAGGGAAATGTGCGGGCGGTTAACATTTTGGCTTTGAGGGGGTAGGCTAGTTTGGTGGTTTGCATTGGGGGAAGGGAGTGGTGCTTGGGGGTTGGTATTTTGAGGAAGGGGTGGTGTTGGATAAGAGACGAGGCGTAGTGTGGGGTTTGGGTGGTAAGGTCAATGATGGAGGGATTACGAGCGTGACTTAAGGGTGGGTTCTCGAGCTTGTTCCATATTAGGAGAGGGAATTTGAGTTGGAGGTCTTCCGTCTGGTTGAGTGTTAACAGCAAAAATCGGAGGAGGCAAATCGTGATTTCTCTGCATCTCGACCCTCATCTCAGCAATTTGTTGCATCAATTGTAGAATCAGTTCATTTTGATCAGCAAGGGCGGGTTGAGCCACCACGACATCAGTAAGACTGATTTCTTCGTTGTTATCACCCATTGTTGCTTTTCCCTTTTGTGAACTTTGATTGGGGAAGGAATCTATAGGACCTTTAGATCTAGTGAAATAAGGATGATCAGCCAGCTTATCAACACGCACTCGCTTCTAACTATCTGTTGAGAAAAACAACTCAAAGGCAAATCTGTTAGTTTTGATTCAGCACAAATAATGCAAAATATCACATAGAAAGTAGATAAACACATAAAAGTTGCTTTGTTTGAGAACACGCTAACCCACGAATAATAGGGACTGACTTTTGAACAAGCAGAAATTTGCTAGTTTTTTTTTTTTTTTTTTTTTTTTTTGGGAAACTCAGAAAGGTTAAATTGCGTTGAGCTAAGGTCTTCTTGGTGCATCTCTGGGCATTTGTTGATCTTAACTCAATATTTCCTTGTATAATAAAGGGGAAGAGAAGATTTTTAAAAGATAGGGGCCGGGCCTTGAAAGGCTGCCTACGTATCTCCCAAGGAGAATTCAGGCCCTACGTAGTTCCAATACAAAAGGAAATTTCATTTTCATTCATTCATTTCTTGCAGATTATAAGGAAAGTGGAAAGCAGACAATAAAGCTCTTAAAAGATAAAATGTGCCTCCACTCAGGCCATTCTTTTTCTGATTGTCGCATTAATCATGGGGGGTAAACTCATATGTTTCAAGGGTGGTTTTCTCATTCCCTTCATTCCGCCGCCCCTGAAGAGGAGGCCTATAGACAATTTCCTCCCGCATCTTCTTCAAAGTAGCTTCGGTGTCTAACGCCTTTGGGATCACCGTTGGTGACCTCTTGGCCAAGAAAGAGTGTTTTCCACGTGGCTTCGAAGCATCACTACTATCTCTTTGAGGGCATCGCGCTTCTTCCGTACATGCCAGCTTGTCTCTTCATCTATAACAAAGCACATTTTGTCATCTTCGCCGCCAATTCCACGTCTAGTGCCGCATTTGTTGTTCGTGCGATTGCGGTGGCAAACTCCACTTCTATTCTCCTTTTTCTCGGTTTCTTGGATCTCTTGTCTCGAGTCGCCGTAATTTCATCCTCAAATCCTCCTCGCTAGCTCTATGTCGATACTTTTTCCTTTTTCCATCTTAGCTGCAATTTTACCTTTCATGAGATGATAGAGTAGTGGCTTAAGATTTGATAGTAGGATTTTATTTCTGACTGAGAAACTTAAGACTCGAGAAATTTTGGTCGGACATTTTAGTAGTGACTTGTATTTAGCATTGTAGAGATTTTCAGAAATTTTTGAAAAGGAGTGGGCTAAAGATGTCCTCATTCAAAGCAACGTACCACATAAACAGTTAAAGCACACAAGTAAACAGACAAATATCGCGTCCTAAATATGCATGTGACCCTTTTGTGCCAAGTGTAGGCCTAGCGAATTGAAGGATGTATTGCGCCATTTAAAACAAATTGTTGCACCCCTAAAACAGAATTCATAAACAATAGAGAATTCATTACAAAGTTAAGCAAATGGATACATCTTTTAGGGAAGGGATAAGCTGCAAATACAAAAACATCAATCCCACGCAGGGGAATAAGATAACTAAAATGCTGAAGGACCTGCTCCTCCTCTTGCTTTTTCCACTTCTTCACGAATGAGAAACTTGCTGGTTATCACATGCGGCTCAAATAACACAAACTTTGGATGACATTGACACGCCCTGGAGGGTGTTAAGCTGATCATCCAAGTTCAAGTCCAAACGTATCAGGCAGGATCTCGCGTCAACTAACTCTTGCGTGGCAAAGGCTAATGCCCTTTGGCTTTCATATTCTCTATGCTGGAATTCTTGTTCCCTACGCAGTATTCTTGCTCCCTACGTTGAAACTCTTGCTCTCTTCGGTCCCATTCCTGCGCCGAAAATGGTAGGCTTGGATTTGGAGCCTTACCTGGACATCTTCAATCTGGCCGACCCGTGCGTGGCGTTGGGTCATGTACCACGCAGATCATTCTCGCAACCATTTTTTATATTCATCCACATACCCTAGCTTCATATCTATTTTCGCCATGCTCTTTTTAGGTTGACCCGTCCTGCACCATTCTTGACAAATATCCTTGGCGTGCGGTATCTTGTCACACCCGTTATAGTCAAAGACGTAGCGGCTAGTGTCTCCTTTGAAAGGTAGAATTTGTCTTCGCCGAATTGCCGCATTACCCGTTTAGGATTGTAAGGTCGTACCTCTAATACCAGGAAGGATTAGGAAAGGACACTTAGCCCCCGAATAGCTATTTTCTCGACATGAAATCTTGAAACATCCATTGCACGTCTTCCTTTTTATGTCATGGAAGACTTTGGCCCACGATTCCCTAGTATTGTGGATCTTGAACCCGTTGTTGCTCAAATGGAACTCATAATGGTCGAGGCGGCTTTCTTTTGTGGTTCGGCCACTTTCGTTTCGAGTCTCGTATGTCTTCACCGGATGTTTAGACATCCACCACCGTAGCAAAATATTACAACCTTGAAAAAATGGAAACCCGTTTTGCATTGACCCAAAGATCGGTAGATGTCGGCCGAATGATCGGGGCTAGGTTGAAGTATTTCTTAACTTGTCCTTTCTTACCAACACCTCGAAGATGGCGTATGTAACCATGACAACCCGAGTATCAATTTCATTCCCTTCGCCTTGAGGAAATACCATCGTCCCTAAGAGGCATACAAAGAATGCTAAGGTTTGAGTTTGACTCCAACTACTGCGACCCGAAACTCATTTGGAAAATTCTTATAATAGTTCTCGTGTCCCCACCGTTCGTAGAATTTTCGAAAACGGAATACTCGGGTGTCTAGCCGCCCGCATTTACTAGTAACAACATGTTCTTCAGTTCTGTGCTGGTCGGCTTATCTGGTAACAAAATGTGGTGATCTGGATGATTTTTCCTTTTCTGGCACGTTCCGACGTTGTCTAGGCAATCTTTGATTTCTTCGACAGTTGGTGTCATTTCGACATCTCCAAAGCGGAACACCATCCTTTCATCATCCCAAAATCGAGTGACCACCTCAATGAACTTGGGCCAAACTTTGAGATTCATTATCGATGGAAGGTTACCCAAGTGAATGGAAAGTTCCCTTTTCTGATATGCATTGAGATTGCTCCACCATACACGGAGAAGGCTCGGCGTCTCGGTGATCATTTTGAAACTCAAGTGTTGCTTGGCCATCTATAAAAACATATAAATAATTAGATACCCCCCAAACCCAAGACACAACAATTTGTCAAATAACGCATACATCCTTCAAGCACGTAAGTATGAAGGTCCGTTCGGGCCGTGGGCCCTTTGGACTCAAGGTGGTTTTTTTCTAATGGGCCCAACACGCCTTGGGTATTGGGTCATCTTAGGCCAATGCGCTAAATTTCGGGATTGAGTTTGGCTCTATGCTAGTCTTGACTAAGAGTGGGCTTTGTTTATAGTGGATAGGTGACCCAAGCGGACTACTTGGGCTGGGACAATTAACGACCGTTGACTATCCAGTAGCCAACTACATTCGTCAGGGTGCCCCGAGAAAAAATTTGGTTAACGAACGATCACGCCCGCATAATCGTCCTTAAGTGAAAAGAAAAAGAAAATGTCATTTGACGGAATAAATGATATGCATGCAATGACAAACTTGATATCACAATTTAAGCAAATAAGGCGCATATGAGGTAAAACAATTCAACAAATATTAGCAAATAGTCAAAGAGAGTCAAGTCATTATGGTTAGAACCTAATTGAATCCCCAGCAGAGTCGCCATTTCTGTTGTGTCGTAATTTGACTATCTCTAGAAAAATCACTTTTTGAAATGTTCTAAGTATAAAACAATTTGAGAAAAGTACTTAGAAAGAGTCGCCACTTAATTTTTTAAAGAAATTAAGAAAAACTTATACTTTTCAAAGATTTAAACAGAAAAAATCATTTGAAAATACTAAAGAGGGTTCAGGGTTCAATTTACACTTCGAGAAGGGTTTAAGCATTCGAAGTGTCCGCTAACATGCGGTTGACCTCCGACTTGACTAAAAATATATTTGACTATTTTTAGAAAAAATAAAGATTTAAAATAATTATAAATATTTGGTTAACTTTGAGAAAAATAGTTAAATTAAATGACACATTTTTTAATTTTATTTTTTAGAGAAGGGAATCCAAAATGAAACAATTGAATTAAATTGCAAATGATTAGAATGTTAAAAAATAGATTAATTAGAATTTATTTAATTCATAATAATTTAAACCAATTTAATAAATTAAAACGTGAAAATCATTTTAAATTAATCGACTAACCTTTTTGAGAAAATGACTTAAGTAAGTGTATATTTTTTGTTTTATTGATTGAAAAAGTTGACTTAACATTTTCCAAGTTTATTTGAGAAAAATGCTTTAACTTGAAGACAATTTTAAAATGAGTAAATGTGGTTAAGTTAGAAGCATTAAAAAAACATATTTAATTTTTTATATTTTATTTTTTATTTTTTAAGAACAAACGTATTAAAAAAATAAATTTGATAGGCTACTTGATAAATAAAATAGATGAAATAAAAAAGAAGATGTATTAAAACAAACTAACACAAAGAAGTAACTCATCTTTTGGGGAATCTAATTAAGTTAATTAAAAATTATAAAGTTAGAGTTAAATAACAGACAATAAATAATCGCAATTAAATAATTAAAGAGTAAGAGAGAAGTTGAATTTGGGCCTCCTTTTGGGCCAAATTTGTTGAATTTTTTGGGTTTTAACCCAATCCCGTTTTTGGTATACGGCGGATGTATATCAGTGTATATGAGCGTATATATTAGCTCTTTTCAGGTATTTCTTGCTCCCAAACATATGTATTCCGCCTCAGCCCTGTATTCCTGTGTTTTTGACCTGTATATGAGTGTATACCGATGTATATCAATGTATACAGGCTGTATCTCAGCCTATTTTCAGCTTTTGAGACTTGTTTGCAAATTCCAGCCCCGTACAGCCCTATTTGGATGACTCGGATGACTCAAAGGAAAGAAAAATTGGGCCCCTATGGCCCGATCATCGAAATGCAACGAGAGGGTGGAAGCCCATGAGGATTCGTATATATTTCACATGCAATAAAAAGGAGCGATAAGAAATTAGACTTGGCATAAACAATAATTAAGTGTGCGATCAATTGAATGTAAGAAAGTAAATATCTAGGATACAAGACAAAACATGATATCATTGACTAAACAAGCAAACTAATTAAGGAAATTTACTACATTTATCAAAAACGAGTATTCACACTACACATTTTTTAATAAAACTAAGTCTCATGGTAGTGCCCTATTGAAGCCATATGCCAAGTTTCATCAACTCATTTTGAATCTATTGCTATGCCAAAATTCATGCTTAATCTAATTAATGTAAGATGGACTAACCAACATGGGTATACTAATTTTAAGAATTGACCCTACAACACTATCTTAATAAGGAGAAAATCTTAAAGAACGGTAACAACAAGGCTTTAACATAATGAATAAGAGCATTAATACTCTTGACAAAATAGCTCTATTCAAATATCCATTATATGCCAATGCAATATTTCAAATGATCGTAGAGTAAAAGAAAATAAATAAAAAAAAATAAAAATAAAATCAATAAAGCATCACAATGAACTTGAACATCAATTGATAGAGGTTACACATCCGACGTACATCTAAAGATAAGGAACTCGTACTAATCCTAAATTTATTAAAATCAAATTAGGCCATATATATAGTGCTAAGAATATCATTACCTGCATGGTCTTAAATACAAGAGGATGTTTATAGTGTCAACTTTACTAAACCAACCTCAGAAAATTGTTGTAGACAAATAGGCTTCCAAATATTTGACCTTTTATCAAGACCATACTCCAACACCAAAAAAAAAAAAATCACATATAGATGTCTTAAGATATATAAAGAGTTAATCATGTGATAGGAATTAGAATAGAGACATAATGTTGATCTTAGATGCACACGAGAATGCCTCCTTACTATTCTTGCAACTTAAATTGTATTTACAAACATAACAAGATTAGACAAAACTTCAAATGAGTTCAATGATAAGCAAAGCCGGTGTATAAATTCTAGATCCCGGAACCTCAATCAAACGGTATACCAACAAGTGGGGTAAAATCTTCCATAGTCAAATGGTCCCCTATTAAACACAAGTAGAATGTTCAATTTGTAATCACGAGTCGAAAAATAACAGTCTATGTTAATTTGAATGGCACGACAATCAATGAAGGGGAAGGAAAATAGTAGTTATGGCTGTATTCAAATTCCTAAATTGTACCATAATGTATTATTGACATAGTAGCAATTTGTCTAACATAATCTGCTATAGCAGTTCCTAAGCTAAAATATGGCGGATAAACTCGATGGAATTCATGAGTAAAGATTCGAGGAAAGAAGTATAAACTCATGAATACGGTAGTAACTAGAATCATGCTAAAATAGTAAACAACCAAGCTTAAGCTTCTTCTAATGCACAAGAACGAGATCAAATTATTTTTGTCGTTGTATGCGGGTACTTTAAATGGAGAGGGATTGCTCGAGTTCTACAACCAAAATCAATCTAAAATAGATATGAACCATCAAATGCATATTTACTTATAAAGAAACATCAACCCAAGGGAAAGCTCAACCAATTATATTCCGTTCTTAATGTTCTTCAAGTCGAGAAAGCATAAAAAAAATAAAAAAAAAAAAAAAAAACTAACTACTGGAAACTTAGAAAATGAACAAGATTCAAACAATAACTAATATCGAATTGTAATACGAAGGATGAAAAATATCACCTTTCTTGGAGCAGCGACCTAAAACGAACGGGCTGAGGAGGGTAGCGATTCTTCCGCCGAAACACGACTCCGAAAAAACTCGAACGAACAAGACAAAAACAAGCAAGAGCCAAGGCTGATCCGAATAGTTTTAACGGTTTTTGGTTTAGATATATTTCTTCCTTTTAACCTCTTTTTTCTTCCCTTCCTTAATATGTTCTTCCCCAAGCTTTTTATAGAGGAGGTATTAGGGGTCGAATTGGGGGATTTTAGAGGATGAAAAATGGACGAGGGCAAGGCGTAAACGAGAATTACCATCCGATCTTCGATTCAATTTTTTTCCCAAAACCAAAGAACCTGCCGCTTGTACAAGATTTCAATCAAAATCCCTCAAAATCCGGGTGACAAGATCAAATGGGCGGCCGCATTGCGAGAAAGCCAGGAGTTGTTGCTTGTTGACGCGTGAGGGAGAAGAAAACGTGTATTGCTACCGCCTGGGTTTACGTGAGCCCGGATTTCTCGTGCGTTTCGGGTTTGCATCGAGAAGAAGAAGAGTAGCAGGGGCGGTGGGTCCTTTATATTGGAATTGGGTTGGGTGTTGTATGTATTGTTATATTGTTGGGTTCTTTCTTAGTGGGTCAGCTGAGTTTCGAGAAAAAAAAGTGGGGCAAGGTGATCTAAAAATGTTTTGGGCTGCTAGAAGTTGAAAAATAAAAGGCCCAAAATGGTCTTGCAATTGATTTTAAAGGGAGGTAAAATAGTGGCTAGATTTGCAATAGAACTATAACCGAATGGATTTCAATTGTAGCCAAATTGAACTTAATCGGTGAATTTGATTAAAATTCAAACAAGATGAGTTAATATAAATTAATTAATGAGCTTCTTAATCTCAACGAAATAAATAAAAAATAATAACGAATTTAATTATAAACTAATTAATTCAATTACAAAACTAATTAACTTGAAATTATAGCTATAACTTAAAGCAAATTAATAAAATATTTAACTAAAAATGTAAAATCTTTTGTGATTGCAAAAATATACATACTTATTATTAAAAGTGATAAAATTATTTTAAAAAAAATAACTTGAAAGTATTTTGAATTTCATAAAATTTATTAAATCAAAACTATAACCATTCCTAATATTTAAAATATAATAATAATAATAATAATAATTTTTTTTTTTTTTTTTTTTTTTTGACGATTTTTGAATAATCATAAAATATACTAATTATATACATAATTATGTAAAACATGTACATCATCTCAAATTTATGAAAAGTGACAAACTATTTAAAAGTCTTGCAAACTATATTATTATTATTACTTTTATAAAAATAATTATTTTAAAACTATGGCCATAACTAAAATAACGTAACTTAAATAAAATGTGCTTTTCAAATCAACAAAATTAAATAAAATAAAATAATATAAAATAAGAATAATTAAACTAATAAAATAAATAACTTGTACTTTAAACCAAATTAATTTAATTGAATATAAAACAAACTTTTTTTTTTTTTTTTTTTTTTAGACGATTTTTGAATATTCATAAAATATAATAATTATATACATAATCATGTAAACATATATATTATCTAAAAATTATAAAATAAGTGACAAAACTATTTAAAATAACTTGCAAACTATTTTTGAATTTTATAAAGCCAATTATTTCAAATCGTTTAGAATTTAGGAAGCTCGATGATCAATTTATATTGGGGAGGGTCAAAATTGGGTGTCAACAGTAAGCTTAGGCAAATTGTATTAGGTATGGTTGACCAACTAGTTTAGTTGCATAGGGTGAAATTGAGATTCATTGGAGTAAGTCATCATAATGACAAAGACGATGTTTTATTTTCTATATTTTACTCGGTGTCTGATATTCACGCATTTATTTTGGGGGGATTACTATTAAGATTATTTTTTTCATTTTGGGGGCTTGAATATGAGACTTTTATGATTAAGAGTGGAGGAATCTCAATCATCTAACTACAACTCATGATGGTGCTAAAAATGATGTTATTATATTGGTGATCTTATTTTCTTGATGTTTCACTCAATATTAGATACATGCATTGAAGTCCAACTAATTCAAATTTTCATGATACAAAGCCAATTCCGTGGAATTGGCGTTTAATAATTTATTTTTTTCTGAACTCAAACCTGAGACCTTTATGCGGAGGAATTTTAATCATCCCAAATATGTTGATTATTGATGATCTTCATTGTCCTTTTAGTATGTTAGTATTCAGGTTTATAATAATCTAACTTAAAAGAAATGGAAAATTAATTTAATAGTTTGGCATATGTATGTATAATTAGTTTATAATATATGCATGTATATTAACTATTAGCTATAAATATTTTTGACCATGTAGCCAAATGTATAGTCTCAGTATACATATTTAGTTATATATACATATTTTACAATTACTATACTCATTATACTGAGTTATAAACTTTATCTAAGCTAAGTAAAGATTATACTTATTTAATTTCTGGAAAACTTGTTCAATTTCTTGTGGAGTAGCTATAAGGATAATCAAAATTAATTGTCATGAGAAACTCATAATAAAAGTCGCACAATCAATCACGCAATATAAAAGAAGAAAAAGAGGAATTTTCTCAAATAGCCACTATAATAAACTTAATTATGCTCTATAGCTATAGTTTGCATATTTATGGGCGGTAGCTACAGTTTAAGCTACATCATTTGTATAATTCGTGGGTATATTTGTATAATTCAGTTATTTTTGTATCAAATTGAAATAAAGAATTTATACAATTACAAACATCACAAGTGTAAACAGTTATACAAATTATATTATACAGGTTTCAGATTATATAAAAGTTATACAAATTATATTATACAAATTCCGAATTATACAAACGTGCGAATTATACAAAACTAAAAAGTTAGCCGCTTAATTATAGCTAAAAGCCAGTCGCGAATTGTAATTAAGGCAAACTATAACTATGTTAAGTAATTAACTAGTATATGTTTGCTTATACACGTAATTTTCCCCAATGAAATCCGATAAATACATGAGACATTAGCACTTGCACATTAGGTTTCAACTAATCATGGGCCAAAAATTCACTTGGCCCAAATTCAATAGTTTGTCTAAAGCTGGCCCAAATTGGAACCTTCTAGAGCTGTCTAGCTCATACGGGCTTTGGATTTTAATGATGGGCCGAAAAACATCAAGTTCAACCCATTACTATGTGGGCTACGAGCTAATACGGGTGAATCCCTTTTTAAAAAAGAAATATATTTTTTTTATAATTTTTTTATTCAAATTCTATATTTAAAATTTTAAGATAAATATCTTCACTTCATTTTACTTGACACTCTTCTTTTAAAATATATTATAAAATGGAGGAAGCAAGATTTTAAATTTATTTATTGATACGAAAATATGTTGTCATTATCTTCTGGACGTGCACAAGATAAACACCACTTCAGTGTAATATAATCCACAAACCACATAGGTAAACCCACTACGGTGGAATATACCCCTAAATCACATAAAGTATATGTCTACAAACCGCATAGGTAAATCACACTCTAGTGTAATATAGCCACAAATCATACAAGAAAGGCAAATCGCATTAGATAAGTCTTGTGAAACGAACTCAACCCAAAAAACATGTAAATAAATTTCAAATCTAAAACTCTAATTTGAAAGATCACCTGCTCAACTAACTCGTGATATTAATTGAGTGGTATGTCTTATTGATATTTCTAGTCATAGCGCATTGGTTATAGGTTTTTGTGTCTACAAATGGTCCTACACAAACTTCTGCTTCTACAGCAGAAAACTAAATGAGATTTAGCTTCTCTATGAGGTGATACCATTGTCTTCTTAATTAATACGGGCGGAGCTAGAGTATAACTTACGAGTTCAACTAAAGCTATTATTTTTTATTCAATATAGTTGTATAGGTTTTAAGAATTTCATTTTTTATGTATAAAGGATTTTAAAAGAATTTAAAAAATTGAATTTAAAAACTTTAAATAGTGATTCCATCTCTTGTCATATATATGATTCACAATTATTTAGATGTTTATTCATGAGTGCTTGTAGCAACACTAATGAACTTGGTGGGTGAGGTCTTCTTTAGTAATCGAGTTAAATTATGAAGAAGAATGTTTGAATTATTTGATGGAATGGACAAGCAAATACAATAGAGGAGACGACCTAAAATGTAGATGCTACAATAATTGTATATGTAGTTTTCGAGCATAATTACAATAATGACAATAACAATAAATTCAGTGTATTAATTTGTGAAAAGGACATAGAGTAGTATATTTTAGTGCCTAATTTGTCTTGATTTTCGAATGATGAATAAGAAGAAAAATGGAATAATTGTATTTTGGATAAGTAGCTAGTGAGACTGTTTCAAGTTAATTTCACTAGTTTAGAAGCTAATTACTTAAATATACTCTAGTTTGCAATATTACATATCTTATCAGATTTTGGTGCATCGAGATACGTTCCAATACATCAAGAAACATGTACCTCCGGATACATGGGGTAAAATTTGTTCAAGATACATTTGTATCCAAGTGGATTCACATATATCTGAGATACATAACAAATCTCGCTCGCCTCTCTCCTATCTTGCTCACCACTTTTCTATGTATCTGATATCCCAGATACATGCGAATCACATCAAATACATACATATACATGTATCTCGTATGTATCTAGTGTGATTTGCATGTATCTGAGATGCATAACAAATTAAAATCTCGCTCGCCTCCTTCCTAATAATCTTGCTCACCTCTCTCCCTATTTTAGTGTATCTGGTAGCAGAAATATATGTATTGAAATGTATTTCTCAATATATGATAAGAAATTCTTAATTAATGATAATAATAGTATATATGATAGTGAAGTATGTCGGAAAAGTGATTGTTAAGGAAATGAAGCTGCTTGTTTCTCTAGTTGTAGCATCCATACCACACAATTTATGAATAAATGACATAGTTCCCTTTTAAGTGATTAAGTCTAATTTCCACCACCTTCTAAGACATTCTACTTTCAATATATTAGTGATTCTCAAAGAACTTTGACTACTTTAATTAATTTTAATACTAATACAATTATAGCTACCAATTTAAAGATTAATTTACTAAGATATTCTCCTTATTAAAATGTGTGGGTGTAAATTCTACAATCGTACTATGATATGATAGAATTATTAATTTAATATATGGTGGTCAGTGTTTATTTTGACAATATTAATCATTATTTAAAAATTTAAATGGCGTCCTTTCATAATTCAGTGATCAAATCACTCACCGGTGGAAGAAAAAAAGTTCTCCAAGAATCATGAGGTGGTGCAACTAGTCTATTTGCTCTTTATTTATTATTTCAATAATATAAAATAAATTAATTTTATATTATTGGGGTTCTCGAAAAGTATTATATTCTTTCCATTCAATTTGTTTAACCTATTTAATGAATTTTCTCAAAAGTTATGTCATTTATTTAATTTTCTCTTGTATCTTTTGGGAAAACTGTCACGTCCCGAGCGTACACTCTGGGCGGGACTGGCACTCGAAGACCATTTCTGGCCCCAAGCGAAATCTTGGCCTGACTTACTTAACTCAACGGAAGACTTAAATCAATGAAACAATCTCAAATAATAACTTAAAGAATAATAAGTTGGCCAAAATGGCACTTAAGTCTTAAACAACATCTAAAAGATAAAAAGAAAACATCTGAACTAATAACTATCTGACTGTCTATGAAGTCTCTAAAATACTGAGATGAATGTTGGGACAAACCCCACAACATCCTAATAAATAAAAGACTAAAAACGAATAAAAGAGTCCTCCGAAATGCAAGGAGGCTCACCGCTAACTCTGAGTTGTTCAACTGTATCAACGAGGTGCTGGATGCTAATCCTGGTTACTTGCGTCTGCATCATAATAAGATGTAGGCCAACTGGCATCAATATATTTATTGGAATTGGCTGATAACATTGTTAATTGTACAGTTAGTTAATTAGCTTGTAGCTAATTGTCCACGTGTAAATTAGTTAGTTAGAAGCGTTAGAATCAATTAGCACAACTAAGTAGTTAGTTTGTTAGATTGTTAAAGTGTATATAAATAGCAGTGCATCATTGTATTCATTTTACAGTTTTGAGAAATAAGAATTCTCTTTCAGTTCTCTCGTTTATGGTGTGAGTTTCAATATGGTATCAGAGCTGTGAGTCGAGATTTGATTCAATTGCATAGAATAGGTTTCCGCAATTGTAGATCCTTTGTGGAAGCAGAGGAACGATGACTATTAGAGAATCAGTATCGATTGGAACTGCGTCTGCAACACAGGGTGTTGAAACTTTGGAAGAAATTGAGAAAAAGAGGAATCATCCTCTTTATCTACATCCGTCTGATACTCCTGGATATGTTCTAACCACAGTGCAACTCACAGGCATGGAGAACTACTCATTATGGAGTCGATCTATGCTAATTAATTTTCGAGCAAAGAGTAAAGTTGGTTTTGTGTTGGGAATATGCAAGAGGAGTGACTACAAACTGGAATTGGAAGAACAATAGGAGAAGTGTAACTGCTTTGTGTTAGCTTGGATCATGAACACCGTGTCTAAGGAATTACTCAGTGGGATCGTGTATGCTGATGATGCAGCTACAGTATGGAATGATCTCAAGGAGAGATTTGACAAGGTTGATGGATCCAGAATTTACCAGCTGCACAAAGAGCTATGCACAATACATCAAGGTAACTTGACTGTCTCTGGTTATTTTACAAAACTGAGGTTATTATGGGATGAATTTGATGCTTTTGTTCCTCCACCATCATGTACCTGTGATAAATCGAGGATTTATGTGGATCAACAAGCCTACTTGAGGCTATTTGCATTTCTGATGGGATTGAATGAGGTCTTTGGTCAAGCTCGTAGCCAAATCCTAATGATGAATCCTTTATCAAGTGTTAATAAGGCCTATGCTATGATCGTAGCAGATGAAGGTCAGAGGATGACCACAGGTACTCAATCAAGAAGGGAGTCACTAGAACCTACTGCTCTTTATGCAGGAAGAGGAAATTTTCAGAGGAACAATGATGCAAGGAGAGAAAATATTCAAAGGAACAATATGAGATCTACATAATTGAAGAAGAAAAATTGGGATAAAATCTGTGATTATTGTAACCTGCAGGGTCATGTTAAGCTGGATTGCTACAAGTTGAATGGATATCCACATGACTGGAAGTTTAAGAAGCAACAACCTGAAAATTTTGCTTCAGGATATGATCAAAATTTCACAGAACAGATGCAGGGAATGAAGGCAAATCAGGTGAGAGTCGATCAAGGAATGATGCAAGATGATTTTGCACCAATCTGCAGAAAAGAAGAGGGTCAAAGAGTGAGATCGCAGGAGGTTTCAAAACTGGCAGCTCAACCTATATTCACTCAAGGACAATATCAGAAAATTCTGCATATGCTGGACAAGGAAGAAGCAGGAACTTTAGAAGTCAATATGACAGCAAATATAGCAGGTATAACTAGACCTATTGCTACAACATTGTCTGTAAATAGCACTGCAAATGAAAGTTGGATAATTGACTCAGGAGCAACTTGTCATATGACTCATAACCTGAATAGATTATACTCTGTTTGCAATTTTCCTGATCATTTGAATAGAAATGTTCACCTGCCAAATGGAGAAACTGTTTCTGTCACACACTCAGAGAGTTGTCATACACCAGGAGGAGATTTACTAGAGAATGTTTTGGTGGTTCCTACATTCAAATTCGATTTGCTCTCAGTGTCACAGTTAACAAAACAACTGAAATGCTCAGTTAATTTCTTTCTTGAGTTTGTTGTTTTTCAGGACCTCTCCAATGAAAAGGTGAAGGGGATTGGTAATGAGGTGGATGGACTCTACTATCTCCCTAGTCAAACACCACATGGAGAAGGGAAGAGAAATAAGATGATATTGATGACACATAGTGAGAAATTGAATAACACACAGTTATGGCATAGTAGGTTAGGGCATCCTTCAGCCAAGGTGTTACAACAACTATCTTTGACTTCAAATATTGTAGATGATGTCTGTAAGAAATGTCCTATATGTCCACTTGCGAAGCAGACTAGATTGTCTTTTTCTTTGAGTTTTTCTACAACTAGTAGTATATTTGAATTACTCCATTTAGATGTTTGGGGACCATACAAAATACCAACTTATAATGGTTACAAATTTTTCTTGACTATTGTTGATGATAAGTCCAGAATGACATGGGTATACTTCATGAAGTTGAAAAGTGATGTGTTCCCTATTTTGAAGTCTTTTTATGTTCTTGTTAAAACTCAGTTTAATAAGCACATTCAAAAAGTGAGGTCTGACAATGGGACATAATTCTTTAATAAAGATTGCAATGATTTCTTTATAGCTAATGGTATTATTCATGAAAGTAGCTGCTCTTATACTCCACAACAAAATGGAGTAGCAGAAAGAAAACACAGACATGTGCTTGAAGTATCTAGAGCACTTAGATTCAATGGTCATATACCTCTCAAATTTTGGGGTGAATGTATTCTTACTGCTGTGTATTTGATCAATAGACTGCCCACAACAATATTGGAAGGGAAGACACCTTATGAGGTGTTTCACAATGTCAAAGCAAACCTTGATCATTTAAGAACCTTATGATGCTTAGGCTATGTTATCAGATTGCCTAAAGGAGACAAATTCTCACCAAGAGCTGATGCTGGTGTATTTTTGGGTTATTCTGATACTCAAAAAGGGTACCTCATGTATAATTTGTGCAGCAAAAAGTTGATAGTAAGTAGGGATGTCATCTTCAAGGAAGATGTTCTCCCATTTCAAACGATGGTTCCTAGACAATTGCCTTTATTTCCAAATCCTTTATTGAATACACAACATGATATTAACCATGAAGAATTATATGATGAGATGAATGATATGGAGACAATCTTACCTCAAGAACAAACATTTCCTGATAATGACAATGCAAACAATGCAGATAATGACAATGCTGATGATTAAGATGTGGGAAATGAAGGTATGATGAATGAAATTATTTAGAATAATGAAGGCAATGAGCTGCATGTTGATAATTCAGTACCTGCTATTACTGAAAAACCAAGACAATCTCTTAGGTCCTCAAAACCTCCCATATGGATGAAAGATTATATTACACAGGTCTCAGACACTGGTCAGCCTTATTCACTAGGAAAATACATTTCATACCAGGATGTATCTTCTAGTTATGCAGTATACCTATCAAAATTCTCAACTGAAACTGAGCCGAGAAACTATGAAGAGGCCATTAAGGATAAAAGGTGGGTTGATGCGATGAAGTTGGAGATCCAAGCCTTGGAAGAAAATGGTACTTGAAAAATGGTTAAACTGCCAGCAGGAAAATCTGCAATTTAATGTAAATGGGTTTTTAAGATAAAGTATCAAGCTGATGGGAAGATTGAAAGACTCAAAGCTAGGTTGGTAGCAAAAGGGTATAATCAAATTGAAGGTATTGATTATCAAGAAACATTTTCACCAGTGGTGAAAATGGTGACTGTTAGAGCTATAGTCTCTTTGGCTGCTGCTAAGCATTGGATCATTCACCAAATGGATGTGTTTAATGCTTTCTTACAAGGAGATTTATTTGATGAGGTGTATATGGAATTGCCTAAGGGGTTCGAAATGAAAGGGGACAACATGGTTTGCAAGCTAGTTAAGTCTCTTTGTGGACTTAAACAAGCATCTAGACAATGGAATGCAAAATTGACTATTGCTTTGTGCAGTTCAGGGTATATACAAAGTCATTTGGACTACTCCTTATTCACCAAAAGAAGAGGTAATGGAATAGTCATTGTTTTTGTCTATGTGGATGATCTTTTGGTCACAGGAAATGATGTAAGTTTGATAGAAGAAACCAAACATGTACTGCACAGTCACTTCAAGATCAAAGACTTAGGAGAGTTGAGGTATTTTTTGGGGATTGAATTTCTCGATCCAAAGAAAGGGATAGTTATGAATCAAAGGAAATATGCTCTAGAGATAATCTCTGAGGTGGGCTTAGCTGTTGCAAAACCAACAATGACACCATTAGAATGTAACATGAAGTTAACTAGTGTGGAATTTGATGAAGGCATTATCACTACTGATGAATTGTTTCCAGATGTTAACAACTATCAGAGGCTTGTTGGGAAGTTGTTGTATTTGACAAACACTAGGCCAGATATAGCCTTTGCAGTGCAATCCTTGAGCCGCTTTATGCGAAGCCAAAAAGGTCACATTGGGAGGCAAAATTAAGGGTGATTAGATACATTAAAACAGAACCGTAAAGGGTTGTTGATGAGTGCGAGACACAAGACATTAGCTTACGTGTTTCTCAGATGCGATTGGGCCGCTTGCCCAAATACTAGAGGCCTCGTGACTCGGTTTCATATTGAAGTTTGGTGATTCTTTGATATCTTGGAAGTTTAAGAAGCAAAACACAAGATCTAGAAGTTCTCGCGTAAGTAGAGTATAGAAGCTTGGCTACATTAACCGCCGAGATTGTTTGGGTTAATAATTTGTTTCATGAGTTGGGAGTAAACCGACAGACCAGCCAACATTCATTGTGACAAAGAAGGCAAACTATACAAATTGCCGCTAATACCGTATTTCACGAACGTACTAAACACATAGAAATTGATCGTCACTTTATTCGAGAGAAGGTGCAAAGCAGGATTAATCGTACCTACATACATACATACAAAAGATCAACAAGTAGATGTACCGACTAAGGCTCTGGGAAGACTCCAACATGACTCTTTAGTTGGCAAATTGGGTTTGCTGAACTTGTGCAATCCATCCAGCTTGAGGGAGAGTATTGGAATTGGCCGATAACATTGTTAACCGTACGCTTAGTTAATTAACTTGTAGCTAATTGTCCACGTGTAAATTAGTTAGTTAGAAGCGTCGAGAATCGCTAACACAACTAAGTAGTTAGTTTGTTAGATTGTTAAAGTGTATATAAATAGCAATGCATCATTGTATTCATTTTACAGTTTTGAGAAATAAGAATTCTCTTTCAGTTCTCTCGTTTATGGTGTGAGTTTCAATAACATTGAATGTATGATTATGCGAGTTGAAATGCTAAACCACACATAGGCTAGAGGGAATATGAAAGAAACTGAATAATTTACCTGGCTCACTCAAATCAACATGACTGACTTATTTCAATATAAAACAATTTAAAGCAAGTGCAATATATAGAAAAGTTGTTTAAACCATGCTATAAACTTTGTGTGTATGCAAAGATACAATAAATCTAAGATGTATGTAGAATACAAATGAACTGATGTATATAGATATACAATAGCTGTTATGGGAGTTTCTCTAATCGACAACCATCACATAAGAGCTATAGTGATGATACAACGATCAACCAGAGCATTCTATACTCGGCCAAAGGTACAGAATCTGAACTGCCTAATGGATCCACTAGTCTAATTTGAAAAGGATTCATCTAAAAAGTATGAACCCCTTCTACCCATGATGTCTACATGGTTCTATGGGGGCTGTGGGTTCTTTGAATGCTCCCCCAATTTGATGCTCAATACTATTCCCAAAAATGTACTGGCTCTTATGTTTTTAAAATATATTTCCTCTGTGATTTGAGATTAGTGCTCAAAAACTTAGCTCAATGGCTATCTTGGAAATCAAAGTTTCCCTTCTTGTTTAATTTAGAAAGCGATTTCTCTTTTCTGAAAACTAGCCCGAAGGTTCTTTGAAAATCTCAATTTCCAATCTTGTTTAAATGTGAAAACATTTCTTTTAAACTGCTTTGGGAATACATAGTCCCCATATACCTCTTTGAAGAAAAGAACTTCAAACCATAGCTTTACTCTTGCTTAACTTCAAAACTTAAGTCTCAAAAATGACGTTAAAACATTATTAAAGACCCTTGAGAACTTTGAGAAACTTTGCTTTGACTTCTTAACTTCTAGACTTGACTTTTAACTTCTTTGACTTTGAACTTAACTTTTCTTGAATTGAATTATAGATTCAAGGTTCATGATCTCATGTTTATGGATGATTCATGATGTTTAGATGTACTTTAGAGTGTTAGAATCGACTAGGAAACATAGGTACATCACTTAGGAACACGTACGAGAAGGTGGGGAACAAATAGGGAGAACTGGCGTCCCTGGCGCTCTGAGAGGCGTGGGGCGCCAGGCCCCAAACTTCAGAGAAATGGGTGGGGCGCTCTGGCTGGGGTGACTCGCCAGAGGCCAAACCTTAGAGAACATTTTGGGGCGCGCTGAGAGGCGCGACGCCCCAACCTCTGTACCCAGGTGTTCTCGACTTTTCTCCTCCGTTTTTCATCTCTAAACCCTCCAAACTTCCATGATACTTTCCCCAAACCCCTAGGATCAATTGTACCCTTAATATACAACCAATCTAACTCGCAAAACAACCCATAAACATGAATCAATTCAACACTAGGCATTCAACAATCAACCCACAAGAATTCAACAATGTTCTTCAAGAACTTCACTTTCTTAACATTCAAACAACTCCAATTTCACTGAATTGAAACAAATTAGTGTATGGGTGAACTAACCCAACATGAAAGAAATCTCACATACCTTAATAGGGATCACCCCGACGAATTTCACTCACAATCTTGAATGATCTTGGTTAATTCTTGCATTCTTCTCCTGTTCTTTCTTTCTTTCTCTCTTTTCGAAGCCCTAAACGTATTCTAACTTTTCAAAACTGAATTAAGTTATGTTTTTACCCCTATAAATCCCTAAAAATGAATTAGAGAAAAGACTACTTTGCCCTTCCCTAAATCCGGATTGAAACTTTCCTCGATCCAACAGCCCAACTTCCGGAAGGCATATCTCACTCATACGATGTCGAAATCGTGCAATCTCGGCAGCGTTGGAAATATCTGTCCAAGGGATTTCAACCATATCAAGAGATGCTCCTAACTCCTCCTGAGCTAGGAGTTATGGCCGTTTGAAAATGGCCAAAACTCACTTTCTTAACGTAGACAAAATTTCCAGATATCCTTATTCTTTCCAAAATCAATATTTTCATATTTTAAACTCTTTATAGTCGTTTATAGGTGCGAGATGTTACAAAAACTATACAAATTGGACTCACTAGAAAAAATATTTATCCAAATTGGACTCAACTCAATATATTTATTCTTATTGGACCCACGACCTAAATATTTTACGCGACTATCTCATTGTTCTATTCAGTGAACCACTACTTCTTTATCCTTGATACCATCAAAGTATATATATACTCTGATGGTATCTATATACTCTGATGATATCAATAATTGAACAATCTTTTCACTGAAACATTGTTTGTTTCTCCTTGATGCCATCAGAGTATAGATACTCTAATGGTATCAAGGAATAACTGGGTAGTATTTTCACTGAAGTATTGCTTCTTCATCTTAGATACGATTAGTGTATATATATATATATATACTTCAAGGAGTAAATGTGCATCAATAATTAAAAACAAGGGGGCAGGAAAGTAAGGGGATAGTAGTTTCTCTTTTTGAGGTATAAGTATTCTTCTTTTTTTTTCTTTTTAATCCGTCTAAGATCACAAAATTTAAAAATCCTCTTTATAGATCAAATAAATTAAAAATGGGCGCGGTATTATTTTTCTTGAGAGTTCCATTCATTCATGCACAGGAGGAATTAGTAATAAATAACAAGAAGATGCAATTAGCTAGGAGTATTAAAAAATGTTATCTTATGAGTAACTAATCTATAATTCAAAAGAAATGTTTGTTTAATTAAATAAATAAAATTAAAAGAAGACAAATTTATTTAATTGTTTGACTAGCTAAATTAGTATATAACATTTCCATCCAACGTTGGACGAACAAACTTGTTTTATTATATACCAAAAAAGTTTGAAATAAAGGCAACAGAATATGAAAAAAATGTTGTGCATACTTTAAAAAGTAAAACTAATTATATACAAAAAAAAAAGACAATACAAATTAAGTAACAATATAGGGTGTGGTAGGATATTTATGCTCCCTCCGTCTTTAATTAGAGTTCATGAATTTGAGTCTTAACATATAATATGAAGAAAGATAAGTCTCTATTCACTTTATCAAACATAATATTATTATTTTTAAGAAAAAGGCAAAGAATATGAGTTTGACATAGAAAACAGTGAACCCCTAGATTTCACCGTCTCTCCGCCCCTGACTATAATTATAAAGGTGATTCAAGATTTCAATATTATGGATATTGAGTTCGAAATTCAACCGTAACTCATTTGGTTTACTAGGCTCAAGATTTATTATTTGTGTTTGATTAGTGAATTTTTAACATATATACATAGGTTTGAGTCAAAAATTACTACTTTGAATGAACTATAACTAAAACACTGCATCCGCCTTTGTGTGACCGGGCACTTTTGTCATTATTTTGTGCTAGTCTTTAATTTATGTCCCTCATAACAAATATTTCTTCCATTTCAATTTATGTGATGCAGTTTATACAGATATAAAATTTAAGAAATATGGAGAATTTGCAATTTTCCAAAACTACCATTAAAATAATTAATTTTTCAAAAAAGAGTAAACCTTTGTGAACTTTTTGCCAAATAAGTAGACCCAACATTGGTAAAATGTAATATTTGTCAAATTAAAAAATGTGAACAGACTAAAACAGAAAGTGTATCATATAAGTTGGGACAAAAAGAGTAACGTTTTCACAGGGTATAAGTTTATATTTTCATATCATAATATCTCATCAGTACAATTCATGTCTGGACATGACTTCAGTTTTTAAAGAACGTAAGTCCTGCTAGGCATAAATTCGATTGCTAAAGATCGGAATTTGAAAGACAAAACGTGCAAATTTATGAGGTTTGCGAGTCTTCCATCCATCAAACCCTGAACGTCCATACATATTCTCTCCTAACATAAAAAGTAAATGATGTGACTCTAGCCAGTCTTGTACCATCAAACAACATGGAAAATGGAACATTTCCTACGCCAAATCTTGATCTTGCTAACTTTTATGTGTTAGTAATTAGTACGCAACTTGATGCCATCAGAGTATATATATACTGTGTAACAGAAAGACCACTTGCACATTGTTCATATTAATCCAATAGATTAGACACATTGTTCTTCTCCCACTTTCTAAATACATATTACTTATTAATACATGAAAGCAAAGAAACTAGTTCATTGTTTCCAAAAGTAGAATGATAAGATGCTTAATGTTGTATTTGCATATAATTTCTAAGGTCATTAGCTGATTATGCATAGAATATTTAATTAAATAGTAGTTGAAAGTGGCTTAAAGAACAGTATAAACATGGAAATATTGGCCTTGACATAAAAAAAATAATAATGATGTGATGTATGAGTCTATGAGAATCATATCTTATATTCACTCTGTTTCATGATGATTTTACTATATATATGCTGAAGTTTGGTGTGTGTCTATGAGAATCATATCTTATATTCACTCTGTTTCATGATGATTTTACTATATATATGCTGAAGTTTGGTGTGTGTCTTTGCACCAAATGTGGCTCTAAGGTGAGCAAGCTAACATATTGGAAATATAAATAGTGCTAGTTTCGTTCCAATTAGAAATGAGTTTCTTTGAGAAATGGAAGGCGGTATCTGCAATGATTGTTGTTGAATTTGCTCTGGCTGTTGTAAATGCTCTGTTCAAAAAAGTACTCAATAGAGGAATGAATCAATTGGTGATAAGTACGTATAGGTTTTCAATTTCTACGATTTTCTTAACTCCCATCGCGTGTTTCCTAGAAAGGTATTGGCCTTTTTTTGCACATCATGTACTGATTAGAACAGTTTAGTTTCCATATCAGGTATGTATGACATTAGTTAGTTTGCCTTTTTGCAGGAATTTTATATCGAATTTGACAGGTCGTGTTGTGTGTTCTCTGTTTTTCAGCGCGCTTTTGGGGTGTGTACTTTTCTTCTCATTCTATATGCTTAAGTATATATCTTCATCACATTTAGTAAAGCAATCATGACGAAAAAACTCTGAGGAAAAACATTGGTGTTTTCAGGGGTACGCTCACTCAATATTTCTTCCTAATTGGACTTAAATACACCTCAACAACATTTAGTTGCGCGTTCATCAATATGGTTCCTATCAACACATTCATCATGTCATTGCTACTCAGGTAAGCACCACTCGATTGATTCTCCAAACTCATATTGGAGTTGATTTCTCAGATGGTCACTCAGCTGATTTCTCAGATGGTCACTCAGCTGATAGTTATAAAAGAAGTGACTTTCTAAGATAACAACTATTAGCTGAGTCACCATCTGAGCAAATTGTTGTACTAACAACATTAGTGGGGCTCCTAGTTTAACTTTTGATGACTCAAAATCATTATAATGATCATATCCATATGCATGAATGATCTTGCAGGCAAGAGAACATAAATATGAAGTGCAAAAGTGGGAGAGCTAAGGCATTGGGAACTTTATGTTGTCTTGGTGGAGCCTTAATACTTACTCTATACAAAGGAATGCCATTGATGAATCAATCAGCACCAGAAGTTGAAGTGAACCACAATATAAAGAGTTGGATTGTTGGTTCATCATTTCTATTCGCGGGGAGCCTCGTGTGGTCTTCGTGGTTTCTTATACAAGCTAGGATTGGGAAGGACTATCCTTATCAGTATTCAAGCACAGCAATAATGTCATTTCTTGGAGCCATTCAATCTGCAATCTTGAGCTTGGTTACTGATAGAAACACATCTACATGGTTTCTCAAAGGAACTTTAGAGATCTCAACTGTCATATATGCTGTGAGTAATGCCTTACTCCTTCCCTTTGTAAACTCCATGTCCAGTCAAAATCAGACAAACAAATTGAAACATAGAGAGTATTATACAGTCAAATCTCTCTATAACAACATTGTTTGTCCTGATGCTTTTTGACTGCTATAGCGAAATATCATTATACAAAATATATAATATAACATGACATGATAGATCGGTTCCATAGGAAACATGAGTGTTATAGTGAAATATTGTTATAACTAATGACTGTTATAGAAATGTCTGACTATAATCGATTATAACCATGATTGGTTCCATAGGAAACATGAGTGTTATAGTGAAATATTGCTATAACGAATGACTGATATAGAAAGGTCTGATTGTAATCGATTATAACCATAGTAATGTTTATTATGTGTGTGCATACAGGGAATGGTGGGATCAGGTTTATGCTATGTGGTCATGTCATGGTGTGTAAAGCAAAAGGGTGCAGTATTCACCTCTGCATTTAGTCCATTGATTCAAATATTTGCTGCTGTGATTGACATCTCCATACTTCATGAACAAATTCACCTTGGAAGGTGGGAACTACTTTTCTTTAACAAATTATTTTTTACCAAAAAATGGAATAAGAATCAAGAAAAGGGGAAAAAAAAGAACAGACTTAATTTTAGTTTATGTGATACTATTTTCACAGCTGACCATTCTAAAATGAATGACACATTTCTAAACTTTGAAAATAATATAACTTTAATTTTTCGTATTACCCTTAAAAAGAAGTTTAGGTAGCCACACATGCGATGTGAAAGGTATAAAACCACAAGTTTTGAAGGACTTATAACCGCACATATATAAAATCATAAATTGCAAAACTCATTTATTTTTCTTAAATACACTTCATGTCAAGTCAGGGAACCGGTAGAACAAAATATCCCACATTCATGCAGGGTTTGGTGAATGGCCGTACCTATCCTAATGCAAGCATATTTAATGACTACTTCCATGACATGAACCCATGAACCCATGAGCTATAGGTTACGGGAGATAACTTTATTGTTACTCCAAACCAATCTTTCAGACTATGTCAAGTAAATTGAGACCGAGGGAGTAGATGCTTAACCTTTTAAAATATTATCTTCTAAACAAACAAAAGACTCAAATATGTCATCGAACAACTTTGGCATGAATGATCATTTTCTTTAACGAAAATGACATAGATGAGCCAAACTTTTAACGGATGACATCAATGAGTTTTTTCTCAAAGTTCGATGACATATTTGAGTCTTTTCCCTTGATACTATTACTCTACTAAAATATCTTCTTCTTTTTTGTTGCTTTAACAGCATTTTGGGGTCCATTTTGGTTATTATTGGCTTGTATATTCTTCTATGGGGTAAAAGCAAAGACACAGAAAATTTGAAGAATTCTCCAACAACAGAAAAGAATGTGCAGCCTACACTTCCTGTTACTTCCAGCCCATCTCATACATAAGAAGGTTACATAATGCCAAAAGTGTATATCCAATATGCCTCTTTATACCGTCAAATCTTTCTATAATGACGTCATTTGGCTGGATATTGTTTGACTCTTATAGCAAACATATACTATAACATAACATGAAAAGTTGGTTCCAAAAAAAAAAGTTGGCCTTTTTATTGTGGATGACTGTTATAGAAATGTCTGACTGTAATCAACACGACATGTCCTTCTAAGGGTCCAAATAGTTATGTTCTGTTTATTAACAAGTTCAAATTTGTAAAAGAGAATCTTTCCATCATCCATAAAAATGTCTAACATATAACATAATTATCACATGTTTTGGAGAATTTATCTTCAGGGGATTAACTTTAATCATATCATATACTATATATACACGCATATATTCTTATTCACAACATTGATAAATACATATATGGTGCTGATGTAAAGTACATTTGTGAAACTAATACTCAACATATGCTAGACCAAAATAGAAGTCTTTGCTAGAATCTTCCAATTGGTCTGATCGAGTTGATTTCTCAGATGCTCACTCAACTAATAGTTTATCTCATTTATTAGCCACTTGTTCCATAATCTCTTGTTTATCAATTGAAGACCCCCTACAGTTATTGATAAACACATCTTATCCCATGATAAGAAGCAGTAACAGATTTAAAATTTTCATTCATAGGTGCGTTTTGAATTTCCTAGACAACTAAGCTAATTGACCCTTTGCATATTGTTCAAGAAATTCAAAATTTATATATATGCATAAACACAAAAAATCTCTATCCTATATAATACGATATAATTTTTTGTCGAGGGAGCTCTGATGAATATACCATCCCGTCCCCTAGATCCGCCCCTGATATTAAGAGGTTGTCAATGTACCCCTAGATATTCAAAATTACTATATTTTTTCTGTTCCTTTACTCCCCCAAAATAAACACTACGTTTTTGACAATTTAGTTTAAAGTAAGTTCAACATAATTCATATCACCTCTGGCAAATAGTAGTAAATTATCAGCAAAGCTAAAATGTTTAGTTCTCATTTTGGGACACCCTGAAATATGATATATTTAAGTGAAAAAACTTAAATATGTCATCGAATTTTTTAAAAAAAGCTCGTATTTATGTTATATGTTAAAAGTTTAGCTTATCTAACTCATTTCTATTTGAGAAAAGGCTCAACCATGCAATTATATATTAATTGAAATGGCATAGATGAGCCAAATTTTTAACGGATGACATAGATGAGTCTTTTCTCAAAGTTCAATGACATATTTGAGTCTTTTACCATTTTAAAAAATAGTTAATTAATGATGTGGCTGAATCATAATTGACCACTTGTAAAAAATGATATTGCAAAATCAAAACAATTTCCAGTTAACAAATAATGACATAAATGAACTTTTTTGTCAAACAAAACTAGCACAAATAAAAGTGGACGGAGGGAGTACTGCTTTCATATATTCATTTGTGTATGATTATTATATTGATGACTCAAGTTTTTGAGGAGAATAATTTTATCTTGTATCGACTAATTAAAATATATTAAATGTTCTCCTATCTTCTTAAGCCAAAAAATATTATTTTTTTAAAATTACCTTTTACAACTGCCATAACATTAACAGATAGCTAATTACATGTCATGTGAAGCTTTTTAATATTCTATTAACAAAATTTCACTTTATATTTGCCTAACTTATTCGAATGGATTTTCTTTGTATACACCTGTTAGTTTCCACAATCAAAAATGAGAAAAAAAAAGTTAACACAATATATATTTTTTTTATTAAAAGCAACATTACTACTAATAAAAAAGTTTGATATTTGATTTTCAGTTCGATTTTATATACTTTAGGAGGAAGATTTACAATTATCTTAAGAAAATTAATGAAATCATAAACTCATAACATATTCAATTTCATTATGCCTACTTTTTATTATTTTTTTGTTTTATTATACTATAGTAAATTTGATCGGCAATTTGAATAGAGATCCCAAATAAATAATACTGAAATGAAGGATTCTTATACGCTACGATTGATAATATCACACTTGTCACACCTATTTATACAAGATGATTTTGTCGAATCTCTTTTATGCCAAACTAATTAAAAAACATATAATTTACACCAACTAGTAATTAATATATTAAAAAACGTAATCAGACATTACAAATCTTTTACGTGCACTTTTTTTTTGCTTTTTTCGTTTTTTCTACGTGCACTTTTTTGCTTGCATGGCACATGGCACAAACATATCAATGTTGTAAAAGACTACAGATGTCACCATTTTCGTTAAAATTGCGATGAATTGATAAATATTTAAATGTTTTTAACTGTAGATAATTATGTGTTTAAATAAGGATGAATTGTTTATTTTAGAGAGTACTTTACTCTCAAAGTTAACTATTTTTTTTTAATCAGTGCGGCAAAATCATTAAATCAAGATACTCACAAAAGAGATATAAATATAAAAAAAATTAATAAACACACAAATTAATTAAAGAAATTTAATATTTATGATAATAAACATACGAGAAACTTTGATACTCCCTCTGTCCCTAATTACTTGTTCACTTTTGAATTGACACACCTATTAAGAAAATAATTAATGACATAGTGAGTTTACCATTTTACCCCTATTAATTATGAAGTGGATGAAAGTTCTACATTTTTCAAAGTAATTAATCATTTAATTGAAGGTATAATAGATAAAACAAAATTGTCCTTTCTTGATTTGTCAAAATGGACAAGTAATTAGGGACAACTATAAAAAGAAAAATGGACAAGTAATTAGGGACATAGAGAGTAGCTAAGTTGGTTGGCTATCTGAACTTTCACCTTATTGGTGAGGATTTGATTCCCACGTTGTAATCTCCTTTCCGTTTCCTCTTGCCCTACCTTATCTAAACAAATAATATAAACATACGTAAATAATAGTTTTAACCATATTTATGAGAAATAAATTTCTCTAGAAAACGGGATTTCGGTGAATACCATTGAATCTCTTTATATCCACCCTTTTTCTCTTTCTAAAATGAATTTAAATTAATAGGATCTCATTAACTCACGAGGGGAAATAAAGAAATTAAGAGATATCAACTTCCTATCAAATGAATTAATGGCATGGCACCTAATTCTCTCATTTGTTTCCGTGATTGTTTTGCTAATTACTTTTAACCTCTTATCATATTCTCTTTGTCTATAATTATTTGTCAAGCTTTTGAATTGATATAGAGTACCTATTAAGAAAAGAATTATTGATATAGTGAGTTTATTATTTTACCCCTATTAATTATGAAGTGAGTGAATTAAAAACTTAAGATTTTAAAAAAATTCTACCTTTTTAAAAGTAATTAATTGAGGATATAATAGATAAAAAAATAATTTTTTCTTGATTTGTCAAAATGAACAAGTAATTAAGGCATGCCAACTAATTCTCTCATTTTGCTTCCCCTTTTATTCTATTGGGGTGAGGTGTCGAATATAGATGTCTTTGAAGTTTGAACTACTAAAAGTTAATTATTAAAGAAAAATAGGAGGGTCACTCTTTTGATTAATTTATTGTGTCTCAACTTTATTTAATTATTTATACATAAATGTGATAAGTACATTATACAGGTGGTAAGTTTTGTTATCCAAAAATTAGAAGTTGAATAAATTGAGATTAATTTTCATGTCAATTTGGTGTATCCGCGGGGCCTTGAATTTATAGAAAAATGATCAATTCATTTTGTGGTCCGTTGTAAATTTATTTTAATTTATTGTCAGTATTCTCAAGATATATTACAATTGTTTATTCAAAATAAATTATGAGATATTGTAAAGTTTGTTTAGATAAAAATGGTATTGTAATTACAATATCTATTTACAAAGTGTAAAAATGAATACTTTTATGATTAACATGATCTGTCCTAAATCGACCACAAAAAAATAAGGTAATGAAAGTGTGGAACATGGACCAAACCAAACAGTAATTAACATATTTTAAAAAATAGTAATCAGACATTACAAATCTTTTAACGTGCACTTTTTTTACTTTTTTCGAATTTTCTACATGCACTTTTTTGCTTGCATGGCACATGGCACAAACACATTAATATGGTAGATTGTCGTTAAAATTGTGATAAAAGTGATAAATATTTCTAGTTCTTAATTATAAATTTTGCGTTTAAATAGGAATGAATTGTTTATTTTAGAGAGCACTTCACTCTCAAAGTTAACTTCTTCTTTTTTATCAGTGTGGCAAAATCAAGATACTCACTACAGAGATATAAATATAAAAAAAATATAAAACACATGAATTAATTAAAGAAATTCAATATTTATGATGTAAACATACGAGAAATTTTGATAGCTAAGTTGATTGACTACCTGAATGCTCACCTTGTTGATAAGGATTTGGTTCCCCACATTGTAATCTCCTTCCCGTTTCTCCTTTCCCTACCTCCATTTTTTTTAAAATGATATAAACATACATAAATAATAGTTTTAACCGTATATATGAAAAATAATTTTCTCTAGAAAATGGTTTTTGAGTGAAAAAACATTGAATCTCTTTATTATATCTGCTCTTTTTCTGTCTTTTAAAAATAAATTTGAATTAATCGGATCTCAATAAAGTAGTTAAGAGATGACAATTTCCTATCAAATGAATTAATGGCATGACAACTAATTCTCTCATTTGTTTCCGTAATTGTTTTTCTAATTACTTTAATCTCTCTATCATATGAGTATATTTTTTGAATAAAAAAGAGTAGCTTTTGTTTCCCCTTTTATTCTATTGGGGTGAGGTGTTGAATATAGATGTCTTTGAAGTTTGAACTAATAATAGTTATTTTTTCAAGAAAAATAGGAGGATCACTTTTTTGATTAATTAATTGTGACTCAAACTTTTTAAATTATTTATACATAAACTTGATAAGTGCATAATACAGGTGGTAAGTTTTGTAATCCAAAAATTAGAAGTTGAATAAATTGAGATTAATTTTCATGTCAATTTGGTGTATCCACGTGGCCTTGAATTTATAGAAAAATGATCAATCCATTTTGTGGTCGGTTGTAAATTTATTTTAATTTATTGTCAGTATTCTCAAGAGATTTCTATAAAATACAAAAAATAATACTCCCTCGGTCCTAATTTATGTGTCTTACTTTCCTTTTTAGTCAGTTCCAAAAAGAATGACACATTTTTATATTAAGTAACAATTTAACTATAAAATATCTATTTTACCTTTAATGAAATGATTTACAACACAAAGTTTTATCATTCATTTTGGACCACAAGTTTTAAAAATCTTCATTTCTTTCTTAAACTCCGTGCCGAGTCAAACTACCTCACATATGAGACGGAGGGAGTATTCGTTTCGATATTTTTAAGTCAGATAATATATTATTAACAAACTTTCATCCTTATAAAATTAATTTTTTTTGTCCAATAGAAAACAAATACGTGGAGATCTTTTAATTTAATGAAAATTGTTTTCAGTTACTTAAATATGTAATGATGTAATATTCTTTGTCAAAAGTTGTATAAAGTATTAAAATTTTCAAGCTATTAATTTGGCCTATTAAGTTTATTATTATTTAATTTAGAGGTTCTATTTCCACAAGATAAATATCTAGCAATAAAATATATTAAGATGTTCTCTATATATATGAGTGTCACTAAACAAATATTTAGTTACAAAATTCTTTATAAAATATGGCTGCCTCTCCAACACCTCTCTTTTGTTCCTTAAGAAAATTGCGTATGCCTGAGTTACAAAATTGTCAAATTATAATGTCTCGAAGTTTTCGTGGTCATGAAGGTAATTAATATATTAATTCCACCATTTCAATATTAATTTTAGCTTTTAATTTCTTTGTAAATTATTTACATCAATAATCATCAACTTTTTCATACTCAATTTGTTTTCACTTTGTTTCATATGTTTGTTATGCTCTTGAAGTCATACGAGAGGAGCGAATCCAAAGTTTAAAGTCTATATATATAGATATAAAAATGAGTAAATATATAGTTCAACCCTAACAAGTGAGGTTTACCCTATCTTCCTTTTATCGTTAAATGGTGGATTAATCAAACCTCATCAGTAATGTAGCATCTCTATCTACCATCTCTTTCTCCTAATGTAATAAAAGAAATTACAAAAACATTCGATTTCAATTGAATCAACAGAACTCTCCTAGATTTGTCTCTTTTTTCAAGATTTTATTTTTTCATAAAGTATGCTAGAAAATGGAATAAGAAAATGAATTACTTAGAGAGGACAAATTTTGTCTCTTAATTATTTTCTAATATTTTGCAGGGAATTCATCTTATAGTATTGTTGATTCAAGTTTAAATACTCTACGACAAAGAATAGATGTACTAAGGAAGAAGGACAAGTTGATCAACACAATTTACAAACATGAAAATGGTTGGAATTATTTATGGGAGTACCATGACAAACACAAGAAACATTCTTTAATATTGGAATTGATTGAGCTAATAGGTTTAGCAAGCACCAACATAGGATTTGTTTTCCTAAGTGGTTATTCTTGCATGTTTCTTGTTTCCCTCATAGTTCATATGGCTAGACATTGATCTATGTTGTTCGAACTTTTAAGAAATATTGATAAGTGTGTGTCAGATTTTTTTAAAAATTATTCCATCTGTTCTATAATAGATGTGCATTTTTTATTTTATACGGGGATTAAGAAGTCATTAATAGATTAATCAAATTTACTACTTTGCCCTTTGTTCATATTAATTAGCCTGCTTAAATTTCCAAATTTCATATTAATTGTAGGGGTAAAATTTAATTAATTCTATCCTGATTTGATAAGTCATCAAATAATATGACACTAATATGAGGCGTAGAGAGTATATATTTTTGAAAGAACTAATAATTTTTAAAGGATCAAATATAATCGCAGACAATATTTTTGAAAAATTCAATCAACATGTTGGTATGCGGGCTGCATATTTGGGCTCGAATTAAAATGACTATGTAATCTTATTTGGTTTATTTGGGTTGATCCAATTAATCGCTCTTTGGACTTTGTTTGGAATTTCTTTCTTTCCTAGTATTTTCTTTTGAGCTTTAAAAATTGGATAAAAAATAACTTTATACTATAAGATATTAATATTAACAAAGTAATTAAATTCAATCATATAATACCCTATAATATATTATAATTGTTTATTTAAATAAATTATGAGATATTGCAAAGTTTGTTTAGATAAAAATGTTATAGTAATAACAATATCTATTTATGAAGTGTAAAAACGAATAACTTTATGATTAACACCGTCTATCCTAAATCAACCAAAAAAAATGAAGGTAATGGAAGTGTGGAACATGGACCAAACCAAATAGTGAATTTCTCAAAATCAGACAAGTACTCACTTGCCGTTTTTAAAAAAATTAGATCAAGTCGATATAAAAAGAGACTAGTCTATTCATTTTTTGATATGCGACTTGGTCTATTTCTCATCGATCAAGACATTTTCGATCTTATTATTGGATGCATACACTAATTTAATTAATTGCCTCTAAAAACGATTCTTTTACCAACTAAAGTTTAATTGTCACTTTTAATTATTGACTTTATACTATAATTTAGCTATAATTAAGCAAGGTTCCAAGCTAACAAGATATAACAGGGCTATCATCCTTCAATCTCCTCAGAATATTGTCAAGAGTCCGCTTGCTAAAGACAAGGATGGAGTAACTTCCACTAGACTAGTTAAGCTTACTACTTGTAATAAGTTATCTCGTTTCGAAAATCTTGTTGTAACTACTAACCCATATAGGGTTAATGAACCTTTTGTAACCTCTTAACTATATATATAATATAATCTTGTTATAAAGAAAAAAAGAAAGAAAGGCTTGAGTTAAATAACAAACTATAACATATTGTACGTATATTTTGTAGGTTGTTTTGGTTTGTTAAACTTTCTCCCATAGCCCATAGTCCTAAAATAGAGTATATTTACATCATATCCTCTTCTAAAGTTTTATTTAGAAGAAATGTGAGATAATAATTAGTGAAGAAATAACTCAAAACATTTTTGATACATCTCGCAATTAACAAACATTGATTTTTGTCATGTTCTAATCAATGATAAGATTAGCGGTGTATAATTGAAAAGTTAGACTGAATTTGAATGTATTAAAATATAAAAATAATATATAAGTATAATTTTATAAGTGGAATGAGGAAAGATAGGATGTTACGGCGTAGACTTTATCTTATTTTTGTGGGGTAGAGAGCTAAGTTGTTTTAATAAATGAGTGAGTTATTAACTCATTCAAAAGAGTTGGACTTAAATGAAGGATCTAAAAAGCAGGTCATAACTCAAACCGCTCAATTATTACTCCCTACATCTCCTATTATTTGTCATGTTGCATTTTTCGAAAGTCAATTTGATTAATTTTCAAAGTTAAATTAGATTACAATAATTCGATATTTTAAACAAAAAAATTAGATATTCAAAACTATACGAAAAGTACTATAAATTGCAATTGTTTGCATATCAATATGATGAAAAAATACATTATAAAATGTTAGTTAAAGTTTATATAATTTGACTCTAAAAAAGAAACTCTGACAATTAAAAGTGAACGGATGTAGTACTAAGTTTTATTCTTTGAGTGTGCTCGATATGAAAGAAAATATTTTTCAAGAATGTAGGTAAGGTTTCTTACATATTTTTTTTTTATGTTCTAACACGGAAACAAAAAGTATAAAAATATTTATACATATTCTAGACACATAGGAGGTGGGAGTGGAGTGTAGAGGTGTAGGTGTTGGTGATGAGGGCTACTAAGCTGTGCACGAAGATAAGGTGTGTTAGAGAATGAGAAGTATACACAATCAACGTAAAATGTCACTTGTTGAACTTGTTTTCCCTACTTTAGCTTGAAAGTCATTTTTAAGGAACTTGATTTTCTAGAAAAAATATTTTTCAAATTTTTTGATCAATCGAACATGAAAAAATTAAGAAAATATTTTCCTCCATTCCGACCACATCCTTTGTTTGTTTTTTTTTATAATTTTTTATTATCTAATAAAATTATTTTCTCTCTTTTTAAATGACTTTTTATTACAAAAAATAATTCAGAAATATAGCTATTTGATATCAAATTTGAATGTTGTTAATTGCAATTTATTACAGAGTTATAGAAAGAAAAATATTCTAGTTCTATAATATCTAAAACCAATTCAAATTTGAATGTGATCATATCGTGTAAGGATTCTGTCACAACTCCACAACAATACCAAAAATAATACTCTCTCCGTCCAACTCCCCAATGACACATTTTTTCATGTAAATCGTTTTAAAATAATATTATCTTATTATAATTAGAAATATTTTTTTTATTTTTAATAAAATAATTTATAATCATACAAATATCTAAGAATTATTTTAGACCATAAGTCAAAATATGATCTATTTACTGATATTATATTTTTTTAGAGATGGATGATAATTTTGAAAAGTTCTCTGCTTGATACGTAGTCATCAGCCCCACAACCACAAGACAAAGATACTACACAAAATATCAAGTAATATATTTTAAGGTCAAAGGAAGTGTTCTCCTAATACCGACCTAATATTGAATATTCTTTTACTTCTCGAAAAATTAACCTACCAAGTCACTCTTGTGAAGGTTTAAGAGGCGGATTTAAAATTTAAGACATAACGTATAATTTTATATTATTAACCTATCTTTAGTCGTATCAATAAGGGAATCGGTACAAAATAAATATAGAATCAATTTTCACTATAACTCTCCCTCTTTTATAATTCGTTACATGTTGTTCGAGGAGATTTTATTGGCGAACGAAATGAGATTTTAAAAATATTCATCCTGTTATTGACAAAAATTAGAGGAGTTCAAGAAGCTTTCAATCGATTCAAACATCACTTTGCTAACAATTGTGTGGTAATCGAAACAAATAAACAAGTTCATCAAGCTCCCAAAAAAATATTTTAAAGCAATTACGTCATTACTGATAAACACGTACATGATTATCAACATAAACAAACATTAAATAAAATTATGAGACTTATGCCACAATAATAAATATTCATGCACATAAGAATACATCTTAATTAAGATCGACTATATCGACATTTCAATTGTAATGTAATCCATATATTCCCAAAAAAATGAGCACACAATTTTTTTAATAATTAAAAAAAGGTGTATACATATAATGTAATATTTCATTTTTCTTTTCAAACTAAAAATCTCTAAAAAAAAAAAAACTATTTTTTTCTTAAAATTAAATTTCTCATCTAAAAGAAATAGGTTCTTCCATAATCGTAGCCAACGAAGGTTTCCTCGATCTACACGCCAACCTATACTTCATTTCTCTCCCCACCGGAAACACCTCAACCTCACCTGAATCCCGATCTCCGTCAACATTACTTTCCGGCGCCGGCGAATCCTCCGGCGAAATCCTACCATTTCCGCCGGAAATTCTCTTCGCAGCAGAATTAGCCGCCAGTAAAATCACCGTCATATCAGTCGCCGTCACAACCGAATTGACTCTCTTCATCGGAAACACAATATAAACATTACCGAATTCCAAATCTTCATCAGCTGATAAAGCTGAAAATCTCCGTCCGATATTCAACGAACTCGAATCCACTAAAAAATTACTTGGATACTCCATCATGATTTCTGCTGCTTTAATCGGTTCTCGAAATTGCCTGATTTCTCCTCCGGGGAGAACAACTCTCGACGCTTTCGAATTCTTAATTGACGGTAAAATTGGGCATGAAGTAAAATTTCCCATAGAAAATTGTTGGAAAAAATTCACCCAAATTGTTCAATGAGTTTCAATTGAGAGATTTTTTTTTTTTTGTTTTGGGGTTTTGTTTCTTTTTTTTTTTTGAAGAAATGTGTGTGAATGGGTGATTTATATATATGTGAGGAAAAAAAATAGTAGTATTTGAATTTAGAAATTCCCACGTTTTTGTGACTATTGAGTCAAATAGTTCGACGAAATACACGGCATAGAAAAGGGGAGGAATTAGTAGGAAGCTAATTAAGGTATGAAATTTACTAACAAGTCGTTTGATGTGACGTATAAGATGTGATAATTATTTTATTATGTGTTGAATTGGAGGGTATTAGATAGTTATTAAATTATTAGCATAATGATGTTATAATGAGATATTAGATAGAATAACTTATTTTAAAATAATTATTTGAGATAAGTTGCTTCCAACCAAACGACTCCTTAATTAAGAACAAGTCAATAATCAAGTCACTTATCTAAAAGAAATGGGTTAAGTGTAAATCTTTTAACAAGTTTTAAAATTTGAAATTTATATGCTTTAGGCCTTAGGGTGTGTTTGGCATGGCTGCGAGGTAATAAGGTATAAGGTTTTGTGTGTATATTACTTTTTTAAAAATTTTACTAATGGTTTTATTGATTTTTTTTAGGGTGTGTTTGATTGGACAAGAAAATTTTATCGAAAATAAGTAATTTTTTAAATTATATTCTTATATTTTTATATAAGTAAAAAATATTATCATATATTTATGACCCTAACTGATTCCTTTATATTCTTTTTGGTTATTTGATCTCGAGATGCATGCTCACCATAATTGTTCGTGATATATGAAAAATTATATTAGAAAAATACTTAGTTACTATCATTGTTATTATTTTAAAAGAAATTATAACCAAACACATTTTGAAACTTTAACAAAAACTTCATCCAAAATTAATTTTTTTAAATATTTAAAAATTTATGATCATACGCTAATTAAATTTATTAGTGCCAAACTAAAATTAGTGGGAGTATATAAATATCTTGTCGATGTATAATGCGTGTGGGGCAGCATACGAGAAATCCCGTGGGATTTGTGTTCGCTAAATTGTGGATGAAATTTAATATTTTAAAAGTAGTCGAAAGTTCTTGTCATTTTTCTTCTTTTTCTAATACTTATTATGTCCTTTTCTTTGTGGGTTTTAGGAGAAAACCACTCCGTTGAAGTGTTCTTGATGTATATTTGTCATGTTTATTTTGGTAATTTTTTAAAAAAATTTCATCTGGTGTTTAGTACTTATACTAGAGTCTGATTAAATCGTATCGAAAGTCCACAATGTTCAGTATTTATATTAGAGTCGGATGAAATCGTGTCAGAAGTCCACTTTGAGAGGTAAAATGTTTTCTAACAAAGATGACTCCATACTCACATTGGAGTCTGACTAAATACAGATTCGTGCCGGAAGTCCATATTGGGGGTAAAACGTTCCTTAACAAAGACGATTTCGTAAATAGGGGACTCGAACCCGAGAGCCCGAGACCTCTAATTAAGGATGAAGGAACTAATACTTACCTCTCTGTCACACCATTGTTTGGTACTAAAGTATATAGTATATAAATTAGAATGGAGGTGTAATATTTTTTTACTCCCTAATTGTCGAGTTTTGACTTGTTACGAAGTTCATAAAAGTAAAAAACATTTTTGAATCTTCGAATCTTTAACTAAAGATATGTTGAAGTATTGAAATGTTTCTTAATCTTGTGTCTATAAACATGTATGTAGAAAGAAAGAAAATGTTTTTTTATTTGATTAACAAATAAAATAGGACAAATAAATTAAAACGGATGAATATAGCGAAGGTGTGAATTGGTAAAATATAATTAGGAAATCACACGTTAAGGAAAGTTGTTGAAGTGTTGAAAGACTTGACTTCAAGTGTCAATATACTATACTAATATGTTAGTATGTGGCTGCCATTTTTATTTTTATCTTACAATAAATAAAAGGGTTGATCTATTTAATTTAAATTTGGTGCATGCATTTTAGACAAATTAAGGAAATATTTGGTTGACAAGTCAACAAATGTCAACCATAATTTATGATCAAAGCAATACTTAAAAATTCTAGATTGAAGGTATTTGAAATTCATTCTTTAGTTTTAAATTATCTGTTATATTTTTCTTTCACATATTTTAAATAAAAAAAATACTTGTTACATTTGATATATAAAAAAATAGTAATATATGTTTTCTGTTTTACCATCAATAATTATTTTGCAAATAATAATACTATATTTTATTTTCATACTAAACAAATTAATTACGTACTTATTATTATTTGCAATATTTGTATTTCAAAAATATAATTATTTATTTATAAAATCAATTTCAACATTTAATATTTTATCAGCTACTTTAAAATTCAAATGAACCTACTAATCCTAACTGACTCATAGTTATCTAATCTTTTAAATGGTGCATGCACAATACATGACACTAATAATTCTAAGTAATCAAAGATACATTATGAGATAATTAACATTCTATAAATTTTTCAATCATTTTTTTTCTTTTTATTCCAGTATTGAGGAGTGAGGATAAGTACCTATTATTTTTTTTTAAACTTATATAGAAAGTAAAAGTAACAACTTGGAAGATAATGTGCTTATCTAGTGCTTACAAGTTCCACCTTAGGCAAATCAACATCAATTTGTAATAAGCTGGTTCGGTGAAAATTAAATCGATAAATCACGTTTAAATTTGAATAACATAAATTTTTCACTGATTCACGATGAAAAAAAACTTACTCCTTTCCACCTCCAACACACCAAATCATCTCAACCTTATCCTCCACTGATTCACGATGAAAAAAAACTTACTCCTTTCCACCTCCAACACACCAAATCATCTCAACCTTATCCTCGTAGCTCCAACTTTCACTACCCTCACGGCCTCACCCAACTCCAACCCTTATAGTATTCGCTCATGTAATATATAAATATTTTTGAGATAATATTTACGATTTACTTAACAAACATGAAAACATTAAGTAAGAAATCCCATTTTTTAATTAACTTCAAATAGGCATTTACCAAACACATCTTAACTTCTTGACAAGTGGTATACAATTTGTGCAATTACTTTTGAATTTTTCATAAAGATATACCTAGTACGAGCTCCTTCAATCAATTCGATTATTTTAATATTTTTATTGTTTTTACTTGTTCAAAATTGATTCGTTCAAACTCTTCTAACACAATTTAGATGTAACTTGTTAGACAATATTTTTTGTTAAATTTAGAATTTGAGAAGTTTCTCTTTATTGATTGGTAGTGTCCCAAAAGTGTATGTTTTGGAGCCGAATTTGATGGTGTGTGTGCAGTCTTATTTCTAGCCACAAAGATAAATAAATTATTTTCGATAAATCCTTATTTGAAGTAAAGTATATATTTCAAATTAGTAAAAAAATAAATACAATATGTAATGAAGAAAACATATAAAAATAACGATGAAAAAAATAATATCATCAACAAATAATATGATAAAAAGAAGAAAACGCGATTACAGTTAAGTGCAAAACTATTGTTTTCCTTTTCAATGGTCCACTTTTTCTGTTCATGAGTTCAATATAAGAAAAAAAAATCAGATAAAACTAACAAGAAACAAGGGTTAAGTGCCTAAAAAAAGAACAAACTGATTAATTTGTAATTGCTTTAAAGACAAGAAGATTACACTAAGTTCAATTGTTTAAGGAAAAATAATAATCATAGATAATAAGACAAATACAAGAAACAAGGATAGATAACGACTTCAAATAAAGAAGAACCAATTGATTAATATTTTATCGACGCTTTAACAACAAGAAGATTGAGACATAATCCTTAGCCAAACTAGTACTAAAACCCAATCAATTCACATAGCTCAAGATTTTGGTGCGTTCATATACGTTCAGATATATGAATCTTGAGATATTGGGGTTAAACTTAGGTATAATTTATTCTAGATACATTATATTCAAGTGGATTCGCATGTATCTGAGATACATAGACAAATTTCGCTCACCTCCCTCGCATCTTGCTCACCACTCTCCTATCTCGCTCGAGTATCTGATATCCCAGATACATGTGAATCACACTAGATACATGTATGTGGTGTATATGTAGTGGCAAATGTGATTCACATGTATCTATGATATATATAGACTCTCATTCGCCTCCGTCCTGTTAACCTTCGCATCTCTCCCTATATTGTAGTGTATTTGGTCGCAAAAAATATGTATTTAGGTGTATCTGACTTGAAATCTAGTATGAAATTATAAATTAGTGAGATAAAATGTAATTATTTCAAACTATAGAGAGAATTAGTTAATATGGTGGGAATGTTTGTGTAATTAGGTAGTTTCTCCAATTTAAAAATAACTAACAAAGAATAAGGTGGAATGGATAGAATACATTCATCCATAATCGGAGATCTCGAGTTCAAAATCCTCGGTATTGAAACATTTGTTAAGAAGACACATAATACTTTGGATATTTAGTAACTTAAAACATTAAAAAGGTTGATGGACCACATAGGAGTTGTAACAAATTGTGTAATTTAAGCAATATATATTATGCAATGCATAAAAAGTAAAGTTCATTACTTACCTAGCTTGGTATACTGCACTATCCCCCAAACAAAAGTTTTCATTAGTGGTGCGAACAAAAATCTCATATTAGAAATCGATAAGTAAAAAATCCATTACAACAAAAATAACCTTTAACAGTAATAGATTTGTATATAAACAAAAAGTGTTAAAACTTTTATCAGCATTAGTTAAATACCACTGGATTCAATATCGCTACAAGTTTTAGGGACATTTACAAAATATACTAACTACCACTAAAAACGCATATTTAGTGATAGTTAAGCTATTGTTGTTAATTTAATTGCCACTAAAAATCACTTTAGATGTAGTGAACTACATTTAAAATGTAGTACTTTCTTAATAATCTTAGGCCTTTTAAGAAAAAATATTCTACAAATTCGGTTCAAAACGAATAATATGATCATACTATATATTAACTAAGAAGTGATTATATTGTATGGGCCCGTACTTAAGTATCTTTGTTCGTCTATGGGCTGGTCTACCATCTTTACCTATAGTTTTTGTCATTTTGATAATCACAAATGCTCGAATTAATCATAAATACTCGAATGATGTGGATCACACATTGAATCTCTATATAAGCTCATGGTGATAGGTCATATGTGGAACTTATTGTTCAAGGAAAAATTATTAACTATGCGAACAAATTTCACATAAAAGTTTTAATATTAAGAAAACAAACTACATATTATAAGGTGTAAGTAATGATACTCTTATTGATATGAGATGACCTTTCGTATAAGGTATATTTATTGACGAGGGTCAAATCTTGATTTCGTCTTTGCTCTTCAACATAATGTAGGCTTAAAATAACTAACATAGAGAAATAAATAAAGAAATATACATATAAACACCATAACATTTTATTTTTTTAAAAAAAAGACAGACCCCACTCTCTATTTTAAGATTTTTCAAAACACAACTTAATAATTTCCTTAATTAGTGTTGAGTGAGGGTCATATTTGCTAGTGTTTTGAGATTTATAGGTCTAATTCGAGTATGAATTCCATTCCACAATGCCTTTGAGATGAGATTATAAGTATGCTCTGATGGATGAAAGTAATCCCAAAACAAGTATTCATTGGGCTTTGCACATATCTTGTAACCTTCTTTACCACATTGCAATAATCCTCCAAGTGTTCCATCACCACAACATGCATTAGTCACATCTGAAAATCCTATGTAACAAATCATACTGAGTTAGTTTAGTGGATGTGTGGACATAAAAAAAAAAACTCTGATCGTTCGATTTTACGTAACACTATTTGACTTGACATGGTATTTCAGGATATTTATGAAAAAAAGAAAGTGTGTTTTCAGGTAGCTATGGAATTACTGCTTTTAAGAAGAAAAAAGGGGAACTCTTGAAATTAACTTGTGGTCTAAAACATTCATCAAATATCTGTGTGTGGTTGTAAATCATTTCATAAAAAATAAAAGGACTTACTCTCTCTGTTTAAAAAAGAATGATTTAGTTTGACTTGACATGAAGTTTAAGAAAATAAGAATGACCTCTCAATCTTGTGGTTCTAAATTAAAGTTATATCAAATGTACCAAAATGCTCTTTAATCTTGTGGCATTAAAAATGTCACGTGGAAAGTTGAAACTAAAGTGTTGCCAAAAAAAAGAAAGAGGTCGTTCTTTTTGAAACAGAATAAAAAGAAAAGTAGGTCATGATCTGAAACAGACGGAGTAAATTTTTTCTAATCATAGTAACAGTAAGGTAACATTATTTTTTGAGACGGACTAAATAGAAAAATGTGTCATATAAAATGAGATAGATCAAGGGAGTAATATTTATAAAATAGTAGTATTTGAAGGAGGAGTGAAGAAATGTAAGAAATTACCATAACGTTTAGGATTAGCTTTGAAGATTTGAACAATCTTGTACACATCTCCATAAACAACAAATGAACCAGGATACTTTGTTGGTATTATTTTTACCAAACTCTCTAACCCCATATTATAATTTTTGACCATTTTATTCATCTTTCCATAACATTTATCAATTGGTGCACCAGGCAAGAGGGTCCTAGCTGGGACACAACCAACGGGGCCTAACGAAAACAACGCGATTCGACGTGCTCCTAGATTGCAAATATGATTAACAAAATTTGTAACTTGAGTTAACATGGCTTGAACATAAGCATCTGGTGTAAGTGTTGGGGCATCAAATGGATAGAAGTAGCTAAAGATGTCATTGGAGCCTGACTCAAAGAAAAAGAGTGATTGTTGGATTTGTTTCTTGGTTATATGGTTTTGTTGGACTAAAGTTTTGAATTGTTGAATTTGATCTTGAATTGGTGTCACTCCCTATATGTATCAAAAGCCAAGATTATATTTTCGATAAACATAAAGATAACAAAGTCAAGGTTGATATATACGAAAAAGGTTAAGTTATATACTTCGTTAGCGTAAAGAAAGTATACTTAGCATTTGTTTTGAGTGAAGTACTTGACCACTTTCAATTAATTTGCATATGAGGTCAAAATCAATTAATTGTGATAGTTGAGTTCAATTTTGATAAAATTTTGGTTTAAAAGAGACATTTATGCACCTCATAATAAGCTATTTAAATTTAAAAAAAAAAAATTGTTTTTTTCACTTAAGGTTAGATTTCTACTGTAGGACTTTATTAATTAGGCTTCCCACTTAAGGTTTATTATCACCCTTGTTTATAGGTGACAATCGACACTTCTTTGTTAAAAAATTACCATGTGTTAAGAAAAAGGTAAAAAAATAAAAAAAGGAAAAAGATACCGCTACTGAACAAATAGACATGTCGTTGTTAACAAGTAGACATATATATTTTTACCTGGCATCCTATATGTCCGCACGTGAGATGAATTGATTTATATTATATCACGTACGACATCTATATCTATTTGTGCACATTCAAAATTAAAGAACGTAAATATCAGATGATGTCAAATTAAAAAGACACGATTATGTCTTATGCCTATATATTTTGGATTATTACCTAGTGGTTAATCACAATAAATTAATAAATGATAAAACAAAAACTATATGATAAATACATCCTTAATTAATTAATTTCTTACCAAATCCTGATTTGTTGTTGATAGAACTCCACTACCAGCACTTGCAAAGTTAATGCCATTTGATGGATACTCTTTTCTACTTCCATTTACTAACTCAAGTTGTGCTTCCAAAAATGGCCTTTGCAAAGGAATCCCAATAAATTGAGCTGCAATATTCCACCAATTCGTAAATGTAAGAGAGTCAAAAATTTTACTAAAGAGATTAAAAACAATATAAGATTCCCTCACATAAAATTGCAATTTTCGAACCACCTTTAACGCTACAATAAAAACTTCCCTCATGCTAATTTATATACACCTTCACAAAAGAAAGGAAAGAAAAAAAAGACTATATTTTTACTTTATTTACACAAAATAAATTTTTGAACAAAAAAAATCGATTAAACCCCTTTCTAGTTATAAATAATAATTATATTTTAAAATGACATGATCTTATATTAAAATTAAATTGTTGAACTCGTGATCAAGGATCAAACATTTATCAATCTTGCCAAAAGCTATAACTAATAGCAAAAACACAACTTTATTTTTTAACTAAATCCACCAAGACAAGCGTCATGTTCAATCATGACTTCGACCTGGACCAGGACCACTCCAGTCCCACACGTGCCTTGTCTTGCCATAGGTAGGATACTGGTATTACCCAACAATTCCCCTCCCAAGTCCCAACACATGTCTCTTGCTCTTGGGAATCAAGAGTCATGTTTGATCATGATTCCAACCTGGACCACTCCAGTCCCGCATGAGCCTTGCCTTGTCATAGGCAGGATACTGACATTACCCAACAAATCCCTTCCCAAGTCCCACCACCTGCCTCATACAGAATGTTGTTCTTGGGAATCGAACCCACGACTCATAAAATTCAAAAAATGTAGGGAATTATAACAAGAACTTACAAATGAAATCAGCAACAGTTCTTCCATTTGTAAATCTACCAGTTGGATGATGAAAGAAATTGGAACCATAAGGTGGAAAATCAGCTTGTGCTGTGCAATTTTTGTTATAATGATTGTTACCAGCATCAAATATAGAGTCACCAAAAATGAAAATTGAAGGAACATTAAATCCCAAAACACAACTAATAATACTATTAATTACCAAAAAAGAAGCAACAAAAATAAATTGAATTTTTTTAACTCTTTCCATTATAACTAAATGTGTTATAGCTTTTAATTTGGAAAATAACATATGGTTTGAGTTTTATTTATATAAGAAAAATTAGCTAAAAATATGAAACGGAACACACGAGTTTAGTGCAATATATGACCTAAGAAAATAACTTATTTATTATAAAGCTACTGCCAATTACTAGAATTTTTTGTCTATTAGTACTTTATCATTAACTTGAATTCACTTTATTTATAACTTTTTTCCTTTAAGTATGTTGTTTTTAGAAGGTGGTTAGCAGATTTTTCAAAGTCATAAAAAATATAAAATATGTAGAGTTTGAAGGAAGATATCTTTCTTTTATCTTTCGAGATTCATCTTATAATATCAGGTAAAAAAGTCAAAATAAGTAATAAATTTTAAGTGTGTTTATAAAAAGAAAATTGATTCTTAAACCCCTTTCAGACTCATGTATGCTACGTTGAGGTACAATATAACATTTGTATGACAAAAAATTAATTTTGAAACTTATGGCTTTAAACGTGCCATAACATTTGTGTGGTAATAAAAAAAAAAATTCTCATTAAGAATTAAATGGAAAAAGTTAATTATTTTCAAACTTTTTTTTGTTTTTTTTGTTGTTGAAAACAACCAAAATGATGAATTGGAACAAAAAAGACATTAAGAGAAGAGAAAAAAGTTTATTTCACTAATTTGGTTTATATTGCCTTATATTTTTGTGTATATAACGTTATAAGGCCTCACTTTATCTACCTACGCATGTAGTTACTCGAAAATTAATTGAATTTTATCGAAATCAAAGAAATCGAGATAATTGAGACGATTCTAAAAAATCTGATTTTTATCATACAACATATCATAGAATAACCAAAAAATTAATATAGTATAATTTTTTTTTAAAAAAATAACCAACCGAATCAAACCAAAATAAAATTTTAAGGACTACACACTATTGTAAAATTTCAAAAGACAAGTAATTTCTTATTATTGAACAAGAACTTAAATCTTGAATCTGTCTATGTTGGTTTTCTTATTTGATATAGGCTCGAAAACAACATGAAAAGTAACAAAATATACAGATGAACACCATAACATAAATTTTGAAATAAAAAGACAAGGACCCCACTTTTTATTTTAAAGATTCCAAAACACAAATTAATTTTCTTAATTAGTGCTAAATAAGGGTCATGTTGGCTAGTATTTTGAGATTCACAGGTCGAATTTGAGAATAAGTTCCATTCCACAATGTCTTTAAGATGAGATTATGAGTATGCTCTGATGGATGAAAGTAATCCCAAAACAAGTATTCATTGGGGTTTGCACATAACTTGTAACCTTTTTTACCACATTGCAATGCTCATCCAAGAGTTCCATTACCACAACATGCATTAGTTACATCCGAAAATCCTATAAATGTTATCATAACAAATCATTATGAGTTAGTTTATAATCTCTCTTGACTTATAAATACGCAAAAGCTAATTAGTTAAGTACATGTTATTTTGCAATATTACAAATCTTATCAGATTTTGGTGCCTCTAGATGGACACCTCCAGGTACATGTATCGAATCTCGGGATACGTGGGGTTAAAATTAGGTGTAGTTTGTTATAGATACATTGTATCCAAGTAGATTAACATGTATCTGAAATACATGGACAAATCTCGGTCACCTCCCTCACATCTCACTCTCCTCCCTCCAATCTCACTCAATACAAAAAATCTCGTTTGTATCTAGTGTGATTCGCCTTTCTCAATCTCGCTCATCTCTCTTCTGAATTTGGTAGCCAAAAACATGTAACTAGGCCGGTGTTTCTCACTTAAAATCTAGTATGAAATTATTAATTAGTGATATAAAAATATAATTATTTCAAACCATATAAAGATCGAATTAGTTAATTTGATAGGAATGTTTGGGTATAATTAGGTAATTTCTTCTTAATATTGCCTCTCACTACCAAAGCCCCATAACATAAAACTCTTGCAAATTAAGATGGTGAAAAAAACAAGTGATTAAATGCACTAGAAGAAGTGTAAGAAATTACCATAACGTTTAGGATTAACTCTAAAATTCTGAACAGTTTTGTACATAGCTCCATACACGCCAAAAGAACTAGGATACTTAATAGGTATCCTCTTCACCAAACTTTCTAATCCCACATTATAATTCTTCACCATTTTGATCATATTTTCATAACATTTATCAATTGGTGCACTAGGTATAAGAGGGTCACTATTTTAACTGGGAAATACACACAATTTTCCAACGGGGCCGACACCCCTCAACTACATGTGGCTCCGCCACTGTGGGACACAACCAACAGGGCCTAACGAAATCAGCGCGATTCGACGAGCCCCTAACTTGCAAATTTCATCAACAAAGTTTGTAACTTGAGTTATCATGACTTGAACATAAGCATTTGGGGTAAGTTTTGGGACATCAAATGGATTGAAGTATGTGAATATGTCATTGGAGCGTGATGTGAATATGTAGAGTGATTCTTGAATTTGTTTCTTCTTTATTTTGTTTTGTTGGACTAAGGTTTTGAATTATTGTTGAAGTTGATCTTGAATTGGTGTCACTCCCTATATATATGTTTCAAATGTAAAAAAAAAACTAAAAAAAAACTAGTTCATGTGAGAGAAAATATAATGTTTGTATAATATATAATTTCTTAACACTCTTTTACTAGAAATTATATTGCGTAGATAGATAAAATAATGTTTGTATATAATATATAATTTCTTACCAAATTTTGATTTGTTGTTGGTAGAACTCCACTACCAGCACTAGCAAAGTTGATGCCATTTGATGGATAATTTTTCCTATTTTCATTTACTAATTCAAGGACTTCCTTTTGCAGAGATATTCCAATATATTCAGCTGCATGCAATTTACCATCAAATAAAAAATAACTAATTAAAATTTATATGACAAAAAGAATTATGGAATTATGAGCAAGTGGCGAAGTAAGAATTTTTCATATAAGGTTCTAAAATAACTTTTGAACCGCTCGCCTTTGACATAACAATATATCTTCCCTCATATTAAGGGGATTCAAAATAATCTTGAATAAGTAATTACGTACATTTGAAATGATCTTAGCTAATAGTCAAAAACACAATTGAAGTGGTTTTTACAAGTTTTCTATTTGAACAGTTGAACTATATATATCATGTGTTGAATTTTCTTACATGAACTATCACCAAAACATACTTCAACTATTAATTAGTTGTTTCTTTTTTCTACGTGAAATATCATCATCGTCGTAACAAGTGAAACTGAAATATGTTTTGATAAATAGTTGGTGATAATTCGTAATAAGAAAACTCACAAATGAAGTCAGTAACGGTTCGACCATTAGTGAATCTGCCAGTTGGATGATGAAAGAAATTGGAACCATAAGGTGGAAAATCAGCTTGTACTGAGCAATTTATTTTGTAATGATTGTTACCAGCATCAAGTATAGAATCTCCAAATATGAAAATTGAATGAACATTAATCCCAAAACACAACTAATATTACTACTAATTACCAAACAATAGGCAACAAACATAAATTTAAATATTTTTACTCTCTCCATAACTACTAGTAGCTAATATATATTTGGTACAAACGAGAGAATAGTAATCACATATATATTTCATATCATATATATATATATAAACATGTATGTCATTATTTTCTTCTTACCATTAATAAAAGGGGAATTTTCACATATAAGCCACTCAAAAATAACTTAATTATGCTCCATGACTATAGTTTGTTAATTACGATTCGTAGCTACATGTTAGAGGGAGGAGAGAAGTGAGTGAGAGAGGGCAAAGAGTGGAAAGAAGTGAATTGTATATGTAGATCTGTCGAATTGTATATGTATATCTGTCAAATAATTGTATATATGTAACTGGTATACATATGTATTTGTATATCTAGCGAGCAAGATTGAGAGAGGGAGGAGAGAGGCGAACGAGAGAGGTTAGAGAGTGGAGAGAGGCGAATTGTATATGTATATCTGTCAGATAATTGTATATATGTAACTGGTATACATATGTATTTGTATATCTAGCGAGCAAGATTGGGAGAGGGAGGAGAGAGGCGACAAAGAGAGGGCAGAGAGTGGAGAGAGGCTAATTGTATTTGTATATCTGTCACACACACACACACACATATATATATATATATAATTTGTATTTGTATATGTATAGGTGACGAAATTACAGCTAAAATTAAGTTGTGAGCCGTAATTAATTCAAACTATAGCTATATTAGCTAATTAACTAGTATATATTTGTTTATCCACGTAATTTTCCCAATACTAAAATAATGCGATATGTACAAAGCTATTTGTAGCAAGTGAGAAAATATAATAATAATGTGCTTCAACTCCATTAGATTATTATATTCCTTCTTTAAAAATAACTCCATCACATTTTTGGCAGTCCTAATTGGAGTAATATCTCACAGATCTGCTCCTTTTAATTAACACAATTAGTGGTCCTACAAAGATTAATAATTTAATACCCTATAGATTAAATCGTCAACTAAAGATTAATAATTTAATTATTAATACCCTATAGATTAAATCGTCAACTCTTATTTTCACTTGGTTATGACAGAGTTTCGACCTATCCTTCATCGAATATATCCTTGCATAAGTTTGATCGTTTTTCCAACGGCTATTTTTACTAAAATAGCTATTGGAAATCTTCATTCAAATAAGATACAAACAACTATACAAAAAACATATACAAGATATACACAAATATAAAAATAGCATATACAAGATATACAAACAACATATACGAATAAAGTTGTTTTGGTGTACTTATATATATATGTTTGAATTTTGGAAATAAACTAAACTTTATATGTTAAGACTTACATATCCGAGGTAGAACTTTCTTACGCATGAGAATCAAATTTGTATGAGCAATTACTATTTTAAAAGTGTTACCTTCAAAAAAAGACTTTTACTATATCAAAAACATCAGTTCTAACTATTTTTCAATGTTTGATAAAAATGTTAGGCCTTTTAGAAAAAATTGTCGATATATAGTCCGAAATGTGCAATATTATGAGAAATAGAAAAAGATACATATGAACATAATAACATACTAATATGAAAGACAACAAGACCACCCTCTACTCTAAAATTTCAAAACACATGAAAACTTAAATCTTGAATCTGTCTTTGCTCCTTTTCTTATTGATGGAATATATGCATCCACTAGTATCAATGGGATCAGGTCCTCAGCACAGTTGAAACTAAAACAGTAAAGATTGACAAGAGAGTTTACGTGAAAACCTCCTTGCTCAAGGGAGTAAAACCACGACCTGGCCTGCCAGGACTTTTCAAACTGCTTTCACTAATCTTCTCTAAGCAAAAGTAAAAGTCAGTTACAAACCGAGATTAGCCTACTAATCCCAACTCTAAGTACCACCTCCTATTACTTAGAGCTAGAGTAGATACCACACTACCCACTATACTAATCCTATCCTGATTAATATAGATTTTAGAGTAAGAACCAAGTTAACTCTAACTCAGAACTCACAATGATTCACACAAGTTGAAACGTTTCTTATCACAACGAAACGAAACCTACAATGTAAGCACTATTACAAGCAAACAAAGTAACAGTTGGTACAAGAAGCTCTTGAAGTAATCGATCAGATCCCTTGATGTTCTTGAAGCTTGAAATATTTCTCTCTTTGAATGAATGAATAATATTGTTGCTTTTTGTTTGATATATATCATGAAGAAATACTACCAAACGTACAAGCAACCTCATCGCTTCTAATTGGTGGAGTACTCTGCAGCTCACCAACTTTCTGACGCAGACAGCTTTCCAGTTGTCCAGCATTTTGACCACTGGACGAGTATTCATACTCTGCAGAGGACCAGGTCCCTGCACTTGTGAGGAGATCATCAAAACACCAAAAGGCATAAGCTCTTATCACTTATTTAATATAGGCTCGAAAACAACATGAAAAGTAACAAAATATACATATGATCAAACCATAACATACATTTTGAAATAAAAGACAAGGTCCCCACTCTATATTTTAAAGATTTTCAAAACACAAATTAATTTTCTTAATTAGTACTAAATTATGATCATGTTGACCAATTTTTTATATTCATTGGTTGAATTTGAGAATAAGTTCCATTCCACAATGTTTTTGAGATGAGATTATATGTATGCTCTGATGGATGAAAGTAATCCCAAAACAAGTATTCATTGGGCTATGCACATAACTTGTAACCTTCTTTACCACATTGCAATGCTCCTCCAAGAGTTCCATCACCACAACATGCATTAGTTACATCTGAAAATCCTATAAATGTGATCATGATAATCATTATGAGTTACTTTATAATAATTTCTCTTGACTTATAAATATAAATAGGCAAACTTACATTATAAATTTCATGAGCTAATTACTTAGATATACACTAATTTGCAATATTATGAATATTACCAGATTTTGGTACTTCCAGCTACATTCAGATACATGTATCTCACAATACATTGGGTCAAAATTAGGTGTAATTTGTTCTGGATACACTATATCCAAGTGGACTTGTATGTATCTAGGATATATAGACAAATTTTGGTTCGCCTCCCTCCCATCTTGCTCGCCAATCTCCTATATATCTAGTATCTCAGATATCCAGTGACCCGCATGTATCTAGGATACAGAAAAATCTCGCTCGCCTCCCTCATGTTATCGCTCGCCTCTCTTCTTATTTCAGTGTATCTAGTATGTTTCACATATATCTAGAATACATAAACAATTTTTGCTCGTCTCTCTCCCTATTACACTGTATCCGATAGCAAAAAACATAAAACTTTTAGGTAATCATGTAATTTCTCCTTAAAATTCCCTCTCACTACCAAACCCCATAACATAAAACTCTTGCAAATTAAGATAGTTAAAAAAACAAGTGATTAAATGCATTAGAAAATTAACTAGCATTATTTCTATAGTATATAAAGTAAATGGAACTATAAAAAGTGTAAGAAATTACCATAACTTTGAGGATTAGCTCTAAAATTCTGAACAGTTTTGTACACAGCTCCATACACAGCAAAAGAACTAGGATACTTAATAGGTATCCTCTTCACCAAATTTTCTAATCCCACATTATAATTCTTCACCATTTTATTCATCTTTCCATAACATTTATCAATTGGTGCACTAGGAAAGAGGGCCCTAGCTGGGATACAACCAACGGGGCCTAACGAAATCAACGCGATTCGACGAGCCCCTAACTTACAAATTTGATCAACAAACTTTGTCATTTGAGTTAACATGGCTTGAACATAGGCATTTTGTGCTTGTTTTGGGAGATTAAATGGATTGAAGTATGTGAATATGTCATTGGAGCCTGATGTGAATATGAAGAGTGATTCTTGAATTTGTTTCTTCTTTATTTTGTTTTGTTGGACTAAAGTTTTGAATTGTCGAAGTTGTTCTTGAATTGGTGAAACTCCCTATATATTTTTCAAATGTAAAAAAATAATATTAGTATAGCAATTTATTATTCGACTAATAATATTATACGTTAGAAATTATACTGTGTAGATAGATAAAAGAATGTTGATATATTTTTCTTACCAAATCTTGATTAGTTGTTTGTAGAACACCACTACCACCACTAGCAAAGTTGATGCCATTTGATGGATAATTTTTCCAATTTCCATTTACTAATTCAAGGACTGGCTTTTGCATAGGAATCCCAATAAATTCACCTACGTGCAATTTTTCATCAAACTAAATATAACTAAACAAAATTAATTCCTTGCAGTATTCAGATCTTAATACAATATTTTTACTCACAAATAAAGTCGGTGACGGTTCGACCATTAGTGAATCTACCAGTTGGATGGTGAAAGAAATTGGAACCATAAGGTGTAAAATTAGCTTGTACTGAGCAGTTGTTTTTGAATTGATTGTTACCAGCATCAATTATAGAATCTCCAAATATGAAAATTGAATGAACATTAAATCCCAAAACACAACTAATATTACTATTAATTACCAAAAAATAGGCAATAAACATAACTTTAAATATTTTTACTCTCTCCATAACTACAAGTAGTCAATATATATTTGGTACAAAAGAGAGAATAATAATTAGATATATATATATATATATATATATATATATATATATAGAATAGATGGTACGAGTTTAGTGCATGCATGCGTAGGGGTAATCTTTATAAATGCTTATCGGGCGGATCGAACGGATAACGATAAAAACAGCCCCACTAGTTATAAAGATATTATTTTCTTTGTCCCAAGTTATATGACATAATTTTCTTTTTAATCGATCCAAAAAAAATGATACATTTTCTTATTTGACAAACGTTTAAGGATACAATCAACATTTTTAGTAATATTAGATCTCACTTATTTGGCAAGAAAGTCCATAAAGGTGCACTTTTCTATTAAATTTATTTATTTATTTTAGAGGTAATTATGTAGCATTACAAAGTTTTTTCATATTTTTTAAATTTTGTTTTGAGTCAAATTACGTCAAATAAAATGAAACGAAGCAAGTACTTGTCTACTGCCAACAGCTACTAATATTTTTTGTTTTCTAGTACTCAACTATTTAATTTGCCTTTGTTTCTTTCTTTAATTTCTTTTGTAGATAACCTTATTGATGAGATATAGATGTGTTCATTTGATTTTGTACGAACGAAAAAAACAGTATAGGGTGGTTAGCAAGTATTACGTACTACAAGAGAAAAAAGTTAAATTTGACTTGATTCATATTGCCCAATTACGCATGGATGAAACTTTTCTCAAACGAAAATGATATAGATGTATCTTTTCTTCAAAGTTCGATGACATATTTGAGTCTCTTCCTTTTTTTAATAGGTCAGATTTGTAGTGGGTTCGATTTGGTAACGCGGACCTCTAACAAGAGGCCACATGACAAAGCTGGTTTTATATTAAAAATAATTGCACAAATGAGCAGGTTTTGTAACCACAATGGCATAAATAAGACAATTTTTTAATGGATGACATATATTAAATTACTATTGGTATATGCAACACCAACAAATAGACCCACAAAAAATATGATCACATTTTTTTAAATCGTTCACGAGAGATATCAGATCTCATAGAGATCCAAAATTATTGATCTTGTAGTTTTGGTCATCAATTTTACAAGGAGATACCCTGTACATGTGTGCTTCATTCAAACTTACTTACAAATGTATAACAATGTATGCTAAAACCTGGTACAACAAATAAGTCTCGTTACGTCCGGTCTAGTCGACTTGAGAACAACAAAAAATGAACATGAGATGCACACTGAGAAAATTATTGGAAAACTATCATTGCCTGTAATAGCCACTCTGATGGGGAGGAGGATGAGGATATGGAGAAGGGGCTGTGTAAGGAGGCTGAGGCATAGCTCCGGGTTGCTGAGGAGGTGCATTATAGTATGGACCCCTCCAACCAGGATATGCAGGTTGGCCGTACTCGTGGCTAGGTGTAGGTTGTTGTTGATGTTGAGGATAGGGCTGTGGATGCGAATATGGTTGACCTTGACCTTGACCTTGACCTGGAAAATGGTATGGCGGTTGTGGAGAACTATAAGGAGGAGAGGTTTGACTATATCCAGACATTGTTGGTTGCTGAGGAGGAGGTGCAGGCGGTTGTGGAGAACTATAAGGAGGAGAAGTTTGACTATATCCCGACATTGTAGGTTGCTGAGGAGGAGGCTGGTATGTAGGAGCCTGGTGTGGTCGAGAAGAATTAGGCATATGTCCAGTCTCGGTCGGCATCTGGGGATTGGATCTTGGTGGCTGATGAGCATGCCCAACTGAAGGATAAGTATACCCACTTGAACTTTTATTATCCTGGAAACTGAGACCTGAGATCTGCCTCTGTACCTCTTCCATCATTTCTCGGCACTGCATGTTTCTTGTCATCACAAAATCACTACATTGCTGTTTCACATTAGTGATCGCCTCCTGTGCAACAAAAGACAAATTTATATGAATTCATATCCTGGAAATTTACAGATAGATCCAAGAAGCTCGACATATTCAGGAAGAACTGGAACAAGACTAGTGATCTGTCCCACTGCGCACAACTAAAATGAATCTTTGAAGTGCAGAAAAGCAATTTTGAGTTGCAAGTTCCCATCCCTGACAAGGCTCAAACCAAGCCTCATACCAAAGAACCTAAGCAGATATAACCATTAGCAAATGAGGTTAGACAATTGAAGATCGTTGCCAGATTTGCAGGAGTACCGGGGGCTTTGACATCATTGACTAGGCTTATATGAGAAGATCCAAAGGGGTTCTTTGACTTTGCACATGAATGTAGATTATCATACAGTTGAATTAGAGTGAAAATCGAGAATGTGATTGTAATGACAGATTCTTGGTGAGATTAGTGGGATGGGATTGTATAAATTATTATTGTGTGTAATTCATGGATTAGATGAGAGATTACAACTCAGATTGTTCTTCTAATAATTTGCCTTGATAATTTCTTTATTGGTGGAGCTGGTAAAGGACCGCACAGTAAAGCCAAAGGCAGGGGAGATGGAGAGAGAGGAATAATGTATCCGATGGAATTGTCACAACCCAAACCCTCCCCCATCGGGGAGGGGTTCAAAATGTAACCCACGGAATAGTCACATCTCAATCCTCTCAGCGGGATAAAATGGGTCCCAGAAATACAAGCCAAATGCATTATAATTCCATGGAACCAAAAGGAAAGCGATCACTGACTCTAATCTAGCTCATTTTATCCCCACCCCAGCTTCCTCTTCTCCCAACAAAATATCTTATCTAGGACACAAATGATCCTATATCACAAGTGGAATATGCTCAGAGGTTCCACTGCAAGTGAATGGTTGGAATCCTCCTTGTGTTGTACACTGGGTGAGCAAATATTCCTATCTCCACCCCCTCCCCAAACCACTCCAATAGAAAGAGTTGTTTCAAAAGAGTTGAAAATTCTCATACCTGAAGGGTTACATAGAACTTCAATCCCTCATTGATATTTTCCTTGATTTCTTGATATTTCATAATGGCAACTTCAATCTGCTTATAGATTCTCTCGCGGGAAGCTGTGGCATCGACAAGAATGAGCTTAGCAAATTAACAGTAACTAGAACATCTGAAATCAGCAGCCATACTAGAAGAAATATAAATAAGCCACCCCGAGAAGAAAATTCAAAGTAGACAGACAAGATATAAACTAGTAGAGAATGCAGATGATAAATGGCCAACATATCATAGTAAGGGCTGGACAGCACTTCACCATGTTAATTTTAAAATTGATAATTGCAGCATCCCTTTAAAATGACATCAAGGGACCTAATTTACTTTGATTATACACAGGACACATAATGAGAAGTAAGAAGTCATTTTGATATGCAAAAATTGAATGAAAGGATCAGCCCATCAAAACTTAGCCCACCTAAGTTACTTGGGACAGAAGATCTTTATGTATCAAGAATATCTAAGCTTCATTGTTCTTCAGCAGACATTGCAAAATGATTATGGGAAATAAAAACACACCTTTATAGTCTTCAAGATTGAAAATAGAAGCAAACTCATCATTTTGAGCCTGCAAAAGGAACACCACCTTGTTAGAGAGCATTCAAGGAGATGAAGCTTGAATAACCAGCCCAAGTAGATTGTTCTTTCCCAAAAGAGGGACTTTTTCTCTATGCTTGCACAAAGGAAACTCAACATGAAGCATTTCTGGTCCAAAGGAATACAATGCTTTGGTTAAGCATGCCTTTATGCAATAATTGTGCACTAACTCTTAATTTCCAAAAATATAACTTCACCTCAGTCCCAAACAAGTTGGGTCGGCTAAATAAATCTTCATTGACCATATTTATCCATATAAACTCATTTCAGGCGCTAATTATGACATGCAAATCACAGGATTCAAACACATGAAATAACAAGTATCAAATAAGAAAAGAAACACCACAAATATAACTGCAATTAAGGAAATAACACTCATGCTATGAACTTCTTTACACCCCCTCCACCTCCCCTCCCCCAACCAAACATTTCTCTTTAACACTTTCTAGTTACAAACAAGAAGATTAACATGTGTAACTCAAAAAAGTTTTGAACGGAAAGGCATGCCATGGGTGATAATCCCAATTAAGAATGTTGTAAAGAAATGGATCTTGGGCCTAACGCAACCCCAAAAGTTAGCTCAAGATATGAGAATTGTCCAAACCATATAAGGAGACCACCCCTCCCATAAAAGCCCAGCGTGGGACTCTTCAACACCCCACCACCACCATGCCCAAGGTTGGACATCTAGAGTGTGGGCAATTTTTAATATGGGGATCCAACATTGGATAACAAGAATTGGGATGGGTCTTGCGCTGATACCATGTAAAGCAATGGATCTTGGGGTCTATCTCAACCCCAAAAGCTAGCTTAAGAGGTAAACTGCCAAAGACCATATAAAGAGACTACCCATCCCATAAGAGACCGATGCTGAACTCTGCGTGGAGCCACCTTAGGCGAAGGGTGGTCCAGAGCACACCACCCATCCCATAAGAGCCTGACATTGGACTCCGCAACATGGGCGGAGCCACCTTAGGTGAAGGGTGGTCCAGTGCACACCCTTTGCTGAAATTATGTGGTGTACAGAGGTTAAATATAAGCAATTATGAGTATGTATTTAATTTTGCACGCTCTTAACATTACTAACAAGAAAATTTGCACACCCTTCGCCAAATTCCTGGCTCCACCACTGCTCTGCAACAGATTTCATTATATTACATCTGTAATGCTTTCCAGATCAAAAAAATGCAACTTCCCGTGTTGGACAGCGTAAAAAGAAATAGAGAATCATAGTTGAAAACAAACACCAGGCGATGACACAAAGGATTAAAAGAAACAAAAAAGGAAAATGCCTTGCATCCCTTGCTTTGTTACCTATAAATTGTATTCTGAAGAGCAATCCTGAAGCTAGCAATATGGTAATATATAAAGGAACTCCTACTAAGGACTGTGCAATAGACACAACCTCACATTTACCACACAAGTATTCCTAAGTTAAAGCTTAAGAGAAGCTCCCAAGTCGAAATGAAAAAGTGCAGCAAAACAAAAAGGTATAGCCCTGAAAAAGACATAATTCTGAACCTGAATTTGCAGAAGCAACTGTTCTTGTGCCTCGAGGTTTTGAGAAATTTCTTCACAAAGATGATCATATTTTGCTATCTCCTTCCTGAAAAGATCCTCCTGGGAGCCCGTGAATGCCATCAATTTTGGAAGTATATCATCCTGAGTAATCTCACACAACAGATATAAAGTCAAGTTGCATGTTTAGATCCCTTCATGGTGAAGCAGAGGCAAAGAAAATGCTAAAAGAAATAAGCATATTGCATATGGATACACAAATGTCAACTTAGCACAAAGGCAAATTCATATTACGTTATCTGCTCCTGAGATGATGAAGACCAGCGACTAATGCCAGAGGAGTAGTCTTAACTTTGTCACCGCTTCTTTATAAAAAGGCCCGATCTATCCCTATTTTTCATATACTCTGAAAAAAATACTTTTCGACTTCCCTAGAAATGGAAGTTGTTAGATCACATTCTGACACATAACTAAAAGAATTATCAAGCTGCGTAACCAAATAACCTCCCTCCCCCCACCCAATAATGAGTTTCAAAATTTAATGAAGAGCTACGCTTGATCTGATATAATCGAACTATCCATTTGAATTTGTAAAGCAAATGGATCCTACACCTAACTCAGTTCCAACAACTAGCACATGAAGTGAGGATTACCAAAATTATATAAGGAGACAACATCTCGTTCCCTCAACCTAGGCGGGACATTCTACCACCCCCTAAAAGCTCAGGGGTGGATCTGGAGCATAAACAATAAACAATGCGGCTCAACATTAGGTAATACCACGTACAGAAATGAAACATGGGCTTTATTCAACCCCCAAAAGCTAGCTAATGAGGTGAGGATTGCTCAAAATCATACAAGGAGACAATTGTCCATTCCCTCAACAAACATGGGACATTCTAACAGAATTATTAAGAGAGCGGGCCTCATTCCTACTTTTATATTGAAGGGCTTATTGCTACTACTACTGCAGCTCCTGGCCCTTCACTCATCAATAAGATAAGAACATATGAAACCGTTGGACAAAAATCCAATCCACCGGTGGAACAACCTGCACAGAGTAAACCCTCTAATCCAAGGATTCATTCAGGGTGGCAACAGCCAACAGTGAGTTTTGACGCCAAAATATGTTTATCCATGGCTTACATCATTATAGCATGAACTTATCTTTATTAATATCATGTTAATAAACTCAATAACTATAGAGCAGCACAATAAGAGGATGTGCACTAGCAAAGGATTATATCTTCATCACCTGCTAGGGTGAAAGATATCATACTTGTCCAACTCTCCTATGAGAACGGACCAAAGATGGCTGAAGCTTTATTCCCAAAAAGAAGTCAACTTTGCAGAGCATATTTTAAGAGGAATCTTATTATACCTTCCTCTTCATATCTTTCAGCATATCTTCCAGACCAGCACGCTGAGCACCAAGAGTTTCTAGTTGCCTCTGCAAATATAAGCAACAATGACTTGAAGGAGACCACTAAAATAATTTAAGTTGCAACAATGTAAAGCTTCTACGTCGAAATAGGACAAATAATTCTTTCTAAAACAGATTGGGGTGAAGTTCTGAAGTGCCTTTCTACAGTTCATATATCCAAATATTTACGGACAATTTCCTTCCGTAATTTTTGTAACATGCCGTCATGCACAATATACTAAATATTACGTTACTTAATATCCAAAGATGCCTGCATAGTATAATTGTCTTCTAATTTACTATTCAAAGACCACTTCTCAATCACAAAATGGGCATTATAGGAATTTCAAACTAGAAATAATGTGCAGTAAGTGCTCAAAAATCATCCATGAAGGTTGATTAATATTCACTAATAAAATATTATGTTAATGCACGGCTGACATCAATTTTCAATTTATCTCCTAGTGACGAAAAAGCAAAAGCAGAAAAATGTCATCAGAAAAAATTTAGACACTTCTCAAACGGAAATAAGTTACGCTCTCATCCCCACCCACCCCACCACCACCCACCAACCCAAAAAAAAAGGAGATGATATATATGTTGGCCTGTAAGGCCTTCCAACAGAACAGGCTTTGGTTACTCAAGAAACATGTTGCAACATAAACTGTTGGCTAAGGAACACAGAAAGACCAAATAACACAAATATAACGCCACTAATTCCTTGTTACCAGGCTCTGCTTCAGGGCTCCCACAATGGCATCTTCAGTGGCGTCCAAAGACAAGATTGGTCTTGCCAAGGTTGGAAGAGCAGATTCGATCTATAAAAGAGAATGCACATCTCAGGACATAACTTGACAGCTATCACAGAGAGAAATAGAAGTGTTGTCACATTGTATTTGATAAGCACTAGATGCAGTGATGAAATATTTTTGCAACAATAACATGACATACATGTACAATAAGCAACAGATGGAGCCAAGTTTCAAAATGAAATCAAAATTTAAGGATCAAGGACTACAAATCTAGTATGCATTTAACCTGCTGAAAATCCTTGGAAGTGAACCATGAGAGAAGATACAAATTATATGGTATAGAAGCATTGACCATCTTACAAAGCTAGTGGTGGCACAAGCTTGTTAAGAGATTAATCTAATTCACCATCTTATTACCAGATAGGTTTGATAGTTATCTTCAGAAGTAACACCTAATACTATATATCTACAAATAAATCCAAGAGCCAGAGCATTTGATTATCTTATCTTTGATGAGTAAAGCCCTTGACAAACCCAGGTGTCAACTAGAAGTGGCACAATGAGACATGACATGACTAGTTATGCAAAAATAAGGTCCAAATCATAAATACGTACTGGACGGCAGTCAAGGATTGACATGAGTGCTGCATGATCCCTTACTGAACGCTCAATCCTGACATCACTTTCTGCGGCTTGTTTCAGGTTTGCTGCAAACCTATTTAACCTGTCCTGCAGGTTTTTTGTTAAGGTAGTAGATTGAGGCCTTGTCCATCGGGTTCCAAATTGAGTTCTAAACTGTGTATCTTCCGTTGCTTCTTTTTGCAAAAGCTCCTCCGTTTGGACCAACAACTCCTGGTTCACCCTCTTCAGATCTCTGAGTTGCTGCATCTCAGCATCCAAACCAGCTGGACCACCACAAATTTGCACTGCCTCTACATCTTCTTTTAAAGCCACAGGTAGTGATAAGTTTCCCTCCATGGCCAGAATAGAATCAGGCAAGTCCATTTCTCTGAGCCTCACTCGAGCTAGCTCACTCCCCTGTTGTAACTTCTCGGCTTGAGTTCTGATGACATCATCAACCATCTCAGTGTACCTAGAAAGAGCTTTTGCACTGTTGTCTGGGACAAGACTGGAAAACATCTTCTCTTTGCTTGCATCCAGAATATCATTCATCTGCATAGGCTTGACCAAGGAAAATGCTGCAAGTGGTGGCAGAGAACTGGCTGGTGGAACCCTCATGAGGTAGACTCTGTCATTTTCCTTAATAGCCTTCTCCAAGTTTAGATTGGAACTAGCTTCTAGTTTAGTAATTGCATCCAAGAGCTGCTGTGGTGCTCCCCTTGGAGATGTTTTTCTTGCCTCAGACAAGGCATTAACACCACTCTTCAACCTTGCAATTTCCTCTGCAATTTCTTCTTTGTCATGGAGCTCTAGACTGTACCTATAGCAGGCCTCAGCATAAAACAGTGATGCCTTAAGCTGAACATGAGCTAGCCAAGCCTTGTCAAAGTGCTGGTTCAGAGGTGCAACATTTAATGCTGCCAAAGCTTCCTCATAAAACAATCCAACCTGTGATGGGGCATTCATTTCATTTAACATCAATTTTGCATCTCTACGTCCAAGCACTTAATAAGACCTAAAATAAACTCCACTGATTTGGCCAAATTTGATTACTTACAACTTATAAGCTAAATGATACGTGTTGAGATGCCATCTACAGGAAATAACATGTGCAATTAACAAAGAACCAATATCTGAAGGAACTAGCCAACCCAACTCAGACATGCCTTCTTCAGTGAACTATACAGAGTTCAAATTAAAATTCGAAAAGAAAAATATATGAAATTGTTCTCACCAAACCCTAATTCTCAAGCTGCATATGCCACACCTGTAGAATAGTCTAATATAATTTATACATGAGTTTATTCAACCAAACTCCAATCCAAGCCTCATTACGTGTAGGATTGTCATTATTTATTACTTAATATAAAATGTGCATATTAACAATACAAAGTTGCACAGACCATAGGAGCTTTCCTCGCTGACTAGATTTTTGATAGAAATGTAAAAATTAGTGGTCTTCATCTGTCATGGACTAAATTCGTACCTTAAAAAATCTTAGGAAGATTCTAATAAAGAGAAGAAAAAGTACTAACTCACTCGAGCTATCTAAGAAAAAATGATGTATAGCAATGTGACTGATGTCAAGAACTCAACTAAATCTCACAGAATTTTTTTTTTTCTTTATAAGTAAATCTCATACAGAAGTTATTGAGTGGCATAGACTAAGCGAAGGAATAGAGAAATGAACCTGTCTTGAAATCTTTGCACAGACACCAGGAGTATTTCCCTTGGCAATGCTATTCTCAAAAACACACTCCTGAGCCTGAGCCAACATGAGTCTTTCCAGCATCCCAGCACATTCGACAGAGACATCAACAGTGTTGGAGCTACCCATTGATGCCTTCATTGCCACATTGTCTCTCAAGAAGCCAAATGCCCCAGCAGCAGCAATAAAGGAATGTGATCCCTGTCTTCTCCCCTCAACTGATGAACGATCAAAACCCAATCCCATCTGACTGTGCACTGCCCCCAGATTGAACAAAACTGCAGCTTTTTCTGTGGACACCCCAAGAGAAAAAAAAGGATCAGTAGAACTGTATGATAAGATTACAATAGTTCGAGTTTAACATTGATTTCTCCAAACTCGTAATAATTAAGACTAATGTACCCCTGTTTTCCTAACCAAGTGACAAATATCACCATGCTTTTATAATTACTTGTAGGTAAATATAGCCAATTTGTGTGAAGAAAACGGCTGTGTGTTTAATGTTCATCTAGGCTTTGGCAGCAAATAAGTACTCAATACACTTCCTACGCTAGACATAACTACCCCTCAAGCACAGATAAAAAAATAAAGCCTTTAATTTCCAGATAGTACTGGACTAAGGTTTAGATAGTATTCTCAAGCAAATTCCTTGAGCATCTTCACCACCTCCAATTTCAATGATGGTTAGATAAGTTTTTTCCAGAAAAGAGAATGGGACACCAATGTATCTGCTCATAGCAAGTGCATAGCAATGGAAAGCTATACCCTATACAACATCAACTGCACTATGAAACTAAAAAAGCAAGGACTGACAACAAAAGATGCAAAATTTAAGACCCAATTGAATGAAGATGCTGAATACTTGGAAAGACAAAAGGGGAAACGAGGCCAATGTAGAAGCTAAGCGCAAGTGAGTAGCATAAGAAGCTGAACAACAAAAAGCACAAAATGAAGGGAAAAGGAGACAACTTTAGAAGTTAAGAGTAAATGCGCGCAATAGAAAGCTGTATCCCAGGAATTATTAATTGTACAATCAACAAGCATACAATTAGACCAAAAGTACACAAAATTCAAAAAAAAAAAAAAAACAATTGAACAAAGTTGCAGGAAATACCTAAATAGATGTTCTGCTGAGCAGCTTTGAGCTTGTTCTTGAAAGCATCATACCAAGTAAATGTAACAGAATTAATATGGTCTTGATCAGGTGAAATAGGGAAACGAGACTCAACAGCACAAAGGGCTTTATAGTAATTCTGCAAAAGATCACGGCGAGCAGGAAGAGACGACTCATTAGGGCCACGTTCGATATCGGAACGGAATTGCTTAAGCGTTTGAAGATCATCTTCGAGATTTTGAGCTTCGCGTTCAGAGTAATTGTAGACTATGTAGTTTCGGAGTGGACGGTAGAGATCTAGAGAGACAGTTTTCTTCTCAGGGATTGTAAGCATGACGTTGGCTGTTTTCGCCGTCATTGACGACGGTGCTGCCATTGTTAACGGTGGAACCACTGTGATGTGTATGTTTGGAAAGAAGAAGAAGTCAATTGAAGAAAAAATGGAAGTTGTGATTTTACTTTTTGCTTAACGAGGAAGTCATGTATAAGAGAAGGGGTGAGGGTGCCAAGTAAGATTGGGTTTTTTCTAGTCGTTTCCTTTGTTATTATTTTTGCTTTTAAAATAGTCATGGTGTCCAATCATTTTATATGATCTTTATGTCTCAATTTATGTGAAAGATGCGAAAATGAGGATGTTGATTGGATATATGAGTATATACAGAGAGCTGATGAAAAATGAGAAAATTCGGGCAAGGTGGGAGTGGATTTGGTGGAGGACAAAGACAGCAAGAAGCAAAGTTGAGATGGTTCATACATGTGAAGAGGAGATGCACGAATATCTCAATGATGGAGGTGTGAATGGTTGATTATGGATGATTTCAGAAGGGATAGAGATAGGCCGAAAAGTATTGAGGAGAGAAGATGCACGAATGCCTAAAGTGGAGGTGTGAGAGATTGGTTATGGATGATTTTAGAAGAGGTAGAGATAGACAGAAAAGTATTGCAGATAAATAATTAAGACACACTTTCAACTTATTAAGAATGTAAACTTGGGTAGAAGGTTATGGGTATACAAATTAAGGCGATAGGTATTAGTGTGGTGTTTTGTTAATAGCCTGAAATCAGAAAGGTATTGAAAACACCCTTAAATTCAATAATTTTTATTAAGAATTTTGTACTCCTTCAAAAATTTGAGACTACTTGATATGTTATGTGGCAGATCGAAAATGTAAAAGAATGTTTCTAAGACTATCAATAGTTCACAATCAAGATAAAACTAATAATTTACGTCAAAATGAAGGTTGCATTAATGATAAAGATCTCTACAGAAACCACCAAAAAGAAATTAAACATGTAAGAGGATCCGAACGAATTTTAAGTTTATGGGAGTTTTCTGTACTTCTCTATGAAATCACAATGTGAATCAACTAGATATTATCTATGACAACATACTTGGGAAGTGACAAGAAGTTGGCAGCACCAACACACATGTCCAGAAAATCAGTACAACTCTTAAAGAATAGCAAATATTACTGGAGATAAATGACTCCCAAAGTGTAGATAAGATGATCACTGCACAAAGCAAGATGATATAGGCCATGAAATGAAGAATAATTGGAAAAAGAAGTTGATTTAGAAGACATTTGATAATTGGAGCATCAAAAATTCTCGAAAAAGACATGGAAGTAACATATACAAGTTCGCCATTTGCCCCCTTATTATGTGACATAACAGAGCAGGGGGTTTGGCGACAACGTCCTTGGCTGCAGCTTGTCTCTCTATAACAATCCCGCGTTGGAAAAGATGAAACAAAAAGTAGATTTTGGACCCCTTGGCCCTCCCAAAAAGAAAGCAAAATGTCCCAAACTAAATTATTTTGGTGAAGAGAACAAAAGAAAGTCGCTGATTTTTATGATCTATCTAGGCTGCAGATTCCTTTGCAATCTTCTCTGCCTTGGCAATGACCTCATCGATACCACCAACCATATAAAACGATTGCTCTGAAAGGTCATCGTATTTGCCATCCAACACTCCCTGTCAAAAGATATTAACAAAGAGTTCATCAACATAGGACCAAACAGCAACAAAGTTAGATCAACCAACAGAAAGAAGGTACCTAAAGTTGTTGACAATCTTCAAATCAAGGGCAAAAAAGAAAAAAAAAAGTCCTCTTTTTTTGGAATGGGGAGTTGCAAAAATTTGAAAAGCACTCATCAGCATCATAAAAACCAGGAAGAAAGGTCAATTACATACTATAGCACTGCACATTCTTGCAGTAGACAAGGGAAAGTAATGGCAGATGCTCAACTCCAATTATCAGCAGAAAAACAGGGAAAGTTGCATCACATGAATAATTAAGATTTTAACATGTCAACGAGGTTTTATAGCATGTATGATAATATGAGAGCGACTAATAAATTCAGTAGTTCATCACATACAAAAGAGAGGGAAGGTAAAAGGAACTTCTAGTCACATAGCATACTAGCAGCATGAGAAAGCCTCCATACAACAATTAGATGCAACAAACATACAATATCTCATATTTTAAAGTTCAAACGACAAAGAACATAAACTGACAAATAAGTTGAAGATTGAGGAGATTAATTACCTGGAAACTATTAATGCTCTCCTTCAAGTCGACATACTTTCCAGGGGCACCAGTGAAAACTTCAGCAACGTGGAAAGGCTGACTGAGGAACCTTTGGATTTTACGTGCACGGGCAACAGTCATCTTATCATCTTCACTAAGCTCATCCATACCCAAAATGGCAATAATATCTTGAAGATTCTTGTAATTTTGAAGAACTTTCTGCACCCCACGGGCAGTATTGTAGTGATCCTCTCCCAAAATGTGAGGTGAGAGCATACGGGATGTAGAATCAAGTGGATCGACAGCAGGATAGATACCAAGCTCAGAAATCTGGCATCCAAAAAGAAATGTAATGACCAAATTTAAATAAACTCCATCAACTGAGAAAGTTGATAAAATTACAGCACCAGGTCAAACAATGGCATTATACCTGACGGGACAAGACAGTTGTGGCATCCAAGTGAGCAAAGGTTGTAGCGGGAGCTGGATCTGTCAAGTCATCAGCAGGCACATAAATAGCTTGGACGGATGTAATAGAACCTTTCTTGGTGGTGGTAATACGTTCTTGAAGACCTCCAAGATCCGTAGCCAAAGTTGGTTGATAACCCACAGCAGATGGGATACGACCAAGCAAAGCAGACACTTCTGAATTAGCCTATTTCAATACAAGATGCAGATAGTGCCACAGTCAGGTTTTACAAAATAAGCAAAATTTATACATGGACTTTTAAAGATAAGCCTACCTGAGTAAACCTGAAAATATTGTCAATAAAGAGAAGCACATCCTGCCCCTCGGCATCTCGGAAGTGCTCAGCCACGGTCAAACCAGTAAGTCCAACACGGGCACGAGCACCAGGGGGCTCATTCATTTGACCGTATACAAGGGCACACTTGCTTTCACTCTGAAATAGTTTGAGATCATAATATGTCAGCAACGCAAAGATAAAAACAATACGAGATAAAGAGGCAGAGAAAATAATTTTGATTAAACTAACTTGCTTCTCGCCTAGCTTGATGACACCACTTTCAATCATTTCTCGGTACAGATCATTACCCTCTCGAGTTCGTTCACCAACACCGGCAAAGACAGAGAAACCACCTGTATAGTCAAGTCATCCAACTGATCAGCCTTGCAGTGACTTTTATATGACCTATAAGGAGGTACAAAGAAACCAATCCTAACCATGTGCTTTGGCGACATTGTTAATAAGCTCCATAATAAGCACAGTTTTGCCAACACCAGCACCACCAAACAGCCCAATTTTCCCTCCTCTTTGGTATGGAGCAAGAAGATCAACAACCTGACCAAAAGTACAATAATGATAGAATAGTCATCATTATTAAGTTCAATAAAAAGCAGTAGCAGAGGAATCATTAGTGAATGCAGCAATTTGGATGGAGTGCAAAAATATACCGCCCAAGAAAATAAGAACTGAAGCAAGTACCTTAATACCAGTGACAAGAATTTGTTGTTCAGTGGCTTGCTCAACAAAGGCAGGAGCTTCACGATGGATTGGCAAAAAGTGATCGGTTGCTGTAACCATTTTACAGATTAAGATGCAAATTATCAGAACCATTCTTATGGATAGATAAGAATTTTAGTCCAATGGATAAATTAGAATACGGCATATCCACAGAAATTCCGACTTACTAATTGGGCCTCTCTCATCAATTGCCTCTCCAATGACATTCATGATACGGCCAAGTGTGGATCGACCGACAGGAACCTGTCATCACAAGAATGGGAAACCATCAAGCCCAAAACAAACTAAATAGGTCCAACCTCAACTAAACGTAAACAATCTGTTATACAAGGAAAACTTGGACAAGACAGGCGGCAGCCAAAATGAAGATACTAAGAGAAAAAACAATTAGAAGATACCATTACAACGAAGCCAAAGCACAGTCACCATACCCCAGCATAAATTCTAAGAGAAGAAACAAAATAATGTGGGGAGACATGAGTGATGGAAGTCTTCTGGTGATCATAAGAAAACATGAGTGATCCACTCCCATAGTAATAAACTCCAACAGTTTTAACAGTGCCACGTGAGTGATCCACTCCCATAGTAATAAACTCCAACAGTTTAACAGTGCCACATGAGTGATCCACTCCCATAGTAATAAACTCCTACAGCTTAACAGTGCCACATGAGTGATCCACTCCCATAGTAATAAACTCCAACAGTATAACAGTGATACATGAGTGATCCACTCCCATGGTAGTAAACTCCTACAGCTTAGCAGTGCCAAGTCTCTTTCAAACTGTACACTAAATCATAAGCACAGATGAATTCAACACCTTGAGTAGTAATAGCCCACTTTCCACTTAAAGGTACTATTTTATTCAAAACTCTCGCAACAAATCACAAGGATAGGTATAGGTTTTGTGCAGAAAAATCTATAACTTGGGATTGGTTGTTTGGAACTCTCAGAAGCTGTTCGGATGCAATGTGCCAAATGTAACAGAATGAATACCCCAACTAACTTGGGATTGAAGTGTGATCGACTGTTCATTGATTTACTCTTCCTAAACAGATAACTATTACATTAGATGATTCAACCGTATTGCAGTTTTGTGAACTATAATAGAACTACAGATCTCCTGCATTAAGATCTGAAAGCACTTTCAACAATGTATAATATATACAGCTCCTACAACGCTAATATTCAAGTTTTGACCCTTCAGAAAAAAAATGCAATCGTTTAAACAAGTACAGCACGAATATTTGAAAATGAAAAAAAAACGACAAGGAATTCTGATCACTCACGGTGATAGGAGAACCAGTATTAAGCACACGTTGACCACGAACAAGTCCTTCAGTACCATCCATAGCAATAGTCCTAACCATATTCTCACCCAAATGCTGAGCAACCTCAAGCACAAGTCGGATCTGATTATCCAACACCTCAAGAGCAGTAAGAATTGGAGGCAATCCATCATCAAATCTCACATCCACAACAGCACCAATAACCTGACAAACCTTCCCGATCGCACCAGCACCTGTAAACTCATCTGTAATTTTTCCACTAGCTTCAGTACCAGATGACTTCGGCGGTGTTGATGGCTTAGACGCCGGAGCTGCTGCGGAGGTAGCGTACTGTACAGCACGGTTTAAGAGAAATCCTTTAGGGGATGCGCGTGAAGCAGGTCTAGCAATGGAGTTTGCTATTGATGATCGGGAAATTGGGCCACCACCGCTGCCGGCACCACGTTGAGCCGACGAACGGAGGAGAGAGGCGATAAGCCTCCGGGAAGCCATGGAAGTGTAGAGAGAGAAAGAGTAGAGAGAGAAAATGAAAAAAAGGACAGCTAGGGTTTGTTTTGAAATGTGAAGAGTTGATTTAACAAGAGCCCACTGTGTGTGTATGTGAGATCCGTTTACTGCTTTTACTCTGCTGAAAAACCGAAGAGCATTTGCATTTTTTAAATTATTTTTTTTAGCTTTTTAGCTTTTATTCCAACTTTTTTGGCGAATAATTTGGAAGTCCTTATTTTTACTAAATCAATCATTAATAAAATATTATTGTAAAATAATAAATATAATTTTGTGTAAATAATAATAATAATAATAAAATTGTTATATTATTGTCATAGTAATTTTGATATGGAAATTGATGATGATAGCACACATCGTATTGATCCGGCATGGATGAAGAGGAGGCTTGCCTCCGGAGTCTTCTGAACATGAGAGTTTTATAGAGTATAGATAGATGAACATTTGTTGTATGGGGTAGAGCGATGGCTAGTTAAAAACTCTCATGTTCATAAGATGTATGTTGTGAAATGAAGATGTTAAGATGAATGTGTGGGAAACAAGATTGAGATTGTTTGGACATGTGAAGTGGGGATGTGCAAACGTCCCACTAAGGAGGTGGAAGAGGATTGGAACTTGGATGCAATAAGCATGAGGAGAGGGAGAGTAAATTGGAAAAACATTGGAGATGAATGAATAGATAAGGCACAACGCAACTTCAGATTATCAAAGTTATGACATTAGATAGAAGGACATGGAGGTCACGTATTAGAGTAGAAGATTAGTAGGTAGTAGAGTATTGTCTTGCTATCAAGGATTCAAGCATTGGTGTATGTCGTTGTACTAGCTATATTTTTGTGTTTCTAATTTTTGATATCTATCATCATATGTTTATTGTGTTTCAACTACTGCACTATTTTGTTACTATACTGTTCATATTATTATTTTCTTGTAGGCTTTGCATTGTTTCTCTTCTAAGTTGATGAGTTCTCTTCATTGTTTTCCTTTTCTTTATTCTTGAAATTGTTACACTTGAATCAAGGGTCTTTCGAAAACAGTTTCTCTACATTCATGAGGTAGCGATAAGGTCAGCATACCATGGTCTAGCCATCCAAAATTTCTTTCACTAGGTATATTATTGTTACTATTGACATAATACTAAATTCAATATCTTTTTGACATACAAATAACATATTAAAGATATTTTTATTACTCCATATCTAACACAAATATGATATGATATTGTATCAACCTTATATAACTTTTTTATAAAAACAAATATGATATGATATTGTATCAACCTTATATATCTTTTTATAAACGAGAGTATTAAATATAAAAATATATTACTTCATTCATCCCAATTTATATCATGTCATTTCCTCTTAGTTCGTCTAAAAAAAGACCGTCACAATCTCCTTGTTTGACGACTATTTAATACATCATTCCCACTTTACTCTTTAATAAAAGTAAACACTAAAATAATTTTAATAAAGACAAATTGATAAATATAATAAAATTGTACGTCTAATCAAACAATGTCACATAAAATAAAACGAAAGAAACGAAAGAAGTATTATTTATTGAGGGTCTTGTTAGATCTCTATCTATGGTAGGAACCCCACAATTTTATAATGTGATAAATCCTTGTCCAAATGTTTACTAAGGATCAACCAGTAAATTGATGATTAAGATCCCTCTTACTTTCTTGAATCAACAAAAAAAAAAAATGGAAGGTCAAAGCTCAAGTCTACAAGTTCCATTATTGTCAAATCAAGAAACAAACCATGATTTTGATACTATTACTACTAGTAATGAACAAGAATATTGTAGAGGAGAAATCATTGAAGAAATAAAGAGGCAATTAGGACTTGCTGTCCCTCTTATTGCAGTTAATATTCTGCAATATTGTCTTCAAGTTATTAGCATCATGTTTGTTGGTCATTTGGGTGAATTGCCTCTCTCTGGTGCTTCTATGGCTACTTCTTTTGCTTCAGTCACTGGATTCAGTGTTTTGGTAAGTTAACTTCTTTTGTTAGTTACTATTGTTTGTTCAAATCATCTTGAATGGTTATTGATTGGATGTGTATGTTGCATCACCAGTGGCAGAGCCAAGATTTTTACTGAGGTGTCGTAGACACACTTAAAAAAAATAAAACTAAAAGTTGACTTGACTAAATGTATAGAGGCGAATTCATGATCTAGAGTTAAGTGAATTCATGTTGCTATTGTTTGTTCAAATCATGCTTAATGGTTATTGATTAGATTTGTATGTTGCACTTAGTGGCGAAGCTAGGAATTTTACTAAAGGTGTCATGATATTAAAAAAGAAGAAGTAGATACACTTAAAAAATAAAACTAAAATTTTTTACCTTAGTAAATGTATATAGGCGAATTCATGATCTAAGAGTTAATGGATTCAAAATGTGATAACATGTATCATTTTGCTATTGTATGGTTATTGATTGGTTTTGTGTGCAGCTCGAACAGGGGTGAATCCATGATCGAGAGTTAGTGGATTCATAGTGTGATTAATGTGTCTGATTTCGGTGCTTGAAACAATTTTGTCTCGTTCTTGTTATTACTATATCTCCGGGGTCGATAATTTTATATGAGGAACTACTGAACTCAATCACTTGATGTTGTTGCTCTTCATTTTCTCGTGTTGAGGTTTATCCTATAGAGTTACTCAAATTGGATTAGTGAACTGATGGATTTATAGTTTTGCTCGCAAACCTAACTGTTATTTCCAGTTATGTAAACCAATAGTTTAAATCACAATCATAGATAGGGAATTCCCTTTTTTTGTTATATGTATACATTGTTCGAGTGTAAAGTAATAGGTTCAGTTGAACTCGCAGAATAGACGAGTCCTCCTCTGTGCCCGAATGAGCTAATTGGGTGCTAGTTCACAATTTTTTTGGTAGTTAGGAATGGGAAGTGCACTGGAAACACTATGTGGGCAAGCGTATGGAGCTAAGCAATACCACATGCTTGGCATTTACACACAAAGAGCAATGCTAGTTCTTCTTTCCTTGAGCATTTTGCTTTTACTGATATGGTTCAACACCAGCACAATTCTCATAGCTTGTGGTCAAGACCGTGATATATCTAACGAAGCAGGACAATTCAATCGATGGATGATCCCAGGCCTTTTCGCGTATGGCATCCTTCAATGCCTCAATAGATTTCTACAGACTCAAAATATAGTGATGCCCATGATGTTGACTTCTGGTTTCACGGCTTTGTTACACATTCTTATATGTTGGCTTTTCGTGTTCAAGATTGATCTTGGAATCAAGGGAGCTGCTTTGGCTAATGCCATTTCGTATTGGATTAACGTGTTTTTATTAGCTGGTTATGTTAAATTTTCCCCGGCTTGTAGAAAAACTTGGACTGGTTTTTCGAAGGAAGCTTTGGACGACATTCTGGATTTTATCAAGCTTGCCATTCCTTCTGCTGTTATGATTTGGTAAGTGTAATCTCATTCTTTTTCATTAATCAATATGTTCAATGTACTTACTCGTTAGTCGTTAACGTGCTTATGCATAGATGTTCTTATTCTTTCCAATCCATTACTAGCCATATCTGTTATGGATTAACTGGCCTTTTTAACGTATTATCGCTCTGGTTTCAGTTTCGAATATTGGTCATTTGAGATGATTGTTCTGTTATCTGGCCTTCTCCCTAATCCTAAATTAGAGACATCAGTGTTATCGATAAGGTTCGTGTTCTATTAACATCCTTCTTATTGTTTACTTTGCTTTGTATATACCTTTACACAAGTTCTTTTGAAATTCTTTTCAGTCTCAATACTTGTTGGACGGTGTACATGATTTCAGTTGGACTTGGTGGTGCTATAAGGTAAGTCGATGCACAGTACTCACGTGATCTGATATGTATGGACTTTAACTAATTGTTTTTATCAGCACAAGAGTTTCAAATGAATTGGGGGCTGGTCGTCCACAAAGAGCACGATTAGCTTTACATGTTGTCGTGATAGTGGCCATATCAGTAGGATTGATAATCGCGACCACCACCATTTTGGTTCGTTTTGTGTGGGGGAAACTATACAGCAACGAAGAAGAAGTGATCAAATACGTTGCCAAGATATTGCCTTTGCTTGCCTTATCTGATTTCTTGGATGGCTTCCAATGTGTACTTTCAGGTTGAAAAGTACTCGACTGATCTTTCGTTTGCTGTATTAAGAACGACAACATTACATGCTAGAGGAGTATGCTCATTTTGGATTATTTTCTTTCCAGGGGCTGCTAGAGGATGTGGATGGCAAAAACTCTGTGCATTTATCAATCTTGGAGCTTATTATGTTGTGGGATTACCTTCATCTGTTCTCTTTGCATTCGTTTTCGATACTGGAGGCATGGTACATCTCTATTACACTTTTAACATCCCCTAAACTAACTACCCCGAATCAAATCTCATCGATCGTTGTCTTTGATTTATGTTCATACTTTTAGGGACTATGGATGGGGATCATTTGTGCATTGCTGGTGCAAAATGTGGTGCTTATCGCGATAAATATATGCACTAATTGGGATAAGGAGGTATATGCATACAGATTGCTCATCCCCTTTTACTTAGTAGAACTATAACCAGTTGTGAAAGCAACTCTTTTTACCTTTTGGTTTGTTTGGTACCCTTATTGAGTCAGACTAATCCAAATTCGCGTCAGGAAGTCCCACAGTAGTAGAAGGTAAAGGTTTTCCTAACAAAGGTGATTCTCATATCCAAGCCTTGACACCGAGACCTCTGGTTAAGGATGAATGAGTACTATTCCCACCCTGTGTTCGGAAAGCAAACTTAGTTTTTTTTTATATGCTGCCTATCTTTTAATGAACAAACAACAATTAATTAATTTTGTTTTGCTTTCTATGAACCTATGACTAACATAAACCTTTTTTTTTTTTTTTAATCTTTGATATTAGGCCAGAAAAGCTGTAAATAGAGTTCAAGGCTGTGGATTAGTTGTGTGACATTTGGAGAGAAGGTGACATTTTCTAATTTTATATATATATTCGTTCAAAAATATTATGTATCTTACCACTAATTAAGAGTTTCCTACCATATATTGAGGAATATACACTTAAATACATGTATTTTTGCTACTAGATACACTAAAATAGAAAGAAGCGAGCGAGATTTTGTTATGTATTCTATATGTATCTGGTGTATTCGCATGTATATGAGATATTAAATACATAGAAAAGTATTAGATACATAGGAGAGTAGCAAGCAAGATTTGTTATGTATCTCAAATACATGGTCCACTTGGATACAATGTATCAAGAACAAATTACACCCAATTTTAACCTCATGAATCCCAAGATACATATATCTGATGTATCTAGCATATTTGAATCCACCAAAATATGATAAGATACATAATATTGCAAATTAGAGTATGTCTAAGAACTTAGCTTCAAAACTTTTGAAATTTACGTAAGTTTCCCTAATTTTTATGTATGCATGTCAATTTCACAAATCATTTTGCTTCAAATGTAGGTGGAAATATTTCAATATGGGCCGATCAAGGCACGTGGATTACTGGGTTGTAGATTTGGTGGGCCGCTCAGTCTCACCAGGGCTCTTTGTATTGATAATTGGGCTGATAATCCCTAAATTACAACAACTTTGGCAGGAATTATGAAGAGGAATTTTCATAAATAGTTATAGTTTGAACAATATTTATAAAGAAGATTTTTCATAACTAAATATAGTTTGCACAATATTTATGAATAGTAGTTATAATTTATCTAATTACAATTCACAACAACTGTTTTAAAAAGGAGAGAGGTGAACAGAGACTGTATCTCAGATATGTAATTTGTATCTTAATTGGAATTGAGATACACATATTACACACACATATGCACACACTCCTCTCTCTCCCGAATTTCGTGCGCCTCTCTCCTCTCTTTCCTAATGTCATATTAGTTTTGAATTTGAAACATATATTGATACATAGACACATATTGTTTGACTATTTTATAATATATCAAACAAAATATCAAATTAATCATATCAAAATCAATAATACTAATATAAATGAAAAGGCTATTAATTTATCAAAAAATTTCATGATTTAATTTTATTGCTCGTAATTCTAAAACTGAGTGATAAAGTAAACAAAATTGTCATCAAGCTAAGAGCAGGTAACAAATGTAGACTTTGGTAGTCACAATCCCTTTTAATTTTCCTGGATCATATACTTATTTCTTGTCGACAAAAAGTCTTTTATGTCAAATTATTAGAGACTTTTAAAGCACACTAATGTGATAGCTAGATAATACTATAATTATCATTACATTATATTTAATGACTATAGTAAATATAGGAATTTTTTTTTTGCCAGAATAGTAAAATAACATATTTCACATTATATTATTTTATTTTTTTGAACATTTTTACTCTTTTAACTTTAATACCTTTTAATTAAAAAATGAAAAAAAAATCAATTTATTTTAAAATAAAAAGGATATTATAGACTTTTTAAATTTCTGGCCATTTAGCATTACCCATAAATATAAATATTTATAACTAGTATTCTATATAAATGTCGTTAAAGGCTTTAGTGACGTTGAATATAATATTAATATTTCAATTGCCGTTAAAATGTTTTTGTGGCAATATTAAGCATTGCCGCTAAAATAAATCTATTGTAATGTCTCTTTTATTGTAGCGTACTTATAATTCTTCAAATCATTTTTTAAGACATGATATTAAATATCAATTAATATGAGTATTATGATAAAATGATTATTTTAATTACAATTTCTTCATAAACATATAAACTCCAAAATGAATAAGTAAAAGCAAACATAAGAAATAATAATATTGTATGGTTTTCGAGGTAGAAAGAAGGATGATTGTATAATCAAATTCACTTAGACAGTTGCTTTCTCCGTTCGGTTTTACTTATTTACTATACTAAAAATGGGTGTTTACTTTAAAATATAATATATATAAAATATTGCAATATTAGGAATTTTATTAGTTTTTGATGCGTTTAATATATTTAGATATATGTATTTTGGGATATATAGCGTCGTGTGCAATTTGTTCTAGATACATAGTATTTAAGTGGATCCGTAAGTATCTGTGGTACAAAATAAATCTCACTCTCCTATGAATATATATGAATCACACCAAATACATACATATACATGTATTTAGTGTGTATTCACATGTATTTGTGATACATAACACATCTCGCTCTCCTTTCTCCCGATCTTGTTTGTCTCTCTCCATATTTTAGCATTCTAATAGCATAATACATATATCTATGTATATCTTCCTCAATATATATAATAGAAAACTCTTAATTAACGTTAAGATACATAATATTTAAAAGTATAGATAACAATAAAAATAATATATATATATATATATAATAGTGAAATATGTCTAATTACATAATTACTCGTAAGTATTTTTACCTGTCTTAGTCTCTTTCAGAGATTTATTATTTGGAAGTCGTACACCAAGTTAAGGTGTCTTATCCTAAGATTGTCAGATGAGTAAAAAGGATAATTAATTACGTGGAAAAATATACTCCAAGTTCCAACCAAGCAATAATGCAAAACAATTTATAAAAAAACTATAGACTCACTATATCAATAATTATTTTTTTAATAAGTGTATGAATTTAAAAGTGGATAAGTAATTAAAGACAGAGAAAATAACATTTATGATATTAATAACCTACTGAATAAGTCATAGTATATATAGTTGAATTTTTTTTTATTAATCCCAAGAAAAATCTGCACATATGGAATGAATAATTAAGCTGTTACTTAGCCTTGAAGTGATTTTGTAAGTAGATTTTGTATTATAAATTAAAGTTTACGTTAGGTCTAAAATTGATTATCTAAGTAGTTGAACTTTTTGGTATATTAATTGTCACGTGTACTGAATATTTGATGATCTATAAATATTCTATAAAAAATATAATCATAGAGAGTAATTTGTATACTCTCGCAGTTAACATTTATAGACGTGATTTAAAGATACGAAAGTTAAATCAATCAAACAACAGAATGAGTAAACTAACTTGAATGATTAGGCCTGGTCGCGTGGAAATGAATTTGTTGGTTAGTAAAATAATTTGTTAGGTAAGTATTGTATATTATTCTTGTATTTTCGAACTAAGATGATGTGGACCTCCATGATATTTATTTAATTTTTATTGATTTTTGTGAATATTTAATGAATTTATGGAATTTTCAAGTTGTCCCTTTAAAAAAAAAATATTATCCTAAATATAAGCTAGATTTAAGATAGAGTAGTCTCCAAAAATCTTAACTAAAATTGAACTCGTCTTATAGAATTATTACCTGTAATTCTTCAAATACGTCCTAAAAAGAGGTATTAATGTAAAGTCTGGAATTCTTGATATATTAGTACGATCTTATTTATTATTAGCTGAAATGAAAAAATAATAATTCATTATGGCTCCTCCTGCTTGCTGTTTCAAGAAGAATAGAATAAAATAAAATCAAGCTAAGAGCAGGTAACAAATGTAGACTTTGGTAGTCACAATCCCTTTTAATTTTCTTGGATCACATACTTATTTCTTGTCGACAAAAAATCATTTATGTCAAATTATTAGACTTTTAAAGCACACTAATGTGAATACTATAATTATCATTATATTATATTCATTTATGTCAAATTATTAGAGACTTTTAAAGCACACTAATGTGATAGCTAGTTAATACTATAATTATCATTATATTATATTTAACGACTATAATAAATATAGGAATTTTTTTTTGGACAGAATGGTAAAATAACATATTTCACACTATATTATTTTATTTTTTTGAACATTTTTACTCTTTTAACTTTAATACCTTTTAATTAAAAAATGAAAAAAAAATCAATTTATTTTAAAATAAAAAGGATATTATAGACTTTTTAAATTTCTGGTCATTTAGCATTACCCATAGATATAAATATTTATAACTAGTATTCTGTATAAATGTCATTAAAGGCTTTAGTGACACTGAATATAATAATAATATTTCAATTGACGTTAAAATGTTTTTGCGGCAATACTTAGTATTGCCGCTAAAATAAATCTATTGTAATGTCTCTTTTATTGTAGTGTACTTATAATTCTTCAAATCATTTTTTAAGACATAATATTAAACATCAATTAATATGAGTATTATGATAAAATTATTGTTTTAATTACTATTTCTTGATAGACATATAAACTCCAAAATGAATAAGTAAAAGCAAACATAGGAAATAATAATATTGTATGGTTTTCGAGGTAGAAAGAAGGATGATTGTATAATCAAATTCACTTAGAAGGTCAAATACACATAAATATTACTTTCTCCGTTCAGTTTTACTTATTTACTATATTAAAAATAGGTGTTCACTTTAAAAGCTCAATAAGTAATTTATGTATCCTTAGTATTAGTTATTATTATAATCATTTTTGAATGTATTCATGAAAGCATCGAATGTATTATATTCAAAGAGCAACACAACAAACTTATAATTTTATTTATTGCTTTTAAGAGATGTGTCAAGTAAATACTGGACAAGTAAAAATAAATAGATTAAGTGTGAAATAATTTAGTATGGATGCCCATTTGCATCTACAATTGTAGAAATATAACTCCAATTATTATTCTCTATTATTATGTCTATATATAACTTCAACTACATCCTGACTTTAGGGGTTAACTAATTAATGGACTTAATTCAAATTAATTACTGTCAAACACTTGATTTATGAAGATGTGACCTATGTTTACTACTCTACCAAAACAACCCATATTGAAAAGAAATAAAATATTTAAAAACTTCACGTGATGCACAGGTTATCAATTTTTCTGGATTTAGTTTAGTTTACTGCAAAATTGTGCTAATGATGAGTAGCTTGGTCTTTTATCTTGCCAATTTTACATAAATTTATCTGCAAAAAATTATAGTAAATAATAAATATAAAATTATAATTTTAAAAATATAAGAAATTTAATAATAAAAATTTAAATATTTAAATTATAAAATATAAATTCTGAATCCGTATCCGACGAGAATCTCCATATGTAGGAGGATGATAGGTAGGACGATTTAAGTGTAGTGAAAGTTTTGTTGACCATCCTCAAGATTTTATTGGTTACAAGTATTATTATTTATTATTTTTATTATTATAGAAAAAAGAGGTGCAGCTAGAGCAATCCCCATTTTGCTGGATGAATCACAATTCACGTGGTTGATAATTGATATATCCACTTTGAAAAGTCAAATATCATATTGCAATATTAGGAATTTTATTAGTTTTTGATGCGTTTTAATATATTTAGATATATGTATTTTGGGATATATAGTGTCATGTGTAATTTGTTCTAGATACATAGTATCTAAGTGGAATCATAAGTATTTGTGGTACAAAATAAATCTCACTCTCCTATGAATATATATGAATCACACCAAATACATACATATACATATATTTAGTGTGTATTCACATGTATTTGTGATACATAACACATCTCGCTCTCCTTTCTCCTGATCTTGTTCGTCTCTCTCCATATTTTAGTATTATAATAGCAAAAATACATGTATCTATGTATATCTTCCTCAATATATAATAAAAAACACTTAATTAACATTAAGATATGTAATATTTAAAAGTATAAATAATAATAAAAATAATATATATATATATATATAATAGTGAAATATGTCTAATTACATAATTACTCATAAGTATTTTTACAAGTATTAGTCTCTTTCATAGATTTATTATTTGGAAGTCTACACCAAGCTAAGGTGTCTTATCCTAAGATTGGATGACAGATGAGTAAAAAGGATAATTAATTACGTGGAAAAATATACTCCAAGTTCCAACCAAAGCAATAATGCAAAACAATTTATCGAAAAAATATAGACTAACTATATCAATAATTATTTTTTTAATAAGTGTGTCAATTAATAAATGAATAAGTAATTAAAGATAGAGGAAATAACATCTATGATATTAATAACCTACTGAATAAGCCATAGTATATATAGTTGATTTTTTTTTTATTAATCCCAAGAAAAATCTGCACATATGGAATGAATAATTAAGCTGTTACTTAGCCTTGAAGTGATTTTGTAAGTAGATTTTGTATTATAAATTAAAGTTTACGTTAGGTCTAAAATTGATTATCTAAGTAGTTGAACTTTTTGGTATATTAATTGTCACGTGTACTGAATATTTGATGATCTGTAAATATTCTATAAAAATACAATCATAGAGAGTAATATGTATACCCTTGCAGTTAAAATTTATAGACGTAATTTAAAGATACGAAAGTTAAATCGATCAAACAACAGAATAAGTAAACTAACTTGAATGATTAGGCCTAATCGCGTGAAAATGAATTTGTTGGTGAGTAAAATAATTTGTTAGGTAAGTACTGTATATTATTCTTGTATTTTCGAACTAGGATGATGTGGACCTCCATGAGATTTATTTGATTTTTATTGATTTTTGTGAATATTTAATGAATTTATGGAATTTTCAAGTTGTCTTTTTAAAAATATATATTATCTTAGATATAAGGTAGATTTAAAATAGAGTAACCTTCAAAAATCTTAACTGAAATTAAACTCATCTTATAGAATTATTACCTGTAATTCTTCAAATACGTCCTAAAAAGAGGTATTAAAGTAAAGGCTGGAATTCTTGATATATTAGTACGATCTTATTTATTATTAGCTGAAATGAAAAATAATAATTCATTATGGCCCCTCCTGCTCGCTGTTTCAAGAAGAATAGAATAAAATAAAATCAAGTTTTGGGTGTGAGAACTGAGAAGTTGGGGCATTGGGTGGACGGAAAGAAGACAATGAACTTAGTCCGTCACTTATGACGGAAAGTTATTTTTTTTCATTCTTAAAAAACTTATTCTTTACGGAAAAAATATATTTTAAAATACTTTAAACCAGTTTATTTATTTTTAAATTGAAAAGGACATCATAGTTTTTCCCCCATAAAATCACTCTATCTATTTTTGTAACTTCAAAGAATTGAATTTTTGAAGAGAGTCACTTAACTAAAGGTTCTTTTCACATAAGTTACTCAACTTTCTTTTATAACCTTAAAATAACTTAACTATGAATATTTTATCTAGAAAATCACTCAACTATTGATAGTTCATTTAGAACATCACCTAACTAATTAAAAAAAAATCATTAAATTTTGTTGAAATACAATTTTTCTTTATAAAATTTTCTCAAAAAAAATAATAAGATACTCACTTTAATTATTTTATTATTTTTTGTTGTAATAGAATATTTGTATTTTAAACTTACTTTTTAGTGAAATAATAAGTATTGTGCATCTAATACAAAAATAATAGGGCTTACGCCTGTTGCAGGTAGGCTGTAGCATTTAAAAAAACAAAATAGTTTATAACAAAATTTGTAATTTTAACAAAATTTAAATAATTAAAATGAGTATTTTTATTATTTATTAAAAATTTAGTTAATAACAAAATTTGTATATCAATAAAATTTAATAAAATAATAAAAATGGGCATCTTATTATTTTTCTTAAAAAATAGTTTACGACGAAAATTGTTATTCAACAAAATTTAATGAAAAAATTATTTAAATGGATTGAGTGATTTTCTAAATAAAATACCAATAGTTGAGTAACTTTGTAGGTAAAATATTCATAATTGACTGACTTGGAGGTTATAGAAGAAGTCGGGTGATAAAAACTATTGGACATACATAGCTTTAATATATTAGTTTAACTTACATAACATTAGTTATCCCGATGGAGAAATGCTAAATTAATAATTGGAAAATTAGTATGATAAAAAAAGTGCCATATATAATTAAATACCCTCGTGTTGCTTCCTAAAATAAAAACAATATCAATTTCCCATTTGTATAGTAAAGTTAGTTTAACTACTCAATACTGAATCATTTAAATTAATACATTTTCTAAATGATACAAAAGAATACTACTTATATTATATTATAATAAGTTTCAATTCTTCCTGTATCAAAATAATGAAAATAATATATTTTAAGATATTAATTAGTTAAAATTTCACTTGGTTTGATTTAAAGTTTAATAAGTTTGAAACAGAAATAATATTATATCAAGCGATAACAAATACAATACTTTAAAAGTTGTGTTTATACAAATATTATAATATGTCTCAAAAATCTTTCGTTCCTTCTTAATCTTTATTACGCATAAACTTCGTCACATAAATAAAAACTTATGAAATTAATATTTACTTTCTTAATTAATTGTTCTAGTTTGATGACCAAAAAAATTGTATGATTAACTTAATTTGGAGGCATTTGACCATGAAATATTTTTAATTTATTCGGAGTTTTCTAAAATATGTTTAGCCATTAAAATTTCGTAATTCAATTTGGAATGAATTTCAAAAATAACAATTACTCATAAAAAAATAAAAATAACTCCAATTTATATTTATGTTCAAATACAACTCAAATTTTTAAATATGATTTTCTTTTACTATGAAAACTCTAATTGTAACGACCTAATTCCGTCATTAGGAAAAAGCCAATAGGGAAAGAATTGAGGTCAGAAAACTTTTTGGTAGTAACTTGGAATTTCCTAACCTAGTCCAGAATTGGACGAAATCGAAGTCATGAGAGGTCTAGGAAATTTGGAAAGGATTGAGAGATCTAATTATGATTTTGATCGCATTAGTAGATAACTAAGACGTTAAGGAACCCGTATGACTTTACGGAATGGAATTCGGGCGAGTAGAATTCCCGAAACTGATCTTAGAGTGAACTAGTAGTTTTTGAATGTCATGGGTTGAAAGTGTGTTGTGAAATGGGGTTTGAAACTCTAATTTGACTCTCTGTCTCCATGCAAGCCGCCAAAGCTGGGCCGCTGTAGCGGGATGAGGTACGCACAACGGGATAGATGCGACTAATAAACCCCCAAAATGTTATTATTCTGCGAGTTTCATTCTTGAGAGCTTAGAGATGACCCAAGGCAAGTTCTTGACAGTTTTCCACCTCTTCTAGCACCAAAGGTAAGGATTTTACTCCTCTAATCCATCTTTCGATCCGTAGAACTTAGATTCTTGGGTAATTATTATTGGGGGAAAGTTTTGATCTAAATCTAATGGTGGAAAAAACTCTAAGTTGGGTATTGGGATCTTGGGTTTGGCCTAGGGTTGATGATTTCGATTATAATTCGGGTAATTATGCCTTGTTTACTGATTCTTGCGTTAATTGTATGTTGTTAGACCACGAACAAGCGGAAAGAATTTGAAAAGGGAAGATTCAAGTGCATTAGGAGGATTCAAGCTTGGTTTCGAGGTAGATGATGATTTGATTTCATATTTGTGTGATGTATGTTAGTATTTGCTTCATTGTAGTGCATGTATGTAAGCGAATGCTGCATTATTGATCACACCTAATGTAAATGAGTATGAATGAACGATTGTATGTCATGAATCAACACTTGATTGTATGATTATGAGAATGTACATTATGATTGTGATTGTGGCATGTTGAATGGGTCGGGTGTCACGTTCCGACACACTTACTGGGATCAAATATCACGTACCGACATACATATTGGAACGGGTGTCACGATCCAACACACTAACTTGGATCGGGTGTCATGATCCGGCACACTAACAGTTTGGGTATGGGTTCCTTGAGAGGACTATTGACTTGTTATATATGCATATTATTGAGAATGTGTAAATTGTACGTTGCTCCTGAAATGGTAATTGATTATGTTGTAGTTACTTATATATGTTTCACTTCTTGGAATAGTCGCATGATCCTACCAGTATACTGTGGTTGTGTACTGATACTGCACTTGCTCTTTCTTTGTTGAGTACAATGCATCTTCAGGCGGCTACTGACATACCTCATTTAGGAGATCAGTGATCGACATCAGATTCAAGGGTGAACCAGTTCTTCCAGGCTGCCATGGGTCCTCTATTGTTTAGTCCACTCTTTCGGACTTAGACTAATACTTTAGATATTCTCTTGTTTAGTTTGGGTTGTACCCATTTTCCTTAGACTTGTTGAACTTTAGATGTTTTGGTAGATTGACTTTCAGGTTCTAGGCGTTTTTTCCGCATTAATTGTTATATGTTAGATGAACTTCCAGAGTTTATGGAGACTCCGTATTAATTATTTAGTTATTTAAACCTACTTCCGTAGCTTTAAATGCTTAGTATGTTGGTTAAAAATATTGTGTTATGTAATATAATTTTCTCACTCATTTTCTATGGAGTCAGTTCACCAGAAAAATACATATAAAGTAATAAATTTTACTAAAATAGTAAAAAAATCATACAAAAACATTACTATTTTTTCTCACCCAATTCAATCAAAATATTTATGAAAATAACCACCGAACATTTTTCAATGAAAAACTTCAATGGAAAAATAGTGATTATTTTAGTAATGTTAATTTGTTCAACTTTAACTTATATTTGACGCATATATAGAATTATGATCCAGCTTTTCAGAAAATATCTTAATTATACCATACTAACACCTTATACATTTAGAATATATATATATATATATATATATATTAAAAAAAATACAAACAACTATCTTTGTTAATCAATTACACATAAAAAAAAATGCATTTCAATCAAGATAAAATAGTAAAAGTTCCAAGGTCTAAACATTTAATTTTGTATTAATATTATAATGTATATTAGTCAGTATTTTTATAATGATATGTGCATTATTTATGTAACTATATACCTTGAGATTTATAATGTTGTAATGTATATTATAACAATACTATACTATAACTAAAAAAAAACTAATTATAAGAGTTAAATGGAAAATATTTACTTAATTGTATCTTTATTTTATTTATTAACAAATAATTTAGAACAACTAATTTTAACAATGTGGACAACTAATATGAACGAACGGAATAACTAATTAGCTAAATTTGAGAATTTAGTGATAGATTATGAATGTCTTAGTAGATTTTCTTATTTCAATAGCAAGCAATAGCATACTTAGATGGTATTTAATTTGGTAATAAAATCTAAAACATTTGGGTCACACATTAAAACCAACAATCTCAAATTGAAATAATATTTCAATCAGTATTTCAAATTTTAAACCCCAGAAACTAATATATTTGACTCCTCTTCATTTTCAATTATATTTTTTTCTCCATAATAACAATACAAATTTTTCTTTTAGAAATTAGATTGAAACTAGTGTTTTCCACTTGAAGAAAAAAAATTGAACTTCAACATAATGCGACCAGGTTTCACAATGGTTAATTTTTATAAAAGAATTAACCTAAATAATTATCCATTCAATTGTATAATATATATCGATTACTTACCAGGAAAATACATAAATACACAATTTAAAATATCATAATCTCTAAAATTCCTTAGCATTTAAATAAAGGGAACTTTCACATACAACCACTCAAAAATAGCTCAATTACTCTCCATAGCTATAGTTTGATAATTACAATTCATAGCTATATGTTATAGGGGGGGGGGGGGAGAGACGAGCGAGACTGGGAGAGAGAGAAGATAGGCGAGAGAGATGGGGCAAAGAGTGGGAGAAAGGTGAATTGTATATGTATATAGGTTAGATAATTGTATATTATACATATGTATTTGTATATATGGCAAGCGAGATTGGGAGAGAGGTGAATTGTATATGTATATAGGTTAGATAATTGTATATTATACATATGCATTTGTATATATGGCAAGCGAGATTGGGAGAGGGAGGAGAGAGGCGAGCGAGAGAGGGCAGAGAGTGGGAGAGAGGTGAATTGTATATGTATACAAGTTAGATAATTGTATATTATACATATGTATTTGTATATTCTGGCGAATTATACATATACAAACGTGACTAATTATACAAACTAGAAGTCAGCCCGCATAATTAATGTATAATGTTAGTCGTGAGTGGTAATTATAGCAAACTATAGCTATAATGAGTAATTAAGTAGTATAAATTTGCTTAACCGCATAATTTCCCCTTTAAAAAAATTACATCTCTTCCCTCTCAGATAATTCCTACTCCCTCTCAAATTAAGTAATCTATCATTTGGAATATATCAGACAATCAAGAAATGCATCTGACAAATTTGTTTTTTTATAATTTGGAGAAACTTTCAGGATAAGATGTAATTAACGTCTTGAATATATGTGAAGATCCAAAAGGCTGGGCTCTTACATAATTCAGAGTTGGGCCTCTTTCCTCATACAAGCCCACATAGGCTAAGGTATGTCGCTCGTTCTTCTTCTTCTCTCCGATGTTGAGCTCGGAGCTGCAATGGCTTTGAGAAATCGCCAGCTATGGCAGCAAACGAAGATGATTTACAAAGTGACTATAGATTCTTCAGTTCGAAACCGAAAGTAGATTTGAGGAATCTGAGGCCAATGATTCTGAAAAGGATTGAGGATCGGGCGAAAGATTATCCAGTAAAATCCCTCCTCTGTTCTAGCCCTATTGTCGTCATTTTTAAGTTCTTTAATTTGAGCTACTTTTAACCTTAGAGAAAACAGAGCAGCCATGCTCTTTCATTCATGGAGAAAACCTTTATGCAACAGAGGTAATTTCTTCCCTTTAATCCAAATGTTTGCTGCTATATCGCATGGCCATGTAGCTATATTTCATTCTTGCGCTTCTATTCCCTCTAAATATCCTTCGTTTCGCAAAAAGCCATCGGTTTCTAAGAAGCGTAAAGTTGTAATTTTTAGGGAATTCAGAGATGTGAATAATTTAAACGATGCTGTTTGTGTTTTTCATCAATTGGTCCGTAAAGAACCAGTTCCTTCTGTTGTAGAGTTCGCAAAATTGTTCAGGGTGATGATTAATATGAAAGAATATTCTGTTGTTGTTTCGTTTTTCGAAGAGATGAGGAAGTTAGGGATTCCCTTTGATGATTATATCTTGACTATTGTGATTAATTCTTTTTGCTTGCTGGGTTGTGCCGAAAATGGGTTTTCGGTATTGGGTGTTTTTTTCAAGAGTGGTATTCAGTTTAATGTGGTTACTTTCAGTACTCTTATGAGGGGACTTTTTGAACAAAATAAGATTCAGGATGCTATGTGGTTGTTTAGGAAGCTGGTGAAAGAGAAAATTTGTAAGATGGATGAAGTTATGTTTGGTACTGTCATGAATGGGCTTTGTAAACAAGGGCATACTCAAACAGCTCTTAGTTTGTTGAGGATAATGGAGCAAGGGGATGCCAAACCTAACACAGTTGTGTATAGTATTGTTGTAGATGCGCTTTGTAAAGACCAAATGGTAGGTGCTGCTTTCAATCTTTTCAATGAAATGAAGCGAAAAGGGATTACTCCAAATGTACTTACGTATAGTTCACTGGTTGATGGTTTCTGTAAGTTTGATCAGTGGGAAAAAGTTAGGATGCTTTTGGATGAGATGATGTATCTTAATATTTTCCCGAACGTGCACACGTTTAGCATGTTGGTAGATGCATTTTGTAAAAAAGGGATGGTTGAAGATGCTGTGGAAGTGTTAAAGATAATGGTCCAAAAAGGTGAACATCCTGATGTGGTTACCTTTAACACTATAATGGAAGGGTATTGTTTGCGCGATGAAATAGATGTAGCAAGGAGAGTTTTAGACTCTATGATTGATGTTGGTGTCAAGCCTGACATCTTTAGTTACAATATATTAGTCAATGGATATTGCAAGCAGAAGAAATTAGATGAGGCCATGCATTTATATTGTGAAATCTCGCAAAAGGGGTTGAAACCTGACATTGTTACGTATTCTACTATCTTGCAAGGCCTTTTTGAAGTTGGTAGAGTTGAGTGTTCTGAAAATTTCTTTACTGAGATGCAAAATGCAGGCCATAGTTCTGACATTTACACTTGTGGCATTATGCTTCATGGTTATTTAAAAAATGGACATGTAGAAAAAGCAATGTCCCTCTTTCACAGGTGGGAAAAACAAAAAGAAGATACTTATATTTTGATCTACAATACAGGCAATGATGGGTTTTTTAAAATTCAAAAGCTTGATAGAGCTCGTTCAATTTTTGATAAGCTTTATTCCGTAGGGTTGCATCCTGATGTTATAAGATACAATGTAACAGTAAATGGACTTTGTATTGAAGGTTTAGTAGATGAAGCCAAAGAGTTGTTAAGAAAAATGGAGGACAATGGGTGCTTGCTGGACAATGCCACTTCCAATCTTATTGTGCATGGATTTCTCAAGAGTAATAAAACTAATGATGCAATGACCCTTTTGAAGGAAATCACCCAGAGAGGTTTTCCAGCTGATAAAGTCACTTTGTCATTGCTAATAGAACTACTCTTGTTAATAGGGGAAGGTCCTTTTTTGCTTAATATGATACCAAAACTTCATCTAAGAAATGAGAAATGAAGCTCTTTTTCCTCTCACTATTGAACTACTTGAGAGCTCGACTACAATTGGGAAAACCAAATGACGATAGCACTTGAAGTTTAGTTAGCTTCCAATAATGGTTTATGGAGGTATGTGACTTCTTAAAATTCATATGTTGGGGGAATCTCTTAATCTGGAAACTTTATCGCGCTATTCCTGTATGTATCTTTTGAATATAGTAATAGATATAGGCCTTATTAAACATAACTCAATTCCTCGGTATGGTCATTCAAAAAGTCCTTCCAAGGGCTCCCATACAATTCTTGCAAAAGCTGAAGACACCATTTCCCATTCTTATCACGATCCAGAGATTTTTAGTAACCATATTAAGCAAAACCATTTATAGAACGTGGTCCCATATTCAATGGTCTATAAAAGTATTTTGTATGCATTCATTTCATTGTGATGTCTACTTCAGTCACATTTCATGATTTCTGTTAAAATCGGCTGCATTTGGAGTCCTAATTGATAGTCTTTTCCTTTGAGAAAAGATACAAGTATATGTCAGTGTTCTTTGATTTCAGATTTCTCCTTTAAAATCTTCGAGTAAGAGCAATGTAGGGGTAAAGTCTGTGTACATCCTAGTCTCCTAGACCCCGCTTGTGGTATTATTATGGGTATGTTGTTGTTGTTGTTGTTGTACTGGAGTAAGTAAGATAGTAAGAGCTTAAGGGGAGTTTTGTTTTTCTTGAGGTTAATTAGTGTAGTTGTTTCTTAGAGTTGTATTGTTACTCTGTCTTTGAATTGCATTGAGGTGGTATATATGAAGTTATTAGGAATTTAGTCAGCTGGTATGAAGTATCCTTTGTTAGATTGCATGTGTATATCTTCATTTATATATAAAAGGACAAATATTAATTATGGTTGTCGTTTTTATGTTGGGACTGGATATAACGTGGGGATGTTGCTTGATAAGTGTTGAATTATTTTTATAGCTCCTTAATCAGAGATTCAATTTGATTCCTAGGTTGACTCGCCAACTGTGAATCCACGGAGCGGGTAAACATGATGAAATCTGAAAATAGGAAGTTGTCTAAGAAGAATGCAGAGTTGCAAAAGCAGGTGAGAGAGCTAAATCAAAAGCTTCAGGCGGCTCAGCAGGGAAATGGTCGTACACAGGAGCAACTGGTGGTGTCAAGCTGGGCCTTTTGGAACTGTCAAAAGTTTGAGAACTAACCCTCCTGTTATGCCTGAAACCCAAGATTAGCAAAGCTCTTGGCAGAGATTGCAGTTGGCAAAGAGGTCATAGTTGCACTTGCTAATTCAAATGTGAAATCCATGTTGGAGGTTTGGTTCAACAGTATTAAAAAAGTCGGTATTCCCAATTATCTAGTCGTGGCTTTAGATGACGCTATAGTGGAGTTCTACAAGGAAAATGACGTCCCAGTTTATAAAGGGACCCTGATGAGAATGTTGATTTTATTGGAAAAACTGGAGGCAACCACGCTATGAAGTTCCGAATTTTGAGGGAGTTTTTGCAGCTTGGTTACGGTGTCCTCCTGTCTGATGTCGATATTGTGTATTTGCAAAATCCTTTTGATGGTGATTCAGATGTTGAATCAATGTCAGATGACAGCTTATGGTTATAATGATGAACCATCAATGTGTAATAGCAACCTCTTTTTTTGAGAAGTCAATGTGTAATACCAACTACATTCAGAAGGTGTATCTCTTTCATCACAGTAGTAGTTTTATTCGAAAATTTTGAAGTACTTGTTCCTTTCTTATTTAGTTTAGTGGCTTGCTCATATTATATATTCTTTGGTTCATCTTGTCTCTTGAGTGGCTGGCTACTGGAAGCACAGAGCAGCAAGGGCATTGAAGTAACGACTCTGTTTGCAAAAAGACCTTGCAAGCCTATTTAGTTATCGTCCTCATTTAAAGCCATATAGCTATTAGTATTTGATGATATTATGATGCCTATAGACATTTTAGATGACTACTATTATTTAGTTTAGGTATTTAGGCAGCTTGACTTCTTTTAGCACTAGAGTTTGTGATGCAGCTTCAACCCTGTGTTGTGGTATCCTATGACAAACTGGTATTAAAATTTCTTTGTTGAATGAGTGCTTAGATCTAAGTGTAAACCTGCAAAATTGAGCAACTCAATAGATTTTAGTTATATAAAAGATTAGGTGGAAGGTGTACCCTTCAATCAAGAATAAGAAACTTGATATTAACATATGACAATATAGTTGAAGCATCAACTCCAACAATCCTTTGTCACAATCTACATATAATTAATAGTGTTATTCTAATAATATATCTTTTTGTCATACTTTCCTTATTAAAAAAAAATAATGAAATATTAGAAAGACCCTAATAAGAAAACATGCAAAATATATGAACTACAAATTTATAAGTAATACATACTATTTATATACAATTAAAAGAAATCTGGACAAATGGACATTATCCAACTGCTTGAGCTTTCTCCCTGTTATGTATCTTGCAAATTAATGAATTACATATATAGTTAAGGAAGAAGTTGAGGGGTCACATTAGTACATGACAGGACATTAAGAGAAACTGATAATGTTTATTTAACTTTTAAAGGATGTTATCTATTATTTATTGTTTTATAATATTTTGATTTATTGTAGGGCTAAAATGGTAATTCAACTTTGTACTTTGAACCTTCCCACTTTTAATATAACTAGGGGGGAAATGGATAGTAATAAGTTTGATTGTATTAGTAATACTGAGATTAGGTATGCTAATATTAGTTATGCTTATATTTTTTTATGCATTATTTAGTCTGGTGTATTGAAAATCATATGCATTGCATAATTTATGTTAAAAAAAAAATTGTTTACAAAAAATACTCTCCACAAATACCGTGAAAAGAATGTAAAAAAAGTTTTGAAGGGAAATTATCTCTTTAACCATGCTAATGAATGCATGCATTACAAAACAATCAGTTGCTAATTGTACCATGATTTGTCATATAATGGTTATATAAAATACCAAATAGAATGTATGACTAATGATTGCATTAATTGAAAATCTGAACAGATAAGATATCTATAATAAATAAAGGTAATGCATGCATTATTTTTTCTGTCGGAAAACTTCTTGGTATAACTAAATCTTCTTGTTTTTTTGTCTTCTAGCTAGTTTCCATGTGTATTTCCAATTTTCCCTAATTTTTTACTCCTAATTATACTAATTGGAAACAAATTGAGTGAACAAATTAACAAACAATTATGATTATTATTAAATCATTATTTATCTTTAATTAATTACCTATTGTGTCCATAAAATCCAAACTGTTGACAAATATTAGATCGTATTAAATCACTTTTGTGTGTACCAATAGTTTGTCCAATATTTCTTGTCTCATACAAAATGACAAAAAATACACTATGGTACATATTCAAACAATAATGGTTCACAAGATTACTATTAAAACTAGTCCCAATTTTTCATGATGGGCAGCACACACACACATATATAGGATGATTAATGCCAAAGCCTGAAAATATTTGAAGTACCTCTTTGCTTCAACATCAATATATCAAATTCAAGCAGGTTGCTTTCCATACATCCCTACACATACTTTCACCATACAAACCTTATGATATCTTCTTTAAAAAGTAAACTCTTCAACAAAAAAAACATATCTAATTACTACTAAAATTGATTGACAAAACAGCGTAAGATTACGCTAAACAGGTCTCCAATGAACTAGAAATCAAATAGGGAACTTTATAGTAACAAAAGAAATCAAATTAAGGACAAGAAACTATCGGAACAACACTACTACAACTACAAGTATGGGCAGATAGCAAGATAGCGCACTACTACCTACTAATCTTCTAGTCTAATCCTTGTTGTCCACTACCTCATGTCTAAGGTCATGTTCTCGATAAGCTGAAACTGTGTCTAAACACTCAAAAAGCTACACAATGTTCAATGAATCTCATACATAATTAGCTATACCAAATTATTTCATTCAGAAGCAGACAAATTATGTACTCAAAAAGCTACATAATGTTCAATGCATCTCATACATAATTAGCTTTACCAAATTATTTCATTCAGAAGCATACAAATTATGTATGCCTGCCCATGAGGACCCATGACATCTCCAAAACCCAACTTATAAAGGCAAGCTTGCAATCAGTTACATTTTGACCAAAAATAAGAGCAGATAATGTTGTTATTAATGCTATTTAAAATAAGGCCAAATTTATTATCCCTTTTCGCTTCATTTCATTAAAGAATTTAATTGAAGAATCTGTTGAATAATATATTATTATTATCTCAAAAATAATAAGAATGATATTTGCAATTAATTTTGGTGGAAAAGCCCTAAATTGGGTATTGGGATCTTGAGTTTGGCCTAGGATTGATAATGTTGATTGTAATCCGGGTAATTAGGCCTCAATTATTGATCCTTATATTTAATTGTTATTTTTAGACCACGAACAAGCGGAAAGAATCCGAAAAGGGAAGAATCAAGTGTCTTAGGAGGATTCTAGATAGATTTCGAGATAGGTGATGATTTTGATTTCCTATTTGTGTTTTGTATGTCGATTGATTGCTATATTGTATGCATGCATGTATGCAAAGAATGAAAATGTCGAAACGACCCCAATGAATTGACTATGAACAATGTATGCCATGAACTTGTGTACTTGACTATATGATTTAAGTATTGTACATTATGGATGTGATTGTGATTGTGGTTGTGCTGATTGGATCGAGTGTCACGTTTCGACACACTAATTGGGATCGGGTGTCACGTTCCAACACACTAATAGTTTGGGTATGAGTTCCATGAGAAGACCATTGTATTGTTATATCTATTGCTATTGAGAATGTGGAATAGTACATTGTTCCTGAAATGATAACTAATTGTAACCTATATATGTGTGCTTATTATATTGTGATTGTCTTCGTATATTATGATTATGGGAGTAGCCATGTGATCCTACCAGTACACTGTGGTTGTGTACCAATACCACACTTGCTCTTTCTTTGTTGAGTACAAGACATCTTCAGGCAGCTACTGACCGACCTCATTTAGGAGATCACTGATCGAGATCGAATTCAAGGGTGAGCCAGTTCTTCCAGGCTGTCACGTGTTCTCACTCTTTTTAGTCCATTTCTGTTCGGACTTAGACTAGTACTTTAGATATTCGCTTGTTTAGTTTCGGGGTTGTACCCTTTGTTCTTAGACTTGTTGTTAGTAGAGTTTTGGTACATTGACTTTCAAGCTCTAAGCGTTGTTTTTCGCAAATGTTTTGATTATTGTTTTGTTAAACTTTCGGAGTTTAGGGGAACTCCAATTTATTTCTGCATTGAAACCTGCTTTTGTATTTTTAAATGTCTAGCTTTGGGGTTAGTTGGCTAGTAGTAATGGTTCGGCCACTGGAGGATTAGTGTGGATGCCAATCACGATAATTTGGATCATAACATTAATGTAATTAATATTCTTTTGGTATAGTAATTGTTTCCTTTTATTAGAATACGTTTTTAGGCTTTCCTTAGCCTTTTATCTTTTAACTTCTTGTTTTCCTTTTTAGAACTATTTAATAATATTTTTGCTTGAGCTAATGTTCTATCAGAAACAATCACTTCATTCCACATGGTAATAGTTATAAAATCTGTGTAAACATTAATTTCTCTAAATCCCGCATAGTTATATGATTATACAAAATATATTTTCGTCGTAGTTATTTATTTGATATAGGCAAACTCTTGCGTAAGTGCTACTTTGCTAGATACTCCTATTTTTATTTGTAGATCGTAGATTAAAGATATAATTAGAAAAGAAAAGTCTACCTGTCTCTATAGTCACAGGACAATTTATTTCCACAAGTCGTAAAGTGCATAAATTCTCAACCAACAATTGGACTTTGTGAGAATTAATTAAATTAAAGAAAACAGAGTCGTATTATTAAGTGTATTGATAATATGTGTAGTGCGGTCCCTATTCTATCTAAGTAATAATAATAATAATAAAATGATAAGATTGTTTTTTTCCATATCAATTAGTGATAATTAATTGACAATAATAGCTTAAGTATGTAATGACCCAGACCTAAAAAGATCATTTTGATAATTTTGAATGGTCATTTAACTGTAGTTAATTAATTTGCGGATAATTTATTTATTTTTAATAATAATGGACCAAATTTAAAATATTAAAATAGATTTTTATGAATTATTACTTTTAATATATAATTAATTTAGAAAATAAATTAAGTTGTTCGTGCGGAGAACACGAACAGAGAGAAGGGCGCCACCTTCAAGTAAGTAAACTTTATTTTTGTAATGGAGTTCAACTCTACCCTTACAATCATTAGTTTCCAATTGTTGATTATAGTATTAAATTCAATTGTCATATGAAATTAATTAGAGTAGGTATTGATTTCCTTCATTGATCGATAATTGTTATGATTCATGGAGTTTTGGAGCGTAGTGGATACAATAAATATTTATTATCATTATATTAGTATAATAGTTATAAGGAATTGAAGGTTGATCGATAATTGTTATGATTCATGGAGTTTTGGAGCGTAGTGGATGCAATAAATATTTATTATCATTATATTAGTATAATAGTTATAAGGAATTGAAGGTTGATAGTTGTGAAGGCATATGATGTTGTTGTATCGTTATTGGTAGCTTTGAATTTAGGGGACAAGAAACATTGCTAACATTATTATTATTATCATATTCTTTTTATTTGTTATCAATTTTTTTGGGAATTAAGGGAATTGAATTGTTAGGAGCATATATATATAATTATTTTCAATACATGCTACGCTACAGTTTCAAGTTAGTTTAGGTCATGAAATTTTTGAGGAATTACTAAATGTTTTCCGTGGTTATGGATTAAGCATAAGATGTAAATTGAGGGTTGGAATATAATATAATTGTCTTTTAAGACAAAATGGTGTTGGAATTATTATTTTTTTTGTATAAAATTAAGTATTGAGTATTTGTATTACATGAATACCGTTAGAATTGTGATATTGGAGAAGTTGAAGCTTAACCCTAGGCTTGAAACTTAAAACCTATACTAATATGGGTGTTGTTAGTTTCGAAATCTTATTATGTTCATGTACTTGAATGGATTGCATTAATTTGGAAGCTCAACGAAAAGGGAAGGCTCAAGTCCCGGAGTGAATTGTTGATTAATTGAGGCAAGTGGATTTCTAAACTCTTGTTAAGTGTATGAAATTCATGTATTTCCTTGTAATATGTATTTGGGGGTAATGAGACTTGGTGATGGGTTGACTTGTCCACATTGATTGATTCTAATGATGAAAAAGAGGTAATAAAAGGCAATGTGATTAATTGACTTGATTTATTATGGGTGATTGTGTTCTTTATTGAACCCGAATACTTATGATAGGTGAGGTGATTACATATCATATTGATTTTTGATTGAGATGCATCATCCCTTTTATTGAAATCATATTGTGCACATGCATTGAAATGAGATTGAGTATAAGTTGGGCACGTGGTGATCATTCGTGCTAGGGATGATGAGATGTTAAGATTATAATTTGGGCACATGGAGATCGTCCATGCGAAATTTGTTTGATTTATGATAGTGCGTTGAGATTGTCCGCACAAACACGTGGAGATCGTTCGTGTCGGTATATGGACCTCGCGAGTCCCCCATGGGTCATGAACTCTCGATGTATTTCCAAGGAGTATCATGTGTATACAGTTGAGAGGGTACTTGGTATTCTGAGGCATATCATTTCATGGTGTCATATTGCATTGCATCCCATGACATCCTTCATTCTTGATGATTATGTGTTTTATTGGTGGTTGAAAAGTACTTGATATTTAATTATCTATATTTAATGAACTTGATTTTGTGTGTTGCTGATATTGTGAGTGCCTTTTTGTGAAAGTTGTGATTGATGAATATTGAGTTTGTTGTTGAGGATAGGTAATTTGTTAAAGTGATTGTTGTTGAGTTGGGTGCTATGTAACTGTGAACTGTTGGGTTGGGCTGGTTTTATGTAGGTTGTAGTTGTGGAGGTTCGATTGGTGTGTAAGGAGTACCCGTATTTTATTCTCTTAGCTTATGTTTAGAAGTTTATTTGCTGAGTACCGTGTGGTTTGATACTCACCCCTTGCTTCTACATTTTTTGTAGGTTACTAGCCTGGACCTTTGTGATATTTTCTCTTCTCCTTGTCTGAGGCTTCTTATGGAGATTTGTAAGGTAGCTGCTTGTCATTTTAGCAGACCTTTTTACTCTTATTTATGATTTTGTCCTATTCTAGGAACAATGCCATTTGAGACTTGTGTTTTTCTTTTGAATCAATTGTAATACTTTAGAAGCTTGTACACGTGACAACCAGATTTTGGGGTATTTTTGAGTTTATTATAAAATTCTGCATTTTATTGTAATGGTTGAATTTATGTTGACTTGTCTTGGTGAGATAAAACGAGTGTCATCACGTCCATTTTTGGGTCGTGACAAAGTATCTCTCTCTCTCTCTACGACTTATAGTGTTTTGTCAGTAAAGGTTTTGCCTTTTTTTATTAATATGCATATTCATTACCGTTAAAAGTAGTACGAAGGCTCATAAATTTACTCAACCAACTATAAATCCACAAAGTTATTTTATCTTTGTTTCTTGGTTTTTGTTACTTACGATATATACCATACAACTCAGAACAATAAAATGTGTTGGGTAATAAGCAGTTGAAGACCATAAAGAGAACAAGTAAATTAAATGCTACTCCCGTCGTTCCATTTTATGTGGCAATATTTGATTGGGCACGGAGTTTAAGAATAAATGAAGACTTTGAAATGTTTACCAAATTGTCCTTTAAAAAGTAGATTCACTTTTCTCTCTCCTCATAAATGTATTGGAGTATTATTTTAAGATTATGTGGGACCAACAAGAATAAAAGAGGAATTGTACCTTTAAATACTTATCATATTAGGAAATGTGACATTCTTTTTGGAACTGACCAAAAAGAAAATGGTGCCACATAAAATGGGATGGAGGGAGTACATATCTAGGTGATGGAAAAAGGTAAACTTGCAGTGTCTTCAAAAGTTGACTATATTAATTTAAATGTTAAAGCTCGTTTGGTGTGAATGACAAGGGATAACTAATTTTGAGATTAATTTTAGGATGAGCATATCTTATATTTAATTGAAATAAATACTGAAATTATGTAATGTTATTTTTATCCCATATTGAGAGACATAGATTAATAAGCACTTATCACGAGTTCCATGACAACTTTGATAGTATTTGGTGATCGAATGGTCAATTCATTTTTTTTAGTACAAATCTGTAATTTGACATTTGTATGATAGTTCAAATTAAAAACTTAGACTTCGAGAAATTTAATTTCATCATAGCTCAATTTATTATGTAGCCATAGAGATATGATCATTTGAAATTACATTACGTACGTGTTACTATGATTACTCTTTTTACTTAAACATCATATTATGTACCCCTGCATTTTTTTGAACATTCTTGTGCTCAATTATTATGTGTTAGTACGTATAAATCATTTTGTTCTCTGACTTCATGCCGTCTCAACAAGTTTGAGGGCTTAAAGCCAAATTTCATAATGAAGTCTTACTTTTTTGGTTATCATATATAAATTCAGTAACCATAATACACACCATGTATATCTTAAAAGTGAAGCCTCAAGAAGGAAGGATTTATGTAGACCTTATGAAGTAAGAATATAAATGATGAAATTTTCAATGAAATATAATATAAAGTTAGAATAATAAAACTTAACTCAAAAATTTTAAAAACTTATATAATAATATTGAAATAGTTGATCTGAATTTGATAAGTTGATATAATGATATTATAATAGTATTGATTTGTTCCAGTATTTGAAATTTAAATAATACCCCAAGAAAATAAATTTGATTTTTTTATAAGCACACAACAATAGATTTTGCATAATGCAAAAGATTCTACGGTTTGGTAGACTTTAGAATATTCAATTATGAGAGAATAATAATAGAAAGTGGAATGATAAAAAGTAAATATAAAAATAATAATGTAGGTTCATGATAATCGTCAAAATATAAATAAGTCAACAAAATAGTAGCCACGTAAGAAAGGAGATTACAATTAACTAAACACTATTCTCTCTCTCTCTCTCTCTCTCTCTCTCTATATATATATATATATATATATATATATATATATATATATATCATTAGGAAAATTGGGGGTCCTAAAATATTTGGGACCCCAAGTGATTACTTTAGTGACCTTATGGTCGAGTGACCCTGACTTGTTAGGAAGAAAAACAAAATCGACACATTTAATTGATTAGATTATGAGCAAAATTGACTCTTCTCCACTTCAGTTATCATAATCGTAAGTAAAAATGGTATTTTTTCAAATTAATTTGCTTATAACGAGAGATGTTTGTGCTACAAAACTGAAATAAAGAATAAAATCATTTCATTTTGCATAATTTAGGGATATAATTGACCAATTTTCCTATCTTAATAATAAAACAAACAAGAATGAATGTTTTTAGGAGTGGATGTTCAGTTTTTTTAATTCAATTTTATTAAACTTTGGTATTTGATTTTGAAAAAGTGTCATTGAGTACCATATTGAACTGGTTAAGTCTTTTTAAAATGTTTTTTTGGTGCGAATAAAAATAAAATGAGGATAAAATCAAAATATAAGATACTAAAAAATTTAAAACCATGTTAAGTGATGATGTGTCTCACCATGAAACACTTATTGTGCTTAAAAGATCATATTTATCTTTATCAAGAACGTAATATTGTGCCTCCAACTAGTGCTCAAAAAAGTAAGGACGAAGACGGGTTCCTTTAATTTACAATACATATATCGGCAAAAATTTGTTTGAGTTTCACTCGAGGATTAATTAATAATTGAAGTTAACTATCTGAATAAATCTATTGCTATTTTAATTTGTTCAATTGCTAGTTGAATTTTATTTTTTGGTTAATTAAATGCCCTTAAATATATAATTATTATTTTTAAACTCCACGTTCAACTATTCAATGCACAAAAATTTGGAGACCAACCCTTACATTGAACACCAAACCAAAGAATCGACCTGTTGAAGAAACAAAAACACCAACATCAAACCAAAAAACTGAAGAACCAAATTAACTCGATTCAATTTTTCAATTTTCTCATATTTATGTCAATCCCTACGTGTTTCCTAAGATAATTGATGTGTGGTTTAAAATGTGTCAACAAATAGGGCTGTGCATTCGGTATTTCGATTCAATTTTGGATTTTTTTCCCGGTTTTTTTGGTTTTCAGTTCTTGTACAACATGTACCGAATATCGAACCAAAATAATTCGGTTCGGTTTATGTTATTTCGGTTCGATTTTTGTTAGTTCAATTTTTTGTTATGGGCCTGCTTAGTGGGCTTTTTAAAATTTTGTAATTTCTTTGTTTATTTTTTTTATATATATATATATATATATATATATATATATATATATATATATATATATATATTATTTTACTCTGTTTTTTAAATTATTGTATGATTCAAAATAATAAACTACCGTTAACATTGAAATTTACCCTTGTTATAACATTGAAATTTACCGGTCGTTCTTTGTCTTCGCGCCGCCCGCCGGTCGACCGGTGGCCTTTAGCGTCTGCTGGTCGCCGGAACGGTCGCTGCTGCTGTAGTCTATAGATGACTAGACGTGGAAAGTGGAAACGGTAAGTTTTGCCTTTTGGAAAGTGGGTCTGTAACGTTGAAAAGTAGAAAAAGTTTGAAAAAACAAACTTTTGACCTACTTCTACTTTTAATTTTAAATTATAATATTTATTATTTAATATTAATAATTAATATATATTATAATATAATATACTTCGGTAAATCAAAATACCGAATAACACAAAAATTACATACCAAAACCGAATCGAAATACCGAAAATGTAACGATCCATTTGGTCGTTTTGAGTACTAGAGCTTTTTATTTCATAAAAGACTTTTCGATAGATTTTAAATTGGTATTTTAGACTATTCGTAACTACTATTATAAATTTAGTGGGGTGGTTTTAATTGTTTTTATTAGTGGTAGTTAATGGACTAAGTCTATAATTTATTTAATTAAATTATGGCCCATGAATAAGAATAAATTAGAGGGTTTAGTAATTATTTAATTATTAGTTGATAATTATTTATCCTAAATAATTAAAAGACTAGACAAGCAGATTTACGGTAGAGGAAAACCTTACCTGCAGCGTCTACCAGTGAAAACTGACACCCAGGTAACTTCATTCTTCAATTGCCTTAATTAATATTAGATGAAGTTGTTGCAGATTAATATTAATATTATTATTATATTATGGTTGTGTATAGGGAAATTAGGGATAAAAGACATTATTATAGTATTAAAGTTTAGTGGAAAGAATTAAAGAAGAGAATTAGAAATTGTGATGTTAAATCCAATAATTTTCTTATGGCTACTTGCGATCCTTGTGAATTTGGGGAATATATGCTCAAAAGTATCCATGATATAATCATTGGATAATGATCATGGTGTGATAACACACATAGATTGGAAGGTTAGTTCTATGAATTATTTCCGTAGTATGCTACTAGTTTCGCAAACCAGTGAGTTTCTGATTTTGAATGGTTCTTATTATTATCACATTATAATTTAAATTTAGATATATTGAGATAGATTATTAAATATTAGGTGTACTTGATTATTTGAATATCGTTAAAGTTACGCTAATTGGAGGAATTAAGATTTATCTTTAGGCTTGAACTTTAGGAAAATTGATAGAATTGGGCAAATTGACATATAGTAACATGGGTATCTATGGACTCGTAAACTTACAAATATTATATACTTGTTAGATTGGAATCGTTCTGAGGCAGTGAGGAAAGGAAAAGGATTGAAGAACTAACTTGCTGGACTTCGGTTCTTCGATGAAGGTAGGTTATGGTTTATTCTATTTGATCGATAAACTCTTAATAGCGATTGATATGCATTGAATGATACTGTGAAGTTCTCTATGTACTTGATTGTGTGATTGTGTGGCTTGGTTGTGTGGTTTGTGATTGGTCTAAAATCCTGAGACCGTGAGATTTATAATTTGAAAACTTCTCTATCGAAGTGATGCCTTGAATAAAGAAGGCTTGATGTAATATTATTAATGAATTGAAAAGTGGTGATAATAAATGATAAATTAATAATATTATTGGATCGAAGTGTCACGTTTCGACACGGTATTTTTGGATCGGAGTGTCACGTTCCGACACGGTATTTTTGGATCGGAGTGTCACGTTCCGACACGGTATTATTGGATCGGAGTGTCACGTTCCAACACGGTATAATTGGATCGAGTGTCACGTTCCGACACGGTAACATTAAAGGAAAAAGATATTGAATTAACTCAATGTACTCAATCTCAATGAATGCATTTCCCAAACGAGTGTGAAGTGGAGGCATGAGTCCTCGTGTGTGTGCTTGATATTGTGATTGATTACGTACTTGCTTCAACTATCACTTGTTCATGTTGTTGTTTCTTATCACCTGCTAAGTGTTATAGTTGACTTTATACTATTATTCATTGTATATTAGTTTCTATTTTGGGTTGGCCGATGATACCTACTCAGTACATGTTGCCCCGTACTGAGCCCTACTTGTACTTTTCTTTGTTTTCCTTTTATGGAGTGCAACGAGTGTACCAGCGAATTTGACTCGCCCTCAGCTCTAGCCAGTCTCAGCATATCAGGTTTAAGGGTGAACTATTTATTCGAGCTTGAGTTGGATTCCCTCGTTCATGACTTGATGTCCATAGTTTTCGGACACAAATTACTTTATTTCATTTATTTTGGTGTCTTTGATACTCTTAGACTTAGTATTTAGAGATTAGATGTCCTTGATGTGATGACTTTCAGATTTTGGGGATAATATGTAATAGACTTTACAGGCTTATTTGATTGGTTTCTTAAATAAGTTTTGGAGCTTCCGTGTTATTGTTGTTATTCGTAGTTTAATTATTGGTATGTGTTGGGGTTTAGATTTCTTGGTCCACCCACTTAGGAGGTTAAGTGTGGGTGCCATTCACGACTCAATTTGATTCGATTTTTTAGTTTTTCGGTGTTTATGATCAGCCCTATCAACAAGCACCCCTCGAACGTTCTTTTATTTCTTAAGTTTACACGTTACAAATTACAATTAATAAGTACTAAATGGGCAGAAAATAATAATAAATTGAGTGGACATGTCTCTACTCTGTCTATTCCATAAATAATAATACTTCTTTCGTCTTTCTTTTTAATTAGTCCAAAATATATATTTACTATTAATAATTTAATTTTAATTTTTTTTAAATTTTTATGAAATAATTTATAGCTATACAAATATATAATATTTATGAATTATTATAAATAAACAAATTTCTAAACTATAATTTCTTTCTCAACTCAATATTCAATTAAATTATATCATATAAATTAAAACGGAGAGCGAGTAATATTTGCACTTTGTTTCCCACTTGTGTTTGAATTACCTATCGTTACCCAAAAGTGTTAGGTGTTGTAGGTACCACTTTAATTTAATCATCGAGAGATTGAATTAATGCATTTAAGATGAAGGGGGTTGGCACACCGATCTGAATTGTGGTGCAGTGATAAGAATGCTTTGCTTTTTCATTAAAGATTTCAGACTGAAGTCTTGGTATAGAGAAAATCAGGATGAAAGCACCACCCCCGAAAGGGCCCTATAATATGGGATTTAAATTTAACCGAGACTCTAATATGATCTCCGAACATCGTATGAAAAAAAAGAAGAAGATGAAGAAGGGGTCTCCACATTTTATGTAGAGTCCAACTGAATTGAAAGTTACTCCTTCCATCCCATATTAGTTATTCACCTTATTAAATTAAGAAAATATTGAATTAATAAAATTATCTTCTTATTTGTAATTTCTTAATAAATGTGTATAAAAAAATGATTAATTAATATGAGACGGAGAAAAATTTTCTTCCATGTCTCCATTTTTTTTTACTTCTCTTTCTATGTCATTTCCACATCATCAATCTTTTTCATTCAGATTCCACGTGATACTGTACAAAAGTTTTTATTCCACTTTCCAGCTACATGAAACGTTTGTTTTATTTTTTGTAGGTACACATAAAAAGGATTTGTAACCTAGCCATATTTTAAGGTTATATTTGTTCCTTTTTAATTTGAAAAATAATTGAGTCTACTAAATACATTTTGAGATTGAGTTAAAATTATTACTCCCATTTATATTAATTTATGTAAATATATATTCAGAGTACTAGAGTCAAACACTTATTGACAGTGCGTCTGGAAAAAGTCTTCTATTTATTTAATTAAACTTAGATACACCCTCGTTTTATTTCATGACATAACAAGTGGTCTTAAATTCTTGTAGGAGCATGAGACTCTTAGTAAAAAGCTGAGAGAAGTGTTGAAAATACCCCTAAACTTGGCGAGAATTTAAGGGTGTATTTTAGTTATATATGTTGCAAGATCGGGGGTGTATTTAAGTTAGTCAAGTAAAGCTGTATTTTTAAGGTTGCCAATAGTACAAGGGTAAAGCTAATAATTCGTGCCAAATTAAGATTGTTTTCAGCACTTCTTTCTAAATTTAATTACAAATTTGGATATAAATTCTTCAAATATTTATAAATAAAATTTATATATTTTAAAAATATATTTAAAAATATTACAAACAATTAATATAACTAATCTTTTTTTAAAAAAAAATTATAGTAAAAATATATTTAACCTCCTTAAATATAATACTCTATCTTCACATAAATTGAGACGAAATACAATTTTAAAATGTCTAATCTTTAAGCTAACGCTACCTTAATGGATGCATGCAGGCCTGTTTAATAAAATAAAAAATCAAATTATAGTATAATCGAAACTTGAACTTCAAAACTTAGAAACTTAAAACTTAGATATAAAGTGATATTGCTAAATTCTATGAAATAAATTTTGACTTTTAAGAGTGTTACCCATACCTAGGGGTGTTCACGGGTTGGTTTGGATCGGTTATTGATCAAAACCAAAACCAAAGCCAAATCAACTTAATATGTTTTAAAATTATCAAAACCAAACCAAACCAAATATAATATACATTTATCGGTTTGGTGATTATCGGTTTTGATTTGGTTTGGTTTGGTTATTCGGTTATTAATCATACACAAAATAAAAGAAACAATTCATTTAAAATGTGAAAAAAGTGACAACAATCCATTCAAAACGAAAAATAGTTAGAATGACTTAAATTACTAAACTTTCAATCACCAAAATTTACTATCAATAAAGCTTTAAAATTCACTATATTGGCCTAGAAGGAAGAGACAATAACATTTTCAGTTTCACAAAGAATTGACATAGACACTCATATACATGAAATCAATAAGATAAATGTTTCATCTTGGGCATTTTTGCTTTCAATAAGTAAATTAGAAAGAAATTTTAATGAAAATATGTATAAGATCTTTAATATTGTTTATAAAAAATAATATATTAAGTATGTATATTAATAAAATATATGTATATAATTCATCGGTTCGGTTCGGTTCGGTTATTTCTTCGATTTTTTTCGAATAAAACCATAACCAAACCAAATACTATCGGTTTTCAAAAATCTAAAACCAAACCAAACCAAACCCAAATAAAATCGGCTTTATTTTATCGGTTTGGTTTGATTTTTCAGTGTGGATCGGTTTTTATCCAAACCGTGAACACCCCTACCCATACCCTCTCATATTAAATTGTCACTTTGTTTGGTAAAAGATTTTTTTGGGACTCACTCGGGGCTTATTTTTTGGTGAAGTATTGATAAAACGTCAAAATATATTTATATGTAGGGCTTAGTTTTATAATGTCTCAAATTCCCTAATATATTAGCATTATTGACCCACAAATTCTTTAACAAATATATAAAAGGTTCAATTCATTTTTAAAAATGTAAAGATTCAGAATAACTCAAATAAAAATTTATAATATTGTATAATTACTAATTGAGAATATCATGAGAATGAATATCATTTGAACATTCTTTTAAAAATAGCTAGAAATATAATTAAATTTTATATCTTCACTTTCTATTGATTTTCATTTCTTAATTTTATGCTTCTCAAAATAATCGAATTTTTCTATTTTGCTATTTAAAACCCTTTTATTTTTATTCATGAAAGAATAATGTTTTAAATTATACTACTAATAATGTTTATGGATTATTTACTTTAAGGAAGATAATATTTATAATTTGATAATATTTTTTAATGTGAAGTTTCAATTGTTTGAAAATTAAGACAAGTAGTTAATTTGTATGTTAGGATAACTTTAGCATTATTATATTATCTATACTTATAAAAATATGCAAAATATACTATTAATATTATTTTTTTGGTAAGCAAATTTTATTATTTACCAAGTAAACTTTACAACTCATAAATGGTCCCTAATTAAAAACATGCCCTAGCTAACAAGTTAGATGCAATTAATTTTTTAAAAAAATAATTTGAGATTTGAGATTTGACTATAACATGTACACACATGACACATGCAGGTGTAAAATCAATCCAGAATATATTTTATCAAATTATGAAAGTAAAGAAATCTACTTTTTCTAAACTACATTCTTGAGGGAAATATATTTTAAAAAAACAAATCTGAACAACTTGATTTTTTTGGTCAAATGAAAAGCAAATAAACATTTCTTCCCAACCATTTTCATTTATTTATAATAATAATAATAACAATAAAATAGTGTACGTGTTTGAGGAGTAAAATGTCATTTGACTTACATGTTCAACTCATATTTCCTTCGTCTCAAATTAGGATTTATGTTTTTTTTTCTGGAGAGTCAAATACAACTGATCTTCACAGTCAATTGGATTAAATAAAAATTATATAGAATACACTAAAATATTATAAAATTTTTGAGGAAATTTTAAAAATATAAAAAATAATCGACATAATAAAGCTTTATAGCTATAGTTTCGATAATTGTACTCCATAACTATAGTTTCATTTGCTATGGAGGTTACGATTTGTATATATTTCTGTCCGTTTGTATATTTTTCTTGTGAATAGTATATATGAATTTTGTATTTATACATTTATGAATTTTTCAGAACTCCGTTTGTATATTTCGCTTGCAATATACAAACAAGGAAATTTATTATGAATTTTTCATAAATCGTATACAAATAATTAGAATAAGCATACATAAAATTCTGGATTTCTACAATTAGGAATAGAATTATACAAATTCTGAATTTATACAAATCAGGCGAATAGTAAAAATTGGGAAAATTGTAGCCGCGAATTACAATTTTCTTAAACTATAGCTATAATACTTAATATAGGCTAAATGTTTGATATTCTACATAATTTTTCCCAAAATTTTCTGATCTTAAATATCACGAAAAAATTAAAAACAAAAAAATTACCAAAAATATAATATTTCTTTTAAATGAATTAAATAAACAAATTAAACTAAGTAAAATTTCGATCTTAAAGATGGCTTATATAATTATAAAATACACTTAAATCTATTTAATTATTATGCAAAAAATGTGTAGATATTCTCCATTTTGTCTGCAATGATTAAGGTTTTGAGAAAATATAATGTACCACGATAATATAATTAATTTTTGTCACTTTCTCTGTAGTCAACTCTAGTACTGTAGTATTTATAAATCACCAATCCCAATGCAAATAATTAGCCTAACACGGATCTATGATTTCTTGCTTCGTCTCAAATTATCTATTGTGATTTTAATCTTAAAGATAATTATCTTTATTTAATGTGGTTACTTTAAGTACTCTTATGAGGGGACTTTTTGAACAAAATAAGATTCCGGATGCTATGTGGTTGTTTAGGAAGCTGGTGAAAGAGAAAATTTGTAAGATGGATGCAGTGGCGGAGCCACCTAGGGTTCATCCAAACCCCCTTCGACGGAAATTATATGATTTATACATGGTTAAAATAATTTTTTAGGTATATATAGTAGATGTTGAACACCCTTCAGCTACTTCGTGTGTCTATTTTTTTAGATTTCGAATCCCTTTATTGAAAATTCTGATTCCGTCACGGGATGGATGAAGTTTTGTTTGGTACAGTCATGAATGGGCTTTGTAAACAAGGGCATACTCAAACAACTCTTAGTTTGTTGAGGATAATGGAGCAAGGGGATGCCAAACCTAACACAGTTGTGTATAGTATTAAATGCCCTTAAATATATACAGTAATTATTATTTTTAAATTAAAAACTCAACTATTCGATGCACAAAATTTTAGAAACCAACCCTTATATTGAACACCAAACCAAAGAATCCACCTGTTGAAGAAACAAAAACACCAACATCAAACCAAATTAACTCGATTCGATCCAATTTTTCAATTTTTTCATATTCATGTCAACCCCTACGTTTTACCTTAAGATAATTGATATGTGGTTTAAAATGTGTCAACAAGCACCCCTCGAACGTTCTTTTATTTCTTAAGTTTACACGTTACAAATTACAATTAATAAGTACTAAATGGACAGAAAATAATAATAAATTGAGTGGACATGTCTCTACTCTGTCTATTCCATAAATAATAATACTTCTTTCGTCTTTCTTTTTAATTAGTCCAAAATATATATTTACTATTAATAATTTAATTTTAATTTTTTAAAATTTTTATGAAATAATTTATAGCTATATAAATATAAAATATTTATGAATTATTATAAATAAACAAATTTCTAAACTATAATTTCTTTCTCAACTCAATATTCAATTAAATTATATCATATAAATTAAAACGGAGAGCGAGTAATATTTGCACTTTGTTTCCCACTTGTGTTTGAATTACCTATCGTTACCCAAAAGTGTTAGGTGTTGTAGGTACCACTTTAATTTAATCATCGAGAGATTGAATTAATGCATTAAAGATGAAGGGGGTTGGCACACCGATCTGAATTGTGGTGCAGTGGTAAAATTGCTTCACTTTTAATTAAAAGTTTTGGATTTGAGTCTTGGTATAGAGAAAATCAAGATGAAAGCACCGGGGATCTAATATGATCTCCGGACATTGTATGAAAAAAAAAAGAAGATGAAGAAGGGGTCTCCACATTTTATTTAGAATCCGACTGAATTGAAAGTTACTCTTTCCATCCCATATTACTTGTTCACCTTATTAAATCAAGAAAACATTGAATTAGTAATATTATCTTTTTATTTGTGATTTTTTAATATACGTGTATAAAAAAAATGATTTAACTGATATAAGACGGAGAAAATTTTCTTCCATGTCTCCATTTTTTTATTTACTTCTCTTTCTATGTCATTTCCACATCATCAATCGTTTTCATTCAGAGTCCACGTGATACAGTACAAAAGTTCTTATTCCAATTTCCAGCTACACGAAAAGTTTTTTTTTTTTTTTTTTGTAGGTACACATAAAAAGAATTTGTAACCTAGCCATATTTTAAGGTTTTATTTGTTCCTTTTTAATTTGAAAAATAATTGAGTCTACAAAATACATTTTGAGATTGAGTTAAAATTATTACTCCCATTTATTTTAATTTATGTAAAGATATTCAGAGTACAAGAGTCAAACACTTATTGACAGAGTTAAAAAGAATCTTCTAATTATTTAATTAAATTTAGATACACCCTTGATCTGTCACATGACATAACAAGTGGTCTCAAATTTTTATAGGAGCATGATACTCTTAATAAAAAGTTGAGAGAAGTGTTGAAAATACCCAAAACTTGGTGAAAAATTAAGGTTGTATTTCAATTATATATGTTGCAAGATCAGATGTGTATTTAAGTTAGTCAAGTAAAACGGTATTTTTAAAGTTGTCAATAGTACGAGGATGAAACTAATAATTCGTGCCGAGATTAAGAATGTTTTTGGCACTTCTTTCTAAATTTAATTATAAATTTGGATATAAATTCTTCAAATATTTATAAATAAAATTTTATATATTTGAAAATTATATTTTAAAAATATTACACACAAGTTAATATAACAATTTATTATTTTTTTTAAAAAGAAAAAGTTATAGTAAAAAACATTTGACCTCCTCAAATATAATATTATCTTCACATAAATTGAGACGAAATACAATTTTAAAATGCCTAATCTTTAAGCTAACGCAACCTTAATGGATGCATGCATGACTATTTAATAAAATCAAAAATTGAACTGCGTAATGTAGTTGGAAGTTGAAATTTGAAACTTACAAATGAAGTGATATTTTGCTGAATTCTATGAAATAACAATTGATAAAACGTTATGATAGTGAGCGTAACGTTCGTTTGAGGCTCACTAGCTTATAAGCTTCTATCAAAATAATATGTCAAATTTCCTAATTAGCGATGCTCAAATTCTTTAACAAATAAATTAAAAGTTCAATTCATTTTAAGAAATATGAAGATTCTGAATAACTCAAATAACGAATTGCATAGTTGCTAATTAAGAATATCATAACAATGAATATCATTTGAACATTTTTTTTCTAAAAATAGTTAGATATATAACTAAATTTATATCTACATTTTCTATTGATTTTCATGTTTTAATTTTATGCTTCTCAAAACTATGAGACTTTTATATTTTGCTATTTAAAAAGCACATTTATCTTTTAAATAGCAAAATTTAAAAAGCACATTTATCTACTAATAATGTTTATGGATTATTTACTAGGGAGGTAATATTTATAGTTTGATAAAAAAAAATTAATGTGAATTTTCAATTGTTTGAAAATTAAGACAAGTAGTTAATTTGTATCTTATGATTGTAGACATTGAAATTTTGCGGACTCTACAAGATGTGTTCAATTTGAATTGGGATTCTAGAAGGTGTGTTCAGTTTCAATTAGAATTCTTGGAGGCTACTCAACCCTAAATCCTAGTTTATGCCTATATAAATGGTACTAAATTCCCTTAAAAGACATCTCAAAGATCCCATAAACTCTTGGTTATTTTTAAAGAGATCGAAGATCTTGAATATTCATTGTACCCACAATCTTGATAAATAAAATTATGTTTCTTCTTATTTTTTTGTGATTGTAATTTATTTTCTGTCACTTTAAAATTTGTTGCAAACAAATTGGCACGCCCAGTGGGACCAAATCTGCCCTTCATCTCTTCTCTCTTAAATCAAATATGAAAATCTGAAGCTGCAAAGGTGGAATAATGAGTAATTCAAGCCTCGTCTTTGAGTTTCATCGAGTTTACACTCCGACAAACCTTGAAGCAGGGGGCATTTGTAGACATTGAAATTTTGCGGACTCTACAAGACGTGTTTAATTCGAATTGGACTCTAGAAGGTGTGTTCAGTTTCAATTAGAATTCTTGGAGGCTACTCAACCCTAAACCCTAGTTTATGCCTATATAAAGGATACTAAATTCCCTTAAAAGGCATCTCAAAGATCCCATAAACTCTTGGGTATTTTTAAAAAGATCGAAGATCTCGAATATTCCACAAACTGATGGAATATTCATATAGAGGTCAAATCTAAATCATCCTAGTTCAAAAAATACGCCACTAACGACCCTCGAATCATGGATAAATCTTAGGAGAGTAGACTCAAGGGATCAACAGAATTGTACCCGCAACCTTAATAAATAAAATTATGTTTCTTCTTATTTTTTTGTGATTGTAATTTATTTTCTGTCACTTTAAAATTTGTTGCAAACAAATTGGCACGCCTAGTGGGACCAAATATGCTCTTCATCTCTTCTCTCTTAAATCAAATATGAAAATCTAAGCTGCAAAGGTGGAATAATGAGTAATTCAAGCCTCGTCTTTGAGTTTCATCGAGTTTACACTCTCACAAGCCTTGAAGCAGGGGGCATTTGTAGACATTGAATTTTTGCGGACTCTACAAGACGTGTTCAATTCGAATTGAGACTCTAGAAGGTGTGTTCAGTTTCAATTAGAATTCTTGGAGGCTACTCAACCCTAAACCCTAGTTTATGCCTATATAAAGGGTACTAAATTCCCTTAAAAGGCATCTCAAAGATCCCATAAACTCTTGGGTATTTTTAAAGAGATCGAAGATCTCGAATATTCCACAAATTGATGCAATATTCATATAGAGGTCAAATCTAAATCATTCTAATTCAAGAAATACGCCACTAACGACCCTCGAATCATGGATAAATCATCTTAGGAGAGTAGTATCAAGGGATCAACAGAATTGTACCTGCAATCTTGATAAATAAAATTATGTTTCTTCTTTTTTTTTTGTGATTGTAATTTATTTTCTATCACTTTAAAATTTGTTGCAAACAATGATAACTTTAACATTATTATATTATCTATACTTATTTTTCGGTAAACAATTTTATTATTTACCAAGTAAACTTACAACTCATAAATGGTCCCTAATTAAAAACATGCTATCTAACAAGTTAGACGTATTTTATTTTTTAAAATAAATTTCTATTTGAGATTTGACTATAACATGTACACACATGACACATGCAGGTGTAAAATCAATTAAGAATATATTTTATCAAATCATGAAATTAAAGAAATCTACTTTTTCTAAAGTACGAGAGTCAAACACATATTGACCGTGCGTCTGGAAAAAGTCTTCTATTTGTTTAACTAAACTTAGATACATCATCGATTTGTTTCATGACATAACAAGTGGTCTCAAACTCTTGTAGGAGCATGAGACTCTTAGTAAAAAGCCGAGAGAAGTGTTGAAAATATCCCTAAACTTGGCGAGAATTTAAGGGTGTATTTCAGTTATATATGTTGCAAGATCGGGGGTGTATTTAAGTTAGTCAAGTAAAGCCGTATTTTTAAGGTTGTCAATAGTACAAGGGTAAAACTAATAATTCATGCCAAATTAAGATTGTTTTAAGCACTTCTTTCTAAATTTAATTACAAATTTGGATATAAATTCTTCAAATATTTATAAATAAAATTTATATATTTAAAAATATTACAAACAATTAATATAACTAATTTTTTTTTAAAAAAATTATAGTAAAAATATATTTAACCTCCTTAAATATAATACTCTATCTTCACATAAATTGAGACGAAATACAATTTTAAAATGTCTAATCTTTAAGCTAACACTGCCTTAATGGATGCATGCAGGACCGTTTAATAAAATAAAAAATCGAATTATAGTATAATCGAAACTTGAAACTTAAAAATTAGATATAAAGTGATATTGCTAAATTCTATGAAATAAAATTTGACTTTTAAGAGTGTTACCCATACCCTCTCATATTAAATTGTCACTTTGTTTGGTAAGGGATTTTTTTGGGACTCACTCGGGGCTTTTTTTTTGGTGAAGTATTGATAAAACGTCATAATATATTTATATAGGGTTTAGTTTTATAATGTGTCAAATTCCCTAATATATTAGCATTATTGACCCACAAATTCTTTAACAAATATATAAAAGGTTCAATTCATTTTTAAAAATGTAAAGATTCAGAACAACTCAAATAAAAAATTATAATATTGCATAATTACTAATTGAGAATATCATGAGCATGAATATCATTTGAACATTCTTTTAAAAATAGCTAGAAATATAATTAAATTTTATATCTTCACTTTCTATTGATTTTCATTTCTTAATTTTATTCTTCTCAAAATAATCGAATTTTTATATTTTGCTATTTAAAACAACTTTTATTTTTATTCATGAAAGAATAATGTTTTAAATTATACTACTAATAATGTTTATGGATTATTTACTTTAAGGAAGGTAATATTTATAGTTTGATAATAATTTTTAATGTGAATTTTCAATTGTTTGAAAGTTAAGACAAGTAGTTAATTTGTATGTTAGGTTAACTTTAACATTATTATATTATCTATACTTATAAAAATATGCAAAATATATTATTAATATTATTTTTTTGGTAATCAAATTTTATTATTTACCAAGTAAACTTTACAACTTTACAACTCATACATGGTCCCCTAATTAAAAACATGTCCTATCTAACAAGTTAGATGCAGTTTTTTTTTAAAAAAAAATCATTTTCTATTTGGGATTTGACTATAACATGTACACACATGAGACAAAAATCAATTAAGAATATAATTTATCAAATTATGAAATTAAAGAAATCTTACTTTTTCTAAACTACATTGTTGAGGGAAATATATTTTAAAAATACAAATCTGAACAACTTGAGATTTTTGGTCAAAGGAAAAGTCAACAATTATTTGTTCCCGTCCATTTTCATTTTTATAATTAAAAGAAATAGTGTACGTGTTCGAAGAGTAAGATGTCATTTGACTTACATGTTCAACTATATTTTTTCTGTCTCAAATTAGTATTTATGTTTTATTTTATGAGAATCAAATAAAATTGGTCTTCAAAGTTATATTGATATACTATTAAAATTTAAATTTTATGATTTTAAATATATTATAAAAAATTAAAACAAAAAATTTACCAAAAATATAAATATTTTTTCAAATGAATTAAAAAAAATATAATAAACAAATTAAACTAAGTAAAATTTCGATCTTAAAGATGGCTTATAATTATAAAATACACTTAAATCTAATTATAAAAAATGTGTAGATATTCTCCATTTTGTTTGCATGATTAAGGTTTTGAGTAAATATAATGTACCGCGATAATATAATTAATTTTTGTCACTTTCTCTGCAGCCAACTCAACTATTTATAAATCACCAACCAATGCAAAACATTTGCCTAACACGGATCTATGATTTCTTCGATATCTCGTCTTAAATAATCTATCGTGATTTTATCATAAAGATAATTATATTTATTTACATTTTAGAAGTTTTAAGAAAAGAATAGTTAATTTTTTTCATTTAATCCTTAATAATAACTATTTTTTAAAATTACAAATATTTTAACTATGAGATGATGTTATGATTGTTCAAATATTAATAAGGAACATAATTTTTTTTTTTAAAGTCTTAACTTGGTTTCTTAGAAGCGTGTAAAATAAATCACAACAAATAATTTACGACAGAAGGAATATTATAAAATATATATGTATGTCAAAATTATGCAGTATTTATATCAAACAAACAATTTAACTTTAGAAAATAAAATTTTAATAAGCTACAAATAGTGATAAATATAGGTATGGCAATTGGCAATGACACGAGACATATTGAAATAAATTAAATTACAACTAAGGCTCTCAACTTTATACTTTCCATCACACTTTACCTTACTTTCTTGTTCAAGTATTCTTGCATTTTTCTCTTATTTTACAACACGTTATCAGCACGAGTCTCTAACCAACGGAGACCTACTTAATTCGAAATTAATTTCTAAAGGTTAATCAACTTTCTTTTAGAGTCAGATAAATAAAATTTTCCAGTCTTTAGTTGGATCCAAGATGAGTAATGGAGATATGTGCCTTCTGGACAGTGCCACAACTCATACGATACTAAGAGAAAAGAAATATTTCTCTCATTTGCTAATGAAAAAGGCATATGTTAATACAATATCCGGTAGTACAAAATTGATTGAGGGCTTTGGAAGAGCGGCCTTATTACTACCTGCAGGAACATTATTGGTAATTGATAATGCATTGTATTGTAGTAAGTCTCATAGAAACTTGTTAAGTTTCAAGGTTATTCGACCAAATGGTTATCATGTTGAGACTGCGAATGAAGGAAAGGTTGAATACCTTTATATTACTACAATAAATGCGGAGAAGAAAACTGTGCATAAAAAATTACCTGCATTTTCTTCTGGGTTGTACCATACAAATATTGGTACGGTTGAATCACATGCCGTAGTAAACAAAAGGTTTACTGGTTCTAATGATTTTATCATTTGGCATGATCGATTGGGCTATCCCGGTTATAATATAATGCGCAGAATAATTGAGAATTCACATGGGCATACTTTAAAGAACCAAAATGTTCTTCAATCAAAGGAATTCTCTTGTGCTGCTTGTTCACAAGAAAAATTGGTTATCAAACCATCAGTGGCTAAGGTTGGGGTGGAATCTCCTGCATTTTTGGAACGGATACAGGGTGATATATGTGGACCTATTCACCCTGTATGTAAACCATTTAAATATTATATGGTCTTGACAGATGCATCTACAAGATGGTCTCATATGTGCTTATTATCAACTCGCAATATTACTTTTGCGAGGTTGTTGGCTCAAATAACAAGGTTAAACGCACAATTTCCAGATTATGCAATAAAAATAATTCGTCCTGATAATGCTAGTGAGTTTACATCTCAGGCATTTAATGATTATTGTTTATCCACTGGAATAACAGTTAAACATCTTGTTGCACATGTTTATACTCAAAATGGTTTAGCAGAATCATTGATTAAACGTCTTTAATTGATAGCTAGACCATTGTTGATGGGAACAAAGTTGCCTATTTCAATTTGGGGGCATGTTATTTTGCATGCAGCGGCACTTGTGCACATAAGGCCAACCAGTTATCATGATATCTTCCCATTACAATTGGTTTTTGGTCAGGAGCCAAACATTTCCCATCTTAGAATCCTTGGTTGTGCGGTATATGTTCCAATTGCTCCATCACAACACACACAGATGGGTCCCCAAAGAAGGTTGGGGATATATGTTGGGTATGAATCTCGTTCTATTATAAAATATTTGGAACCTAGAACTGGAGATTTATTTAAGGCAAGGTTTGCTGATTGTCATTTTGATGAATCAGTATACCCAACATTAGGGGGAGAATAAAAACAATTGGGAAATGAGATAGATTGGAATTCATTTCCACTGTCTCATTTAGACCCTCGAACAAATCAATGTGAGCAAGAAGTTCAAAAGATAATTTATTTGTAGAATATTGCAAATCAACTGTTGGATGCATTTCCACTGTCTCATTTAGACCCTCGAATAAATCAATGTGAGCAAGAAGTTCAAAAGATAATTTATTTGCAGAATATTGCAAATCAACTGTTGGATGCATTTACTAACCTTCCACGGATTATTAAATCATATATCCCAGCTCCTAATGCTCAAGTTCGAGTTGATGTACTGATAGGAAAAAATGTTAAGGCAGATAAGTCTGGACCACGCTTAAAACGTGGTAGACCAATTGGTTCCAAGGATAAAAATCCTCAAAAAAGGAAAGGAATAAATGATCAAGATGATCATAATATGGAGGCAATTGCTCATGAAGAGCTCCGAGACATAATAAATGATGACACCAAAGAGGAGGTCCATGTACTTGAAAATAATGAGAATGAGGAAATCTCTATAAATTATGTCTTGACGAGAAAAAGGTGGAATCAAAATAATATTGTGGTGGATAATATTTTTGCCTATAATGTTGCAGTTGAAATAATGCAACAAGATGAGGATTTGGAGCCAAGATCTGTCAATGAATGTAGATAGATAAATGATTGGCCAAAATGGAAGGAAGCAATTCAAACAGAATTGGCTTCACTTGAAAAACGTGAAATTTTTGGACTAATAGTTCGAACACCTGAAGGTGTCAAGCCAGTGGAGTACAAATGAGTTTTTGTGCGAAAATGCAATGAAAATGACAAAGTCGTAAGATATAAAGCACGACTTGTGGCACAAGATTTTTTGCAAAAGCCTGACATTGATTATGAGGAGACATATTCTCCTGTGGTAGATGCAATTACCTTCAGGTAACTAATAAAAATGACAGTTCATGAAAAACTTGAAATGCATCTAATGGACGTTGTCACAACCTATTTATATGGCTCACTAGACCACAATATTTTTATGAAAAATCCCTGAAGCACTGAAAGTACCTGAAGCATATAAAAATTCAAAAGAAGGTTGTTCAATAAAGCTTCAAAAATCATTATATGGATTGAAACAATCAGGGCGAATGTGGTATAATCGTCTTAGCGAATACTTGTTAAAAGAAGGGTATCAGAATGACCCTATTTGTCCTTGTAATTTTATACAAAGGTCAAAGTCTAAATTTGTAATAATATCTATTTATGTTGATGAGTTAAACATCATCAGAACTCCTAAAGAGCTTTCAAAAGTTGTTGAGTGTTTGAAGAAAGAATTTGAAATGAAAGATCTTGGTAAGACAAAATTTTGTCTTGGCCTTCAGATTGAACATTTGACAAATGAAATATTTATTCATCAATCAACATATACTAAAAAGGTTTTGAAGCAATTTTACATGAATAAATCACACCTATTGAGTACACCGATGGTTGTGAGATCTCTTGATATAAATAAAGATCCATTCCGACCTCAAGAAAAGGATGAAGAGATTCTTGGTGATGAAACACCATATCTCAGTGCTATCGGGGCACTAATGTACCTTGCCAACAATACTTGACCAGATATTTGCTTCGCAGTTAGTTTATTGGCGAGATTCAGCTCATGTCCAACAAGAAGACATCGGAAATGTGTTAAACATATATTCAGATTTCTTCAAGGAACAATTGATATAGGGTTGTTGTATTCTAATGCATCCAAGTCAGAATTGATCGGTTATGCAGATGCATGATATTTGTCTGACCCACATAAAGCTAGATCTCAAACAAGCTATTTATTCACATATGGAGGTACAACTATATCATGGCGTTCGATGAAGCAAACAATAGTTGCTACTTTTTCAAATCATGCAGAGATAATAACCATTCATGAAGCCAGTCGTGAGTGTGTATGGTTAAGATCAATGACTCAACACATTTTGCAATTATGCGGTCTTTCTGTGCAAACAAAGATTCCAACAATATTGTATAAAGATAATGTTGCTTGCATAGCTCAATTAAAGGGAGGATATATCAAATGAGACCAAACAAAACATATTTCACCTAAGTTTTTTTTTCCACACATGATCTTCAACAAAATGGTGAGATAAATGTTCAACAGATTCGTTCGAGTGATAATCTTGCATATTTATTCACTAAGGCATTGCCAACATCAACATTTGAGAAGTTAAGATATAAGATTGGAATGCGTTGTCTCCAAGATATCAAATAAATTTTTCATCAGGGGGAGTAAAATACGCGTTGTACTCTTTTTCCCTTAGCCAAGGTTTTGTCCCTTCACTAGGCTTTTTCCCACTGGGTTTTTCCTAGTACGGTTTTAACGAGGCACATTATCTATAAAAATCCAAGGGACAATGTTACAAATCCATTTAATATGGATGTTTCTTTTTCATCAACCTAACGTAATGCATGTTTTAATCTAATGTAAGAATTAAAGATTACTAACGTATTTTGGTTAAGGTAGTAAATGGATGATTTCTACCTCTTATAAAAGGGTCTTCTTCACCCTTAAGAAATACACAATTGAAGAGATTAAAATAAGGCTCTCAACTTTATACTTACCATCACATTTTGCCCAACTTTCTTGTTCAAGTATTCTTGCATTTTTCTCTTGTTTTACAACAAATTAATAGATGTATTTGGTCTTTGGGCTCCAATTAAATGGAGATGTTTATTTCTATGGTGTTAGGGTAGATATAGAAAATAAATAAAAACTCCATTTGGTGGAGATTAATTGAGGGGTAATTAAGGGAAATTCAAACAATGAAACTTTGCCACTATGTACATTTTTATTTTATTCAAATAGGACACTCGAACCTTTTTATAAATCATTGTTTATTTGTATATAATAGGAAATGTTATTATTAGAACATATAATCAGAGGCGGAGTTAGGTGGGGCTTCATGGGTTCGGACGAACCCACTAACTTTTTCGTAGATTCTATATTTATATAAAAAAATTAATTAAATATATGTTTATCAAGATGTGAACCCCTAAACAAAATTAATTTAGATCCCCCCAAACTCCTAACCTTGGCTCCGCCTCTGCATATAAGATAACATGAACAATCAGCTCCATGAAAAACGTAATCATTATAATAAAATATTGTTATCGATCAAAGATAATCACTATTATAAAGGTCAGATTGATTATATACCAGAAGTAACTTTTAAAATAAACAAATAAATACGATTCTTTTTCGTTCATTTAGTTAACGTAATGTAAACATCTAGTGCGAATAAGTATGAATCAATAAGACCATTTTCTCCATCCCCTCACACCTAGCCTAACACATCTACACATTTATTACTATATGTACATAATTAGGTCTAGTGGTCTCCAACAACTCCCTCCTCCTCCTCCTCACATGCAAAGTTTATATAAAGGGTACTCCATTCTATTACTTTTAAAGAAAACTAGAGCAGCAACAACAACACACACAACAAAAATAGAAAAAAAAATGGGAAGTTATTTAGAAGAGGGATTGTTAGTAAAAGAGAAATTATTAGAGGAAAACAATATTGAAGTTGTGTTGACAGATCAAGAAGTGAAATGGGATGTTATATGGATGGAAATAAAGAAGATTGGTTATTTGGCTGGGCCAATGGCATCAGTAACACTATCACAATATTTGTTACAAATTATATCTATGATGATGGTTGGTCATTTAGGTCAACTTTACCTATCTAGCACTGCTATTGCTGTCTCTCTTGCTACAGTCACTGGCTTAACTCTTCTTGTATGTATATCCATCTCCTTTTTTATTTCACGTTGTTCAGATTCTTCCAAAATTATGTTATTGTCGTTGTATCTGTGTCTGATCTTTTAAAGATGCACTACTTTTAAAGGATCTGACAGTATGTGTTCTGATGATACTTTTGAAGAGTCTGAACAACATAATGCAAAACTACTATTATCTTTTGTGTTGAAGATGTGATAATTGCTTCAAAAAGTTACGTTTTGTATCTGATCTTTACAAAATTCATTATTTTTGAAGGATATGGCAGTACGTCTTCTCCTGACATTTTTAAAGAGTCTGAATAACATAGTGCAAAACCATTATCTTTTGTGTTGAAGATATGATAATTGCTTCAAAAATTATGTTATGTATCTTATCTTTAAAAAATACACTATTTTTGAAGGATCTGACAGTACGTGTCTGATGACATTTTTGAAGAGTCTAAGCAACATTGTGGAAACCATTGTCTATGTGTTGAAGATATGATAATTAAGTAACAATTTCATTATTATTAATATTAATAATAAGATTAGTTAGATCAGATGGCAGGTTACACCATTCAACATATAAAACAATGCCTACTTGTGCTGGTTAATGAATCTATGGAGATGAATTTGAATTTAAATCATGAAGTTTTTTATTTTTTGCTCTCTATCATTTTTTTTTCCAAAATAAAAGAGACAAAAAAGAAGAAGAGGAATTTGAAATTTTCATATTAAACTCAAATATGAAAGCAAAATAAAGTATACTATCAGGTAGCTGTCATATCATTATTGAGTACTTTCTCCGTTTTAATTTATTTGTCTAGTGTTCTCTTGATACGAAATTTTAAAAAATAAAAAGTATTTTTAATTTATTTTTTTTTCATTTCAATTTAACTTGACGAAATAAATAGCACATAAATAACGATTCCCTATACTGATACTGACATAACTCTTATATGCTACGTAACGATCAATCATATAAAATTAAATTGAGCAAAATAACGTTAGGTAGACAAACTTAAGATTTTTGTACGACGTGTTTATACTTGGTCATGGTCAAAACAATTGACAATAATTATCGGCTGCTTTTTTTTTTCTTTTTTTTTTATAAAGTTCAAATACTTTTATTTTTATAACACGTTATCCATGTTTAAATCTAGAGACAAATTCGTCCTAATTTGAACTAAATAAACAATTAAATCACCTAATTATTTGTCGTAACTTGTATAGAGAAAGAGTACACAAAAATATAGTACTACTATTCTTTTTCCAAAAACATATTTCCAGATTCAAATTATCTGTCGTATTTTTTTAATACTTTTTTAAGAAAAAATTAATTATGTGGAGATTTGACTCTTTTACCCTTAATTATTTCGTAGGGTGTAGTCTCTCTTGGTTGATTATTTTCTCTATTTGTATGTTCTTACCTCATGATTTAGATGTTTATAGTCTTATCAAGAACAATTACTATAAAAGGTAAAATGGGAAAGAATAATTAATTTGGTGTCAAGGTGTCAAACTTGTAAAATAATAAATAATTTAAGATAATTATAATTTGAAACGGAGTAAGTACTATATCTTTTTCAATTTCTATAGCGCACTTTCTTTTTTGGTCTCTCCTAAAAAGAACGCCATATTCTCTTACCTTTTTTTCTTTTGGGGTTTGCACCGTTTTGCTTCCGTTCCCACTTCATCACGACTCTTATTGATAAGAGAATCACATTTTCTATATTTAGAAATAATTTAACTTAACAATCGTCATGTTATCATAAACAATTTCTCTACCCCACAAAAATAGGAGTAAGGTCATATATCCACCTTCCACATATCCCACTTATGAAAATATATGTGGTATATTCTTGTTGATACGAACGAATTTATGTTGTAATTTATAGGGCACGCGAACCCGTTATCTTTCTTTAACTAGATATTTTATATACATATTTTCTAGAATTGATCTAATACTACATTGGCACTCATACTTCAAAAAAGGCTTGATGATGCACTTCAACAGTGCACTCATATTATAGAAATCCTAAATTCTTCGTTGGTTAGTGTTGTTATATTCATAATGAAATGACGTATAGCCAGACAAATATCTAAACAAAATAAATTTTGAGGGAAGAAAGTAATGTAATTTTAAGTTGCACTAACATCATTTTAGCTGAAAAATCACTTGTAAATTTTGCAGCTAGGAATGGCAAGTGCACTAGAAACACTATGTGGACAAGCATATGGAGCTAAGCAATACAAGAAAATTGGAACACAAACATACACAGCTATCTTCTGTCTATTTATAGTTTGCATTCCCCTGTCCATGTTATGGATATACATAGGAAGATTACTCGTATTCATCGGACAAGATCCTCAGATTTCACATGAAGCTGGAAGATTCATAATGTGTTTAATCCCAACTCTCTTTGGTAGTGCAGCTCTTCAGCCCCTCGTTCGATATTATCTAATGCAAAGTATGATCGTTCCTTTAATCATAAGTTCATGTGTAACAATAACTATTCATGTACCACTATGTTGGTTACTAGTTTATCACACTGGCTTCAAGAATATTGGGGCTGCATTCGCAATGGACATATCCATTTGGTTAAATGTCACAATTCTCGCGTCATACATGAGGTTTTCCCCTGCTTGTGAGAAAACTCGTGTGCCAATTTCATCAGAGATTTTCTATGGAACGAAAGAGTTCTTCCGTTTTGCTATCCCTTCTGCTGTCATGATATGGTATGTTTCACTAGTTACTAATACTTATTGACTTGTTAGACAATTGTATAATGTGTTTCTTTGATGTAGTCTTGAAGGATGGTCATTCGAGTTCATTGTGTTGTTATCCGGGCTATTGCCAAATCCTGAGCTTGAAACTTCAGTGCTATCTGTATGGTAAGTTTATCGATCTCTGTAACAGTTTAAGCTTTTAGATGAGAGACAGTAATAAGTTTTCTGACTTTCTCATTCTGTTTTACAGCCTCAACACTATTGCTACACTTTATTCAATTCCATATGGTCTATCTAGTGCTGTAAGGTATGAACTTATAAGTAGTATTAAATTCAAGTTATGTTATTATTTGAGCATTGAGGTTCTAAGTTCTAACGTTTCGTTTAATTATCAGCACGAGAGTTTCCAACGAGTTAGGAGCTGGAAATCCACAAAGAGCGCGTATTTCTGTTTTCACAGTGATGCTCCTTACAGTAATGGAGGCTATACTAATAAGCGCGACTCTCTTTGGTTGTCGAAACATTTTTGGTTTCATTTACAGTAGTGAGATGGAAGTTGTGAACTATGTAGCAAAGATTGCTCCTTTTCTTTCATTATCTGTCATAATGGATGCCTTACAAGCTTCTCTTTCAGGTTACACATTTTACTAATCAACTCTCTATGTAGTACTTTTAATGTTTTATTTGCACTCTGAATCACTCTCTCCTGAGAAATTCACGTATCACTTGAGTAGTAGTAGTATGAAACTTTAAGAAAAGGCGATCTAGTAGTTGAAAAAAGAAGGATCCGTTTGAAGAGTTTATCTTGTCTTGCTAGTTGCTAGGACCAATGTAATATGAAAGAGTCCTTTAGAATATGAATGAGATGAAAAAAATGGTTATGATGAGGCTCGAGTAGAAGAAGGGGTACTTGAACAGATGATCGTCTCAGACTAGTGAAGATCGGAATAAAGTTGGTGAAAAATATGGTTTCTATATATAATATATTGTCAATGTGAATTGATTCATTTTTATTTTTATTTTTTTGTAGGTGTTGCTAGGGGGAGTGGTTGGCAACATATTGGAGCCTATGTCAATCTTGCTTCATTTTACCTATTTGGAATTCCTATAGCTATTTTATTAGGTTTTTGGTTAGAACTTAGGGGAAAAGGCCTATGGATTGGCATACTATGTGGTGCAACACTTCAAACTATTCTCCTTTCTATCATAACAAGCTTCACTAATTGGAAAAAACAGGTACTTTTCCACCCTTCGTCAGAAAATTATTTTGTATATATAGGTCAAAAATTATTATTTTTTATACATATATATTAAATCATGTACATACTTGACGAAAGTCCTGACTTGCCATGCACTATGATTGCTAAGTCTTGTGTGTTGATTTCATTTAACAGGCAGAAATGGCAAAGGAGAGGTTTCTTGAGGTAAAATGAGATAACAACACCATGATGGGGTAAAAAAGATTAGAAAAAAAAAAGAGCTCCATTTTGCCTCAATTTTGTCAATTTATATTTTGGAGATTGTACCTAATATTTGTTATGTGATCTTCTACAAGTAATATGGTCAATCATATCTTTATAGAGTGTAACTTATAATTTATTTTATTTGTATAATCACAAAATTGGGTCTTCAAGTGTGAAGGTCTACAAGTAATAAATCTTTTAATGTAGATTTTGTATTTAGATGTATCACTTGTGTAGTCACCAAATTTCATTATTGAAGAGTGAGATTTTTTGCATCATTTTATACTCTCTAATTTGAACATGACAAGTAATATGTATTGGCCTCATTTATGTTAGATTCTACTTAACTTTGTTCATCCACTACTCAATTTGAGTCTTTAATTATTAGGGTATGTAATTTGAAGAGTTCGAAGCCTAAAGGGCAAAAAAAATTGACAATAATTTCAAAAGGGCACATCAAATTTTATTTTAACCACTACGCCAGTAGCGATTTTACCCCTTTGGTAAAAAAATTAAATTGATGTGCCCTTTTGAAATTTTTATCAATTTTTTTTTGCCCTTTAAGCTTCGGACTCGTAATTTGAATTTCTAAGTTTGTACTTTTTTTTGTAAACACAAAATCTCACATGTTGTGAAAATCATTGAAAAGAATTTAATTCTTTTACAATCTTATCACATGCATAGTTCACAAACAAGATATTAGAATGTCCTAAGGCGTCACATTGATAAATAATAGTTCTATGTTCCTTTTATAAATAAATGTTTGCGATTACAAAACTTTCAAATACACATAATTTCATAAAGTTTCACTTGTCAACAATAGTAGTAAATAGTTTTTTTTTAATTGATGTTTTTTTTTTTACAAAATATAAACCTGTACTCAAGTTTTACCTTTAATATTTTTTTGTGTAATCACGATTTAAAATTTCAAGTCATACTTTTTGGGGAAAATGAGATTTGAAATCAATCACGATCCTGATATGAAACTATGACTCCAACTAATACCTACTCCTACGTGTTAAAAAATTCAAAAAAATATAAATAAATAATAAATTTCAAATCTAGAGAGATCACAATCTTAGAGCTTTGGCCTACGAAAATAAATTGTCAATGGAAGAATCAAGAATGAGTTGTTCTCTTATCTTTTCAATTTGCTGCTCAACAGTATCATCATGTTCATCCTCAAGGTCAACATAATCGTCTTCTCTAGATGCATCGTCAATGATAATAACATATTCAGTACAATTTTATAAGTTAGATCAGATGAAAGTAAGATATATGTAGACTATATTTATATTCTTATAAGGTAGAAAAACAATTTTCGATAAACTATCAACTTAATTCTAGATGCATCACTAGCAATAATAACATACTCGCTACAATTTTATAAGTTAGATCAGATGAAAGTAAGATATATGTAGACTATATTTATATTCTTATAAGGTAGAAAAAAACAATTTCCAATAAATTATCAACTTAATTCTAGATGCATCACCAACAATAATAACATACCCACCACAATTATAAAAATTAGATCAGATGAAAGTAAGATATACGCGAACTATATTTGTATCCTTATAAAATAGAAAAACAATTTCCGATAGACTGTGGACATAATTCTAGATGCATCATCACTTGCAAGAATCTCAAATTGCAATAATATGGGAGTGAGTTAGTGACAGACTTGTTCACGTGACTAGCTTTAAGTGAATTGGTTGAGTTAAATTCATCATGAACCCATTACCCACATGGTCATTAAACACCAAAGCAATTATTGACATGACAAAAAAGAGATTCCATTGCCTTTTATTAGGAGGTGTTTTTTCCGGAGTTCATATTGAAGCCTCGGTAAAATTTAGATTGCATATTGCAGTTGCAGGGCTTATTATCCAGAGCTTGAACCTAATACATTTGGTTAAGGGTGAAACAATCTCATCACTGCACCACAATCAAGTTTAAGTTAGTTATTAGGTAATGTTTAGTCAAAGCCATGCTTGGTTGGAGTATTAAATTTCATTAGGTGCATGGCATGTGGTTGTGGATGAGGAGGAGTAAGAGTTTTAATTACGGATTCAGTAGAATACAATTACTTTAATTAAGATTTTGTAATTGTATTGAGAAATCTAACATATAAATAGATTAACTAAAACTCGATAAATTGATTTTTTCCGATAAAATTTAGAATTTATGAACTCAAAATTCTGAATCTGGCAAATTTGAGGACTTTGTGTGGTCGGAGAATTATTTGAGTGATGCACATTGGCTATATATATATGAGGTTGATTCGAGGCATAGTAGTAAAGTAACAAAACTATTCTTTGTTACATTATAATAATTAAAATATTTGTAAAAATATTCAAGATTCAACATCTATTATATATATATAATTCAAGTGGGAGTGACATCCCAAATCGACCCTGTAATATGCTATTCAAATTTAGTCGGAGCTCTAATACGGACTACAAACACCGAGAGAAAATAACCATGTGACATATTGTCGAATCTGAATGAATCGACTAGGCTATTAGACATGTTTGATGTATGATAAGACTAATAATAAATGGCGCAACGACCAAAACTTTAGTTTAAGGTCCACTTAATTAACTTTAAGAGGGGAGAAGAATTAGAAGTATTCTTTTTCAATAAATAATGGTATTACTATTATTTATATGTCTCGCTTATTCTTTCATATTATTAGTTACAATATTACTCAACAATCCCAAAGTTTCTTTTTAATTCGATATAATAAGGAAAAAATACTTTATTTCGTACATGTCAATTAAAAGAATAAAAGTCAATTATTATTTTTTTTTTTATCAAAGCTGGGGGATTTCTTCGATCTTCAAAAAAGATGACTTTGTAAGTTTCATTTTATCAAACTGACTACAATCTTCTTTTGTCCGTAACGATCCCACCAGAGCTCCCTCTACTTCTAATAGGACATGATGAAAATACCAAAAGTTCTGCCCTCCCTCTCTATCTATCCAAGCCTCCAAGGGATGGAAGGGCAGAAGCCTTTAGAACAAACATTTTTTATCGGAAACATTCCTCTAATGAATTCCATGGGGGCCAAGATTTATCATCTCTATGGGATTAAATTTCGAGTTATTGCGCAGTAAAAAATCGATGAGATTATGAAAGTAAATATTCTTGCTTTTATTGCTATTGCACTATTTATTCTAGTTCCTACCGCTTTTCTACTTATCATTTTTGTAAAAACAATCGGTCAAAACGATTAATTACTAACTAATTTAAATGAAACTTGACTTCTGAGTTCTTAGCCAAAATTGACGAAATAAAATGAAAAAGATTCCAATTTCATACTTTCCAAAAAAATAAAACAAAAAAAAAATTATTTTTCTGGCCAATAAGAAGTTTGGTTATCATATGTTTTTTGTATTTTGATTATTGTATTTGTTGTCATTATTAATATTATTTAGGATTGTTTAGTCATGGCTTCTTCATTTTTCGTTATTTCTTTTGTTGTATTGCTTTATATTGTGTTTTTTCTTGATGAGATTATACGGAATATTCTACCTATTTTGAAAAAAAATTGACGTGTTTGGTCAATTTTTTGAAGAAAAAAAATAATCTAAGAGGTGGTAGAAGTATTTTTTTCTATTGTATGAAGGAATCAGTAAATAAAAGCATAAATTTATTTTTAGGTCAAAGATAATCTTATAAAAAATGTATAGTTATCACATGATATGTCCACTTAAAAATTAAGTGATTTTGTATTGTTACTTTAGTTTAGCTATATTTTAATGTATTTTGTGATTCTGTTTTTTACATTGTTGTTAAATAAATTCCAGGTGAGGTGTCAAAAAGCATATGTTATTTGTGGATGACAGTCCCGATTAATGAGATTTGCGATGGAGCTAACATCAAGTGGGAAGTTTGGAAACAAACCCTGTAGTTTAAAGAATTCAAGTTGAGCAAAACCAAGACTGAATACTTGAAGTGCAAGTTCAATGACGTAATACATCAGACGGTGTGAAAGTGAGACTTGATACATAGGTCATTTAAAAGGGAGGAAGTTTCAACTATTTTGAATCTATAAACAAAAAAAAAAGGGAGATAAACAATGACGTCACTCAATGTATTGGTGTAGAATGGATGAAATTGAGACTCACATCTAGAGTCTTGTGTAATAAGAAAATGTCAATAAGGCAAGTTCTACATACTAGTAGTTAAAACAACTATGTTGTATGGAAAGGAGGGTTGGCCACTCAAAAACTTTCACGTTCAAAACTTGAGAGTTACGAAAATGAGGATATTGTGATGGATGTGTGGGCAAAGGACAAACTAGGGAGATAGGATTACAAATAAGGATATTTGTAACAAGATGGGAACGACTTCGGTGGAGGACAAGATGTGAAAAATGAGATTGAGATCATTCCAATATATTAACAAGGGATGTACGAATCCCGCAAGGTGGAGGTGTAAGAAGTTGACTTTCTATAGATGGTTTCACAAAAGGCAGGGGTAAATCAAAGAAATATTGAATAGAGGTGATTAGATAGGACATGATGCAATTCCAACTTACCAAAGACATAACTTTAGGTAAGAAGTTATGAAGGACACAAATTAGGGTAGAATGAAATCCGCTCATACTAGCACTTGTAATATTGCTCCTATAGTTTCTTGTCCTTCGATTTCTGTTACTATTTACTGTTACATAGACTATGGGTATTGTTTCTCAAGTCAACCACAAGAAAAATAGTAGTGAGTGCACTCCCCTTGATGGTAGACTAGAGCTATGTTAGCTTGAAAACCACTAATATTAACAGCATCTACTTTCAAGAGCACTGTCAAAGATGCTAGATGTATCATACCTCATGCAAGAAAACATAGTCTGAACTCTCTTTGTTCCAAATTATCTGTGCTTCCTATTGGTCAAGGCAGTTCTCAGAAACTTGTACCACCCATAGACTCGATGATCTTCGAGAGAACAATAGCCCTGGAGGGGGAAATGAGGTAAGAAGTGGAGGAAGAAAGAGATAAAACTCTACTCGTAAGCATGATTTACGAGTTTCTAAGAACTTTTGAGAGCCATGCAAAGTAGACACAATTTGGATGGGAATAATAAAGTCCAACTGCAATGAGGAGAGGGTAAATTTTGAGTACCTGGATATAGAACTGAAATTGCAAAACTTTCAAGTTACAACATACACTCTGTAAAAAAATTATTTAGGAAAGAACCTGCAAACTGAGGCAGCACAAACAAGGCATCTACCAACCTGTGACCTAGTGATAAAGAATTGTGGTTCACTACATTTTCAACTGTAATACCTAAACTAGGAAGAAAACATGTACAGTTAAAAGGTAATTGGTATTTACAAGAGGGTTGGTTACCCGAAATAACACAAAGGAATAAAGAATGGAGTTACTGCAGAAACTCATTGCTGTTTTTTCCTCATTGTACGATTTAATTGCCATGACCATGCAGCCAAACATAACACTAGGCCAACGCCGGTGCATGTCCAGAAAATTACTAACCAATTGGGCATGGGGTCAGGAAACAATCCTGAAGGATAGCAGAAAAAGATGAGATTAACTGTTAATACACAAATTGACAAGACACACCAAAATGAGAACTTAGAATGGAGTGGAGTACTGACCATGTCCGAATTTGACGCAGATTAGGAGTTCAACAATGCAAATAGCTAGTGAAAGCCAGCAATATGCTCCCACCTTTTTTACTGGTGTCCTGCGTATAATTGTGGAGTATTGGGGAAAAGTGAAGTCACGTAAAAAACAGAATTCGGGCAATGGAAGAAAAATATAGTGCAATTCATAATTCTTGTAATAAAATAGGTAGGAGATACCTGTCCTGTAGGTAAGTGTTGTACTCCCGAATTGTTGGTATTGCAAGTAGCCACCACAGAACCAACCTATACACTATCAGAGGGTTTCTAGGAGGAATCCAAAGACAGAACTTCAAAAAGAATGTATTCAATTCCACAGTCAAGAAAATAACACACAGAGTGAGAACTTGAAGGAATCGCCAGGGACCAAGGAGGGGACGCCACTCATCTTTATCCCAATGTGCAGGTGTAAATTGGCCAAGTGTTCGCTTGACCTACAAAACCCAAAAGAAGATATAAATGTCTAACAATAAACTGTTCATATGACTGTCAAACTATAACTTCCATATTCTTCCTAGGTTTCAAAAATCTGTAGTACTGAAGTCAAATATAGAATATGCGAGAAGAGAGATTTAGTTTACAAACACCGACTCCACAATAACCAACTCAGCTACTCTCTAGTGTCATGGTTGTGCCAGAAGCTACAAGTACCCAACTAGAATTACTAGCACAGTTATGTCAAGATCATCCAATCAACTACTACATCCCAGATCCAAACTATTTGGTGAATGAATTAAAAGTCCAGAACATAGAGTAACTGGATGAGGTATTGTCGCAGATATTGATCCAGAATCTAACTAAAAGAATTTGAAAGCCTATGGACAGCTCAATATGCGCATAACATCTTGTAGAGAGGTATACAATAAAATTCAATCCTCTTACTATGGAGGTTTAGTCGAGTCATAACTATATCTCACTTAAGATATTCTATGCAGTATGATTAAATAATGACCAATTATTGAGGATTTCATGATTCCTCACTGGTTTGAGAAAGATGGACACATAAAGCAAACACCTTATAACAACAGATTTTCCCGGAATAATTTGTATTCTACCTCACGATAATCACCTATCCTAGAAGGTGATATATTTCCATTATATCAGTAGTTAACAATCAGGCCTGATTCCCGAAGGAATAAAGCAGGGTAATTACAGGGTGAAGAGGCTATCAGCAACAGCAATTTCTATCAAACTGAATGTAAGCATCTCTCACAACCATTTGACCCTTCTACAAACAGAAATGAACAGCAGCAAATAATTTTCACAACTAATTGCAATTACGGAGTTCAAACTCCACATGAGACATTTATCAACAAACTACTCACATGTTGTGGCATTACCATGTCTCCACACAACAAACATTAAATATATAATGTCAATTATCTTTATGTGTAGAGAAAGAAGAACATGCAAACAAGAAAATCCAATAACAGCCAAACCAGACAGACTATTAAAATCAATGTATACAGTTGAAGAGACAGACCTTGCCCATAATATTTGGCTGCCGGCTTATACCAACCCACTCATATGTTCTTCCATCAAAATATCGAACAGTACGCATTCCAGCCAAGATGCCTAAAGGAAACCAAAAAAGTAAAGAACAAGACAAAAGAAAACATAACAGACATTCCATAGATAGATAGCTATGCAGAGAATAAAGTTAATAATTGTTTCTTGTAATTTAGCTTAACATGGAAGTATCATATTGATTCATGTTAGTATGACAACATCTACGAAGCCTGGACACCATCAACTGGCATCTCAATTTTTTTTAAATTATTTCTTTCAAATCTTCAGATTGGTTTCTGAAATTTGGCTACATAAACGACACCAGATGTGCCAATTGATCCCTAATTCAAACATGATCTATAATATAATCATCAAAGTAAATTATTTAAATGTCATCATTGTTCGGATGTAACTTGATCTTTATGGCTCGTTTGTATAGCTATCAACGTTTCTGATAGTATATATGTTTTTTTACTACACTACACAGTACACACACACAACAAATGTATAATATGTTATCTACAACAATACACACACAACAACACAAGCATACTTTGTAATATACAACACAGGCACACACAACACATGTATATACAACACATGTACAGTTAAATTTAAATCACCCCTAAATTGAGTATGTCCCAAATACTTCCAGAACTTCTGTATAGTAGATACCCACTTCCATCTCATACCAAACATACATTTCCGTGACACAATTACTAACATAATTCATCCCTCATGCTAGACATCATTCACAAAAAACCATTACCTCAATAATTTTTTGTAAACAACATAATTCATGTTCATCAGCTATTAAAAGAATTTCAGTCCAAATAGCATTCCAATCTATGACCCACAATGTACAATAAAGGACTGCATACACATAATAATGTAGATATTTGACTCGGCTTTCAAATTTTGCTCACAGGAGTATTTCAAGAAAACAAATGTGATATATTCTCCATCTCATGACTATTTTTTGCCAATCAAGATGGCAAGATCTTCTTCTTTTTAGATGAAGTAATGGCAAGATCCACCTCCATCTCATTCCCAGCACTGGAATACATGTCCACGACACATTCACTAACATAACTTCATTCCTAATATAGAGATTATTCACAATGTCATTACATTGATGATCTTTTCCAAGCAACAGTAATACATTATCATCTTCTATTAAACTAATTTCGATCCAAGTACAAATTTAAACTTATGACCCATGATGTAGTTATGTGCAAGAAAAGGACTCCATACACGTGCTAATATAGTTATTTAGCTCAGCCGTCATATTTTGCTTTGCCTCAGATAAGACACAGGAGCACTCTAAGAAACAAATGTGAAATATCGCCTTCTCATGACTATTCATCTACCAACCAAAGTCTCATGACCACATTATGCTAATTATTTTTACTGCAGTGAATACCAGAGTGTACCTTACATATCCTTTGTTGGCCAAAGACCAGTTAAGATACGCTAAACCGGAAGCTACATAGATGCCTCGACAACCAACAAACAGATAAAGACTTAACAAATCACCTGCTAGCTTGATGCACTAAAGTAGGCTTTCTTCACCATAATAACCCTTTTTCACTGCAGCCAGAGCTGCAGAATAAAGTTAAACCTCTTCCAGTTGAGAAACTATCCATCTCTCCATCAACTCTCATTTTTTCATAACATCACTCCTCCACATTTGACTTACGCCCATTACAAGCTGCCTTTACAGTCTAAAGAGATATCAACTGATGGACAAACCATTTCAGTTTCTACCATTTTGGCCTAGTAGATAATCAGATTTAATACTGACAGCCTTCCAAATTAGGGAGGAAGAATGACATGGAGATAGGTGAATGTAGAAAGAGTTGCATGATCCAAACAGTGCAGGAATCAACTGAGTCTCAATCAACTTACAGCAGAAAAATAGTTAGAGGGGAAGGGGGCAATATGGAACATGTGCTGATAGACTTTAACAATCTAAAGGTACTTCATACGCTTTGGCAAAATTAGCCCCAAAAATGGAACCACTGCAAATAGAAGCATAAGTGCATAACTAATCCCCAGTGATTTGGTATAAGATGGTGGAATTGAAGCACCAAACAAATAGAGCATCATGCTATGTTAATGTATGTAACAGTATAGTGGAGCGATAAATAATCATCAGATAAATAATGGAGCATATGACATAAATTGACATAACCATGTCCAATTATGTCTATATCACAAATACCCAAGAAAATGGCTTCAAGTTTCTCACCAAACCAGTTGCAAATGAATATATCCAGAATAATGCTGTCCCACCAGCACTCATTAAAGTTTGGTAACATGTGGCGGAACGTAAGCTGAAACATAGCAGTGTAAAGATAAGTTATAACAAATGAAATAATCAGTTAACCACTTGCCTAAAATGGTTATTTCTAAAAATGAATGGCCGCTGCTTAAAGCACTTGAAAGAAGCCATAAAGGATCTGACCTCCATCAACTCAAACCCAATAGATAAGACCCATAAAAGAGGCTGATTACGTATCATGATGGCCTTGCCCCACCACCCTAAGATATGAGCCAGAACGAACTCATCAAACAATGTGTCCTACAAAGCAATACACCACTCAGAGAGATCTCAAAGGCCAAATTATTACTAAAGCAAGTCTCAATTGATAATGAAAGACAAAACTCATAAAGAAAATAAATTGAAGAGGTAAGAAGAGTCCAAGGAAAAATCTTACATAAACATTCTTAAACCTGTTTGTGGGATTTTCAGGTACATAGAGTCTGCAATCAGCACCATAAGATTTTTCAGGAAGTTCTGCATAGCAAGTCAAATCGGTCTTAGCTATGCTACAAAGCAAAACATATGAACAGAACGAACCTGCATGAACGAAGCACGGAAATTTTCTAGAAGGAGTAGATCAAAATCCTTACCAATGCCAAGATCAGGATGAAGAAATGTCATAAACTGGCGAGCATCATCGCGCCTCTGAGAAAATAAAGGAACAGAGTTTTCATATTCAGAATATAATTTAATGGCTGCAATAACACATGAACAAATATCATAAGAAAACACAGATGTAAGAAACTATAGCTACTGGTTCATTAACATGAAGGTAAGAAAACACAAACTCTTCTTACCAACCCACCTGAAAAAGTAGAAATGTCAAAGCAACAAGATATATCACAGCCATTCCATGGACCAGGCGCCAAATCGCAGGATGTGGTCTAATAAGTACCCTGTATGAAAGAACTAAAGTATTAAGTGGGTAGAATACTGTTGCCACAAACACCACATAAGTTCATAAGGAGGAAAAAAGGTGAATTGTCAACTACACATTCAAAGCCAGAGGAAACTTAAAATTCGAGTTTAGTTTATAATTAACTGGTTAAAAACATCCAACTTCAATTTCAAAGATGAAATGCATATTTAAGAACGCGACTTCCTGAACTCGCCTAATTGAGTAGTGAGTAAAAGAAACTCCATAAAGAATCCTGTAAAAATGAATAGAGAATATCACCTACTCCTGTATCTGAATTTGGTGGGATAAATCCTTACTGCTCACATAGTGAACAATATACAGACATTTATACCAGTAACCACTAACTCCTTTTTTAAGGCAGGAAACACCCAACATTCTAACACAAAAATACCCAAAAATATGAAATCGTTCATTTTAGACATACAAAATGTGGAAACAACTTACGTTGAAGGGGCTTGCAGCAAAGAGTAGGCAAGATAAACAGCAACCATTGCCAAAATTCCCCTAACAGATGAAAAACAAAATAATTACATCAATTTCTTATGCATAATTAAAAAAAAAATGATTGGATAAAAAACATGTTTAAAATGTACACCTTTTCACAGAAGTAGTAACATCACTGGAGGAAGTACTTTGCGCTTCACGAGCTCCACTTGCCCAGCTGCAATAGTGATGACATAAGCAAGTCAGAACATTCAAACATTAACTTCATGTCCAACACAACATCATATTAGCTTTAACAATTTTGGAAAATTTAGGAAAAAGTGAACAAGAAAGGGACAGGATTCATAGACCAAGTGTATTACATGCTTTGGCTGTAACAATAGGGCTCAATAAAACCTCAGAGCAAGAGGTAAGAGGGTAAGGTTTAATATGTTCCACAATTTTGGTAAATAAAGAGAGTTAAATATGAAAACGCAACCTTCTAGTTTCCTCAAAGAAGGGAATTGCCAAATGGCACTTATCAAAGAAATGGAAAAAGTTAATAGTTTTTTTCGTTTGTCTTTGACATGTCATATGCTATGCTCAGGAGGTCAGATTGATTTAAGTACCAAGAACTACACTAAGGGAAGTAGAAATAAACAACAGTGTCAATAAAGTGAACAGATCCCTGAAAATTTGGATTTACGAAATGAAAATTGGCAATCAGAATTCAGAAACCAAGGGCAACCAGAAGATGACTCAGCCAGTCAACTATATCCACTATGAATCTTTTTATGAAAAACTTGATAAGACTTAGCCAGATATTCTCTTTTCCTATTCTGCATTGAATGGTAACGAGGTAAAGTCAATTGTTGTAATTGAGAAACAATGAGACCCCAGGTTCCATTTTCTAAACAAACTTGCAGCTCAAAATTCAAATACTGATCTATAATTATGAAGATGAGTGGAATGCCAAAAAGGTAAAGCGAGGTCAGTAACAGAAGCAGCAATACAAAGAAAAATAATTGCACGGCTACCAACAGATCTTAGGGGATTCAAACTGTAAGCAATGCAGGTAAAGATAATGTGGAGGATTAATACTACTAGATCCTACGTAAAATCAAAAAGAAGAAGTTTTGAAGGGCAAGCTAGCTACTTTTATTATTAAATAGGTCTCCTGCGGAACAGTAATAATCACATAATTAGCAGAAATTTGGATCAACTAACTGCATATAAGTTTTGTTTGTCACAGACATGTTACCCTCAAAATTCATTTGAGCAGGGGACTCTTTCTCTAAGGATTATAAGTGCTCTGGTCCAGACAAATGGGGGGTTTTGAAGAGCAGGGCTGCTAGTACATGGTTTGCTTTTCTTCAATCATTTCTTTATTTCTCCTTCATATTTGATAAAAGAATTAGGACAACGAATCCAGATTGAGAGTTGAAACCCAGGAACAGAAGTGGTCGCATTTCCATTTCATGAGAAATTATACACTCTAAAAGCAAGCCCTCAGATAAGAGGATAGAAAATAAATAAGCATCAAAATTTTTTAGTTCAATTTCTTGCTGCATTAATATCCAAAAAAAATAGACACGGCATGCAGATAATTAAACTTGATGAAACAGGATTCAAGATGAACCTTAGGGAGAACCAGCAAAGACTAAGCAAAAATTAGAAACCTTTTAAGAGCTTCATTGAAGTCTGAAAAAGTAGGCACAAGAAAGAACTAATACCTATAATTTATAAAAAATGGTTTATAAAGCCTGTTAACTAAGCAACTTACATGAGGAAACATGCACCAATAAGCAACAATGTAATAGTACGAGGTTTGTATGCCCAAGCAGTCCATGGATCCAGCTCATCATCTATATTCAGCGGGCTATGATTACCATTTTGAACGGTAACAAGATTCCTTTTGTTACCCTTTCTGTAACCATTAGGTTCCATATGCCTGGCCTCACAAAATTCAACTCCTTCAGCCCCTTCACTGCACACAAAAGATAAATCATTCCAGGATTACATGTCAATGTAGAAGAGTCAAGGTGCAGATAATGGGAAAGACAGCAATAAACATCACAAGCAAAGGGCACCTCTATTGAGCTAAAACCCGTAACTATTTAATGCAGTGCCGAGTAATACCTTACTAGACAACTACACAATCCAGAATACTTAGACTTAACAAACAAAGGTGAGGACTAAAGTGATTGGAAGAGGCAAAAAACTGAGGGAAAAAAAGAATCTCAAAGAACACAACAAATTAATGATAGGAATCCAAACAATCTTGCATCTACCCAAATTTGATTAGTATAATAAAAACTACATTAGATGTCCACCCCAAACAAAGGGGGAAAAATGAACATGGAACCTTCTGTTCCTATATCCTTTTGGCTACTTCTGTTTATAACCTGCCTCTAAAGAGACAGAAGCATAAAAATTAATCAGCAACTTCAAAATTAATGTAAATATTTTATTTTATTTTTGTCATGTGAGTCCTTTTCTTCAGCTTCTCAGTCTTCAATAAAACAAGAATAGACTTAATGTAATCCATAAAGATAACAGCAAATATGCAAATGCAACTCCTCCCACCACAAAGCACAATACTTCAGTTTAATACAATAATCAAAAGAAATAATGAAATTGGCTATTACAGAAACATCACAATCATAACAGCAGCAAATCACTAATGTAAAAAAAATGCATAGGTAAAGATATAGCACCTGGGCCTAACTACTAACTGACTCCATAAGTAAATTCTTCACTAAAACCACAAACAATTATCGATTTAATCATATCAATCTACTCTAATAAAATTCGACATTTAGCCAACACTTACAACACAAAACTCCCTAGCAACAGAAAGATAGCAACTCAGCACTTAGTAAAGTAATGCTAGAGGGTGTCCAGATAGCAATAGAAATCACAAATTGATGAAAATAATAATCACCCAAAATTCAACACTCTCTCACAAAGCAACTTAAAGGGTGCATGCCAATCACGACTTCCAAAAAATGGCAACAAATATTTTAACGTAATGGCTAAAGTAAGATGAACCCAATATTCTGATACAGCAATAAATGCCAATTATACATGCATTACTGATTTCTTCTCACTTGTCCTAGCCTTCGTAGGGCAAAGTTACTCGGTACCTATTGCTGTTGCAGTTGCAGGTGGGAGGTGTTAGGCATATGAGGTGCACAAAAGCTAGTCAGCCACCACAGTTATCAATATATATATACACTCTCTGTATCTGACACATTTATTGTTTTGAGAGTCAAAAAAAAAAAAAGACTCAATCTTTCACTACAACTTCGTCAAATATTTCGTACACATTCGTAAAGCTTCAACATTTAATTCAACTAATCAATATCCCATTCAATACCCAAAACTACCCATAATTCATATTTGGGAATAAAAGTACAAACAAATATACTTATATAGAGATTAAAAACAGTTGAAATCTTACGCAGACATATCCTTAGTCGAACGATTGAATAAGCAGATGATTTATGGCCGTTGGATCAAACAAATGGGAGATGGGTTTTGTAGTTAATTGAGGAATTAATAGAGATATGGACGAATAATGAAGAAATGATACATACATATAGATATAGATATATAGAGAGAGAGAAATCAATAAGGAAACCGAAAAGATAACTGGGTTGCTCTCTCTAAAAAGGTGAAGAAGAAGAAAGAGAGAGGGCTTTTTGGAGTTGTTCACAGCGGCAAAAAGGCGGTGAGAGAGAAAACAGAGAGAAAGTACAATGGTGGTCAATGGCAGATTTTCAATATTGGTTTTTTCATACAATGGAAATTCTCCCTCATTTGTACTCACATTTTTTAAAGTTTAAAATTTAAAGTTACGATCGAAAACGCATCTAAACTATCTTATTTTATTGAATTTCATATCTAAATTATTGAGAGTGTGAATTTTCTATTTGAGCTATTATTCAATAATTAGCGAAACACATTGGATGTTGATTAGACCATATATTTATCTAGAAATGCTTATATACATATATAACGGTTCTATTTGCTGACTCATTAAAATTGACTTTTCTAAAATCTTTAACTCTCCTCTTTCAAGTCGAAGATTCCAATGTCATGCTAATTGCCAAAGATGAGATCAGGACTAAGAAGGTGGAGAAGAAGATGGTGGGTGTCATGATTGGAATACGTTAATTTATACTATGATAGTTTTAACATTTAACCTTAACTTTTAACCTAGTACTCCCTCCGTCTCCTTTTAGTTGTTATCTTGTACTTTTCGAAAGTCATTTGACAAAATTTCAAAGTTAAATTAGATTACATTAATTTAATATTTTAAATTAAAAATTTTGATATTCAAAAGTTATATGAAAAGTACTATAAATACAATTTCTTCTACATATCAATATGATAAAAAAAAAATACACCATAAAATATACTCATAGTTCTTATCATTTGACTCTAAAAAAATAAACCATGACAAGTACATGACGAAATTTTTTAAACAAAAGAGAGAGTGTACATGCATCGTAAGAATTTAGTTGAGGTGTATTTTGCTAACTATTAGGTGATAGTTCAAATAGAAAACTCACACTCTCAATAATTCAAAGATGAAACTCAAAAAATTAAAATAGCTTAAAAGTGCTTTTAATAAATTAAAGTAAGATTATATAAAAGTTAAAAAAATATATATATTTCATTTATAAGGACTTGTTAGTATGTCCATTGCCAAAATAAATAAAAATAGGCTAAGATTAGAGCTCTACATAACCTTATCATTACTGAAAACTATTTCAAGTCACCTTCTATAATTTTGATCAGTATCTTATTGTCATTAAATATATATCCTTAATTTGCGATAGAATCAAAAATTTTATTGAAAAGTAACAACATATAATATAATAAGCACAAAAAAAAAAAAAACCTGAGCCAGGTCCAAAAACTTGACCTCCCAAGGATTTAAAGTTTTTGCAATCCCTCAATCGTTACACCAATTCTTTACCTCTGGTCAAAAAGTATCAAAAGGCAATGATTATGTGGGAGAGTAATTTTTCAATGAAGAAATATCGCTTGACATCTACAAGAACTCCTTTAACTAGCCTTTAAATATCTCTAATAAACTTATCTCTCCGGACTTTATTGTAAGCTTTTTCTAAATTTATTACAAATTATTATTTTGATGGATGACTACGTGTAAAAATTCCCTTTTTAAGATAGAAAGTTGAGTAGAATGGGGACAAAAGCAAATGAATGAAGTATTAAAAGCTTATATGTTTGTACATTTGAAAAAGAGAGATTCCAAACAGAAAGAGACAATATCTTATTCGTCAACTCACTGCTCAAGTGCTATCATCAATAATTGTTTTCGTGTTCATTTAAAATACTTTCATAAAGTCTCATTATTGATTTTTTTCATTAATTTTATAATTAAAACAAAAAACCTACTTAATTATTCGATACGGCTATAAATTATATAAAATCGACGATTTTATTAAAAAATAGAGATTTAATAATTTATAGAAAAAATATAAGTATTTGTCAAGCTATATTATTAATTAATTTTTTCTTAAGAATTCTACAAAATATCTTGTGACGACTAAATGAAGCTAACGTTTGGCCATAGAATTTGAGAAACATATTTCACTTTTTTAGGAAATATGATTTATACTTGTAAGTTTTTAAAACTATCAAAACTAACCATAGGTTTGTTTTACAAGTCAATTGGATCTTCGTTGCAACAAATAACAAGTAGTGTCCATGATAATAGAGCAATATGGTAGTTCGAAGTAAGTGCAACAAGCATCATTTCATACATTGTGAAGTAGACAAAACACATAACTTTGTTACCCTGAGCCGATTGTTCATTATTTTCATCAATAATCATATCATCACTTTCATATTCACTGAACATTCCATCATAATTTTGGTGTTTATGTAAAAAATTATGTAATACGACACAAATAACTACTATAGAGGGTATTTTTGTAAAAGATAAAAGTTTGGTGTAGAATTTAAATATTTAAAAGATCCCAAATAATGAAATTTGGCCCAAATACTAGTTTTTTCTAGTATTTGGGAATTTAGATTAATGACAAATTGTATGAACAAACACTATTTGTCAAAATTCTCTCCAAATTTTACTTGGAAAATCTATGGCCAAACGGGTCCGAAAACGAAAGGAGTACTAAATCAATTTAATGATCGTAAAATGAGCTAAAGTGACACTACTTATTTTGAGACAGAGAAAGTCGTTAATATTGTGATTTGAACTGATCAAATTATTATTGATTAATTAATTAGTTTTTTCACTATGAAAACCTTTTCACCCACATATGTTGTTGAGATTTGAAAAATGTCAATTTTTTATTATTTTAGAGCACCCCATATTTGACATTAAACCAATCATGGCTTAGATTCAAATAAGGCTGGCAATTGGATCGGTTTTTGTCCGGTTTGGTCCGGGTTCGATCCGGTTCCCGTACCGATAAGTCCGGTTCAACCGGTAAGGAACTGGTCTTATAGGTACCGAAATCGATATCGAAATGAAATCCGGATTTTTATCCGATTGATCCGGTTCAGTAAGAACCGATTTTGGTCCGGTAAGAACCGGTTCCTGTCCGGTTCAACGGTCAATTTTTTTATTTTTATTTTTAAAAAAAAAGTTGAACGTTATAATTAGCCGTTGGGTTGGGGCCCAAAACGGCTCCAAACTGCCCCCACCCCTCTCTACCCCTTAACACTATAAATATACCCATATTTTTTAATTTAAATCACAAATTCACAAACTATTTCATTAATATCTTATAAAATCTCTTAATTTTCAATCTCTCATAAATTCATAATTATTATTTTGTGATATTGACTTGGAGTTCAAATTTCGGAGATTTATTTGAAATAAATCGGAAGCTTCAATTGGCATCTCTCAATTCCGGCTTTGGTTATACGTCTACTTTTACGTAGACGTTCGATACATTCGTTCCAACTTTAATTTTTTATTTGTTTATTAATTAAGTTATTTATTTATTTTTGTTATATTATTTTTGCTTGTTTTTCATAATATTAATTATTTTAAACTTAACATGAATTTGGAAAAATATAGTGGTAAAAGACCAATGTCGGAAAGAAAAAATAATAGGGGAGGAGGAAGTAGTTCTAATTCTAAAAATTTGCCACCTCCTAGATTTAGAATTAATAATAATGATTATACTCATGTTGATGAAACTTCTTTTACACGAGACTCACGACCTATTGAATTTAATTCCGAAAATGAAGTAGATCATGAAACGTTAAATAGATGTTTTGCTAATTTTAAGGAAGAATTAGATGAGGAAGTAGAAATAAATGAGGGAGATGATGAGACCCCTACCCCTACTAGTCCAGCTACCGAATTGCCGGAACAAGATGAAGTCCCCTCTTTACCTACTTTTTCAAAGACCGTTGTACATGTTAAAAGATCTTTAGTGTGGAAATTTTTGGTACAAAATGAGGAAAAAACTACTGTTACTTGCACGAAATGTAAATTGATCATGAAACATGTAACTATGGGTACACAAGGGGGAACGGGACGACTAAGATTACATTTGAGAAAGTGTAATAAAGAATTTGCTAGCCTAAATGATATAGAAAGGGCTAATAGAAATGGAATATCGATACCTGAAAATTCTATGGGAGTTTGAGGTTCTAATATGGTTCAAAGTGTATTAAATATGACTAACCCGGCTAGCCGAAGCACACACCGCACATATAGTAAAGAAAAAGATCGTAGAGAATTAGCTAAAATGGTTGATGTTTGTGGTTTGCCTTTTTCATTTCCTTCACATTTTACTTTTATTCAGTATATTCGAGAATTGTATAACCTAGATTATGAAGGTATTTCAAGAAGTACAATTAAAAGTGATCTTTTTAAATATCAAAAAGAATATTGTCATTTTCTTCGTTGTTTATTTGTTTATTATGATGGTAGATTATCTATTACTTCAGATATGGGACGTAGGCCTAATGGTAATGATTATTTTATAATTACTGTCCATTGGATTGACCATGAATGGAACATGCAAAAACGAATATTAGGATATAAATATGTTGAAGAAACTAAAACCGGTTCTTATATAGCAACAAAATAAGCTCTATTTTACAATTTTATGGAATATGTGATAAAATAATGAATGTCACTTTAGATAATGTTTCTAATAATTTAAAAACAATTGATTATTTAAAATGTAAACTTTGTCCAATTGATAATGATTCTTTTCATATTAAGTGCGTCGCACATGTGTATAATTTGATAGTAAAAGATGATATTTCTCAATTTGGAATTTCTTGTGAAAATATTAGACTTGCTTGTAATTGGATTTTTAAAGCTAAAATAAAAGCTAGAATTACAGAATTTAAAAATCGTTGTAAAGAATGTGGACTTGAATATAGAAAAGTTCCAAAAGAAGTATGCACTAGATGGAATTCTTTATTTGAAATGCTTCAAGTTGCTTATATTTATCAAGAGCCGGTACAATTAGTTTTTAATGTTCATAATGCGGATCCGAATTTGAGAACTGACTATGAAGATTGGGAAAATACAAAAGAACTTATTGAATTTTTAAGTGTTTTTTATAAAGCAACAAATGCTGCTATCGGTCAATATTATCCAACTATTTCTTCTGTTTTAGTAAATATTTGTGCTATTTTATCTGAATTTGTAAAATATAAAGGAAAAGATCGATTTGAACATTCCCTTGCTTTTATGATTGAAAAATTTAAAAAATACTTTTTTCCTATTCCTCGAATCTATTTGACTGCTACTACTTTCAACCAAAATTACAAATTAAAAGGTGTTGAAAGAATGGTTGAAAAGATTTATGCAAATTTAGAAATTAAAGATGATGAAATTCCTAGCGTTGAAGATTGTAAAAGTTGCATATATATAAAAGCTAGAGAGTTATATAATACATATAAATCTATGGGAAAAAATATTCCAATAGTTGAACCTCCATCTTGTAAACCTAGAAGTGATGATACAGATGATTGGATGGATGATTATCTTGAGCTTGAATTATCTACTAATAATGATTTTGATTTATATTTCAATCAGGCACGGGAAAAGATTAGGCATGAAGAAGGACAACTTCAAGCTCCAATATTAGTATGGTGGAAGAATCGTGAAAATCAATTTCCGACCCTTGCTAGGATTGTTCGAGATGTGCTAGCAATTAAAGCATGATCGGTCGCTTCGGAGCAAGCCTTTAGTGCAGCGAGATTTATGATTGGAGATCATCGATATTCATTAGCAAAGGATAGTTTGGAAATATCGGTGTTGTTTCGAGATTGGGTCAATGCCGAAAGAAGAAATACCGGACTACCACAATTAAATAGCCAAATAGAAGACGAAATAGATGAAATATTTGATGATAATAGTGATGATGGCATGGAAGCAATAGAAGAAGAACGACAAATACAAGTTCCAAAAAATGTTTCTTTTGAAATGATACAAAAGTTACGAAAAGATTTTTAAAAAAGTTTCAATTGTTAGTACAATAATTAATATTCAATATCTAGATTATGTACTCTTTGTCTCTTTCTAATATTTGTATTGTAAAATTTATTTATTTGAATAAATATACGGCTATTCGCCTTGATTTTTTTTAAAAATAGTCTCTTATATTTAATCCAAGTCATTTTAGAAATTTAATCTTCAACTATTTTAATATTAGTTTAAACTTTAATATAAAATTGAATTTTAAGGTTTAAACTTTAAATTCAATATAAACTTTAAACTTTAAAGTCAATTTTAAATTTTAAATTCAATATAAACTTTAAAGTCAATTTTAAACTTTAAAGTTTAAAGTTTAAAGTTTAAACTTAAATTCAATTGACACTTTAAAGTAACTTTAAAGTTTAAAGTTTTAGATTGAAGTTTTGTAATAATATAATTTTATTAATTAATAATATAATATTATATAATAATTAAAGTTAATAAAAAAATATAAAAAAATTACTGGTACACAATGATCCGGTAAGAACCGGTTCCGGTCCGGTCCAAACCGGTTCCTATCCGGTAACTAAGGGACCGGACGGAACATTTGGAAATTTCCGGTAAAACCGATTCCGGTAACGAGGACCGGTTCCGGTAAAACCGATCTTGTTGATCCGATCCTGTCCAATTGATAGCCTTAGATTCAAACAACCTCACCTTTGATATGGTTTTTTTCAAAATTTTATTTTCTTATTGACTTATAGTTTGTAGCTTAAATACCTTTTGAATGAAATCACTTTACCAAAAAAATTAAAATAGACAAGATAGGGACTTTCTAGTTGAAGTGATCCACAAACTTCACTTTCAATTATAAAGAGAAGAACATAGTCATATAGATGAAGGAAGAAGACGTTTAGGTCATTTTTTGCCCATGTTTGTAGGAGAGGTCAATCTTAAATGAAGATATAATCGAGAGTTGTTCGGTGTGAGGTATAAGGTATAATAGTTTCAGGATAAAATGTATGATTATTCTATCCTGTATTTGGTTGGAGGTATTAGATAGTCATGAAATTATTTATCTCGACATATATATATCATAGTGATGGAATAATTTATTCCAAAATAACTTATCACGAGATAGTTAATCTCAAAATAACTTATTTTCAACCCAATCGAACGACCCCTTAACTATATAAGGGTTGTCAACCTCAAAAAGATGCGTATCATACCCTATATAGTTGAATGTCTTACTTAATATTTCTTTTGATTTGATTGATAGAATTGGAGACAACAATATAAGGACATAAAATGTTGCAAAAATTTAAAGCACGAAAAGACAATAAGGGTTATAGTGGAGTGATAAGTACTGTTTCGAGTTTGAGTCCCCTTGAGTACAAAATCACCTTTGTTATAATGCATTTTACTAAATTCAAATTTAGTCGCTTCAAAATAAATACCGAACAGTGGAAAAAAAAAACAGAGACAACAAGGACCAGGCTTTCCCATGGCTGTCTCAAACTCATATGGTCAGATTCCATTCAACTCAACATTATTAACCTAATCTAACAGCTAGATAAAATATCGAATTTCGAGGCATGTTTATTTTAATATTAAAAATAATAAAAATTCCTTGTCCTAAACGAAAAGAAATAAAATATACTTACTATTAAAATATTAAATAGGAGGGTGGTCCAGTTATTCCTATTCCATTAGTCTTAGTCCATATTAAACTTTTTAATAATTGAATTATGGGTACTTTGATCTTTTGCTTGGAATATTCACAAATTTATCAATATTATTAGTCATTCTATTGTTTAATTATTCATATATTATATTAAATTAGTTTTGGCAATTATATAGTTCTATAATTAGTCAAAGATAGCATATTTACTACATGAAAAAAGTCCAAAAAATAGACATTTCTATATAATTATTACTAGTCTCTCAAATAAATGACACCCTGTAGGCCAGTTGTTTCTAACAGAATCCCATATACTATATGGTAGCAGTATTTGGAGTGTCATAATTATTTTATTTTTGAATTAACACATTAAAATCTATATCTATTGGACTTAATGTACCAACTTCTAGAAGTCTAAAATCTATAACTAATTGTTATTAACCTTCCATAAACTTAACTTCAAGATTGACTTTTAAGATTTTAACTATATCTATTTAGGTAAGTTAATTAATGAATACCTTAAAAATCAGATTGTGCAATTAATTTGTTTATGTATTTTAGTCAGATCAGTCAACAACTTACAATTATTTAATTATGTGATCTATCTATAAATATAAGCCAAACACTCTTATTTTATATTCAGAGATAGAAACTCACTCTTATATTATTTATTTTTTTGGTACTAAAGTATGCCTAGAAAGAGGGCACGTTTGACCACTAGCGATCTTGATGAGGAAAAGAGAAAAAAAATGCTAAATGAAAAATTAACATCACTGTGTAAGAAAGCACACGAACTGTCTATTCTATGTGATGTAAAAATTGGAATAATTTGTTCTATTCCAGAAAAAACCGATGTTTTTGCTTGGCCATCTTTAACAGAGGCTCAGAACATAGTAAATGATTATTTAGCTTTTCCAGAACACAAGTTAGTTACACATAACGACTACCTTAAACCTATAGTGAAAAATCGGGAAAAATATATCAAGGAATTAGAGGAAATTGTTAAGGAGAAGGAAATGAAGAACCTCTTCAATGAACTTTTTGAGGGAAAAGAACTCTTCAATGTTAGAGAAATAAAGGGTTTGTTGAAGTTAATTGTTGCTAAGAGGGTTCATCTTGAACAAAGGAAGATACAACTTAATGAAGTTGTTGCTAATTCTAGTGCACCTTTTGAGATTTGTGGTTATCAAGAGATACCGGATGGAACCAACATGAGTTGTGGGGCAGTAATAGGATTGTTTCACCCTTAATCAAAAGTATCAGATTCGAGCCCTAGGTATGGAAAAAATCTCATTGGAAGCGTCACCCCCGAATGGACCCTACAATACGTGATCCAGATTAAATCGGGGCTCCAATGCGAACTCCAAACACTGGGTGAGAAAAAAAAAAGATACGAGAGATAAAGGAGAAGTTGATTTACGTTAGCGACTTTACGTCCCCTTAAAAGGCAAGTTGTTTAGGCCAATCTTGAAATATTTAAGTCCCACATTGATGGGATGAGGAAATTATGAATTCCTCTTTTTATATGAACTTGATAATTTTTCTCTCATGAACTAGAAATTCATTTCTTTACATGGTATCAAAGTCAAACTCCTCCTACGCACCAGATGTTCAGTCCTAGACGTGAGATGGAATGTTGAATCCCATATCGATCGGATGAGAACTTGCATTGGACACATGAAATTTTTTAAATATAAATGAATTAGAAGACAATTACATTGTCTATCAGTTGGAGAAACAATTCTATCAAAATTAGCTATGCTTTACCTTCTTATCTAAAATTTGGCCCAATTTTTATATGAACTTATTTTCAAAGAGTAGCCCAACAAGCCAAGAATACTAATTTCTTCCTGTGCATTACCCAAATACGCATCTTATTTACCATAATCTATAAAATTTCCTACCATTTAACTAAAATTCAAAAATCCCCTCTCGGATACATCACTTCCTCTCGCTGATACATCCATTTTCACTGTCGAATACATCCCTCCCTTATGTATCTGGATCCTATCCCCTCTCGGATACATCCCTCCCCTATGTATACGGATGTTCTATCCCCTCACAAATACATCACTCCCCTATGTATCCGAATGTCCTATTCGCTCTCTGATACATTCCTCCCCTATGTATCCAGATGTCCAGTGATGTATCCGAAATCCATAAATTTTAAGGGACTTTAGTAATTTGAAAAAGAGTAGGAAAATAATGTAATCAGCTCTTAACACTATAAATTTTATGTAAATTATACTTCTTTTTTTACACAAAAAATATACTACAGTATTACTCCACGTACAATAGTACAATTTTAAAATAATTTTCCTTTCCCTTAATTTTAAGCACACTATTTCAGCCTATCAGCAGTGCCGAAATAAGAGACTAGACTGGATGCTCCTGACCTAACTTGCAATTGCACGCACATAGATTAAAATAGTTCTAAAAGTTTTCAAGATTCACAGTTATGACAAAGAGGGAGTTACTCGAATGATAAACAGTCCTCACTTTCAACCCTAAGATTGTGGGTTCGAGTCACCAAGAGAGCAAAAAGCTAGGAGCTCCTACGGAGGGGTTAAAAAAAGAATTCACAGCTATTGCAGTAAAGTAATAATAATAATAAGTGTAGTCACTCACATGCTCCGCGGATATTGCTCAAGGCTCTTGATTTGACTCTGCCTGTATTGATCATTGAGCAATCAAACAGCCCCGAGATGTAACCAAACGGGCAACGAACCACCAAGTAGAGGCATAGAAAAAGAAAATTCTAAGAACAGCCATTAATAGCAAAATAGAGTGATATTCTAAACCATTATTAATATATACAAAGGATAAGGGTGAACTTAACCATTAAGTGCAACAATACCAGAGCATTTGATCTGCTTCGCAAATATGAAGCATTTCCTAATCGCAAAGATATTGCAATTTCAGGTGCGTTGGCTCGACAAGCAGACTGAACAACTGCGAAGGCAAAAATTGGGACAAGTCAAAAGAAGCCAAGCCCATCCAACCTTGTCCCCCCTCCTCCCTCGGATTTAGCTTTACTTCCAGATTTCAGAGGCAGTCTATTTCGCTACTGAGCCCACTGCGTTTGTGAGACTTCAGAATCAGCCGTTCACGGGTTCCAGGATATCATATTCACATACATAGTAAAACTGCCATCACAGATGCTCCTATGAACCCATCCTGAACAAAACCAAGGACATGAAGCTGTCCCAAGCATCACTGATGCCAATTTTGTGATGCCCATTCTATGCCTTTTTGCTCTTTTTCAGAAACTGAGACATCTGCTCAATGTAATCAGAACCTGCACGGTGCCCTTCCAACAACCACTCCAGAGCCTCAGCTGCTGCATCTTTTTCAGCTTGCTTTTTGTTGTTGCAAGGTCTTCCCATTATCTGCATTCCGTTGAACTCCACAGTTGCTCGAAACTGATTGTTATTGAGTTGCAATGACTTGTAGGTTGGTGTTGCATAACCTGCTCGATTCAGCAACGTCTGTAGCTGAGACTTAGCATTGTCACCTCCTGGACCACTTTCTATCCTTGATGTTGGAGCTGGTGGTGGTGCTCCAGCACATGGCTTGGAAGGAAGTAAAATCTGATGACTAAAAACGAATCTGCCACCGCATTGATCCTCTGAGATAAGCAACCGTATTGCTGACAGAAGTTCATGATAACTATGTACATCCATCCTAGGATTCAGGAGCTGTACCATGTAGATTGTCAACTTTAGTGAAATATTATTTCAAAAAATTGTTAACAAAATCTCTGCTTCTTCAGACTTGACAAGGCACAAAACAGACTAGCATTCCATCTGTTGTGAACCAATCCTTTAGCAGAATTGACAATAAAGTGAGGTAGCAAACAATCACTTACTTTAGTGTAAATTAACTCATCAAGCTCTCTTCTTAGACTTCTGTACATTTCTGCTACAGTAGGGTTCATAAAGAACTCTAAGTATCCACCCAACACTTTCAAGTGACCGTCCTGTAAAATTGAAGTAAATGATTTCAACCAACGGAGAGAATATGTAAGCAGGTTAATTACACTTGGCATTAACCTGTACACAAATTTCTCCTTCGGGATCTAGGATCAACAGAAGGCAAGATGGGGAGCTCACCACTTCCCCTTTTGAGATGGTTCCTCCAAATAGAAGCAGCACTGAGTCGGAGATAGCTGTAGAATCCCGTAGAAAGACACAGTTTACTTTGATCTTTTCATTGAACACCAACCAAGGATATGGTATCCTGGAGTCCCGAGCATTAACAGAGTTCTTTGCATAACACCAGAAAGAGAGTAAGATCAATGGGACTTTTATTAAAGAAACCCAAAATACGCAGGTAGCATACTCACCGAGTGTAATAGCACCTGACCATCTTCCATTGTTTTCAATGAAAATGACTTTTCATTATGCTGCAAAAGCAATAATATTAGTAACATTGGAAACAAGGATACTTCAATGCTCACTAAAGATTATTTTTTTTGCGGTTTCACTAAAGCTTAAAATCATCCATGAGGGCGCTTTACTACTATGGAATTATACATTTATAATTATGGATAAACGCTCGTGTCCAGGTTGTTTAAATGAATAAGAAGGCACAAATTAAATGGGGTATATGGTGAATGCAAATATAATCTCTAAGATACATATTGAAGCAAATAAAGAGAGACAGCAGGTTTTACCAGTACAGAACAGATTCCAGGATACAACCCATAGCAGATAATCGCTCGAAGAAGATGCTCATCATAACTCCAAGAATTATACATGGTAATGTTGCTGTCAACAAGACCAGTGTCGTTCAGCAAAGAGTAAAACTCCTTGCGAAGAGAATCAATAGCTTTCATAGACTGTGCAGACAGAAAATTCTTCCAGCAGTACTCATATCCAGCTAGGTCTCTTTCAGCATCCCTCCAACCCTCATATGCTCGGACAAGAGCAAGATGGTCACTAAAATCGTGTGAAAAGTGAGCCTTGGCAGCATCTGCAAGCTGAAAACAAAAGCTAGCATGTCTCAAAACCATAACTGGTCTCTCAAAGAAAGTTATGTTTGATCCAACTAATGGAGATGAAGCAAATAATGACAACAGCAACACGGAAGGCTCAACTTACATCTTTCTTGTCAAGTGGTGTCAAGAAGGGATCTCGGACACTAAGACCAGCAACAATAGTTAATATCGGGTCCAAACAATTCAAAATTGCTCCAAGTATAAGCATTTTCCCCAGTTTAGGCTCCATTGGAAGCATTGTTAAGTAACGTCCTGTCATTCAACCACAACAAAGGCAGAGAAAAATCAGACTACATGGTTAGACTTGAATACGGGTAAAATTCAGTTTCGTACCTAGAACAGTCAAATTTTCATTCTCATCTAAAGCCCCAATGATTTTCAGATACTCAACAGCATTTTGAACCTACCAGCAAAACAAAAGATCACTTCACTGAAGCAACAAGCAAAGGGGGAACTTGTACCGATCACAAGATGGTCTGAACATATATCAGAAGCCAGTAAACTGTACTACCGAATAAGAAAATTGCTAACATATTCATTACCACACAAGTAAGAACAATAAATCTGACAGAGCATTACCGCTAATAACTCGGGAGATTGCAAAGCCTTCGTGAGGAACTCAGAAATGCTACCGAGTTTTAAACTTTTAATTTGCAAACAAAGGGATTGCAAAGGAGTCCTCAGAATTTCTGGTAATTGATAATCTGCAAAAGCATCATATACGCATCTGGGAAAAAGATGATAGCATTCTCCTGGCTGAACACGTCCAGCTCGTCCCCTTCTCTATCAGTTTCATGAGTAAACAAACACCATACAGTTAAAAATTGTCGGTAGTAACCAAAAGATTATTAGCATGAAAAGGGAGAACTTCCTACTAAAGAAACAGAAAGTACCAACAAGGTGAAAACTTGTCATTAGCAACAAAAACTGGAGAGAAAAAGAAGTGAAATAATTCCCCTTTCTCATATTTTACATCTCATCATTATACCAGTCAGCCATTATTACCAATGCCGGAGCTTTGAGCCTTGTTATCTGTGTGTCAGTTGTGGTGAGTGTGTTTTCATTAGTTATAAGAACCTAATTTTCTAAGCAATTTCCTTTCTCTTTTGCATTCAAAGTCAAACCCAAAACCTTTTGCAACCACAGGTCCAAGGACTTATCTTTGCTTAGACCAGGAACTCTTGGGTCGTGACATTAATAGTAATAACAACTTGTTTCACATAAGAAGATCAATGAAGGCTAGTTTATAGAGTCCTTTGTAGAGCTAGTTTTTGACATCAACAATACTTACCTGTTCAGCAAAGAAATTTAACGAAGGCTACAATTACTTGCAAAGACAAGGTACAACAATATTATTGTATATAATGTTGTTTTTTGGTCTTTGGCAAAAAAAAATTCTCATGAGTTCAGTCTCTGACAAACTCTTTGTAGTGCTAGTTACTTGGACAAATGTATCAATGACACTCTCTGTACCAAATTATAATGACCACTTAGCCTTTTTTTTTTTTTTTGATAAGATAATGTCCACTTAGCCTTCTTTATCAAAAACATTAAAAGTCTACTTAACCTTACTGGATGTCCAGAAAATGATAACACTTTCTTGGCGAGTAACTTCTACTAAATATTTTATATCCAGAGTTCTTGTCCAAAAATAATATTTAGCCAGACTTGCAATTGGCATTCACGAGCCTAATGATGAGCAAACACTCGAACGTGAGAGCAAAAGATCACCCAACAAATGAAATGAAATCACTTCTTGTTTCTTTTTAAAATTAAAAAGCAACTCAATGGTGCTTTCCCATTTGAATACTTACCAAAACCAATTTTTTCAGCCTTCCTACTGATAACCTTTTTTTCAACTTCATCATCCAATTCAAAACAGACATAAATTATAGGACAGCTGGAGCGCGTAACTTGGGGGATTTGTTAGCCTATAAATCAAAACATTCTTCAGCTTCTATCTTATTTGCAGTAGCTGTATTTGGCAAGATTCAGTACCAAAATGATTGCCAAGGAAAAAAGCATAGAACAAGTGCAGAGGTCTTCCTTGAATATTCACATTCAACAGATAAGAAAAAAATAGTCACTCAACTTCATGAAATTTTGCAGTCCGTTACAGATATTAACTGACATATGGATGATGATTTGGACCACAAAAGCAGGGAAAGAAGTACAAAGAAGGCTGTTCCAATTTGGCAGCTTTGTGAATAAATGTAAATAGTAAATTAGACGAGCAAAAGAAGAAGTATAACCTAACAATGCAATCAAGAATACCATGAATTAAGGTGCATAATACACCAAGGGAGAAAAAGCTTCACCGAGAACCATTATACTCGAAAACATTTTCTCCATCCTTTTTTATGCTTGTGGTGTCGGGCCAGCTTGGGCGAACTTCGACTATTCCACCGATTACCTGCTATCTCCCACCAGCACAGGTACCTAGTGTTATTTTCCTCTACTGGATATGGACCTGAGATCCTATGGTTCTCGTTCTCCTCTTACTTCATTGACCACTAGACCCCACTTCTGGGTGCAACATTTTTCTCTACCTCAAGTTGAAGAAACATGCATCTTTTATAAGCATCACATAACCCATTCTTAAAAGGGCTATTACCAAAGATAAACTATGAAGATTTACTTATTAGACAAGCTGGAGTTCATATAAAACTAAAAAGTATTAACGACTTGGGTAGAGATCCAGCAAGGAGATCTCCATACAGTGATTGTGGCACAAGTAAAAAATTATCAGACCCTTGAATCGAAGAACTTCCAGAAATGAAACCTAAGGTTCTGGAAGTACTGGTCAAGTCTGAACTCCAAATTGAAATGTGCTTCAAAGCACAGCCTATTCATCAAAGAAAAGGTTCAAGTGTGAAGATTCAGAAATGTAATATTCATATGAATTTCTATAGTTAGTAGATATACAACGCATCAGGTGATGCATTGTCATAATCACAAGACAATAGATTATTGAAAGAATTGAAGGGTTACACGGGTATCATTATTTCTCAGCAAGTTAATCTCTCTATTCGCGGCTATTAAGTCTTCCTTCTCAATCCCATGGGCACCCTTCCCCTTCCCCTCCCACACTGTTACACTAAACCAGGGAAAAGACAATCATCACAAAAGTTCTAACCATCACATTACACAATTTATGATAAAGACATATATAAACGTATCTTCCAATCAGATTCAGAAAGGACCAGCAAAGGGTCTTACTTGGCGAGCTGAAACCTTTGAAATCCAAGAAGGAAGCAAACGAGGAGTATTATTAAGTGCATCATATGACGTCTCTTTTGCCTTGCCACAGTCAATAACAAACACTACATCATCAATCGTGATACTGGTCTCAGCAATATTTGTAGCTAACACAATCTTCCTTACTCCATCTTCAGGCTTGTCAAATATTAACCTCTACATATAAGCAAAACGACTAAATGAATAAGAAGCACAAGAGCTTAGATAATAAACTGGACAATTAAGATCGTGAACTCCTTTTATATTTCTACCAAGTAGAAATTTGTAAATTATAAAACCTGCTCAATCTAACAAGTCAAATGGTAAGAAAAACAGAAAGTGCAAGTCACCAGATAATAGGCAGAACAGCTATTCCGATGACTAAACATACAAGGAGAACAGAAAATATACTAGTAATGCTTGTACTGAAATTTTAGATTAGTAACAGATGATATATCCTTGAGAATAGCTTGTATCAAAAATATAGTTTACATGTAAGGCAAATGCAAGGTAAAAGCATAAATGCAAATTTCTTCACCTGCTCTGAACTAGCCATAGAACCATGGCATGCCAGCAATAAAACACGGCTTGTATTCCCCAAGATAGGATGAGACTGTAGCTTATCTTTCAGAGAACTTATGTCATCCCAACCAGTCATAAAAACTAAAACAGCACCGGGCCTTTCATTTTCACAAATATGGCAAAGAATATATTCTATAAAATTGAAGCCTATACAATCAGGATTCCAACAAGACAAAGACTCCTGTGTCTCAGGGCTAAATTCTTGGAAATCAGCAGCTCTGAGGGTGTCCTGACGACAAATAAAATATTAGCAGAGGAGTTGTAGCAAATGAAAATCGCAGAAGTTGCTTTTAAAGGTAGAAACCTCAACAGCAGAAGCAATCTGGCTCTTCCTTTTTCTTGGAGCTTGTTTATTCATTTTCCACGTCCTCTCCTGCCCATAATCATCAATCTGATTGTCTGGCGTCAACCTGTACCCCGACATCTCCAGAATATTTTCCAGGAAATGAGTGCGAACTGGATATGTAAATCCCTAATAAAGACCATGGAAAAAAATTTCAAAAATACTATGGAAGCAATGTAAGTATGGATTAAATTGTATCCAGGAAAAAAAGGGATGAATGTGGATTCACGGTTTAGTGTCTTAACCAAGAAACAGCAAACAGGTATGATGTTAAACACCAATGCTCTACCCAATAAGAGAAGAAATGAACTATATCGCGCATTTCACATACTCCATTAGGAAAATGCACAACCTGAATGGGAAAATTTCACTCCTATTCCTTTCAGCCACTTGGAAGGTCTGTGATTTTCTCTAAATTTAATAAGTTCCGCTAAATAAGATGCTGATCGAATCCCAATCTCAACTGATATTGTCAAAATCCTTCATGCAGGTAATCATTCTAGATTATTTCTTTTGGATAAGGTTCAAACTATATTGTTGTAGTACTGTTCTGTTACTATGTGTTATTTCTTATACTTCCATTGTTTCTTGTTTTTTAGACTGTTTTTCTTCAGCCAAGGGTCTTTCTTTTTTGAACGAAATATTGTTCGGGTCATCAATCTAGTAGGAGTATGAAAAAATCAATGTCACAAAAGGGTATTTTTGGAATGTTATTGAAAGATTATCATTTAAACAAGTTTGGTTACAAAAATTTAAAACAGGAGGTAAATGTAATATTCAAAACCCCAAGGGAAGTGAGTGTTATAAGGCTAAACTTGGGGAGAGTTTTCTGAAATTATCCCTAATTTTTTTTTTTTAATGTGTATATTGATATAATTTGCTTTTTATTTTATACTCTTACATGCTTAATGCTTTCTCTAAATGACTCTATGTTGGAACCTCTGTTTATTAACTAAATGGGTTCGTGGAACTTGGTGGTATTCATCTGTAATATATGAAGACAAAATACACATGGGATATTGACTATCCAGTGATACAATGAGATATGAAAAATACATGTTGGGAGGAACAAAATTTAGCTGTGTTTTTAATACTTTTGTTGAAATTTGAAAGAAAAAAAAATTGAACCATATAGAAGCTATGTCATCAGATATGGTTGAGTAAATGGTTTGCTCCAGCTTAATGCAGTTTAAGTAACTTTTTGAAAGAGTTCTCATGTCTGATGCATTTTTAATTGTCGACACTCCTATTTTCTTTTTGCTAAAATAGATTGTCTCATGGAATTAATTAAAGAATATCGGTGAATAAATAAGTAACTATAACATGACAAATTCAAATATAAAATTCTGTCTTGAAATAGTCGGACTTTAGACGTTCTCTTTCATTCTGAAATCTTGTGTCAAACAAAGGCCAGAGCCAAACATCTCAACCAATATATAATGTTAAAATCTCCTGAATACAATGGTTAAAATCTTATAGATCAAATAATTTGTGGATTAGACTTCACTTAATTATCTATGGTTTTATTACATGAGCTCGGGGTAGAAGTTCGTATAAATGTATTGCCATGCTGTTAAGTATTTTTATTTAAGTTCTTTTTTTCTTCTAATAGGTGGAATAGAATAACCTGATTGAAGCATAATGACCATACGTCTGTATTATACCTCTTAAAATAGAAGTGTGGTATTCAAATGTAATATCTAAACTGGCTTAACTGTTCATCTTTGTAGCTTTATATAAAATCACATCATTTTGAATTGATATAACATGTAACCAAAATAGCATTAATGCGCAGAAGATATGTTAATTTCAAATGACTAATTAGCTTATTGTCCTCTTAACTTATATTTTAGGTTTCAAACAAATAGTGTTAAAATACAGATTAAAATTTCCACATAGAGAAGTTCTAATAATTAACATATGATACACGTTGAATTGATAAAAAAGAGAAAACCAACAAACAAAATATATAAAAGGAACTAGCAAATATCAGATAAAAAGATTTCTACAAAGAGAAACACCTCACTACACTATTTTTCTGACAACATCACATTATTCAAATTTAATTTTTTATATTACAACTGCTTTAATGTTTTCTTCTTCTACTACCAAAAGAATATACATGAGAAATTTTCTGTGCAGTCAAACTATGTCTTATCAATAAATTGGGATTCAGGTAGTACAGAACAAGAGGAAGAGGAATAGGACCATTGCCATAAATTAATGTCGAACATCAATTGAAAACACAATTAGTCAACCAACTTACTCACCGGAATGTGGACTAGTGGAGCCCCATCAAAGTATGAAGAGAAAAGCTCTGCATCTAAGGTGGCACTCATCAAGATCAACCTTAATTCTGGCCGACGTGGGAGTAAATCCTTCAGAACTATTAGCAGAAAGTCTGGTATAATACATACTCAATTGTTAGAAAGTAGATTCCATGAACTCCACAATCTCTTTAAAGACAACAATATACCTTCGTTCATCCCACGTTCATGAATCTCGTCCACAATTACATGTGTGATTCCCTTCAGATTTCTATCAACCAGTAGCCTTCTTAACAAGATACCAGTTGTACAGAAGAGGAGGTGAGTGTCCCTTCCTTTAACACCTTCTAGCCTAACTTTATATCCAACCTGCAAAGACATCAAATAAGACAGAGTACTTATTCCAAATTTAAGTCATGCGTGATGGAATGTATGCCATTTTATTTTCTAGTACAGAAACTCACTGTTTCACCCAACAACTCCCCTCTCTCTGCAGCAACTCTTTCAGATACTGCCATAACAGATATTCTTCTTGGCTGTGTACATATGATACTGCACATGTCTCCACGAATAGACTCAATTTCAGACTCTAAAATAAATTGCGGAATCTGTGTGGTCTTCCCACAGCCAGTTTCACCAGAGACAATAACCACCTGTTCACACGGAAAAGCTTATCCTAATATCAGAATCATCATGAGAAGTTTTAAAAAGATCAAGCCTTTCCCAAGGAATTTAACTACTGCATGTTTTCTTTTGCACATTCCATTTTGACCTATACTAGTTCCCTAAATAAAATTAGAAAAACAAAGAACCACCAAGCTAAGAGCGGGCATCAACACTCTTCAATTCGCAGAGAGCTCATTCGCAGACAAAGCTAAGACCCAGTAATGGTTAGAAAATGGCGTACCAGAATACTAGACAAATTTAATAGAGCTTCAAAGGGCTCCAAGAACTGCAGTTTCAAAAAAAAAAAAAAAGGAGTATCCAAGAACTGCAGTTTGCTATCATATTCAATCTGTATGCTTAAAATCTTTTCATTTGCACTTCTTCGCTTAAGCCACACCCCTAAATCCCAAGCAAGAAGAAGAAATTTACAATGCTGTAACATATTTCAAAACAGAATCCTTTTATTTCACCCCTCATCTGCTTTATGCTTGACCAACAAAAAGAATTTTGGTTCTTCCACTATATGTGAATGCTTTGCTAGATATCTCACATGGCAAGATTTGTAAAGGTTCATTTGGTGTCTGATAAGAAACTGGATAAACAATCAACAATGACTGGGCGAATTTATCCAGTTCCTTATCAATGGATTCTAATCATGGGATGTCTTGCTTGCCCACCAACAACCCTAAATGAATGTTAATTGTTCAAAATATAAGAAAGGCTTTATTTTTCTTCTAGAGTTTGATGATAGTTTCACAACCACATATTTTATGATCTTACCCAAATGTATCATAAAAACAACAAATCAAAAGAAGCTCTCCCATTCTTCTTTTTCTCCTTTACCAGTGACATAAAATGCACATGGCACTGCTCTATTACAGCAATGATGGGCCAAGTGGTGAAGACAGATTTCTCAAGATCTGACATACCTGGTTCTGTGAAATGGCACTTAATATTGCGTCTTTTTCCTTATACGCAGGTAGACTACTACGAAATCCCAGCATCTTCCTACCCTCAGGTGATTCCTGTAACAAACAAGAATGATATTCCATGAATCGATCTTCCACAGGGAACAAAAAAAATATATACTGATAAACTTTTACAACATTATATTAAACAAACAGAACAAACTCAAAAACAAAAAACTATAAAAAGCTACAAACTGTGGAGAAAATAGAAACCGCATAGAGCTAGAGGGCAGAAAGATCTATGTGAAAGGATCAAAGGAACAAAGTCACAGCAGACTGTTTACTCACTCAAACACATACCGTTCTCCCTACAAACAGTTGATACTGGGTTTATACACCGATTTTCAGAAATTCGTTTCTGAAAATTTTTCAGGTAGTGGTTGCTAAAGTAGTCAGACATATATTAGATTTGAAGATATTCTTTTCCTATGAATACAGGTAAAATAGGTTTGCCTAAAAAATCACTTAATACTAGAGAAATTGCACCTTTGTTTATGCAATTCCGTAGAAGACATAGGGGGCTTTTTGCTTGTTGTCATGAACAAGGACCTCTCTTGGATTTGTTCTTAGTTTCTCTATAAATACTAAGCTTTTATATGAACAAAAGCATTTCACGACGTGCAAACTCCAGCTAGCACAAACATTTATGTCAAATTTTCCACCAACTAAGCTTCAACAAATCATATGAAATCTGTCGATAAAGAAGTGGACACTTTGCTGAGGAACGAAGTAGCTCGCCTAGAAGGAGAGGAACAAATCTTCGTGTCTTAACACCTCCTAATTTGAGAACCTAACCCAGAAGTTTATCACTTCTATCAACTAAAACCAGAGCCCTCAATGATTTTAGATAGGTCCATGAATCAGATTCTTCAGAACTCAATTATGATCAATATTTTTCCTATCTAGACATCAAATTCACCAAAAATCAAAGATGACTAAAATTCTTCTTATGTGAATGCCCAAATATTTCTGGTAAAACCAAAAAAACTGAAGTACAGTCTAAAATAACGTAGTGTGAGACCCGCAATAGTCAAGAAAAGAAAAGAGAACCAGTGGAGAAAGAATGAGAGGATACCTACTTAGGAAAAGTAAGGGCATTTTGGAGAAAAAGGATGAAGGCGAAATCAAGGTCATGATGTGTTATATCCTATAACTGTTACTATTGTCTCAACTAACTGGGAATGTTATGTATAATCCTTTGGGAATAAACACAAAAATTGTTTCCAAATAAACAACAGTTATAACTTTTCACTTGAGTATGTTGCGTCCTTATCTTATACATGCATACCACAGATCACTTTATAAGAGTTGTTTTGGCACCACAATTAAGTTCACAGATCTCCTATCTCTCACCATACGCAGGTTAGAGGAAAACAGCAAGTGAACAACATGTTTTTCCTTTCTAGAGAAGTTAGAGAAAAGATAATTATTATTTTCCAACAAAGATGTGCGGGAAAAAAACAGCTACTAGCAATTATGTCGTCGATATTTTAAGGGCTGCCCCAGCAACAGTAGATTCAATTGCACCTTCTTAAGGAAGCATTAGAAGATAAAACTTTTTGCCCTGAAATAGATTGTGTGTATCTCCTGGCCCCTCAACTTCTGCTCCTAGTGTCTTACTATGTTAACAAGAAAAATATACTACATGGTGTATCTATAAACTTTTTGACAGATTAGCTAGTGTAATTTATTCTCATTTCCTCTAATCTCAACACCTATTTTCATTGCTTAGTCCAGACTCCGGACAAATTAAGAAGCATGTATCATTACAGCATTTAATTCTCACTCCATGATGAGGTTTCACGCAGCAAAAACTTTGATTATCATGTCTGACCTATAGAAAGTAGACCAAGAAAACTAAGCATCTTACTTGAAGTGAAGACAAGGTTGGAAGAGGGAGATAATTCTTAATTTTTACAGATGTCAGTGTGCTTTAAAATTTCAGGTGATTGAACCTGCCAAGTTTGCTGCTCTGTCTGCATTTGCATGCTCCTTTCCCAATGGATTTTCTTCATGGAAGCCTTACTTTGAGGGAGTGCCTCTGACTGCTCAAATAGACCCTCATCAGTAGCTATACTGCCATTACTGCTTGATCGTGAAAGTACATCTGTGCTCCTTGGCTTACGAGACAAGTATTCTCCAAGAAAAACATCTACTCGTCTAGGTAAACCCGGAGGCAGGATCACCTGACAATTGTTTAAAGGTCGCAGTCTTTATCATCATTAATGAGATAAAGGACAGGAAAGAGAGGTAGAAGAGGGAATACAGGAACCAGGCATGAATTAAAACAAGAAAAGCCTGATCAAGTAGGAAGCAACAGGAATGTAAATCCAGTCTAAGACAATTAAATTAAAAAAAATAGAAGTGGAAACATTGGCGTTGAGTCAAAATTTAAATAACTGAATAAGAATATCTAACAGGTCAGGAACATACCTCTCTCTGAGGACGCTTATCATCCAAATCAAACCTGTAGTTAGGTAATGGAAGCTTGCTGACAACAACTACTTTTGAATATAGGTTGCTGCAAAGGATGGTAGCATATTAAAGTTTTGTACCAAAACAAGTGCAGAAACAAGACACTTCCTAATCAAAGATACCTATATAAACCCATTTTGCTTGCTAAAGCTGCTATTTGCTCATAATCACGCCTATCTTTTTTCTCCCTTGAGAGCACCTCTTGTATATCATTGTTGTGTAGCAGAGCAGTGAGCTTCCATTTCCATGTTTCAGCGTTATCAGATGTGACAGCACCCTGGAATCCATTTAATGTTATAGGACAGTCAGGTGGCTTATATTTGTGATACATGCAGACGGGAAGAATTAGCTGTAAATGCATGCAAGCCATAACATGGATAAGATTGTATATGCAATTGAAAGTAGCTGGACATGAGCAGTTATTTTCCATGACAAAGCAAACATTCACTGACATGTATAAAACCTCATCATCAGATCAAAATAGAAAGTCTAAAAAAACTATGTTGCTCGGACACTTCAAAAATGTCAAGGGGTGCGTGTCAGATTCGCCAAAAGTTGTATATTTTTGGAGAATCCGACACAGGTGAGGCATCGAAAGTGAAGATCCCATGCAACTTAGTAAAAAACCCATCCATGTCAGGAATGCTCCAAATAGAAAAGATGTCAGTGACCTATGTGTTAAGGTTGATTCCTTCAGATTAATGGTCAAGTTCAAGTCTCCACCATGTGTGCTTCTCATCCAAGTGTATGTTGATTCATTCACCATTGTCCAGATCAGTGATTCCATCATTTCAGCAACAGAGAAATGCTGACAACATAAATGTGTAGTGTAGTTAAGTTGACGCATATAATATTAGGGCCACAAGAACACTCTTGTTCAGATGCAACTTACCGGAGAGGTGCAAACTAATGTCATATTTATGTTTAAACAAGTTGTAGCATTTTTCAATTATTTTTTTTATAGCCACGGTGTCCAGACTAGGTTGTTCGCGCCTCGATTAATTCTACGGGTATCTGCTACCTCCCACTAGCACACTGGCACAGGTACTTGGTAACTTTATCCAACAAGGCTAGGACAAACCAAAAGAAATCACCTAGTGTTTTGCCTCTACAGGGATTTGAACCTTCTCATGGTTCTCAATCCACTTCCTTGACCACTAAGACACTCCCTTGAGTGTAACATTTTAAAATTTTCAGTTAATTGCTATGAACTACATATATCTGGATAAGAATATAACTCCAGCATTAAAACAATCTAATAACGCTAGAAAAAACACTAGTGCAACCACTGATCAGCATATTACTTGATAATTAGGCACGTTTCAGGACAAGTAACTTAAGAGCATATCACGAAGTCTAACAACAATAAGCACTTAATCCATGTTCAATAACACTAGATAGGATAGGATAAAGAGAGTATCTAATTACACATGAAGAATGGGATTATATTTTTCCTGTATATGAAAGAGTTACTATATAATCTATTTTTTTTATAGAAAACTTGAAAAAGAAATGAGAAGAGTTACAAGGTCCAAGAAGAAAAAAGATGAAGACCCATACTAGTGCAGAAAGGTCATTGAGCCAAAAAGAAAAGCTCAGAAGAGAGTGAGGAAAAGGGATGGACTGAATTTAATTTGTCTATTTTGTTGATAATACTTACTATTAAATTCAAGTCAACTAATAACCGCATTGTACACCAATTATTTAATGAAACAGAGTTGTAGGTGCTGGCAATGACAACTTTTTTTTGAAAAAAAAAGAAAAAAAAAGTTGCCATTGCCAACACCTGCAACTTTATTATTCATTATATTAATTACTATAGTTCGGAAATCTTAATCAGGCTTTCTTGTTATGCATATCTTGCTACATGCCTGAAGAGAAAAGGCCCAAAATAGTCTCTCATCTTTGGATTAAGACTCAAAGTCATCCTTGAGTTTTCACATGGAGCATTAATAGTCTCTCATGTTTGCAATATTGGTGCACTTTTGGTCCTCCTTCAAAATTTTGCCTAGTTTTTAACATTGATTTTATTCATAATTTATGTATGGAATGTTTAATCATCATTTTATATATTTAGTAGAAATAATGTCTCCATGTGAAAGATTGTGAGAAGAAAAGCACTTTGTTTTGTTTAGTAAAAATCGTATTGCAAGTAAAGTCGAGAGGTTCATCACGATGATTTCACGTGCAATAGTACAAATTTTTCTTTTCTTGCAATGTTATATGTTAAAATGTTCTTAGTTTAGCTTCAGTAATATTTCTACTGAACAGAACAAGGTGTTTTTCTTCTCACCTTCTCTCACATAGAGTTATTATTTCTATTAAATATATAAAAAGACGATGGAACATTCCTTACATAAAATTATGAACAAAATTAATGTTAAAAAATAGGCAAAAGTTTAGGGAAGGACCAAAAGTGCACCAATATTGTAAACATGAGGGACTATTAGTGCTCCATGTGAAAACTAAAGGATGACTTTGAGTCTTAACCCAAAGATGAGAGACTATTTTGGGCCTTCCCACCATGCCTGAACATCAAAGGTCCAAGGCAAAAGAAAACCACCATGCCTAACTCAAGTTAATATGCATGTGATGCTTTCCAATGCAGTTCAGTGCTTAAACACATATGATCCTTGATTACATTTTTACTCGCATAGGGTCACATCATTGATCTAAAACTCAATATTCAGATATGTGGATTTGGTTATCTAACTTATTAAAATACATGAGTCGTGTTAAAAACAAAGAACGAAGTCAAGGATTCAAGACAACAGAAAGATGCGATGTCCACAGAATTGTAGATTAAAGTGTCAGTATATCACCCATAAACCAAATCAAATGTCAATATTCTCCCGTTCTTAGATTATGTAACTACTCAAGTAACCTTACATAATACGGTCATGACCCAAATGTAAGTTTCAAATCCACTTTAACATACCATTGAAGCTTCAAAACACTATTTTGAGTTAACTTGCTCAGAAATCGAGTTTTAATCGAAATTAGGCAATAATTGAGTTCTAAATGAAATTAGGCAATCACCTTTTTTCAGTAAAAACTAGGCCATCATTGAGATTTCCCCATTTAGTCATTTCCTAAGACAAATTGGATCATTATACAGCAATTCAAACATAGCCCAAGTAAGGAAGAAAACTTATATTTATCGAGCAGAAACAGTCCTTAAAATTTATTGTATAAACAGCATTTATAAGCATTGTGAATACTGAATTTAGACCCCAAGATTCTTCCCAACTAATTCGCGCACTTAATTGCTCAACCTACCTTGGTATTATTAAGTGTCAACATACCTCAATTCCAAACTAATTGAGGCCAATAATATGAATCCTATCTATACATTCTGCTCTATTCAGGCCATCTAATTGAAATCCTTTGTTCATTTAAACACTTAAGTTGGGTACCTATGTAATGCATGCCTAAAGGAAAACAAAGAATCCTGACATTGATTAAACTTCAAAATGCTACAGATAGACGTGTCTCACCTACCTGATATGGTGTAAGCTCAATATCACCCCCTTCCTCAGAAACCTCATCAAATTGTGAACTTCTCTTATGTTGCAGTCGCACTGGTTGCTGCTGAGGCGGAAGGCAAGCGTAGGACTTGAGAGAGTTAGGATTAGGTTTTTGATCGATTGCTGTAGGACGAAAGCTGCCAGGTTGTGGAGAAACAGCAGAGGGAACAGTGATTACTGAACGGAGGCGTTGATGTGGAGGAACGTAAACAGCGCCGCATGATGACAGCGGCCGGTCCTTCATCGTTAACGACGGTGATGGAATGCTGAAAGGTTTAAGGTTTCTGTAATGTGAACTGTATGTCAACAATTGGAGAGGATATAGGCTCATAAACTGTTCGAGTCCACTCCGGATAACAGGTAACGGAGTTCCGTCTTACAGCGACGGAAGAGGTTACGTACCGGCGGTAGGCGGTAGGCGGTAGGCGGTTGGTCGGAAGTTGAAACCTTCACGGTAGTCGGCGGTCGGCGACGGCGGATGGAACTGAAGCTAGTTTCGAAGATGATTTGTAAATTCAGGAAGGAAACTTAATCACGTGATGTGCACGTGAGCAAATGTTGAAACGGTAGAGGCCCCACGTAGCCTCTTTGGGAGGATGTGGAATACATATAAGCGCTAAAAAAAAAATTCTTTTGAGTTCTAATTTTTAGTTGAGTGATAGTTTAAGGGAAAAAAGGACAAATATATTCCTTAACTATCGTAAATGATATGTAGATATTTTTCGTCATATTTTTGGGATATTGGTGCTTCTGTTGTTCAAAAACTAGAGCATATATGTCCTTCACTCTAACGAAAGACTAAATAGGAACACGTGGCGCAATTATATTCATCGATCCGATAAATTATAAATGTTGGGTTGATGGATAAGATTATAACACGTGTATGTATGTTAGTATAAAGGGAATATATGTTTTAATTTTTGGACGGCATGGGTATCAATATCCTAAGTATGACAGGGGTATCTTCATAACATTTATGATAGTTCGGGATATATTTATCTTTTTTCCCTAGTGTTAATAAGTATGTAACTTGTTTGAGTTGTCTTTAGATATATTGTATTTACCTCTAGATATAGTGTATGTGTCTCTAGATCTATTGTATCTACTGAATGTATATCACATCTTTCCTCTCTCTTATCTGCCTTCATCCCTTTACTTCTATGTATATCTGTTTTATAATTTCATGCATCTTGTATCCAGTATCAAATATGTACTATGTATATCAATTTCATCTAATGTATCACGTATCAATTTCATGTATCCAATATCAGTGTATCTCTACATAGTTACATATTGATTTTGAGAGGGCATTAGCGTATTCAATTTATCTTTGATGTATGTAATGTATTTCTGCATAAAATATATCTATTTGACATTAAATTTGTGTTGTATCTAACGTATATGTGCATAGACACATACTTAAATACTTTTATATATATTTCTATTATATAGAAGCATGAAGAGGGTGACGACCAATGGCAAAGTTGTAAATATGCACATTTTCAAGGGTAATGTATAATCGTCATACTTAGTATCTTTCTTTTTCCCTCTAGAGCTTTCTCTGTCTTTCCACTCACTTCTATGTTAAAATATTCTTCTTATATAGAAGTGAGACTTGGAAGGACCAACACAGTGGGCCCCATGTGTTGGTCCTTCCAATGATAACAATAATAATAATAATTATCTTATATAGAAGTGAGACTTGGAAGGACCAACACAGTGGGCCCCATGTGTTGGTCCTTCCAATGATAACAATAATAATAATAATAATAACAATATAATAATAATAATCTATCTATATATCTATATATAATAGGGGAGAAAAAAATGTCACGTGTCATTACCACAGTTATTCTTAATTTTTTTTTTTAAAACTGATATTTTTAGTTAATTTAAATAATAAATTCAATATTAAAAACAAACAACAATATAAAACATTTAAAAAAAAAACGTTTTGAAACTTAACATTTAAATTCAATTTTAAAAACAAATAACAATATAAAACTACTTTTTAAAAAAATCTATTTTGGAACTTAATATTTAAATTCAACTTTAAAAATAAATAACAATATAAAACAATTTATTTTTTTTAAAACATACATTTTGCAACTTACCGCTTAAATAACAGCAAAGCATATTTAAGCGACATACAAAATTGTAAAGAAATCTAAACCTATCTAATTACCTATTCTTTTTTAACTTTTTTTTTGTTTTTTTTTTTAAAAAAAAAAGAAACTTCAATTATAAATAATTATCCCTAAAATTCCTCACCCACTTACTTAACTTCCTTCCCCAAAAAAAAACAACCGTATTAACTCACTAAATTTAAATACGATAGTCTTTTCTTTAGTTTTTCCAAGAAAAAAAATGCATCTCAATAAAGGAAATTCAAAACAATAATAATCCTTACCGTTCATGGAAAGGTAATTTTTATTATTTTTATTATTATCTTTTTGTTTTGTTTTATGTGGTTTACATTATCAATAATTGTACTTTATTTTGGAAGTTCTAGATGTTGAAGATGATCAATTGATGAAGTTACGATCAAGCCATTTATGTGATGAATATATGTTGTTGTAGAAGGAGAAACACTTTTAAGACTATATTTGATAACTATGTCAAGCATGTAATATTTTAATTTCTTTCATCTTATGTTTTGTTTTAAAATCAAACTCGTGTTGATGTATTTACATATAATTTATGATTCTTTGCTTACCGCATATTTCATATTTATAATTCTTTAATCTTTTTTTTTTTTTTTTAACATGCAATAATGATGAAACTATAATGGAAATTTTGAATTGAAACAATAGAAGTATTTGAATTTGAAGATATTATATTTTCAAAAGAAAAAAAATATTAACTTAATTAAAACTGGAAACACATGTTTATAGAATTCTAACTAAACTCTTACTATTTCACAAATTTATCTTTTCATATGTTAATAAATGTATTTAACTATATTTAATTTACATATAAATGAAGATAATAGTACTATCTCTCTATATTTATTAATATAAATGAAAGTTGGCATATATCTGCTTGCAATTTATTTATTTATCGGATGATGTTGAAAACGTTAATATGACAACGATTTCAACAACGACTACAATGATAATGACGACAACGTTGATGTTATCGATATTACAACAATGAAGATTAAAGTGGACAACAAAAGAAATATTAAGATGACGAAGGAGATCAAGAAGAAGATCAAGAAGGAACATACAATGACAGAAATGATAAAAGAAATACAACAAATACATCATCATTTTTCATTTTGGATCATTTCAAGATTATACTGGCAATGATAAAGGAATAAACATTGATAGTTTCATTTCATCACCATAATGTGATGATTTGTATTTGTCGGACTATCACACTTCATTCGTTCTTTAAATGTCCAGTAAATATATCAATGTTATGTTGAAAATTCATAAAGTAAAACATAAGTATAAGTGATAATTTGTAAATCGTATAATATATAATTTGCATAAACTTTCTTTTCTTTAAAATATGTAAAGAGATGAGATTTATTACCCACAAAAGTTTTATGTGGGTAATATAGATTTTTTTATGTGGTTTTTTTTTTTAATTGTTGTTTGTTAGTTTGTATTAAATGTGTAAGATTTGTTTATGAGTTCTAAAAATTACATTAAGTTATGGAGAAACATTTTATTTTGGCAAATTTTAAAAGATCTAAAGAAAGAGGAATATTTATGAAAAATTACATATTTTTAAAACAAATTAAAAAATAAATATATTTCCTTTTAATTTTTAAAACATTCAAAAATTTAAATTCATTATTTTAAATAATAATCAAGAAATGAACAATTCCATGTAATTCTAATCATATTTTCATCAAATATAGCTAGGATATAAGAATGAAAATTAACTTAAATTAAAATAAAAGTTAAGTAAAGACTTTCACTAGCTATCCATGAATTATGGATCCCATTAATATGAAAATTGGGAGTTTTAAATTTTTTAAAAATACGTTATAATTTTGTGTTTAATTTTTTTTAAAAAAAATGTTTTAAATTTGTGTTGCAAATTTAGATAGGTGATAAGTTTGAAAATTAATTTAAATGGAAAAAATTATGAGTAAAGACTTTCACCAACTATCCACAAATTATGGAACCGTATCAGAAAAATTGATAGTTTTAAATTTATTTTATATTCTAAAAATATTAGCAATTTAATTCGTTTTTTTTTCCTTTTTCTTTTTAAAAAATGAGTTGTTCCAAGTAGTTACAACCATACTTTCATCAAATTTGGCTAGGAATGATTTTGAAAATTATTTTCAATTAAAATAAAATACGACATAAAGACTTTAACCAACTAGCCATGAATTATGGAATCCTATTAATCATGAAAGTTCGAATTTTAATTTCTTTTTAAAATAAAAACTGACAATTAAATCCTAATTTTCAAAATAAAATAATTTAAACAATTTCAAATTATAACAACCATATCTTCATCAAATTTGTCTAGGAGATAACTGCATACACAATTTGAAATAATATTAACTCAAAATAAAGATATTAATGCTGTTATCTTTTTACTTTTTAGTTAAAAAAAACAATGACAAATATAATAAAACTAAACATAAAATCAAATATTTAAAACATTAAAAATAATAATCAACCATTTGGATTATTTACAAATATATCCTAAAGAAAAAACTATTTTTAAAATTACCTCAACTATTGTTTCTTTTTAATTTATTTAAAATTAATTTTTCTAAAAACTGACAATCTCAACAATATGTCAGGTTTACCTTTATATTCGGTTACTTCTTCTTTTTTTTTTTAAAAACAAAGCAATACAACTAGCCTTGTTTTTTCCATCTCTCAATTTCTCCTTGTCTTGAGAAAGAATGTATTAATTGTATACAAAGATATTAAAATATTTATAATGAATGTGAGTAGAGGACAAGAGCATTAATAGTATTAAATTTATAAGATTAAATAATAAATTTAATTTAATCAAATTGTTTTTTTACCCATGTGTTGGTCCTTCCAACTCCCACTTAAATACTATACATATTATATATATATTAGTATATATTTTTCTCTTCTTTTTTTTTTTCTATTCTTTTCATTAAATATTTCATTTATTAATTTTTATATATATATATATATATATATGGGCCCCACCAACTTCCACTTAAATACTACATATTATATATTATTAATTATTATACTATAAATACTACATATTATATATTAATTACTATACTATAAATGACTTAAATACTCCATATTATCTATTACAATAATTAACAATTATTTGACACTTTAAATTCTATCAATGTCGTATAAATTAGGATAAAAACCTAACATATAATATTTAAATTTATTTACAAATAATATAAGTAATACTATACATTAGAATAATTAACATGTTAATTATTTAAAACTTATATAAAAAATTTAATTGACTCTCTAAATTCTATGGGTACCTCTTATTTCAAATGGGAGTTTGGGAGCACCAACACAACACTAAAGAGATCTTTAAAATATTTTGAATTATTCATTATTATGAATTATAATATTTTTATTTTTACGTAGTTTACAAATATATAAATTTCATTTAAAAAAATTAAAGATATCATACGCAAATTTGATTCTCGAGAAATAAAAAGTGTCACATAAAATGGGACAAACGAAGGATAACTCTCAATTAAATTTATTTCACTTTTTATTTTCCATTTTTAACATAATTTTTCAAGTTGGATTTCTACGAATTCTATAGTAGACCCATTTAAATTTTACTTTTTTGTTTTAAATTATAAAACTTGGCCGCACTTCGCGTGATCATTAAAATTAAATATTTTTGATTAATTTTATATATACTGCTTCTTTAATCGTAATATTATTATTTGTTTTAATAATATGAAGATTGTGAAAAATATAAAGCTTCACAAATTTTACATCTATTAAATAAGGAAGAATATATATTTTATCAAATAAGTTAAAATATATTTGCTAATAACAAACTCTTCCATTGCATGAGGTTGATCCTTTAATATATAATATATATTCCGGTGTACCATTCTCCTTAAATGTCTAAGAAATATCTCATAATGTCAAATAACACTAATCAATTAATGACATAGTGATTTTATCATCTTACCCCTATTAATTATAAAATAGATGAAAAGTTCTGCAATTTTCAAAGTAATTAATCATTTAATTGAAGGTATAATATGTAAAAAAATGTTTTTTCTTCATTTGTCAAAATGGACAAGTAATTAGAGACAATTATAAAAGAAAAAGTGAACAGGTAATTAGGGATAGAGGGAGTACTAAACAAATGCATCAGCAAATAAAATTTATATTAAAAATATATTGAATAATGACGTAATGATACCTTAATAGAATTTCCTATCCATTTAAAAAAATATATATTCACCCTTTCAATTTTGTTATATCTTCTTATTTAGTAGAAGAATCATCATTTATTATATTCTACTTCACCTTAATTTGTACCATCAGAGTTTTAAGAATAAACATTAAATTTTAAATAGAAATAAAAATCATTGAAAAATGACAGAAAAAAATAATAATAGTATATCAAAATTAAAATAAGCTGCAAGAAATGCCTTTTCACGATAATTTTTTGAAATATATTGATAACAATTAAAATGAAGATGTTATTTTATCTTTAAAATTAAGTTTCATTGAATTGAATTAGTACAATGAGAAAAAAATATTAAACTAATAACTTTTTAATCTTATTAAATGCATTTTCTTTTTAATTGAGTAGTAGATTAAAAGTTCCAAATTAGGATATTAAAATAACATCTTACTCTCTCCTTAATTATTATGGTATTGCAAACATTTATTTTCCTTAAATAGTGATTCATTTTCCATTTTCGCTTATATCCAATTAATTTCTAATGTATTGAATGTGGTTATGAGATATTGAAATAATATCTTTATCTTTCCTTAATCATAATAAAATTATAATTTAACATTTATTTTTCTAAAATGATAATTTTGTTTTAATTCCTACAACATATTGCTTACTATATTCAATGTAATTATAATAAAACATATTGTATTTAGTATGACAAAAGAACTCAACAATTGGAAAAATTAGATAAATAGTAATCTTAGCTTCTAAGAAATGTCACATCATCATTTACATATCTAACTTTATATATATAAAAGAGTTAAAAAAGAAAAAAATCAGTGATTTAAGAAAATTATATAAATAACATTAATGATGACATGAAGATTAAGAAAAACGTCAAATAAATTAGTAGTATTGATGATGATAAAAGTTAAATAAATCATTTTTTCTAATATTCAAATTTTTAACATAAAATTTCCAATCTTTTAAAATTAAAAATAAATGTTAAAAATAAAATAAAATATCAAGGCAATATCTATTTTAAAGAAAAATATAACCAAAATTGTCAGAAAAAAATGATAAAAATAAATAAGTATCTATTACTAAGAATGGTCTTACTACATTTTTTATTTAACTTTATTGTTACATATCGATAGGAACTTTTAGAAGAAGAAATGATCCAAAAATTTAAAAATAATGATTCCTTAAATGGTGATTCTTTTTCCATTTACAACTTTTTCAATTAATTTTTAATGTATTATATATGGTTATGGATATTGGAATAATAATTTTATCTTTCCTTAATCATAATAAATTATATTTTAACCTTTGTTTTTGTGAAATGATAATTTTCTTTTCATTCGTACAACATATTAATTAATATATTAAATGTAATTATAATAAAGCATGTTCTATTTAGTATGACAAAAGAATCAAAATTTTTAAAAATTAAATAAATAGTAATCCTAACTTCTAAGAAAATGATATAAATTACATTAAAGATGAAATGAAGATTAAGAAAAGAAGTAAAACAAATTAATAATAATATTGATGATGATAGGAGTTAAATAAATCATTATTTATATTTTCTAAACTTTCAATATAAATTTTTCAGTCTTTTAAAATCAGGAAATGCTAAAAAAAAAAAAAACTAAAACTAAAAATCGAGGCAACAATTATTTTAAGGAAAAAATAACAAAAAATGTCAGAAACATTGATAAAAATAAATAAGTATCTATTGCTAACAAGGTGTCACCCCACATTTTCTATTTTAGCTTTATTATTACATATAGATAGAAACTTTAAGATGAAGAAAGATTCAAAAATAACAAATCAATTATGTAAAAATAAATGTGTAATTCTTATAAAGTTATAATAACTAATTTCTTCAAATAAATAATTAAATGAAAGAAAAAAAAGTAATTAAGAAAATAATATAAATAACACTAATTATGAGATTAATAGCATTGATGAGGAAAGGAGCTAAATATGATTATCTTTTTTAATTCTATTTTTAGAAAATATATATAAACTTTAATTAAAGATAAATAAGAAAAAAAAATTTAATTAAAGATACGAAAAATCAATACAAAATAAAAGAAGAAAGAAATTAGAAGAATAATGAGGTTGAAAGAAATAATATCTAATTTTCTCTCTTTTCAAATCACAAATTAAATTTTTGCTTGCTCTCCTCCTAATTTGATACGAATTTCATAAATAGAATGATTTTTTTTCCAAATAATTTTTCTTATTCTTTGAAACACTAATCAGCCTTCTTATAAATTTCTCAACCACAATGAATTTTCTCTCTTTGTAGGAGGACTAAACATTTTTTCAAAAACTCTTTTATTTTGAAAAAAACTTTTGTTAATTAATCTCTTTCTTTACATCAATGTCTTGACAAAAATCACAAGATATTATCTCTTTCTCTTTTGTTAAAAAGTCACATGACCTAGAAATTTGATGGACATCTTAACGACAGAAGCTGATACCATATATTGATCATCATCGTCAGAAGAAGAGCCAAAGTGAAGAAATTTATTCTTATTTGTTACAAGTGCTCAACTATTTTTTTTTATAGGCTAAATAATTATAAACAATTATGAAAAATGAATAATTTTTATCTTTTCATCTTCCATTTTCATTTACTTAAATCTATATTAGTATAATGGATGTTATAAAGGGCATAATTAATCGAGTATAACATAAATAAACAAAGATAAAATGTCAAAAAAAGGAGAAAAAAATTGAATAGAAATACTGGTCATAAAGAGATGTCACATCATATATGTAATTATATCAATGACATATAAATTGAAATTAAAAAATTACATATTTTATTTGAAAATCACGTAATAGTACTATAAGGTATAATAATTAACAACTTAACATATTTTAAAATTTTACTTGACTCTCCAAATTCCATATGTCTCATGTAATTGAGACAGAGAAAAACATATATTGGTTTAAAATTAATAAAAATATTATAAATTATAATAATTAACAACTTAATTTTTTTTTAAAAACCCTTTAAAAAAATTTAGTTGGCTCTCCAAATTCAATCGGTATTATAATAATTAAAACATAAAAATTAACATAAATTGGACTCCTGCTGACATTTATGTTTCCTCTTTTTAAAATTTTTCTTTTATACTTTATATAAATAATATTTTTATGTAAAAAGTATTATAAATCATACTAATTAATAGCTTAAAATATTTGAAAACATATAAAAAGTTTTTGTTAACTTTCAAAATTTCATCTATACCATATAAATTGGGAGAAATATAGATATATAGATATTTTAAGTTGCTAATTATCGTGAGTTATAATATGTTTTATGTAATTTTCATATATATTACTCGCTTTGTCCCCGTGCTAGCACGGGATCCCATATCTAGTATATATATATGCACATAAATAAGGATTATGTCTTTACTAATGATCTTTCAATGACTATTTAGTATTAATTATGTAGCGGAAAGAGGAGAGAGAATGAGAGTGCGAGAAGGAGAGAGAGAGAGAGAGAGAGAATTGAAAGAGCAAGTGACTATGTAATTATATATGATATGAATGATTGTACATTGAGCTTAGTAGATATGATATGAATATTTATCTAATTAAATAGTTTAAAAAAAATAAAATAGAACCGATTTAAAAGTCATTTTATAGTTTGGTGTGATCAAATAGTATTGACATATTTGTCTAATTAACTAATTTTACTTGGTAATTGGGTATAAGTAAGGGAGAATAATCTCACTCTTTAATCATCAAGAAAGATTAAAAATAGCTGGTAATTACACGTATTTTTATTTCTTTCCTTTTTGTTTTAATTCCTTGTTATTATCTTATCATTATTCCATAAAGATAAGAATTTTATGTTTTAATAATCATCGGGTTAAATAACACATATCAAAATAAATTTAAAAGGAGAAAACGGAGTAATAAATATATCGCAAATAACAGAAAAAACATTAAAAGTATACAAAGAAAATGAATAGTTATAACACAACAAAATAAAACGGTGGTTGAAGCATAGTAAATAACATGTTTTAGTAGAATTAAGGGATCAATAGTAGCAGAATTAAGGGATTATAAACTACAATAATGGTGTTACTACTACTAGTATACAAGAAGAAATATATCTCGCTGAATAACGAGACAACACTTAACTACCTACTAACTCACCACTTCAATTTGTGACCTTCATAAATTTATGTCTAAGTTTGTCTCAAATAAGCTGAAGATGTGTCATGTCCTAATTAACTAATCTTCTCTCCCCAACGCTAATTCAACCTATATATACCTCTCATGAAGCTTATCATAGTCATCCCTCACACCTCCTCATTAGGACATTAACATCTCTCGTCTTCACATGTCTGAATTAACTTATCCGTGCTTCCCTCATTTTGTCTATCACAAAAGTCACCCCACCTTGTCCAGAATATGTGTATTCCTAATATTATTTCTCCGTATATATAAATGAATTATAAATGTCTTTAGCTAAACATGAAATTACTTATTGTGACAAGGCCTAGTAAAATTTAATGTATGTACCAGTAGTGATTTATACAAACAAACCCATATCACCAAAAAGTGGCACGTCACAAATTGATTGGCATTGCCAATTTTCCATGTTCCATGGTTATGGTGCTAATTGGTAGCAAATGGTACCTATTATCGAGAATACTCCACTGCGATAAGTTTATTTTTTTTATCAAAAAAATGGTTAAAAATATTTCTAAATTATTTAAAATAGATTAATTTCACCCTTCGTTATGCTTTTTGTTCAAAAATGTTCTCACCGTTAGTCAGCTAGCTTAAAAATATCTTTCAACTAGTCAAATAACTCAAAAATATACTTCCAACTAACCGTTACTTCAAAACAAGATGAAAAAAATATAATTTTACGCTTGAACTATATTTCAGTTTTGCTCTGGATATATCTCTGATGGACCAAATTAGAATTTGTTGAATTATTGTTTATGTAGGATGAAGAAATGATTCTTTTCTTAGTTGTCATCGTGCTACATCATTTGCAGACAGTATAATATAAGTATTTTTTATTTGTTGAACTGCCAACCTGAAATGTTCTAGCTAATTCTATTGAGCATAAATTGACAGTTGATACCACCAATCTTATTTTCGTGAGTTATGAGAATCTGATGTAATTAGTAAAATTGTTACCATGTATTTAGGAGGTTATATATTTGAGATGTAAAAAAGTCTTTTACAGAACTTCAAGATAAAATTACGTACAATACATCTTTATGATCAAATTCTCCTCAAGTTTCTCATATAACTAAAACTTAATATACCAAACAGTCATTTTAATTATAACATGTTGATGAGGTCATTGACTTTTGTTTGAATATGCAATAGAAGAAAACAAAGCTAGCTAATTGGGGCACAATCTTTTTAAGCCATTTTCTTTCTTAGAAATATAGGCACATAGCAATATGTTATGTACCCAATATATATTAATATGGACATCGTCAAGACATATTTTTTCTATTCATTTTTATTTGTCATGTCTTATTTTTATAGCATTGAATTGTATGGACTTTAATTAATACTTTAATATATAGTATATATGTTGTTTTCATCACATTACATCATATATTTAATATTAAGAAGTATTGTTACTTATAATATTTTTCAAACATTTAAATTTTAAATTTTAAACTAACTCACGTAAAGTAAAATTTATCTACAAGGACTAGAAGACTCGTGATAATCACCATGTCCCTTTCTTGTGATTAATTACTCATTTATTAATTTTTGTCATGACCAGAGAGCAAACAAAATTGCAAGTTTGCAACAATCAATCTCAATCTATCTGTGTTCTATTTATTTGTTGCAATTGTTCTCATCAAAACAGCAATAATCAGCCGTATAAAACAGATAAAAGTTATCTCTCTCTGATCTATATAAAGGTAGGGATGAAGTTATACAGATAATTATAACTTATAAGTTTGACATAACTTAATAGTTAAATTTGGCTTAAATTTTACATTAAGGTTTAAACTTTCACATATAGCAAACATAAAAATCATATTTGAATGTAATCGCTATAGTTTGTATAATTGCGCTTCATAACAAACTTTCAGTTTGTATAACTCGCTGGCAAATGCTTCAGATTTGTATAATTTCGCTAGCCGGCCATTTGTATAAATTGTTGGCAGCCTCTCGTTTGTATAAATCGCTGGCAGCCTCTCAATTCAATTCAATTTTATTTGTTTGTATATCAAATATCTCTCTCTCACGCGTGCTTTATGCAACACAAATTATATATTGTAATTTGTTTAATCTGTGTTTGTATAAAGCGAGAAAGAGAGAAAGTCAAAAGAGAACTGGCAGGGGAAAATCTGTATTTGTATAATTATAAGTGTATATGACGAAAATATATGTATTCGTATTTGTATATACAGTTTTCTCTCGCTTTATACAAACACAAACGCATTTTATAAATTTGTGTTTGTATAAAAGCGAGAGAGGCGAGGGAAAGACTGGCAAGCGAGAAACCTAGAGAGAGAGGCGAATGGCAACAGTTTTGATCATTTAACTATACACTTGCCGGTTTTAGTCCCTTAACTATAAACTTACCGCTTTTAGTCCTTTAAGTATTCAAAAACTTATCAGGTTTGGTCTTTGTCAATTTTTTTAATACAAATAGCTTAGGTTTATAACTTTATATTGATGGAATTCATGCCTCGAGAAATTAAATCCTTTAGCAACTTTTTCTTCTGTTGTTTCTCTCTCTCCACTATTTCTTCTTCAAATTAACCTTATGCGAAGAACCTTAACCTCAACGATTCAAAATAAAATTCACGAGGAAAGAAAATATAAGTCATAATTTTATTCAACAGAGGAAAAAATGAAGCATATTATTGGTACTAATGACTTGAATATACTAAACTTTATTGTCACGACCCACACTATCGTGATTGGCACCCACACTAACCCTCCAGTGGGAGAAACATTACTACAATCCAAGCTAAACAACTTAACCAAAAACTACGGCATTTAAAGATACGAAAGCAGGTTTAAATGTCTAAAAAAAAGAAAGGGTAAATCACATAAATATGCAATAACAAGAAAATATTTACCATCTATGGCAATATAATATTTCTAACTTGATATAGCAATTATTTGGAATTAATAAATTGTACAGTGAAAGCCTCTCTATCTCGCTTCTTTCCCTCTTTCTCTCGCCATTTTTTCTTTTCCTTCTCTTCTTCTTTTTGTAATTTTCATTTAAAGAAATATCTTCAAATCAGTTTTTGCGCATATATCGCAATTTCACCCATATATCACAATTTCACCCAAAAATACGATAAGAATCATGTGCTCAAGCAGGAATTTCAAATCTCTAAAATCACAACATTAAGAGTTCACCATTGATGGTCATTATAAAACTTCAAATTTTGAATTCATTATTTAATTTTTATGAATTTGTGATTAGTTTAAATAGGTTGTTCCTACAAACAATTAAAAATAACATTCGGAGTTTATTTCTCAATTTTAACAGGGTTTGGTTAAGTTTAGAATTGATTTTAGGAGAAATATTAGATTGAAGCTCGAAAATATGAAGTTTACGGAACTGTATCTCAATTGTATTAAAGTTGTATTATATGTTTCATAACTATATTAAAATTGAATTAAATCATGAATAATACATTTATAATACATATTGCAAATTTCACTTCCTTTATAGTGATATCAACTAAAATAATTTAGGTAACACAATTGTAATACATTATAATATAGACACAATACATTTGTAATACATATTGCAAACTACGCTCTTTTTCTTAGTAAATCAAAATAATTTATAAGACACGTGTAATACATGTTTTATTCATGAATTATACATTTTTAATACATATTGCACACTTCACTCCTTTCTTAGTGATACCAAGAACAATAATTTAGGTAACACATTAATAATACATTTTTAAGACATGCACAATATATTTTTAATACATATTGCAACCATTACTCATTTTTTTAGTGACACAAATCAAAATAATTTACAAGACACAAATAATATAAGTTTTATCGTGAACAATACATTTATAATTTGCAAATTTCACTCTCTTCTTATTGATACCAACCAAATAATTTAGGTAACATACTTATAATACATTTATAATTCATATTACAAACATCATTCATGTTCTTAGTGATACAATCAAAATAATTTATAAGACACATATAATACATGTTTTATTCATGAATAATACAAGTTGAATTCAGTCTATAGATAATTCTCTCGTCTTTCGTTAGTAATGTTTTTCATTAATTCTTAATTCTCTCTTCTAATTCAACTTTAATATTGTGTAATACACTTTTAATACAAATTTAATTCATTTTGCAGTTTATTGATTGATTTGTTACTATTGAATTGCTTGTTTAATTCATTATTGATACAAGTTTAATTCACTCTATAGATCAATGTCTGGTCTTCATTAGTTACGTCTTTTATTCATGTTTAATTCTCTCTTCTAATTCAACCTTAATATTTGTGTAATACACTTTTAATACAAGTTTAATTCATTTTGCAGTTTATTGGTTGATTTGTTACGATTGGATTACTTGTTTAATTCATTATTGATACAAATTTTATTCAGTTTACTGATCATAGAATGTTCTTTCGTTTGCTACATTTTGTATTCATGTTTAATTCTCTTTTAATTCAACTTTAATATGTGTGTAATACATAGTTAATTCAAGTTTAATTCATTTTGCAGTTTATTATGTCTCTTTATTTGTTACAAAGATGACATCATATCTTCAAATCTAACTTTCTCATGTGAATTCACCTTTAGATATGAGGAAGTATGGGGCAAAATTATGACATCATTTTCATATCTTCAAACATTCATATCTTCATATATTCAAATATTCATATCTTCAAATCTTCATATATACAAATATTCAAATCTTCAAATTTTCATCAGGTATGAATACAATTATTTATATAACCTTCATTAGAATGAAAATCGTCGACAATGCCAAAGCAAGAAATAACTAATCGACTTCTTCTATAAACAAAGCAGCCCCAATTCTTCGATTTCTAAAATTTCTCTAACTTTTCTATAATTCTTTTGCCTTTGATAAAAGCCTAATTTTTTTTTTATAATATTGAAAAATCATAGATAGAGGAGGTACAGGGAGAAAAAGAAAGAAAAAAAAGCATAGAGAGAGAGGGTGCAGAGAGGCTGCAGGGCCAGGGAGGAAAAGAAAAAAATAGCGAGAGATAAAAAAAAAACGGAGAAAGAGCGCAACAGAAAATAATAGATCTAATAAAATAAGTATACATAATATTATTTTATATTGCTATAAATGGTAATAATTAAAAAGTATGTTTAAAAATAGTAATTATTAATTAAAAGGGACTTATTCAAGTAATTAATCCAAAAAGAAAATAGGGAGTTCCCATAAACTCTAAAGGTTTAAACAATAACTAACCAAACTAATGTGGGAAAAACAATCCCTAGAACCTGAAAGTCATTGTACCAAAACTCTACTAACGACAAGTCTTAGAACAAGGGGTACAACCCCAAAACTAAACAAACACCTCAAAAAAATAGTCTGAGTCCGAAAAGAGTGGACTTAATTAAGAGAGATCCACGACAGCCTAAAAGAATTGGCTCACCCTTGAATCTGGTCACGCCCAATAGTCACCTAACTTAGGTTTATCAATAGTCACCTGAAGATGTCATGTACTCAACAAAGAACAAGCAAGTGCAGTATCAGTACACAACTACAGTGTACTGGTAGGATCACACGGCTATCCCAATAAGCGAAACACATGCAAGTAACCACAATATTATAAAACACACATATACCGAACATATACAATATTAGTCAGTTTTTCATGATCAGTATAGCATTTCACGTTCTCAATAATACACATTGGTTATCATTTTAGAGCAACAAACAGTCTTTCAACCTCAATCACCATTAGATATGAACGTAATTATCACAAGTAGATACACAACACAATTCAATGGTCCTCTCACGGAACCCAATTCAATGGTCCTCTTATGGAATTCATACCCAAACGGTTAGTGTACCGGTACGTGGTACCCGATTCAAGTTAGTGAGTTGAATAGTGACACCCGTTTCAATGTTTATGCCGGTACGTGGCAACCGATCCCAGTTAGCATGTCGGATAGTGACACTCGTTCCATTCAACAAGCCACAATCACAATCACAAGTACATTCTCACAATCATACAATCAAGTCATGATTCATGACATTCAATTATTCAATAATCCTCATTCATGATTAGTGTGATTAATAATGTAACATTCGCATACATACATGCATTATAATGAACCAAGTACAAACATATATCACACAACATGAAATCACAACCATCACCTACCTCTAACAAAACTTGAATCCCCTAAGAAACTTGATTTTTTCCCTTTCGAATTCTTTTCGCTTGTTCTTGCTCTACAAGCAATCATAATAACGGTTAAGAACTTGCATGGGTCGTCTCCTAGCTCTCAAAGTCGAAACTTGCAGAATAAAATAATTTTGGGGTTTATTTCCGAGTTAAATCACGACTGTCCCACCACAGCGGACCTCATCCCACTACAACGTCCCCGCCCTGGCAGAAATAATCCCGCCACAACGGCTTGCACGGAAACAATGAGTCGAATTTAGAGTTCCAAACCTCCATTTCACAACACACATTTATCCCATGACACTCAGAACATACTCGTTCACGCTAAGATCAATTTCTGGAGTTCTACTCTCCCAAATTTAATTATGTAAAGTCGTACGGGTTCCTTAATGTCTTAGCTATCGATTCATGTGATCAAAATCATAATTAGATCACCTAATTGTTACCATATTTCTCAGACCTTACTGACTTCGATTTCGTCCAAATCTGGATTGGGTTGGGAAATTCCAAGTTATACCCAAAAGTTTTCTTGTCTAAAAATTTTCCCCGATGGCTTTTCTATAACGATGAGAATAGGTCATTACATTTATTATAAAAAGAAAAAAATTATTAGCCGTTAAATCCAAAGTTTGTACTCCAACGACTTCATTGAACGAAATTTGTTTAATTTTTCAGAAATTGAAATTTATAAAATGATAGATTTGTAATTTTTTAATTTTTTAAAATAGATAAATTTTATTATTCTATTCATTTTATTTTACGTAAAGAAATTTGAGTAAATAAAATAAAATCCTCACTGATTAGCATATTCAAGTCATTAACAACAACTATATGCTTAATTTTACTCTCCATTGAATAAAATCAGGACTTATATCTTCTTTCCTCGATAATTTTATTTTGAATCATTGATGTTATTGTTCTTTTCATAAAAGTAGTTTGAAGAAAAAAATGACGGACAAAGAAACAACTTAAAAAGTGGGTTAAATATTTAATTTCACGAAGAATTCGGTTAATATAAACCTAAATTATTTGCATTTAAAAAATGTACAAAGATCAAACCTAATAAATTTTTTAATACTTAAAGAACTAAAATCGGTAAGTTTATAGTTAATGGACTAAAATCGGTAAGTGCATAGTTAAGAGACTAAAACTGAAAAGTTTTTGAATAGTTAAAGGACTAAATCCGTTAAGTGTATAGTTAAGAAACCATTTTACACCTACTTTTATAATCAAGAAACTATTTATGTCATTTTCTCTATATTAAACATAACAAGTATGAGTGTACACTCTATATTTGACTCAACACATATATAAGAAACTATAATTTCTTTTAGATGAGTGCTAATTGACTTTCTTTAAACGATGATAGATATCTGTCTATCCGCTCAATTGATAATAGTGGGAGTGATGTCTTCTAGTACTTTATATTTTATCTTATATTATATGCTTTTCATGTCATTTTACATAGGCTTTTGGCCGGTGAAGTGATAGACCCTTTTGGTAGGGGACATTTTGTTGATTTTTCTTCGTAGTCAAGAACAAGAACAATTATTCTACTTACCAATATTTAACTTCCTCATCTTAATGGAACTTAATTAACAAAGATATATGTTTAATTTAATATTCTTATCCCAAGCATGACATTGCTAATTTCCTCAATTTAATACTTTAGTTTATATAGAGGGAGAGATTAATATAATTATAAAAAAAAAAAAAGGATTGATCGATTCAATTTTAATTTCATAAATGTTGATGAGATTTAAAGTGATTTGGATTATGTTTTTTTTGGACTATTTTGGATGTACAATGTAATTTCAGTAGCAATATTTCCTTTCAATTTGAAAATGCAATTAGATATAAAAAAATTCTCTCTGTAATTTTACGATATTATTCTAGCAAAATTTAGTAATTAGTTGGTAGAATTGTATTTCGGCTAAGGGTTGATGCTCCACTACTTAGGATCATTGAATGGACTTTCACAACAATATATATTTCTCGAAGGCGCCTAGCTTTTGGTTCATTCATAAGTATATTTTTTTTCAAAATATGGTTTTAATAGAAGTGGTTTTATGAAAGGAAATTAAAGTTTTTTTAAAAAAAAAACTTTTTGGAAAATAAGTTCTTCTATGCTTCAAAAGTATTTATTTTCTTTCAAAAATTTGATAAGTGTATTTTTTTTCAAAATATGTACCCTTTATGCTTTTCATTAGCTAAATTTAATTTTTAACTTGAATAGTTAATTGTTGAAAGGGTCTAATCTTACCGATCCTAATAAGGGAATAAATATTTATAATTACTAACAAACATGTAAAAATAAAAGCTAAAAAGAACGAAGTACTCTATGATTGTGTGAGATGCACACGCCTCACATGACAAATTATATGAGATGATCAACCATGTAAGATGAATGTATCTGCTTGTTTGACTTTATAATAGTTTAAGTATCTATTTATCGACATTCAAAATTAATGGATATCAACTTAGATCAAGTTGTGCTAAATGATACGTTTATGTATTATACTTATTAAATTTTATAATTAATTGCGCAAAAATCTAAATATATTTGTTTCCTTTCGATTATCAAATATAACTAAAATAATATTATTATAACTTTTTTTGGTGGGGGTGGGGTGGGGTGGTTTTCTTGCACATTTTAATGATTATTCATCTCATTGTCATCATTATCAATATATATATGTAATTTTTTTCTGTCAATTTATATAATGATATCTGGCTAGTTAGACGAGAGAAAGTTGATTGGATGGTAATATTTTTAATTTTCAATTCAAAAATTGTGTGTTAAAGTCTACTGTATTACATTATTTGATAGTCTTCCGTATTACTTTTTGAACAAAAGTAAGTGTTAAATATGATTTGATTTGTTTGTTGAGTTCATCAAAATTATGTTAGTGTCAAATATGATTTGATTTGTTTGTTGACTTCGCCAAATTATGTTAGTGTCAAATATGATTTGGTTCGTTTGTTGAGTTCGCCAAAATTCTGCCGTTCTATTCAATGAAAAATTAATCCGAAATTTTGAACAATAATGAGAAGATTAAATTTCTTAATGAAACACAATTAAATTTTGTGGGATCTAAAACTATAATTCTTTTTTATGTTAATAATTCTTGCATTCATCTTAATTTCTTATTTTCTATTTCAGAATTGGAGACTAGAATCCTTATTATTTTCTATTTTAACTTGTTACTCGATCTGAAAATATAAAAATATTCGTTGCTTTACTAAATCAATTTAAGAAAACGTAAAGATAACTAAGTATATGACTGTAAATTCAACTATTATTATATATAATAATTATATATATTAACTTGAAATCTTGGTAGATCATAAATTTTAAATTTTCAAAGATAGATGTCATTAAAAGGTAAAAGAAGAAGTTTTAACTTAAAAATTATTTCTAAGCAAAAAATTAAAATACCTTCTTTTTAGGAAAAATTGTGCATTATAGCAAACTATTAATTCAAAATAAATGATATAGCTACAGTTTCATTTAATTTCAATTCTTAGCAAACGCATTGCCATTCTCGCTTCTGTCTCCTGAATCTCGCTCACCACTCTCAATTCTCTTCTTCGCGTCTCTCACTTTTATACAAACACAAATGTATAAATTGTGTTTATGTTTGTATAAAGCGAGAGAGACTGTATATACAAATACAAATACATATATCTATGTCCTATACAATTATAATTATACTATTACAAATCTTCTCATGCCCAGTTTTCTTTTGCCTTTCTCCCTCACTTTATACAAACATAAATTATACAAATACAATGTACAATTTGTGTTTGTATAAATTGAGAGAGAGAGAGAGAGATTTGATATACAAATACAAATGTTTTAACTCGATTCAATTGTATACAAATTCAAATTTTATGCAGACATACTATTGGGTTTTAAAGGTGTGAATAGGAAATGAAGGGTTGTGACTTTGCCAAAGGATTGTGACCTTGATGAAAGGTTGTGTGTTTTCTAAAGGGTTGTGACAGTTTGGAAGGTTGTGCCTTTTCCAAAAGGTTGTGACATTTCTAAAAGGTTGTCTTTTTTCCAAAGAGTTGTGACATTTACCCTTTGTTGGCTATAAATAGAGAGACTTTCTCTCATTTTCTGCATTGCATTATTCCTTTCTTCTGCATACATTTCTTACAAAACAAAATCGATTGATCGTGTCTGTGTGTGTGATCTCATTGTTGTATTTTTGAGTTCATTGAAATTATCGAAGTTTTACCACTACTTCTTTAATGGTTAGTCTGTTTTATCTTGGGAGGAATTAATCTACAAACTCGGGTACTCGAAGAGATTAAATTTCTTAAGGACACACAATGGGTTTTGTGGATTCTGATAGTTCTTTTCTTTTTCTTTTCATCTTTTATTATTTCTGATTTGCTAATCTGAATATTGGAGATAACATAAACAAACACAATCATTGATACATATACATAATAGTTACATATATACAATTGTCCAACCGATATACATATGCAATTCATCTCTCTCCACTCTCTGCCCTCTCTCGCTCGCCTCTCTCCTCTCTCTCCTAATCTCGTTCGCCACTCTAGCCTAACACAAAGAACATATACATATACAAACACAATTTCCATAGGCACAAAGCCGCGATTTTATACAAATCAGATGCCTGCAATTTATACAAATCAAATGCTCCATGACAAACTATGTTTGGTATGGAGCGCAAATAGCAAAATTGTAGTTATAAAACACTAATATGATTTTTATGTTTGTTATTCCCAAAATTTACTCAATTTTTAAGACGGACTAAAATATTATACAGGGGGAGTTAATGATTAATTCGTTTTTAAAAAAAATCAAATTAAGATAATTATTGATTTATGAGTATTAATTTGCAAGTTGCACTCGAAGATCGCGGCAAATCTTATTTTCAGTCAGATGGTCGCTTTCATAAGGGCCTAATCATCCACCGCCCAACGCGTTTTAATTATAATTAATTTAATAATTAGTCTCTAATTAATTCTTATTATAAAATATTTGGTCTTTTTCAAAGTAATGTCAAATATATATTAACTCCAGTCGCTAAACTGATTAGAAGAAACGCGTGGCTGTTAAACATCATTGAGATGACTTAAAAGAATTTTTATCGTCCATTTTTATTTGTTTGTATTTTTGTCCAAGCAGAAGTAAGTCAGATGTTTGATGAACATATTCGTTTCATCATACAAAACTATAGTTCACACTTGGATTAGGAAATATCTTAAGTCGGCAGCTTTCTACGAAGATAAGATATTTACGTAAACTCTGAAAATCGTACCTAAGGAGTTTACATCAGGAAACTCTCAATCTTGTTGAAGAAGGAACAAAACAGAATAAGATATCATTCAATTACTCATTTTTTTATGTGTGTGTACCACTTTTATAAATAATGGAAAAATTTATGCTTACTTTCACGCTTTCTTTCGTGAGCTACTTAAGGTTTAAGGTAATAGGCATTTCTAGCATAAATAGTTTAATAAATTTTAAAATGTATGTGTTCAAATTCATAAGTAAAACTAAAAAGTATTTTAGTAATTAATTAGAATTATGCTTTTATTAGTAAATATATTAAATTGAAAAGACCTTACACGGATGGTTAATGAGATAAATAGTCTCTCGCCTCCTTTTATGAACTTGACAATCTTAATCTCGTAAGCTAGTTTTAAGGGTTTAATTAGACCCAAAATTAACATTACCTCCTACTTTTTATTTAAAAAAATAACTTTTTTTCTCGATGGATCAGAAAAAAATGCAACTTGAAGAAATTTTATAAACTATACTTTTCTATTACATAATTTTTGTTTTTTTGTATATCTATCTCTACATATGTGTACCCTATCATAAATAAGTAATAGATTTTCTTTGTTACAAAATCTAATAAATGTCCACTAATGGAACAAATACTATAGATCATGACTGATATAATATATTTTTTTCTGCGATTTAAGTCGGTTTGCCTCTTCCCTCTTGTGCAAGGTTTCCTCTCGATCGAGGCAAAGTGATAAATATTTTAATTTTAATTAGAGATATTAAATGTAAGTCTTCAAATATAAAATCGTCTTTGTTAGAAAATATCTTTTCATCATTAATATAAAAAAAATCAAATATAAATTATTTTTAATTAAATTTCAATACAAATGTCGAATAATATATATAGGTTTCCTCTTAAGATATTTTCTTTTCTTTTTGTTTCGTTTGAATTGTCAGTATTTTTGATGAGGCATTAATAAAGTACTACTCATTTTATTCCGTCTTAATTTATTTATTTGACGTAAAATTAACATGTAGTATAAGAAAGTAAGATTTTTTTTTTGAGTTTTATGACTTTAAAGTAAAAAGTATCTATAATATATTGAAATAGTCTTTAATTTTGTGATCTTAACAATATTATTATATGAAAAGTTAAAATTTAAGAATTACTCAAACAAAAAAAAGGCATTTTTTGGACGGACTTAAAAGGAAAATAAATTGAAACAAAGAATAGTATGTTCTTTCTTCTTAGAACATTATTTGAATTTATTTTGTATAGTTTTAAATTGAAAAGTAAGTTAAAATAAGTTAGTAATTTATTTGAAATATATTTCATGTTGAATTTGATATTTTTCATAATTAAATACTTTTTCAAATAAAATATGTAAAAATATTATTCGGAAAGAAAAACAAATTTGTGACATGTTCTCGATTTATAGTTGAACCTCAAGGTGCTTTAAAGAAATTGGTTGTTAGCTTCTTGCAGCTTTTGCAAATAAAATAAAATAAAACAAAACAAAAACAAACAAGAAAACAAAGAAAAAACTATCAACAAACGTGGTGCGGCGTATTGTGCTTTTTAAAAAAATTAAAAGTCTCATGTTCAAGTTTTGGTTATAATAAATCCTTCACAAAAAATGTTTTCTCACTAATGAGGCTCTACACGACACGAATCCGAAATAATTGAACTTTAATACAGGTATGAAACACCAAGAGAGAAACCAAAAAAATAAATTGAGTCAATAGAGATATGTAAAAAGGATTTTGAGGGATAATCGGGGCATTAACCATATGCTAACGCATGCATTAAAATCTCCTTACATTACTAATAAGTAATAACCATAGATTTTCATTTATTTGTAATATGCTCCTCAATACACAATAAAATGTGTAACTTATGTAAGCATTAATTATATGTAGATTAAAAAAGTATATCAACAAAATATTACTGATACACAAAGCTAATTCATATATATTATTTCTTCAAATACATTCCATTAAATGAAACATAATTAAGTTCAACCCGCGATCCACCAGAACAAAATTATGAAAATATGAAGGGAAAAACATGTGGGCATAAGAAAGCATAGAAAGCAAAAGTGAAAAACAAAGACAAGGTTAGAATAAGTTTGAGAGAACTTGTGGCATAACATTCATTGTTGTAGCTTTGAATGAAGAAGGGTAAAGTAGTCAAGTTGTAAAAGTATTTAATTGTAATCTACACTAAGATTGTACTTTTTTAATTAATGAAAATGTTTGATGGTGTGTGCATTGACAAACGTGTCCTTGATCCACCTACCTCTTCACTTTTTCTATATAATGATGATAATGAAATAAATAATTAAATAAAATATTCATGATAAGTAGTGGACCTAATGTAAGCTTAACAATATCAACTTCAATTCTAAGCCACCAATTCTTCTTCAATTTAGCTAAGTTTTACATTTGAAATATGCATGGTGAGGGATTTTTGAGATTAAATCTCTCTATTTGATGTTAAGTATATATAATTATAGGCTAAATTGCACTACTTTTAAAGATTGAATATATTTTAAAGCAACTTCCCTACATCACACTTTTTTCATTTACCTCATTCCTTTTATCAACATTTTTTTTAATTCGATATTTAGGCTTTTGTAAATAACTTCTTTATCTTTACGAAATAATAATAGTCAAGTCGGCATACATTCTTCCTTCCCCAAACTCCACTGAGTGGGATTTCACTCGTATATTGTTGTTGTTGATGATGATTTTTATTTGATTTATATTGCCATCTAAATTCATGCTTGAAAATTCCAACTTAAAGTACATAACGTTTTCTAACAAAAATAACTTCATTTCAAATTTATTAACTAAGAACGAATAAGTATTTATTGCTCTAATCCGACTCTAACGGTGTTAAAAAGGGAATAAAAGAAAAAAAATGTTCAAAATTATAAAGTGGACAAAGTTATAAGCTCATGTTTATCCCCCCAAAATGCGACCCACCCACCACATGTCACTTTGATTATACTAGTGAAATTCTCCAACTATTTTGGCCACCCCCTTTCTTTCTTCATAAAAATACTACTACTATTCCTCAAACCAACCCACTTGTGCTTGCTCCCCCCCTCCCCCACCCCCCATGCGCTACGCTCCCACAAGCTATGTTTTTTTTTTTTCCTTTCCGTCTGATAGAGAGACTTTACTAATCTAGATTCATATCTCGTAAGATATTATTTTTAAAAATATTTTTATCAAGATTTTTTTATGTACAAGACTAGAATTCAAGACTTTCGATTAACGTAGAAGCAACTTCATAAACTGCACCACAATCTTTTGTTAATTTTATCCTAGCTAGCTATTGCTTCCTTCTGGTGCAAGACTAAATATACCTTTGGATTTTTTACTCAATATATATCATGCTATTAAAGTTTAGAAAATGTATTTCGAAAGCAAAAAAAACATAATATTATTATTATTTACCCTTAAATTATATAGTTAGATTTATAAATTTGACTCAAAAATTTGTGGATTGAAATAATCAAAACACTTGATTTTGTTAGTGTAACTTCATCTATTAATGTGACTTAAATATCCAGTATTAATAGTTGATAACGTCATTTGATCTTTCTTGAATGTTTGTTCAAAATAGTGAATCACATATCTTAAGAGCTTGATAACACAAAGTAATTGACTATTGTTGGTAAATGAATAGAAATTCGATGCCTTACGATGAATGAATAAGACACTATTTATAGCTAAACTTTAGTAAATATTATTCGCAAAATCTATTCCATGAAGATTCTCATTTATTTATATTTGCGTCTATTACATAAAACAACTGGAAAAAAAAATTTGTGAATTTTTCAATAACAATTATCTTACCCTTATTCTATATGATTGTATCTTGATATTTGATCAATTGGTTTCCGAACATCCATCCATTTAGTTACAAATTACCATCCTAAGATACTTATATCTCTTAATATAATTTTCAATATAATTCCATGAATAGGTTCTCCAAAACCCTATTCCTCTAGATTCATCCCTGATATTTTTAAACTTAATTTATATATATAAGTTTTTTAACTAAAAAAACATAAAAAGTATTCAAGTGATGTAAAGTTGATTTTTTTTTAGTTTTTCACTCGATGTTTGGAGTTCGAAATTCATATTGAAGTTTCAATTAAATTCACATCGTGCACTGCAAGACTCATTCGAGGGTGACGCTCCTAACATAATTTTCTCCATGCCCAAAGCTCAAATCTGAAACCGCTGGTTAAGGATAGTGGCGGTGAGGTAAATTTGAAAATTGCAAAAATACGCGATGATGACACTGAAAACTAATTGTGTGTCTATCTCTTTTCCTTCCCACGTATTCCCCACTCCCACCCCCTATATATAGACACTCTTTCTTCTTTCAAGCATCAAAAACCCATTAAACATAAAAATCATTGGAAGAAATGGGATTACAAAATCAATTAACTGATATCTCTACTGAATCCATTCCTATTTTGCTCGTAACTCTTCTCGCTAATTGCATCGCTAATCTCCGTTCAATCATCTTCGCTTTTCTCCAGTTCGTCGGTGTTCCAATGAATCCGATTCAAATCGAAGAAAATACGCTTTACGATGCCGTTGGTTCAGGTTTAGCCGGAGTTGTTATGCTCGCTGAACAGCTCAATTTGAATCGGATGTTCTCTTATACATTTGATGATCAAGGAGACGAAGCTTCTGGTTTGAGCTGCGTTGTTTGCTTGAACCTGTTGGGTGATGGTGAAAATGTGAGGAAATTGGATTGTAAGCATGTTTTTCATAAGGTGTGTTTTGATGGATGGTTAGATACGTTTAATTTTAATTGTCCGATTTGCCGGTCGTCGTTGTTGGTTGTTTCCGACGAGCGCGTGGAGATCACGCGCCGGCGCGTTTTATCGGATGTGATTGATTGGTTCTCGTTAAGGTGAAATTTACATGGCTGACCATGATGATGCAGTCAGAACTTCGATAAACGAGAGGTGTAAGTATCGCGAGGTGTGAAGAGATATCGTACTAAACGGAACGACTTATACCATCGGTGTTTTGGTGATGATGAGTGATGAATTTCACGAGTTTTTTTTTTTTTTAAAAAAGAAAAAGTTTTGGAGGAACTATTTCCGGTTTTTGAAGAGCTTGATGTGAAGTTCTTTTTACTCATGTAAAAAAAATAGTTTTTGGCGGAATTAATATTTGTTTTGCAATAAGTTCAATTTTTTACGAATTCGAGATGTGGAAATAAATTTCTGATTAATGTATTTTATGTCTGCGTACACTAGACCTAAGTAAAATCCTTAGGGGTCGTTTGGTTTGAAAATGAGTTATGATGGGATAAGTTATGTTGTGATTAGTTATGATGGGATAAGTTGTGTTGGGATTATTTTTTATTGAGTGTTTGGTTTGTTGTATTCAAAATAATAAATTTTAAGAACAATTTATTTGTTTACAAAAATATCCTTCATTAATGTAAAAAGTGATATAACAAAAGGGTTGAAAGAGACATTTTTGTCATTTACCTATTTTATTTCAGGATAAGTTATTTCGAGATTACTATACCACCCAAGGAGAGGGATAACTTATCCCGGTACTAATTATTAATCCCGGGATAAGTTATCCCAAACTTGCCAACCAAACAACAAAATAAGCGATACTATAATTTAATCCCGGGACTATTTGGTATTATCCCTCACACCAAACGACCCCTTATGGTTTGATGATTTATGAGATTTTAGTGTATTGAGGTATTCCTTTAACGTGGCATTTTTGTAATTGAAGTTTTTAAAATTACGAATTCGTAATTATAAGGTTCTTTTAATTATTATTATTAAAAAATATATCTTAAAAACTAAGATGAGGGGTCATCTTCAACAATCAATTGGTTCATGTGGATCCGGCCTCCCTGTTATGGCCCTGCCCCGCTTCTATTGGGATTGGACCCTCCATAATGGAAGTATATAGAAACTTTGAAGAAAAAAAACGTATTATGACATGGCCTTGCCGCACCCTCCATAACGAAAGTATATAGAAACTTTGAAGAAGAAAAAGTATTATGACATGGCTTTGCCTCGCTCCTATTGGGATAGGACCCTCCATAACGGAAGTACATAGAAACTTCGAAGAAGAAAAAGCATTATGTCATGGCCTTGCCCCCTTTCTATTGGGATCGGACCCTCCATAACGGAAGTACATAGAAATTTCGAAGAAAAAAAAGTATTATGCCATAGCCCTGCCCCGCTTTTATTGGGATCGGACCCTCCATAACGAAAGTACATGGAAACTTCTAAGAAAAAAAAGTATTTAAAATTTCCCGCAAACGTTGAATTGTTTCGAGCAAATTTTATATGAAAAGATATAAAATATCGGACGAACTTCATATCTAAAATTTTGGAGTGTTTAAAGGAGATTTTCAGTTGGCTGGAATTGAATAGTCAACGTATACTTACTTTATGTATAGTCAACCTATATAGCTTTATGTATAGGTAAACTATGTTCATTTTTTTAACTGTGTCATAATGTATAGTATATATGTATAGATAAGTTATATTCAATTTTTTGAGTGTATCATTTTGTATAATTACTATATAATGAACATATATTTTCTATGACTTTTGATTATCTGTTATATAAATAAAAACGTGATTGTATTTACTATAAACTAAGTACTTTATCGTATATATTTGAAACTATCCCTGTAATTATTATGTTGTGAGCTCTATTGTGTTGTGGTGTCATCTAAAATATCTCTTTAAATATGATGTGAATAAATACACTAAAATTTTGGAGTATAGTTTTTATGAATATGTTTTGTGTCCTCTTCTTTGTTTGTTTCAAATTTATCTTTTAGACTATAGAAATTGGACCATATTGGAAGCAAGTTGGAGATATACGTGGCTCCAAAAAATCAGAAAATATAAGCTGTGCTATAACAATATTGTCACATGGGCTGATTATGACTTTTTTTCCTTTCTTTTCACATGGGCCTTCTTCTTGGGGGCCCACAAAATGTTTGTTGCTTCAATTTTTTGGGTTATTCACACAGATGTTTTTATTTTGGATGGTCTTTAATTTTTTGTCCTTTTGATACTGTGACAAAAAAAGAGTTAACGAACATGCTTTTGACATCGAAAAAAACAAATTAAGAACTTGCAAGGCAAACATTTACATTTTTCGTAACATACAAGGCAAAACAAGTTATGCTTTATTAGATATGACTTAGTTCATACATAACTTTATGTCGATATATACATAATCTTAGTTCAAAACCCACAAAGTTGTGTTTTAAGTTCTATGTGAGTGAAGTTGAAATTCGAATTTAAAGTGCATATGAAAATTACCTTAAATTGCAGTCATGTGTGTTTGAACTTGTTTTGTCAAAAAAGTGTTTTTTGTTATTTGAATTTCAACAATTCAACACCCAAATCTACTCTAAATAAGCCAAAATTTAAAACAAAAATTCAAGGCATAATGGACAAGCAAATTTATGTCATTTCAACTTGATCTCATTTCAAATTTATGTCCTCAAACTTTGATTGTGCACAAGCAAACACGTAAACTTGTACAAAGTTGAATAAGTAGATACATGAGTCCTATGTGACATAATACATGTAGGACACTACGTAGACATAAATTGTCATGTAGGATGACACGTAAACTTTTACAAAGTTGAATAAGTAGATACATGAGTCCTATGTGACATAATACAATATAGGACACTACATAGACATAAATTGTCATGTAGGATGACACATAGAATACGTGTATCTACATGTTCAACTTTATACAAATTTAAGTGTCTACTTATGCACACACAAAGTTGGAGGGCATAAATATGAAATGAGGCCCAATACATATTTTATAAATTATGCCTAAATTCAATATATCATAAAGAACACACTCCAAACATTAATTGTCAAAATAATAATAAATCTAACAAATCCATTTAACATCTTTTTACTTTTTTCGGTTAGGTTAAACACATGTTAAAATTGGCTAAATGTTTAATCTTCTGCATTAGAAATATTTTCATATATGCTTACGCTTAGTCATGTATAACAAGAACACATATTAAATTTGACTAAAATTTCAATCGTATGCATTTATTTTATTTTATATACACTATATAGTCTAAAGAGAATTCAATTTCAAAGAATTGTTATGACTATTAAACTCACTGAATTCGATTTCAAAGAATTGTTTTTATTAACAATAATAATACAGCTGGTTGTTAGCTTATTGAAAAAAAAATTAATTTTTTTTTAAATCTCTATTTTAATTTATTTGACTTATTTTATTATTATTATTTTTTAAATATTTCCCCCCCTAACTTAAATAGACTTAATTTTGACATTCTATAATACGTATCTAAGATCACAGGATATATTTTACATATTTTTAATTTAAAATTACTTTCTTAAATTAAGTGCCATAAATTTTATTTGAAAGTCGTTGGATCTAGCTGCTTATATACTCCTAATTAAATAAAAAAGGACTTGTGACTATATATAATTAAAAAAATACGACTCAGAAATGAATTAAAGAAGGACACTGTGATGAATGATTTTTAAAATTATTTTTATCTAAAAATAATGAATGATTGCCATAAATTAATGTGCCTAGATCTGTGATAAATACTTTCTTCAATCTTTCAATATTTTCATTTCACCAAATAAACGTTGAAGCAAGCTAGTTTAAATAATGGCAATGGTCATATCCAGGTGAGAATTATTTTAGGAATGATTTTTTTTTCATTATCATGTCAATTTCATTGTTTTTCTTACTCGTTATATATTAAGTTTAATTTCCAAATGATATATTTGTTTTATCCTAATGTGAGAACAATTCTGTTATTCTTTACGATTTGATGAACATTTTTTTTTTTTTTTTTGTTTGTGTTTATAGACATCTACTTAAGAGCATATCATTGACTTTGTTTCTCCGTGTTTAAATATCTAAGAGCATCTTCAAAGTTCAAATGTTAATATTTGAAAAGTCAACTAACGAGCTTTGAACAATTGTGTGATAAAAATGTGTTAAGATCCAAGGATAAATTTTATAAAATAGTGATTAGATTGATATTATTGTATGAGATAGAATGTTGGTCAATTAAAATTATTTGTGTCTAGAAGAAGAGTGAGATAAGGATATGATGCTAAGATAAATGTGTAGACATATTAAGAGAAATACAATTAGAAACAAAGTTATAAGGGATAAGATGGGAGTGATCCCCGTAGTAGACAAGATGAGGAAGGTTGGATTAAAATGGTTTGGAATTTATGAACAAGAGGTGCACGGATGCACTAGTAAGAAGGTATGGATGGTTGACTATAACAAGAGTTAGGAGAGGAGATAGATCGAAGAAGAATGGGAGAAAGGTGATTGGATATGACATATTTGACTCTAGCTTGCTGGACATGATCTTGGATATGAAAGAATGGAGTGATTTTTTTTTTTGAGTAAATAGTAAGTAGTGAAGTGATGTCGCAGTACTGTACGTGGGAGAGGCAAACCCCTCCCATCCCATTAGCAGTAGGTAGTAGTTTGTATTATCTATTGTTTCATTTGTTTTATATCTTGTTGTTTTGCTGTGGGATTTTTTTTTTTCAAAAAATTTTATTTTGGGCCAAGAATCGATCAAATACAATTTTTCGATGTCACATTGACTTTTCATTTTTATTAAGAAGTCTTCATGATTCTTCTATTTTATCTCTTCATACTTTTTGGTGATTTCTTCTATAAATAATTTTGTCTCATCCAAATTGTGAACAAGAAGATGCATTGATTATTGTTGTTCTAGATTACAATTAAAGAATCTTCAAAATCAGGTCCCAATTCTATACATCAAGTTTAAATATATACATTCATGAAAGGAGGAAGTTGATCAATCATAAAGTTCATGAGATATATGATTTCTTCTCATTCTAATCATGGATTAGCATATGTTTAAAGCTACCTAGGGGTTTTATGATAATTAGTCAATGTTTATTACTAATAATTAGTACTAAAAGCAAAATTAAAATAATATACTTAATTATATTGGATTATCTGTATTCTAATTGAATATTAGACCACTAGGAGCGCGTTTACGTAGAAATTCTTTTTAATTTGGATGGCAGTGAGATTTGATTACTCTAAGTTATTGGGAGCGCATCCACTAAAAACTTAAACTATCGGAGAGCACACTTTTATTAACTAATGATATTCATGATCGGAATTTAGTTCCTTGCAAGAAGTATAACTATAGCTAATTTTTAGCGGGAACACAAATTTAGCACTAAAAATTTGCGAAATTTCAAATCCCTTCTTCTTCTTTAACACGATTTCTTAGCTCAAATTTCCCCTTTATCTTCTCTCTGATCCTCCACCGCAAACCACCGTCCCACCGCCCATCTCTGCCACCACCTTCATCAGACTGTCAATTCTCCAGAGAAATGGATGCATCCAAATCGATCTTCGTCTTGCAACCTTTGTGGTTACGATTCACCGATAAACTTCCTCAACATCTCTTCCGTCATTCAAACTCGTCTCAAGCAGGTTTTGTTTACTCCTTTTAGAAAAGAAATTCGTAATTTTCAATAGTATGTTACATGTAGGGTAAATTTGGCCGGATAGTATACCGGTAGGAGTAAGTTTGGCCATATAGTGTAATGGAGGGTAAATGTAGACAATATTCGAAAGTAGCCCTATTTTTATTTGCTATATGGATCATTGTAAACTACTAATTGATCTATTGTTGTCTGCATGATCAATGTAATCAGTTTAGTCTGGTATAACATTTTTGTTAGTACTTGATTGGCATTTGATGAAGTTATTGTTGGCATTCATATATGCTGTGTGATTTGCGCTTGCTTGAAGTTGGTTTCAGAAAATTAGTAGTTATAATATGTTTGAGCGTTGCTTTGAGGGCTGATACTTGCTTGATTAAGATGGAAGTCTGTTGTTTATTGACTATTTGATAACTTTTCAAATATGATAATTCGAAATTGTTTCTGTGAGATATGAACATGTTTAAATTTTTAAAAGAATCGTTCATTTTGGAAGATAAGTTCAATACACTAATCTCTTCAATTATTTGCAAATTCAGAAGTATGTCAGATGAAGAGGATCCTTATCCTGATCCTGATCCGGTAAGCATTCTGCAAACGATAGAAAATGAGCATGAGGACTTGACGGATGACAAAAAGAAGGAAATCAAGTTGATTAAGACAGAGCTATGGTTTCTGAGTAGATTTCTCCTCTTGAGGCATTGTGCGTGGAGTGGATCCCTTCAAATGCGGATTAGAAGTCTCCTGGTATTTGCAGAAGATCTGTATCGCTCTAACTTTGATGCTGATCCCTCTTACGTGCAAAGATCGATAGAGCATTTCAAATACTTTATCCCAATAGATTATTTGGATTCAGAAGAAAGTCTACTTCCTGTTACTACGCCTCTGACCCACGAACATATGCTGGAATACATAGACAATGTTGTACAGTATTTCAAGGACCTGCTGATTGTTCGCCTTGTCAGGCTGCCTGATGTACAGTCTCAAGTGGAATCGTTCGTAAAGGAGTTGAGAGCACTGAAGAAGTTTATCTTCTTTCTGGGAAAAATATGCATTTCAACAGAACAAATTAACTGCTGCCAAACTTTCTGGCTTCATGTTAGATCTGTGACTACCCGTGCAGCAATTTTCTTATACTTGCGTTGTTACGACAGATTTTCTCATATGATGGAGAATAACTTGATGTGTAGCCAGATAGTCCGCGATGACAAGCTCCTGAAATATATTTTAAAGTTATCATCATTCAACAGCACTCATGTCTACGGGTACCTCGATGAAGCCGCGGATGAATTCATGGATTTCCTTCTGCACGTACACATGCAGTTAGGAGCGGATTCATGGACTAATGATCAAAAGTATACTTTTCCTGAACAGATCAACCGTTTGAGAGTTTTGTTCAAAGAGTTACCATTGATTAACGACATTCAGGATGAGATGAGGATCGATTTCTTCAAGCGACTAGTGACGCTGGTCATTCATGCTGGACTTACTGTCTACTCGCGGGGTAATTGGGACGAAAAATTGCTTCTTCTCGATGGCATGATTCAGTCAGTCAAAACAGAGATTTGCCACAAGATCCGAGAGTGGGTAACATCTCATTTGCCTAAGAATGATAAATTGGGCTTCTCCAATTGCCTTCTTGTTAGCTTGAAAGAGTTCCTGTCTGGTCATTCTGCTTCACTTGCTTCTGTTAAGGATCAAATCGAAGTAGTCCATGAGGAGCTTAACTTTTTCGAGCCTTTCATCATGCGTGCAGCAGAACAAGGCAATAACAAGCATCACGAACTCCAAAATCTTGTTGGAAGAGTCATTGATAAGGCTTATGAGGTCGAGTACATACTTGATTCTTTTGCAATTAGTGATGTACCTCTTACTTTTCTTAGGATGTGGCTCGTGGAAATCATAAGGGAGATTGAGCTCATTAAGACTGAGTTGACCAAACCCAAGGAAAAAAATATGACAAGTGCCTCCCAAGCTACCGGCGGAGAACTGGTTGGTTTTACAGATGTCTGTAAAACTATAAGAGATCAACTAGTTGGAGGATCACGAGAACTGGATGTTGTTTCCATTGTGGGTATGGCTGGATCAGGCAAAACAACCCTTGCTCGAAGTTTCATCAATGATGACAGCATTGTTTCTCATTTTGATTTCTGTGCAGAGTGTCGTGTTTCACAAGAATACACACGTGAAGACTTGCTGTTTTCCATTTTGAGTTCTGCTAATTCTGGTCTCACTGATATTAGTAAAAGAGGTGCTGATATATTAGCTGATAGACTAAGAAAAACTCTATTGCCAAAGAGGTACCTCTTAATCATTGACGATGTGTGGGCAGTACAAGCATGGGACGATTTGAGATTATGCTTTCCTGAGGCCAAGAAAGGTAGCAGAATAATTCTGACGACCAGACTTAAAGAAGTTGCTACGTATGCTAAATGTGTCACTGAACCCATACACCTGCGTAGTATGAAAGATTCAGAAAGTTGGTTGTTATTACAAAAAAAGGTATTTGGGGAAGAAATGTGCCCCGAAGAGCTAAAAGAAGTTGGGTAAAACATTGCATTCAAGTGTAATGGGCTGCCACTTTCCATTGTTTTAGTGGCTGGTCTTCTCGCAAAGATTGACAAGACAGAAAGATGCTGGACGCGGATGGAATTAAGTTTTGGGGAAAGAGTGCAGGATGGCGCAAAGGATTTAGTAAAATTAAGTTATGAAGATTTACCTAACAAACTGAAATCATGCTTTTTATATTTCGGTGCATTTCTAGAGGACAGGGAAATTTTAGTGTCAAAATTAACAAGCTTATGGATTGCTGAGGCATTCATAAAAAACAATGAGGACAAGTGTTTGGAGGATACGGCAGAAGATTACTTGAATGATCTTATTGGAAGAAACCTCATTATGGTAACTAAGAGGAGATCAACTGGGAAGATCAAAGCATGTCGTGTGCATGATCTAATGCTCGATTTCTGCAAGGAGAAAGCTAAGGAAGATAATTTCCTTTTGTGGCTGAAAAGGTATTACCTCTTTATATGTTTCTCTAATTAGGATTTTTTCTCTTATTCCTTATCCTACTTATATTCTTGATTCCAGGGATCGTGATTCCAATCCTCCGCGTTTTTATTCTGAAAGGCCTATGCACCGCCGTTTATCCTTTTGTTCTAATCGGGATGATCTTTCTGAGTGGAGGCCATCATGCTCACGTGCTCGTTCTATCTTATTCAGGGAGCTTAGTGATAATACATGTTCATCAATGAGACATGCTTCTTTCATCTTTGGCAACTTCAAATTTCTCAGGGTGTTAGACTTAGAGGTGGTTGTTGTAGATTCTTTTCCCACTGAACTTAATCAGCTAAGGTACCTTGCAGTTCAAACTACTAAGAGTTCTATTCCATCATCGATAGAAAATCTTTGGAATCTTCAAACGTTCATAGTCAAAAGAAATGGAGGACAAGTATGGTTGCCAGATACTTTTTGGAAGCTGAGTAAGTTGAGATATGTTAGCATTAGTGATGGCGCTCTGTTTGCTTCGCGTGGTGCACAGGAATCCTGTGACGGAAATTCCTTAAAGCTGGACAATTTGAAAACGTTTTCCTCAATATATGTCTCCAGGGTGAACAATATGGAAAAGATGTTAAGAAGAACACCCAATCTTCGGAAATTAAGATGTGTATTTGCTGATTTAGGGCGTTGGGGAAAGAATGAAAATCGGTTTCCTGTATTAGACTCATTATCTCAACTTGAAACGCTAAAAGTGGTCTTCGTTGGTATCTTGGAGGTAGGTCCTTCAAGATTAAACTTTCCAGAGAATCTCAAGAAACTGACATTATGCAAATTTCCTTTGCCACCTGAGGAAATTTCAACCATTGCCAAACTTGTCAACCTTGAGGTACTTAAACTGCGACAAGTTGCCTTTGAAATGGGTGAATGGGAAGTGAGAGATCAGGAGTTTTCTCAGCTCAAACTCTTGGAACTAGAAAATCTCAAACTCTCAAAATGGGAAGTGTCTGAGAATGCCTTCCATCGCCTTGAGAAATTGGTTTTGCTTGGATGTTTACATCTCGAAGCTATCCCTGATAGTTTTCAGGACCTAAATTGTTTGCGATACATTGAGGTAAAATCATGCAGTGAAGATGTTGCCGACTCAGCTAAGATTATCAAAGAAACAAGAGAGGATAACGGCCAAAAATGTGACGTTAAAATCTTTTCTTAGCATTGAAAGATTAAGGCTGCAACCTTTAGTTCATTTCCAATCTGATTGCAGGTACAATCTTAAGCAAATACTGATGTTATTTTATCACTCATTTATGCTCCCTTGAATATATTTTCTTGTTGACATGCTCATACATATTCTGTTTAAAACTGTGTTGTATTTTTTTTTTGTAATTGCAGCTATTGCTTGTTGTTGCTGGTTAATGGTACCCTCTCCAAACCTCACTTGTGGGATTATATCGGGTTTGTTGTTTGTTTGTTGCTGGTTGTAGCAGAGAGCTGTTCCATGTTATTTGGTTACTTGTTGCACCTTGTAGTCTTATGAACTTTCCTGAATAAGTTCTTTTGACTATTTCCTTTTTATGTCTATGGATTGGTATATGGATTTTGTTAGTTGTGTTTTTATCAATGATATAATATGTAAATGTGCCTTTTAACTTGGTTTCACCTAACATCTACGTTTTTCAATTTTGAGTGTGTATAAATAAACAGTACTCAAACTTGTACAAAGTTGAACAAGAAGACACACAAGTCCAACATGTCATGATACACGCATGATGTAAGACGCGTGTGTCTACTTGTATATAAGGTTAAGTGTCTACTTCTGCATATCCTGCTTTGCCCCGCGCCATTTTACACCTGTTTAATGAAGTTGGTTTGCATCATCCAACTATTCTAGCACTAAAATCTTGGTCCTTTATCGTACATGCTATCATACATAGTTGCAGCTAGGTACTATAAGATATTATATCAAGAAATTATGGGATTATTAAGAAGCAATTAATATTTTTGAAACACAAAATCTAATCAAGTATAAATTCTTGAGAGAACAAGTCCAAGAGCTGCTTAATTATGTCTCAGATTTGGGGACACATTAACACCAATTTTGCCGACACATCACATACAATTACTGAAAAATAATAATTCACTTCTTTGATTTAACCAAGATTTGTTACTTGGAAATTTGTGATGTGACAAAAATTAGGTAAATATTTATCGATATTTATGTCAATTCAAAGAATATGACACAAGCGAGGGTAATATTTTTTACTTAATCATAATTAATTAGTGCTCTATTTGTTCATTTTTACTTATTTAGTATTGCTTTGACACGAAGAAATAAATAAAATAAATATGCTACTATATTATTCTTTAATATAATATATTTAATGTTTTTGAAAATATATTGAAAAATAACTACAGCTAATAGTAATAGAGGCAAAGTTTAAATTAAGTAGTAAATTATCTCTTAATTTTATAAATTATCATCAATCAACTATTAATACCTTGGTCAAGATCCAAGTTTCTATACGCACTTGAGTAATGATTCTCGAAATGATCAAACAAGTCTTTAATTTTACTAGCATTGATCAGTTCAATAAATGATTGTGATCTTTCTCTATATTTATTACATGTTCGATCAAATAATTTTCACTTTTAACATATTTTTATCAATACAATTTTTTTTTATCTCTTTTTACGTGACACATTTTTCTTTCCAATTTCATTAAGTTAAAACATAAGTACTCTAACAAAACTATAGTGTAGTACTTAACCAGCTGTAAATAAACATAATTGTCTGTATTTGTAGGAAAAAGGCTATATATACTCAGCCCCATGATGGTGCAAGTTGCCTTATTGGCTGCTCCATCAGAACTTATTGTCCACCGTATTAATGAATGTAGTGCGGTGGATAAGTTGGCCTCTTTTAATTATATATTTTGAGTCTAAATTTTAAGTATGAAAAAATACTTGATAAATAATATTAATGAATGTAGTGCGGTGGATAAGTTGGTCCTCTTTTAATTATATATTTTGAGTCTAAATTTTAAGTATGAAAAAATACTTGATAAATAATATTTTTCTCTAAATAGAGTCTTATACGACGTAAATCCCAATTAATCGAGCTTTAATGCAATTGTCGAAATCCCAATTAATAATATTTTTCTCTAAATAGAAATTTGAGGAACATGATAATGGTGTGTGAGGTTGTGTTTCTATATCAAATTAAAATTAAAACGATTGTGTGCTCCATGGGATTCGAACTTGCGCACAAAGGGTGGAAATGAACAAGCTTTACCACTATGTCACGGAAGAGTTTATGTTATGGTTGTTCAACATTAATTATTTATCCCTTAAATACAGAATTTGACCTCTCTATATCGTTTAATTTTTCGGCGAAGGGTGGTCAGCTGACCACCCTTCGATGGCTGTAGCTCCGCCCCTGAGTGTTTTAGTGATGATGAGTGATCGAATTTCACGAGTTTTTTTTTTTTTAAAAAAAAAAAAAGTTTTGGAGGAACTATTTCCGTTTTTTGAAGAGCTTGATGTGAAGTTCTTTTTACTCGTGTAAAAAAAGAAATTAGTTTTTGGTGGAGTTAATATTTATTTTGCAATAAGTTCAATTTTTCACGAATTCGAGACGTGGAAACAAATTCATGCTTAAATGTATTTCTAAGTCTGCGTACCATAGGTCTAAGTAAAATCCTTATGGTTTGATGATTTATGAGATTTTAGTGCATTGAGGTATTCCTTTAATGTGGCATTTTAGTAATTAAAGTTTTTAAATTACGAATTCGTAATTATAAGGTTCTTTTAATTATTATTATTAAAAAAATATCTTAAAAACTAAGATGAAGGTCATCTTCAGCATTCAATTGGTTCATGTGGATCCAGCCTCCCTGTCATGGCCCTGCTCCACTCCTATTGGAATTGGACCCTCCGTAATGGAAGTAGAAACTTCGAAGAAAAAAAATAGGGAAAAGGCTCAAATATGCCATCGAACTTTCAGAAAAGGCTCATTTATGCCATCCGTTAAAAGTTTGGCTCATCTATGCCATTACCGTTTAAGAAAAGGCTCATTCATGCCATTATTTTTTAACGGTGGTTTTGCAAAACCATTTTTTACACGTGGCCAATTATAATTCGGCCACGTCATTGTTTTTTTTTCAGAATTTTAATTTTTTATTATAAAAAAATAATGACGTGGCCGAATTATAATTGGCCACGTGTAAAAAATGGTTTTGCAATTTTTTTTTCTTCAAAATTTTGATTTTTTATTATAAAAATAATAATGACGTGGCCGAATTATAATTGGCCACATGTAAAAAATGGTTTTGCCAAACCACCGTTAAAAAATAATGGCATGAATGAGCCTTTTCTTAAACGATAATGGCATAGATGAGCCAAACTTTTAACGGATGGCATAAATGAGCCTTTTCTGAAAGTTCGATGGCATATTTGAGCCTTTTCCCAAAAAAATATTATTCCATGGCCCTGCCCCGCTGGTCGCTCCTATTGGGATTGGACCCTCCATAATGGAAGTATATAGAAACTTTGAAGAAAAAAAGTATTCTATCATGGCCCTGCCCCGCTCCTATTAGGATCGGATCCTCCCTAACGAAAGTACATAGAAACTTCGAAGAAAAAAAAGTATTCTGCCATGGCCCTGCCCCGCTCCTATTGGGATCGGACCCTCTATAATGGAAGTACATAGAAACTTCAAAGAAAAAAAAAGTATTCTGTCATGGCCCTTGCACCGCTCCTATTGGGATCGGACACTCCATAACGGAAGTACATAGAAACTTCGAAGAAAAAAAAAAGTATTATGTCATGGCCCTGCCTCACTCCTATTGGAATCGGATCCTCCATAACGGAAGTACATAAAAACTTCAAAAAAATAAAAAAAGTATTCTATCGTGTCTTTTTCGATTTTACAATTCATTTTTTGGTAATTATTGTGTATCGAAAACATATAACATATAATTTTAAAACGAATAGCCCTCAAAATAATTCTAGCCACACTAAAAATAAATTCCACCTGCCTAGATGCCTTTGGTCCATTAGGAATATGATTTCATATGAGTTAGAAATTTTATTCAAGTATGTAATAAAGTTTCACAATTGTGAAAACTAGTAAAAATAAATTTACTCTTTGTTAGTTTTGCCTTTTTTAAAAATAAAATAAATTAATGTCCCATAAAGGTTGAATTGTTTCGAGCAAATTTTATATAAAAAGATATAAAATATCGAACGAACTTCATATCTAAAATTTTGGAGAGTTTATAGGAGATTTTCAGTTGGTTGGAATTGAATAGTCAACGTATACTTACTTTATGTATAGTCAGCCTATATAGCTTTATGTATAGGTAAATTATGTTTAGATTTTTAACTGTGTTATAATGTATAGTACTTATGTATAGATAAGTTATGTTCAATTTTTTGAGTGTATCATATTGTATAATTAGTATATAATGAACATATACTTTCTATGACTTTTGATTATCTGTTATAAAAATAAAAACTTGATTGTATTTGCTATAAACTAATTACTTTATCATATATATTTGAAACTATCCCTGTAATTATTATGTTGTGAGCTCTATTGTGTTGTGGTGTCATCTAAAATATCTCTTTAAATATGATGTGAATAAATACACTAAAATTTTGGAGTATAGTTTTTATGAATATGTTTTGTGTCCTCTTCTTTGTTTGTTTCAAATTTATCTTTTTAGACTATAGAAATTGGACCATATTGGAAGCAAGTTGGAGATATAAGTGGCTCCCAAAAAATCAGAAAATATAAGCTGTGCTATAACAATATTGTCACATGGGCTGATTATGACTTTTTTTCCTTTCTTTTCACATGGGCCTTCTTCTTGGGGGCCCACAAAATGTTTGTTGCTTCAATTTTTTGGGTTATTCACACAAATGTTTTTATTTTGGATGGTTTTTAATTTTTGTCCTTTTGATACTGTGATAAAAAAAGAGTTAGCGAACATGTTCTTGACATCAAAAAAAACAAATTAAGAACTTGCAAGGCAAACATTTACATTTTTCGTAACATACGAGACAAAACAAGTTATGCTTTATTAGATATGACTTAGTTCATACATAACTTTATAGCGATATATACATAATCTTAGTTTCAAAAACTCACAAAGTTGTGCTTTAAGTTCTATGTGAGTGAAGTTGAAATTTGAATTTAAAGTGCATATGAAAATTACCTTAAATCGCAGTCATGTGTGTCACTTGTTTTGTAAAAAAGTGTTTTGTGTTATTAGAATTTCTAACAATTCAACACCCAAATCTACTCTAAATAAGCCAAAATTTAAAACAGAAATTCAAGGCACAATGGAAAAATGTGTTCTTTAACTCGATCTCATTTCAAATTTATGTCCTTCAACTTTGGTTGTGCACAAGCAGACACGTAAACCTGTACAAAATTGAATAAGTAGATACATGAGTCCTATGTGACATAATACATGTAGGACACTACGTAGACATAAATTGTTATGTAGGATGACACACAGGATATGTGTATCTATATGTTCAATTTTATACAAATTTAAGTGTCTACTTATGCACACACAAAGTTGGAGGGCATAAATGTGAAATGAGGTCAAAGACATATTTATAAATTATGCCTAAATTCAATATATCATAAAGAACACACTCCAAACATTAATTGTCAAAATAATAATAAATCTAACAAATCCATTTAACTTCTTTTTACTTTTTTCGGTTAGGTTAAACACATGTTAAAATTGGCTAAATGTTTAATCTTCTGCATTAGAAATATTTTCATATATGCTTACGCTTAGTCATATATAACACATGAAATTTGACTAAAATTTCAATCGTATGCATTTATTTTATTTTATATACACTATATAGTCTAAAGAGAATTCAATTTCAAAGAATTGTTATGACTATTAAACTCACTGAATTCGATTTCAAAGAATTGTTTTTATTAACAATAATAATACAGCTGGTTGTTAGCTTATTGAAAAAAAAAAATTAAATTTTTTTTAATCTCTATTTTAATTTATTTGACTTATTTTATTTTATTTTTAAAAAATATTTCCACCCTAACTTACATAGACTTAATTTTGACATTCTATAATACGTATCTAAGATCACAAGATATATTTTACATATTTTAAATTTTAAATTACTTTCTTAAATTAATTGCCATAAATTTTATTTGAAAGTCGTTGGATCTAGCTGCTTATATACTCCTAATTAAATAAAAAAGGACTTGTGAATATATATAATTAAAAAAATACGACTCAGAAATGAATTAAAGAAGGACACTGTAATGAATGATTTTTAAATTTATTTTTATCTAAAAATAATGAATGATTGCCATAAATTAATGTGCCTAGATCTGTGATAAATACTTTCTTCAATCTTTCAATATTTTCATTTCACCAAATAAACGTTGAAGCTAGCTAGTTTAAATAATGGCAATGGTCATATCCAGGTGAGAATTATTTTTGCAATGAATATTTTTCATTATCATGTCAATTTCATTGTTTTGCTTACTCATTATATATTAAGTTTAATTTCCAAATGATATATTTGTTTTATCCTAATGTTAGAACAATTCTGTTATTCTTTACGATTTGATGAACAATTTTTTTTTTGGTGTGTTTATATACATTTACTTAAGAGCATATCATTGACTTTGTTTCTACATGTTTAAATATCTAAGAGCATCTTCAAAGTTCAAATGTTAATATTTGAAAAGTCAACTAACGAGCTTTGAACAATTGTGTGATAAAAATGTGTTAAGATCTAAGGATAAATTTTATAAAATAGTGATTAGATTGATATTATTGTATGAGATAGAATGTTGGTCAATTAAAATTATTTGTGTCTAGAAGAAGAGTGAGATAAGGATATGATGCTAAGATAAATGTGTAGACATATTAAGAGAAATACAATTAGAAACAAAGTTATAAGGGATAAGATGGGAGTGATCCCCGTAGTAGACAAGATGAGGAAGGTTGGATTAAAATGGTTTGGAATTTATGAACAAGAGGTGCACGGATGCACTAGTAAGAAGGTATGGATGGCTGACTATAACAAGAGTTAGGAGAGGAGATAGATCGAAGAAGAATGGGAGAAAGGTGATTGGATATGACATATTTGACTCTAGCTTGCTGGACATGATCTTGGATATGTAAGAATGGAGTGATTTTTTTTTTGAGTAAATAGTAAGTAGTAAAGTGATGTCGCAGTACTATACGTGGGAGAGGCAAACCCCTCCCATCCCATTAGCAGTAGGTAGTAGTTTGTATTATCTATTGTTTCATTTGTTTTATATCTTGTTGTTTTGGTGTTGGATTTTTTTTTTCAAAAAATTTTCTTTTGGGCCAAGAATCGATCAAATACAATTTTTTGATGTCACATTGACTTTTCATTTTAATTAAGAAGTCTTCATGATTCTTCTATTTTATCTCTTCATACTTTTTGGTGATTTCTTCTATAAATAATTTTGTCTCATCCAAATTGTGAACAAGAAGATGCATTGATTATTGTTGTTCTAGATTACAATTAAAGAATCTTCAAAATCAGGTTCCAATTCTATACATCAAGTTTAACATATATACATTCATGAAAGAAGAGGAATAGTTTCATAAAGTTCATGAGATATATGATTTCTTCTCATTCTAATCATGGATTAGCATATGTTTAAAGCTACCTAGGGGTTTTATGATAATTAGTCAATGTTTATTACTAATAATTAGTACTAAAAGCAAAATTAAAATAATATACTTAATTATATTGGATTATCTGTATTCTAATTGAATATTAGACCACTGGGAGCGCGTTTACGTGGAAATTCTTTTTAATTTGGATGGCAGTGAGATTTGATTACTCTAAGTTATTGGGAGCGCATCCACTAAAAACTTAAGCTATCGGAGAGCACACTTTTATTAACTAATGATATTCATGATCGGAATTTAGTTCCTTGCAAGAAGTATAACTATAGCTAATTTTTAGCGGGAACACAAATTTAGCACTAAAAATTTGCGAAATTTCAAATCCCCTCTTCTTCTTTAACACGATTTCTTAGCTCAAATTTCCCCTTTATCTTCTCTCCGATCCTCCACCGCAAACCACCGTCCCACCGCCCATCTCTGCCACCACCTTCATCAGACTGTCAATTCTCCAGAGAAATGGATGCATCCAAATCGATCTTCGTCTTGCAACCTTTGTGGTTACGATTCACCGATAAACTTCCTCAACATCTCTTCCGTCATTCAAACTCGTCTCAAGCAGGTTTTGTTTACTCCTTTTAGTCTGGTATAACATTTTTGTTAGTACTTGATTGGCATTTGATGAAGTTATTGTTGGCATTCATATATGCTGTGTGATTTGCGCTTGCTTGAAGTTGGTTTCAGAAAATTAGTAGTTATAATATGTTTGAGCGTTGCTTTGAGGGTTGATACTTGCTTGATTAAGATGGAAGTCTGTTGTTTATTGACTATTTGATAACTTTTCAAATATGATAATTCGAAATTGTTTCTGTGAGATATGAACATGTTTAAATTTTTAAAAGAATCGTTCATTTTGGAAGATAAGTTCAATACACTAAGCTCTTCAATTATTTGCAAATTCAGAAGTATGTCAGATGAAGAGGATCCTTATCCTGATCCTGATCCGGTAAGCATTCTGCAAACGATAGAAAATGAGCATGAGGACTTGACGGATGACAAAAAGAAGGAAATCAAGTTGATTAAGACAGAGCTATGGTTTCTGGGTAGATTTCTCCTCTTGAGGCATTGTGCGTGGAGTGGATCCCTTCAAATGCGGATTAGAAGTCTCCTGGTATTTGCAGAAGATCTGTATCGCTCTAACTTTGATGCTGATCCCTCTTACTTGCTAGGATTGATAGAGCATTACAAATACTTTATCTCAAAAGATTATTTGGATTCAGAAGAAAGTCTACTTCCTGTTACTACGCCTCTGACCCACGAACATATGCTGGAATACATAGACAATGTTGTACAGTATTTCAAGGACCTGCTGATTGTTCGCCTTGTCAAACTGCCTGATGTACAGTCTCAAGTGGAATCGTTCGTAAAGGAGTTGAGAGCACTGAAGAAGTTTATCTTCTTTCTGGGAGAAATATGCATTTCAACAGAACAAATTAACTGCTGGCAAACTTTCTGGCTTCATGTTAGATTTGTGACAACCCGTGCAGCAATTTTCTTATACTTGCCTTGTTACGACAGATTTTCTCATATGATGGAGAATAACTTGATGTGTAGCCAGATAGTCCGCGATGACGAGCTCCTGAAATATATTTTAAAGTTATCATTCAACAGCACTCATGTCTACCGGCACCTCGATGAAGCTGCGGATGAATTCATGGATTTCCTTCTGCACGTACACATGCAGTTAGGAGCGGATTCATGGACTACAGATCAAAAGTATACTTTTCCTGAACAGATCAACCATTTGAGAGTTTTGTTCAAAGAGTTACCATTGATTAACGACATTCAGGATGAGATGAGGATCGATTTCTTCAAGCGACTAGTGACGCTGGTCATTCATGCTGGACTTACTGTCTACTCACGGGGTAATTGGGACCAAAAATTGCTTCTTCTCGTTGGCATGATTCGGTCATTCAAAACAGATATTTGCCACAAGATCCGAGAGTGGGTAACATCTCATTTGCCTAAGAATGATAAATTGGGCTTCTCCAATTGCCTTCTTGTTAGCTTGAAAGAGTTCCTGTCTGGTCATTCTGCTTCACTTGCTTCTGTGAAGGATCAAATCGAAGTAGTCCATGAGGAGCTTAACTTTTTCGAGCCTTTCATCATGCGTGTAGCAGAACAAGGCAATAACAAGCATCACGAACTCCAAAATCTTGTTGGAAGAGTCATTGATAAGGCTTATGAGGTCGAGTACATACTTGATTCTTTTGCAATTAGTGATGTACCTCTTACTTTTCTTAGGACGTGGCTCGAGGAAATCATAACGGAGATTGAGCTCATTAAGACTGAGTTGACCAAACCCAAGGGAAAAAATATGACAAGTGCCGACGGAGAACTGGTTGGTTTTACAGATGTCTGTAAAACTATAAGAGATCAACTAGTTGGAGGATCACGAGAACTGGATGTTGTTTCCATTGTGGGTATGGCTGGATCAGGCAAAACAACCCTTGCTCGAAGTTTCATCAATGATGACAGCATTGTTTCTCATTTTGATTTCTGTGCAGAGTGTCGTGTTTCACAAGAATACACACGTGAAGACTTGCTGTTTTCCATTTTGAGTTCTGCTAATTCTGGTCTCACTGATATTAGTAAAAGAGGTGCTGATATATTAGCTGATAGACTAAGAAAAACTCTATTGCCAAAGAGGTACCTCTTAATCATTGACGATGTGTGGGCAGTACAAGCATGGGATGATTTGAGATTATGCTTTCCTGAGGCCAAGAAAGGTAGCAGAATAATTCTGACGACCAGACTTAAAGAAGTTGCTACGAATGCTAAACGTTTCACTGAACCCATACACTTGCGTAGTATGAAAGATTCAGAAAGTTGGTTGTTATTACAAAAAAAGGTATTTGGGGAAGAAATGTGCCCCGAAGAGCTAAAAGAAGTTGGGCAAAACATTGCATTCAAGTGTAATGGGCTGCCACTTTCCATTGTTTTAGTGGCTGGTCTTCTCGCAAAGATTGACAAGACAGAAAGATGCTGGACGCGGATGGAATTAAGTTTTGGGGAAAGAGTGCAGGATGGCGCAAAGGATTTAGTAAAATTAAGTTATGAAGATTTACCTAACAAACTGAAATCATGCTTTTTATATTTCGGTGCATTTCTAGAGGACAGGGAAATTTTAGTGTCAAAATTAACAAGCTTATGGATTGCTGAGGCATTCATAAAAAACAATGAGGACAAGTGTTTGAGGATACGGCAGAAGATTACTTGAATGATCTTATTGGAAGAAACCTCATTATGGTAACTAAGAGGAGATCAACTGGGAAGATCAAAGCATGTCGTGTGCATGATCTAATGCTCGATTTCTGCAAGGAGAAAGCTAAGGAAGATAATTTCCTTTTGTGGCTGAAAAGGTATTACCTCTTTATATGTTTCTCTAATTAGGATTTTTTCTCTTATTCCTTATCCTACTTATATTCTTGATTCCAGGGATCGTGATTCCAATCCTCCGCGTTCTTATTCTGAAAGGCCTATGCACCGCCGTTTATCCTTTTGTTCTAATCGGGATGATCTTTCTGAGTGGAAGCCATCATGCTCACGTGCTCGTTCTATCTTATTCAGGGAGCTTAGTGATAATACATGTTCATCAATGAGACATGCTTCTTTCATCTTTGGCAACTTCAAATTTCTCAGGGTGTTAGACTTAGAGGTCGTTGTTGTAGATTCTTTTCCCACTGAACTTAATCAGCTAAGGTACCTTGCAGTTCAAACTACTAAGAGTTCTATTCCATCATCGATAGAAAATCTTTGGAATCTTCAAACGTTCATAGTCAAAAGAAATGGAGGACAAGTATTTTTGCCAGATACTTTTTGGAAGCTGAGTAAGTTGAGATATGTTAGCATTAGTGATGGTGCTTTGTTTGCTTCGCGTGGTGCACAGGAATCCTGTGACGAAAATTCCTTAAAGCTGGACAATTTGAAAACGTTTTCCTCAATATATGTCTCCAGGGTGAACAATATGGAAAAGATGTTAAGAAGAACACCCAATCTTAGGAAGTTAAGATGTGTATTTGCTGATTTAGGGCGTTGGGGAAAGAATGAAAATCGGTTTCCTGTATTAGACTCATTATCTCAACTTGAAATGCTAAAAGTGGTCTTCGTTGGTATCTCGGAGGTAGGTCCTTCAAGATTAAACTTTCCAGAGAATCTCAAGAAACTGACATTATGCAAATTTCCTTTGCCACCTGAGGAAATTTCAACCATTGCCAAACTTGTCAACCTTGAGGTACTTAAACTGCGACAAGTTGCCTTTGAACTGGGTGAATGGGAAGTGAGAGATCAGGAGTTTTCTCAGCTCAAACTCTTGGAACTAGAAAATCTCAAACTCTCAACATGGGAAGTGTCTGAGAATGCCTTCCATCGCCTTGAGAAATTGGTTTTGCATGGATGTTTTCATCTCGAAGCTATCCCTGATAGTTTTCAGGACCTAAATTATTTGCGATACATTGAGGTAAATTCATGCAGTGAAGATGTTGCCGACTCAGCTAAGATTATCAAAGAAACAAGAGAGGATAACGGCCAAAAATGTGATGTTAAAATCTTTTATTAGCATTGAAAGATTAAGGCTGCAACCTTTAGTTCATTTCCAATCTGATTGCAGGTACAATCTTAAGCAAATACTGATGTTATTTTATCACTCATTTATGCTCCCTTGAATATATTTTCTTGTTGACATGCTCATACATATTCTGTTTAAAACTGTATTGTATTTTTTTTTTTTTTTTGTTATTGCAGCTATTGCTTGTTGTTGCTGGTTAACGGTAGAGGTGAGGTTTGTCGTACATTCTACCCTCTCCAAACCTCACTTGTGGGATTATATCGGGTTTGTTGCTGGTTGTAGCAGAGAGCTGTTCCATGTTATTTGGTTACTTGTTGCACCTAGTATTCTTATGAACTTTTCTGAATAAGTTCTTATGACTATTTCCTTTTTATGTCTATGGATTGGTATATGGATTTTGTTAGCTGTGTTTTTATAAATGATATAATACGTAAACGTGCCTTTTAACTTGGTTTCAGCCAACATTTATGTTCTTCACTTTTGAGTGTGTATAAATAAACACTCAAACTTGTACAAAGTTGAGCAAGAAGACACACATGTCCAACATGTCATGATACACACATGATGTAAGACGTGTGCGTCTACTTGTTTAATTGTATATAATGTTAAGTGTCTACTTCTCATATTCTGTTCTGTCCAGTGCCATTTACACCTGTTTAATGAAGTTGGTTTGCATCATCCAACTATTCTAGCACTAAATCTTGGTCCTTTATCGTACATGCTATCATACATAATTGCAGATAGGTACTATAAGATATTATATCAAGAAATTATGAGATTATTATTAAGCAATTAATATTTTTGAAACACAAAATCTAATCAAGTCCAAGAGCTGCTTAATATGTCTCAGATTTGGGGACACATTAACACCAATTTTGCCGACACATCATATACAATTACTGAAAAATAATAATTCACTTATTTGATTTAACCAAGATTTGTTACTTGGAAATTTGTGATGTGACAAAAATTAGGTAAATATTTATCGATATTTATGTCAATTCAATGAATATGACACAAGCGAGGGTAATATTTTTTACTTAATCATAATTAATTAGTACTCTATTTGTTCATTTTTAATTATTCAATATTGCTTTGACACGAAGAAATAAATAAAATGAATATGCTACTATATTACTCTTCAATATAATATATTTATTGTTTTTGAAAATATATTGAAAAATAACTATAGCTAATAGTTATAGAGCAAATTTTAAATTAAGTAGTAAATTATCTCTTAATTTTATAAATTATCATCAATCAACTATTAATACATTGGTCACGATCCGAGTTTCTATATGCACTTGAGTAATAATTCTTGAAATGATCAAACAAATCTTTAATTTTACTAGCGTTGATCAGTTCAATAGTTGATTATGATCTTTCTCTATATTTATCACATATTCAATTAAATAATCTTCACTTTTGACATATTTTATCAATATAATTCTTTTATCTCTGTTTACGTGACACATTTTTCTTTTCAATTTGTAAGTTTAAACATAAGTCACTCTAAGTCTCTAACAAAACTATAGTGTAGTACTTAACCAGCTGTAAATAAACATAATTGTCTGTATTTGTGGGAAAAAGGCTATATATACTCAACTCTATGATGGTGCAAGTTGCCTTATTGGCTGCTCTATCAGAATTTATTGTCCATCGTCCGTAATGGATGAGTTGTCCTTCCTTTAATTATATATCTCAAAAAATCTGAACTGTAAGTATGAAAATATATTTAATAGATAGCATTTTTCTTTGAATAGAATAACGTGAATCTTAAATAATCAAACTCTAATGCAGTTATCGAAATTATTGTCCATCACTGGACTACTTCAAGTAAGTACTGCTGCACCTCTACCCAAAACATACGAGAATTTACAGCAATGTCCCGTCATTACACCTTGGAGCCGCAACATTTAATAGTTGTCATAATAACTAATCGACTCCGTTTATTTTTACTTATTTATATTTGACTTGTATATTAATTAATAGTATAAGATATAAAAATCTCATATATTTGAGTGTTAATTACATTATATTTAAAAAAAAATTCAATTATAATTTTTTTAAATTTTTCATTGCTTTCGGATATATTCCTTGGATGTCCAATACATGGCAAAATGCAAATAATACATTACTTAATAGGAGGAATGTATTCAAGAGGGAATAGGAATGTATCCGAGAGGAAATTTTGTAATTCTTTTAAATAGTAAGAAATTATGATATTTTAAATTATATATTTATGTAATTTTTCCTAATTAAAAAGCAATAAATAAAAGAGTAAAATGCATCGAGGAAATGACTATTATAATTTAATAAGAGTAAATTATGACCTAAGTGAATTGATTTTTTAAACTGGACTAATAAAAGTGAACATTTATTTATATAAGGGTGAAAATCGTTTTCATCCCCAAACATTACTTTTAAAATCAAACTCCCCTCTCAACTTTATACAATAATCAAATTCCCTCCATTATCCTTAATTAAATCCTTAAAATGCCTATTACCCTTCCATTGCCCAACTTTTTTTTTTTTTTTTTTAACTTTTTAAAAAGTCATGATATTTTTGCTTTAAACCTTATTTTATTTACACTTATATATGTCTTAATTTTAATCATTCAAATTTCAGTCATTAAATACATTTATTTTTAAATATGAATGTCATTTATACAAATGTTATCATTAAAGTGTTTTTTTTTAAAATATTACAATCACTTAATATATTTCATTAAATTTTAATAATTAAAATCTATAACAAAGTTTTATATTATTAAAATATATATAAATAAATCTATATCTAAATTAGGCCGAATTAAATTATGATCGCTAAATATGCCTTTTTATTTTTCAGATCCTTTTTCATTAGTTGCAAATTGATAGCCCAACATTGATTTTTAAGTTATTTTTACATGGACAAAAAACAATCAATTACGTAGTAAAGTTATTGTGAAAATTACTTTTGTCTCCACTTTTAATTGTAAACAAATATCCACACTTTTGCCATTCTAAATTAAGATAAAGTGATCCTTATATTAAAAATAAATATTTTTCTACTTGTTATTTTAACAATTAAAGATATTTAGTATTATTTTTCTAATATTACATTTATTATAAGTAATTATATATAATAATACTTTCTGCAAAATGAGAAATAGATGGTCAGCATCTATTTGGCTCTTGTAATTCAACTTTTTGGCTGGAAATGAATGAATATTTGATTTACCAATTTTTATTTTTTTTTAATATATAACAATAATAGACAAGCTTAATTTTTGAAAATATAATCAATAAGGATAATTTCATAAAACAAACTCCTAATTTCTTGCGAGTTATTTGGCGTGAGGTATAAGAAATAATAATCTCAGGAATAAAATACAGTAGTATTTTATCCTAAGTTTGGTTGGAGGTATTTGACAATCTCGGTATTATTATTTATCCCACTAATGATACTTTAGTGATCAAATAAGTTGTCCCATATAAATGATGAAATCACTTATCTCAAAATAATTGATCTCTAGATAATAGTATTTGTCAGCAAGGGCCAACAAGAGTACATTTTTTTCATGATAAACATTTAATCATTTACCTTCGATTAAATTTCATAATTGACCATAAAAAAATAGTTTGATGCATAAAAAATATTCATGTGTACATAGAGTTCAGAAAAAATCGCCCCTAATAAATCACCTATCTCAATATAAACGTAAATAATTATTTTCACGATTTAAATTCATGATATTGTACGTTACACGAAGAACTTACACTACTGAAAAGTACAGAACAAATAAAATAATTGATAGCTAAAACTGCTATCACTGGTTTCCCATTATATAAGGAAAAAAGTGAAAAAGGAAATAGTAACATATCCAATCGTCTCAACTTTTCTGCAAAAAGCAAATCAATCGTTCAACCAAAAATAATAAAGTCGTACCCAACTCAAATTAGTTGAACTATAATACAGATATAAAACATCAAATAAAAATAATAAAGTCTTAGAAGACACAAATCTAAATTAATCAAATTATAATACATATATTGAACACCAGATGAAAAATATAAAAACTCATTCAAACAATAGATAGGAAATTAAAACATTTTTTTTATTATTATCTTTAACACATGGAAATTGAAAAGTGTAAGTGATGCATGCCTGGCAGCATTTTATAAACCTTACAAATTAATATAAGATTATTAGCAAAAAACTTTGATTAATTCCCTAATTTCTAGCTAGCTGCCTCGTATGCATCTCTTACATCTTCTCATGTTACATTATACTATACTATATAAGATTAATTAGCAAAAATAAAAAAAAAACATAACAATACAACGAAATCGAACTATTCGTTACAACATGTTATATGGTCTCAACGTTCTTACAAGACAGTAATAGTAGATAGGAGAGTCAAAAGAAAAATAAAAACCTAAAACTAGGTTAAATTAAATAAAACTTAGGTAAACTCGGACCGTTACCCTCAATTCCCCACAATGCATAGTGTCGATCTCTCAATTCTACTAAAAAAAATATTTAGCTAGAAACTTAAGAGATCGAAATTGCATTGTTTTTTTTTTTTTTTTTTGTTTCGTTAACATTCTTCGAGTTATTTACATAACTTTTTCCTCCTCCTCCTCCGTCTCCGCGTATATAACCAACTTATTCCTCCATAGACACCAAAAATCCATAAGCATTCATCAAGAAGTAACTCCATAAAAGGGTGAAAAAATGAACAAAGAAAAGAAAGAATATGTGGACAGTATTATTTAAGTTAAGTAAGAAGAAAGTGAGAGTAATGAAGAGGAAGAGGGACATAATGGGTAGTATATAAAGGCAAAAGATTATAGCTTTTCATCGAAATTGATTACAATTTTATTTCCATGACTTTAAGTTTTATGTACTAAAAAAATATTAAACAAATCAATTGGTATGTTAACTAAAGTAGTAATATAGTTGCTCTATCCCCTAATTTATGTGATACATTTTTCTTTCCGGTTAGTTTAAAGAAATGACATATTTTTATATTTTATAACAATTTAATTTTAAAACACTCATTTTATTCCGAGATAATTTATAGCCGCAAAAATATCTATGACTTATTTTAAATCACAAGTATCAAATATCTTTCTTGTTTTCTCAAACTTTATATCAAGTCAAATAACATCATATAAATTGAGACAAATGAAGTAACTTGATAGTTCAAAAAATCTTTACACTATCGGAGATATATCTTAAGTCAAATTAGTAGGATTATATTACTATATCTCTGTCTCAACTTATGTGATTTTTTAATTTTATTTTTGCTTTTCAATATTCAAATTATGTGAATTTCAATCAACATTCTGAAGTATATTTTTTCGTCATATTGACATGAAAAGAAATATATTTTAGTAGTACTTTTAGCTTAATTTAAAAAATTAATCAAATTAATTTTAAAATTTAACTATGTCATATAAATTAAGACAGAAAAAGTATCGATTACTAGAAGTCTACTGTTTGAGAAAAGTAGTGCAAACTACTAGTGGTCATGGTCTAAGAAGGAGGTTAGGGCATGTTTGTGGGGAAGGTAAAAGAAAAAACTCCACTATCTCGATTTCCAAAGCTCTTGGGAGAATTAATTAATTAATTTTTGTGTTTTGTTTTCAAATATAAGAGAAAATAACTGCAAAAAATAAAGTTGGCCACATTGGTGGGGTTAGGGTTTGTCTTCCTTCAACTTTTAAGGCTATACACGTGTTGCCTTTTGATTCTAACATATTACACTCACCTCCAGACAAAAGTCCTCATGACCAACTTTTTAGTTTTATTACCTTATTATTGAAACATGGTGTGAATTACTTTTGTGTATTGTAGCTCACACCATTCTATGATAGGAATTAGATCAAGAAGTGTGACTCTTTTTCCTCCCTTCTACTATTTTTTATGTGTGAAAGGGATCACCATATGTTAGGGAAATTGGTTTTTACTATCGCGAGTAGATGTGTTATGTTTGCGATGAAGGTCATATTGAACTATTATTTGCGTTCATAAAGTGTCTTTTTGAGTTTACAATGAAGAGTTGCTTGACAATGTTTAAATGACAGTTCTAGAATTTCGTCACGCCCCAAGCCTACACCCTGACGTGACTGACACTTGAAAACCATTGCTGGCCCCAAACGAACCCTTGGCCTAGCTTACTTACTCAGCGGAGGACTTTAAGCATTAAGAAAAGATCTCAAATGCAAGATAACTCAACTGTCTCAAACTAAACTCATAATGTTTTAGAAATAAACATTTAACTTAGTCAACTCAAAACTAAACATAAGTCAATAACAAGATAAAGACAAATGAATTAACTGACTGTCTATCTATGAAGCCTTTAATAACTGAGATGGATGTCGGGACAAGACCCACGGCATCCTAATGAACTAAATACTGAAAAACAATAAAAAGGGATCCTCGGGAAGCAAAGAGGCTCACCAACAAACTCTAGAGCTCAACTAGAATCAACGATGTGCTGGATGCTGATCCTGGTTACCTGTGTCTGCATCATAATAAAATGCAGGCCAAATGACATCAGTACATTGAATGTACGAGTATGCGAGGGAATTCTAAAACAAGACATAAGCTTGAAAGGATCTGAAGAACTTACCTGGCTCAACTCAACTCAACTTAAGTGAACTCTTTTAAATATAAAGCAATAACATAAATGCAATATAAAGAAAAGCTTTTAAAACATGGATATCAACTCTGTGTATTTAAAAATACAATAGTAACTCTGATGTGTATGCAATGATACAATATAACTCTGCAATGTATATAAAGATACAAAATAATACTTATGTGGGAGTTTCTCTAACCGACAATCACCACTATGAGCCTAAGTGGTGATACAACGTCTTGCCTACGCTGCCAGAACTGTCCAATACTTTGCCGTCATATAGAACGCCTTAACTAAGTGGATCCACTAGTCTATGCTAAAAAACACTTAAGAATCATCTAAAACGTATGATCCTTTACTATTACTACCCATGATGGCTACATGGTTTATGGAGACTTGAATTATTATGAACTCGCTTTTCCATATCGGTTCTCAATACTACTCCCAAAATGTACTTAGCTCATGTGTTTGTAAAAACAAAACTCTTTCTTTGATTTGAGATAATTACTCAAAGCTTAGCTTAAAAGCTCTCTTGGAAATCGGTGTTTCCCTTTCTTGTTCAAATGTGAAAACATTTTAAACTCTTGAAATACTTAGTTCCCGTATAATCTTTGAAGAAATGAACTCAACTCTTTACTCTTTGCTTAACTTAAAACTTAAGCCTTAAAACAAAGTTAAAACGTTTGTAAAAGACTTTCGAAAAACTTTATGAACTTCTCTTGACTTGATTCTTGACTTCTAAACTTGGCTCTTAACTTTCTTTGAATTGAATTATGGATTCAAGGATTGTGATTTGTGATAAGAACGATCTCATGATGTTTAGAAGTATTTTAGATAATTAAACATGAGAAAAGATCAAGAAACCACAGTCTGGAAACTAGTCCGCGATGCAGAGATGTATTTAAATTTTTGGTTGCGAAAATAATTTTTGAGGCAGAACGGTCCGTGACCACTCCACGACGCGAGGAAGGATTTTCCAAATCTGAGGAACAGGTCCGTGACGCGGACCTGGTACCCAGATTTCCCCTACTTGTTCCTTCTTCGTTTTTCAGCCCCAATTCACCTAAACTCAGTTCTTTTCCCCAAATTCACTTTAGATTCAGATACCCAACAAATGTATCTAAGAACCTAACTCAAAAACAACTCTATAATTCGACGTAAAGATCTCATAAACTTCTCAATATCAACCTAATTCAAAAAGGACATCAAATTCAAGAATACATATCAAGAACATTAAACTTTCAACTTTTTCAAAACGAATTTCGCTGAACTAAACATGTTTGGCTCGTTGGTGAATGAACCCAACGCTATGAAAGTCTCACATACCTCGTAGGGATCACCCCTTGACGAAATCCACAAGCGATTCTTGACGATTCTTTCTCTTTCTCCTCTTTTCTCCTTCTTTTTTTTTCTCTTCTCTAAAACCCTAGCTCAATATGGTAAAAGCGTAAACTGATTCCTATCAGTTTAGACCCCAATTAATTATCAAAAAAGAAATTAAGTCATGGGGTATGGAAAAGACCATAATGCCCTTCAAAAATCCGGATTAGACTTTCCTTAATTGAACAACCCAACTTCCAATGGGCATATCTCAGTAATACGAACTCGGAATCGCGCAAACTCGACGGCGTTGGAAAGATTATTCCAAGATCTTTCCTACGATATCTGGAGCACACCTAACTCATCCTGAGCTAGGAGTTTTTGTCGTTTGAAGTTGACCAAAACCCAAACTTAACATAACTTAACAAATTTCCAGATTTTTCATTCTTTCCAAAAACAACTCTTTCTAATTCTAGCTCTTTCTGGTTCTTTCAAAAAGCGAGGTGTTACATTACTTCATCAATTTCGATTCAAAAGGGAAAATTAATAATGAAATTCTGAATAAGGAATTTTAACGTGGTTTTGATTAATTATACTATAATTACCAATCAATTTACAGCCTAATTTAGGAATGCTGAAGTAGAAATTGGGAGTGCTAAAGTTTAAGAGAGTGAAAATTAAGGATTTGGGGATCAATTTGTTATCAAATTTTGAAAACTAATGATAGATTTGGACTCTTAGGGTTGTAAATAATTAGAAAATATAATCAATTTTGGATTTTGGCCATGGAGCTCAGGTTTGACTTATTTGTCGACTTCTCCTTAGTCAAATATTACAATATGGTATCGGTGGATTCTTCCGGTGTTTCAAAAATGTTTTTAGGGCGAGTTTCGGGGAGGGGCGTAGAAAAAACGCTTCGGAGTGTAAATACGTAGATCTGTGAGGCGCAAGTTCTAAAATTTGGGGTGTAAGTCACGAGTGTAAATATGCATACCTCGAGCATTAATTTTTTTTTTTTTATGTGAGTCATATTTTTTATTATTAGTGTAATGATATTTCTCAAATAGTAATTATAATAATTTTTTCTTCATTATTGGTTATTAATACCTATCTCAAATAAAAATCATAATATTTTTTCTATAGATTAAAGATTATTTATTAAAATTTATTTGTAAAATCATTGAAAGTTTTAATTTTACTTATTTTCTTAGCAATAAAATTAGAAAATTGAACATACATGAAACTACGTCTCATAGATCCATGAGAATTACGCCTCCGTAGTAAAATTAATTTCAGGAGTATAAATTTATAAATTTGTAGAATGCATTTCAATGCTTGAATACGTCTTCCATAATATCATTTAGGTACTTTGCCAAGTTCCAACCATGCCCCTTCCCTCGCGTGGGTCCATCCTTAATTAATTAAGCAACTTAATTTTTTTTTTGGGTTTCCCATCCGGTGTCCGAAGTCCACATTGGAGCTTCGATTAAATTTGGATCGCGCATTGCAGGGATCATTCGGGGGTTGCGCTCCCATCAAGATTTTCTCCATACCCAGGGCTCGAACCCAAGACCTTTGGTTAAGGATGATACACTTCCACCAATGCACCACAACCCATGTTGGTAAGCAACTTAACTTTGTTAAGTCCCTAACTAGCATTTCAAGTTCCTTACATTAAAAAAAAAACGATAATAACATATTCAGTAAAATTTTATAAGTGGGGTCTGATGAGGATATAGTATACACATGCCTTATCATCAACTCAAGTTCAACAATTTCAGACAAAAACATAACAATTAATAAGAGAACCATTGTAAAGCTTACAACAACTTAATAAATAGGTTAATCTAAAAGATAGAGTAAAATCTATGATAAGGTTACCAACAAACGTTATGGTATAGTAGTAAGTATTCTTTCATCCTTAACCTGAGGTCTTGAGTTCGAGTCGTCCAGGATAGGAAGTTGCCTTTATTAAGAAATATTTTATCTCAATGTGGGACTTTTCGGTGCGAGTTCAAATCTAGTAGGGCTTCAACGTAGAATATTGCTAAGAAAAAAAAACTATTATAAATAGCACTCCCACCATCAATAATGTATATATGACATAAATCCAAATATAAAAGGAATAGTAGCTAACTTGATTGCCGGTGTTAAATTAAATGACTTTAGCTAGCTTGATTGAACAAGAATAGTAGCACTATGAATAGTAGTCAAACAAAGTAATTGATTTCTTCATTGAAAGTTAGTTTGAAAAATGCTTACAACTACTTTTTTCAAGAATTATTGCAATCTTTAACTACTTTCAAGTCTCTTTATGGCATTGCTTAAGATAAGAAGAGGAAAAATTAAAGATGTTTGTGACAGGAAAACACACTTTTTCTGGATTTGATGTCAAAGAAAGCAACAAATCAAAATGGCATGCTAAGAAAATGGGGTTGTTAAATCACTTTTACTATTGTGGATTTTATATACAGTCACACTTCTTTATTAACAAACATCATATTCTATAATAACATTTCACTATAACATTCAAATTTTCTTTGAAATCCATATGTTATGTTATATCATGTGCTATAACAATATCTCATTATATCTGATCAAACGATGTTGTTACGTAAAACAGTAAAAACAGTAACAATATTAACAGTGAAATTCCACAAGTAGATTTATAAGGGTGATATATACGTAGTCTTATCTTGTCTTATAAACATAGAGATATTTTTTCTGACAGACCCTCGACTCGAATAAAAGGTGAGAGGCTTCCTCCTAATAAGTCAGCCCTAAGATTCTTGTATTCTCTTTTTCCTGTTTTTTCAATACTTTTTTACTTGCTCATGACAGCCAAAAAGTTGTCACTAATTGATTTTAATTAAACCTCGTAAGAGAATCCTAAGCTTCTAGGATAGCTACAACCACTTGGAAAGTTTGACTTAATTAATTAATTATTAGTGGTATAATGAGTGAAAATTCTTGGTAAAAGATTTTTCTTAGATGCCATTCCAAATTCTTGTGTATATATTTTTTTTTTAATTTTTTTTTCCGAATTTGGAGCATTTCAAAAACTTGAAGATTCAACTACAAAAAGACAGACAATATGATATTACATTGTTTTGGTATCTTTCTTCGCGCGTATTCAAATTGTTGTTAACAATAGACAAAATCAGAGAAAGTCTCTGAAATTATTTCAATAATGAACCTTAAACATTTAAGAATTTCAAAGGCTCCGATCCACAATATGTTGGAGGATTTTTAGATCCCGCCTTATTCTAAATTAAAACACTAATAGACTCTTTTTTATTTGAACATAAATCCGAACACTCAGAATGATTACTCAAATTAAGTAATTTAATCATAAATTAAGTCTTAGAATTGATAGGTTTAATCACTTTTCAACATTACGTTGTAGGAATGTCGAAGCTTTGCAAGATTTGTCTAATTTTTGACTTGGGAAAAAAAGAGTAAAGTGATTAAATAAAATTATAAAAAGAGAATAAAATCGTAGCATGCGCCAATTTATTTGGAATTTTTGAGTTTGAAATGACAATAACTGTTTCTTTACGTACTACATTTTTTGATTGAAAGATATTTGATTGGGGCTTAATCTGATGTATGAAATATTTCGCATTGTTAATATATAGTCTGAGAAAAAACAATATCTCTAGAAAAGATATATATATATATATATACTCCCTCCGTTTCACAAACAATGACCTCTTTTCATTTTTAGTCAGTTTCAAAAAGATGACCTCTTTCCTTTTTTGGTAACATTTTACTTTTTACTTTCCACGTGGCATGTTTAAGACCACAAGATTAAGGGCAATTTTGTACATTTGACATAACTTTAATTTAGGACCACAAGATTCAAAAGTCTTTTTTAATTTCTTAAACTTCGTGCCAAGTCAAATCAGACCAATCTTTTTGAAACGAAGGGAGTATTATATACTCTGTCTGTCCACTTTTAATTGTTATGTTGCGCTTTTCGAAAGTCAATTTGACTAATTTTCAAAGTTAAATTAAATCACATTAATTCGATATTTTAAACAAAAAAATTATACATTCAAAAACTATACAAAAAATACTATAAATTGCAATTTTTCGCATATCAATATGATGAAAAAATACATCATAAAATGTTAGTCAAAGTTCTACTAGTTTGACTCTGAAAAAGGAAACTATGATAATTAAAAGTGGATGAAAAAAGTAATTCATAGTGATGAGGAGCTAAATTTTGATTCATAATTATCGATAGGAAAAATCCCTTTGGCTAGAATGATATTTTACCTTTTTAAATATTTTTATCCTTTTAACTTTAATACATTTTAATTAAAAAATAGAAAAAAGATCAATTTATTTTAAAATTAAAAAATATCATAAACTTTTTAAATTTGTAACCAAATTTTCAGGTCATTTAGCATTATCCTTATCCAAAATTAAAGCATCCCTAATAATGCAAAAGGCAAATAGATTTAGCCTCAAATGATGGAATTATGATGAGCTATATTTTGATTCTTTTTATACTTAAAATGACTTTGGAATGTGGAAATTAATGGGAACTATTTGATTCCATGATAAAGTAATGACAGAAAACATTTGGCCCCATTACTTTAAAACTTGAAAAAAAAGCCTAAGAGGTCTATTTTTGAATTTGTATAATGTAAACATATCACTATTATTTATTTTTCAACATTATTATACGTTTAGTGCTCCACTTCATTATATGAAATTTGACCCTAGGCCAATAGCCACCTACTCCTACTACATTTTTCACCATCTTTTCTACATCATTATTGCGACCATTGTGCATCATAAAAGTTTATGATCCTAAAATTACGACTCAATTTCAAATAAGTTAAAAAGTTGATTATATAAATAATTTTCTTGTAACATATATTTTTTTTTATCTAAGGCATTTTATGAATATGAATGAGAATTTACTTTTGCTAACAAATATACTTGTTTGGTTGGCAAATAAGTTGTCTCGGAATTAATTATTCTTGGATTAGTTATTGTAGAATCATTATCCACCCTCAATGTAGAATAAAAATAGCACTCCAATCTTGATAAGATATTTAATTCTGAAATAAGTTATTCAACGATTTAATCTTAAGATTAGTTGTTCCTTGTCTCTCGTGATCCCAAGCAAGCTCGGAGTTTTTTTTTATTTATAAAAAAAAAGTCATTTTTTGGCTATAGAGAAATTTATTGTAATGGAAAAAGATGTTGAGAAAAGCTTTCAACTATAATAAAGTGAGTGAATAATAATAGAGCAATGATAACATAATAGGAAATGCTAGAATATTAGTAGTCATTAAAAGTTGCCAACAGAAAGAAGACAAAACTAGACTATTGTATTGACGTTTCAACATTATGGCAAAAAGTTTAATTTATGGGTAAAGTTAACATATCAAAAATGATTTTTTCAATAATAGAAAAGTGAAAATGTTGAATATTCAAAATTCAAATGAATGCATTTTAATTGTCAAAATGTTTAGTGAAAGAGGGAGATATTACACAAAGAGTTCCTCAAATTTTTATACAATTAAAGATGATCAATTTCATAAAAAGATAAAATTAGTAAAAATAATAATCCATTAAAATTTTATCTTTATGAGATCGTCAATATTATAACAAGGCCATCTTTAGAGTAGTCTATTCTTGTCCCATGCAGGGACGGAGTTATGGTGGTGTCAAGAAGTCCAGTTGGACATCCTTCATCAAAAAATTAAAATCTATATAAGTTAAATCTTACTTTTATTAGTGTATATATTGTTTTGAACACCCTTAGAACTAATGGAGATCCTTAGCACAGTGATAATAGATTGCACGAAACTTACATGGAACCCCAAATATGAATCTGTGCATATGCATTTTATTGTATGGCCTGCTTAAAATCTATAAAATATTAATAAATAAAAACACACAACTTTGATGTGAAGTGAGCAACAACTCGATCAATGACAATTAGGTGTGGTCTGCTTAAAATCTGTAAATTATTTAAAAAAAATATAATTTGGATGTGAAGTGAGCAGTAGCTCGATGACAATTGAGTGACTATATATATACAATAGAACATGTCAGGTCGAATTCCTGGCTGCGCCACTAATCTCATGTGCTATATTTTGTGAAAGCTATAAAATGAGTCACCTCACATTTCTAATTTTTCTTCTAATAATTGTTTATAAAGAAAAATATATATCAATGATTAGATAATCAGGAGCCAAATCTTAGAAAAAAATACAAAAATCATATCCAAATTAAAGAATGAAAAAAAGAAAAAAAAAGTGCAAAATCCAAAATTTAACCAAGTGTCTAGAGATAAGTAGACACATAGCGGCGCATGAGGCCTCGAGGCCCTCCATTTCTATAAATTCCGCCGTTTCAAGCACCTGTCCACTCCTATAATTCCCACAAAATCTTTGAACTCCGTAACATGATCTGGTCTAGTCTAACTCATAATTTATTAAAACTATGCTAAGTTTTAAAAGATTTTGTTAGAACAAAAAGCAGTTTCATCCGAATAAGTTCATTGGTCCGTGAGACTTGAGTAAGGCTGAATTGAAATGGCTTGTGGCCAAATAATAAGAAAAGTTCAAACTCAAAGTCGACTATTTTATTGTGAGATTGAAATAAAGTTAGGCCTATATTTCTGGTTAGCTAGTTGTATTGTATTAATTGATTAGTGCTTTTTGTTAATATATTTATCTGATCTGAATGATATCGATTATTAATTATACGTTAATGATGTCAAAAGTCATTACATTTTGTAGAAATTTATGTCTAACAAAAATATTTTCTTCTAGGTTGTACACAAGATATTTTTTATAGAACGACAGAGATTCAGATTGAAACTATCAATCAAATCTCTACTTGAAGTCAAACTTGAATTAAAAAACATCAAATTTGTATTAAGAAGACATCATATACAACTTAAATTGTATTAAAACCACCAAACATTTCATATGTAATGGGCATCATTAGTGATCTAACGTTTTGGAGAATTAGTACTTAAGTAATATTAGGATTATTTTATTTGTGAATTTGAGACTTGATTAACAAGTAGCAACACTATGTAATATTATTTTGTAAATATTTTTATATTAGAATTTAAATTTTAAAAACAAGAAAAAAATATTATTTTTCAAAAAGTGGATTGACCCAACCCGCAACCCATGTTGAGTTGGATTGGGCTGCCTATTTTAGGCCCATCATATAAGTTTTGCTTTACTAGGTTCATCTGAACTCAATACTTTCGATGCAAAACACAAATTTATATGTAAAGTTCGGTTAAATAGCTATAAATAGTAGATATGAACCCATAACTTTAAAGTATAATGAGTTCAACGCTAAGAACAATAGAGATTGAACTCATAAAGAGTTTAAATCATAGATATGCCTCTAATTTCAGTTTGGCTCATTAATCTACCGAGAGAATAGGTTATAGAAAGGAACAAACATTTTTGGTACAACCTAGAAAAACATCTCTACCTTTTGTCTCCATTGTGTTGCTTCTTATAAAGATATGCATTGGGGTCCCGGTCCACGCTCCAGTTAACCCTGGGCTTGACAAGGGTGTTATTAGTAGGTTAGAGTCCCACATTGGTTGGGAATGGACGGTCGATCTGCTTATAATTTGAGCATAAGAGAGAGAATGGCAAATGACATAAAAGTGTCTTGAAGAGAATGATAACAACAGTCCACAAACATAAAAAAAAGCCAGGATGAAACCTATCATCCCATTTTCTGTGAGAATACAAAATTAGGCATTACACAATGTAAAGAAGAAAGAATTAACAGGAGAGACATACACCAGATGTTCGTAACGATATTCTTGAGTTACTGAGTGATGCTTAATGGTATGTACACAAGTCTCACACATTCAACCATCGCGACTTTTAAAAGCTTCGTGACATATTAAGTTCATCTGATTCATAACAATGTGCCTTCAGGACCTGCCCTCTTATCGGCTGCTTTTTTAAGTCAGTCCTAGCTCTTCGAGGTGTATTCTGAGCTTGTTTCTCATACCTGAATACAGAACTAAAACACGCGATAACAGAGCTCTCAAACAACAAATGGACAATGACTAAATCATTTGTGGACTAATATAACACCAAGAAAGAGACTTGTACTTACAGCCTAGCCTCCTTTTTTTCTTTCTGCATTGCTAATAGATTCTCTTTACTGTCCATCTGTGAGTTACATGAAACCTCCTGATCGTTGGCAGCAGGTGAATCCACGTACTCGTTACCACTGCTTTCACTGCTCAGCCTTGATGCTGAGAACGACAAGGAGGAAAAGTTTGTTCTTATAGGCGGAGGACAGTCCTTGATCGTGGGAATGTGCTCACCGTGGCCTTGGCCAAAGTGAGTTGAATGTCCTGCACGGACCGATGAAGCTGTTGATATGTCCTGTCATCAGTAAAAGAAACTTCTAATAACATGATTAAGTAAAACATATGTTGTAAGTAAGGCAAAAATATGAAGACCTCAACCTTCTTAACATAGCTGTAATCTGATCTATCGATCGATGAATCATTCTCCATAGATGAGTATGTCATATCCTCCTCGAGAAGAGTGACGTTCAGATGCTGTTCCTCACTGAAGAGTTCTTCAAAGTTTTGGAAGGTCAAATCAACATCAGGCATATTGGAATTATCGAAACATTCTAGTTCAGCATAAGCTCCTAGATCTTGCAGATTTTGAGGCCAAAGCTGCAGAATTCGTATAATGATCATGCTCATACTTCATTAATCAACGGAGAATGCCAGTACAACAGTATTCCTTACATCTATTCGGTCAAATTGCCAACATAAACTAAACAGACGGAAAAAGATAAAGAAGCGCGAGAGGATTAACTACAGACAGGGATCATGCAGCAAAAACTTTGCTGGCAACTATATAACAGGTAGGACTTTAACATTCAAGGAAACAACAGAAATGATATCTTCAGCTTGTTAACCGAAAGAAGATGAATTATAGTCTAGTTACATGATCAGAAGGGTGAAAACACGTTACGTATGTGGGAATCAACTATACCTTACTTTCAGATTTGCATGTGCATTAGTTCCTGTCAACTTTGACACCTTAAGGCTACAATCTTCCCGGAGACAAAATATTTTGTATAGGGTCAATCCTAGGGAAGCATGGGATCTGGGGAGGTGTACGCAGGCCTTACCTCTACCTCATAGAGATAGAGAGGTTGTTTCTGATAGATCCTCCTCGGCTTAAATAAAGCATTCCAAACAGTTTGAAAAAGGGGATACAGATATAGGAGCAATAACAACAACGAAATAATGTGAAATGGAGAGCATAACAGAATAGACAGAAGAAAGAACAGTAACAACATCCACGAAATAATGCAATAACCGGGACACAAAAAACACAGGTGATAGCCGAAATTGAAGAACTAGTTATATGGCAATGCTTTCTTGGGAAGAAGCTTTTAAATATTCGCGTTAATGCTCCAATTTGAGCCATGAATGTTTCATGGAGTATGCAAATGAAACGTTAAACGTGTGAAGTAGGATAACGGAGAGAATGACAGAGAGTAGCAGCAGACCTGACTACTCTGAACCGGACTTTTACATTCCCAGAACGAATCACCATCTGGCAACGGTAATGGAAACGATTCAGCAACTGGACTTTCATGAGTACTGCCCCAATCCTGAAGTTCAGGGCCAAGATCAGGTGAACTCTGCAAGCAATCAAATTTGTTATGCATATTCCATGATGTACAATTTTTCAATGAAGAAACATTATTTCGACTTTCTCCACTTGTTAAATTGTTACTGCCCTCAGTAAGCTGAAGTCTTTCCAAGTCAAGAATCTGCTGTAGAATAAGAGAAGTATTCTCCCTCCGTTTACGCAAGCTTAACACCTAAACCAATGAAGCAAGTAACCGTAGAGGTAAGTATATCATACATGACTTGGAAAGAACATAATAAAGAACCTGATACAGTAAGTTATACGGTAAGTTCACTTGTTGTTACAATCTACAGTATATACAAGGATTTATCCCTCAGGAGAGCCTGCATCGCGTAGCCATTACTAATAAGATTAATTAACTGCGTTAAAATCATCCGTTCTATCATCAAACTACGATAACATAGATGTCCTTATTAATCAAACTCAAATCCATCTCAACAGTATCTGCATGACTGAGACAAGATATACTAGTATTCAGAATCATTCCGGGAAGCACTTCATCCGAAATCATCAACTTTTTATGAGATATCACAGATAAAAATATCAAAAAGAACGATGAATTCTGCAATATTTCAAGTCAGGATTTCAGGAAAAAGCTATATAACAATAGGCATTTGGTTACTACTATCTAACCTTAGTGTAGTAACTAGTTGATCCCACTTCTGATTCTGGAGAAACAACAAGACCTGTGAAGGCAAGTTCAGAAGCTAAGGAAGAGCACCCCGGTGACGAGTGAGACCGTTTAAATTTTTTTGGAGTGACCTTAGCTCCATTCGCTTTACCATTCGATGTTGAGATGAACTGATCTGGTGGAGTGACATTTTCCAAATCTTTCAAGCCAAATCCCCATAATGCTGCCAAATCCTTAGCAGAAGGAGACCCCATGTAACTAGTGATCACTTTTCTCTGGTGCTGAGAAGAGAGATCATGATGGCATCGGTCACAGTCACGACACATAAACGATTGATGATCAGAACATCGAATATAAGCAGGGTTGTGTCCACAGCACTCGCAGACAAGAGTACGAGGATGCCGATTAGAGAGGGCATTAGCTGAATGAACCTTAGCATCACAAGATAAACAAAGGTGTGCTGCATCAGCTTCACAATACACCACTGGCTTCAATAACATGCAAAATTCACATGCTTTCTCCATTTCCATCTTTACAAATTCGAACGACCCTCGAAACAGTTCTGCACATCTAAGCCATAATGTAGTTATTGGAAGTAAAATGAATAAATTTCAGTTCATAGTAAGGCTAAATTGGCTACGAGTTCATTTGAACTCATAACTTTTGACACGGTGTACAGATAACAACAACAACAAACCCAGTCTAATCACACCAGTGGAGTCTGGGGAGGATAGGATGCACGTAAGCCTTACCTCCACCTTCTCGAATGTAGAGAGGTTGTTTCCGAAAGACCCTTGACTGAACAAACAGTGAAAAAGAGGCAATAACACCAAACAAACACCACAACAAGATAATCAAATATAACAAGTAGTGATAGAAATCTAAAAACAAGGGAAAGAAACTAATAATACTAAACTCTAAGAAAAGGGAAAACCTACAAAAATATCAAGAAATATAAGATTTGAACCCATAATTTAAATCCTGGATCCACCTCTGTACTAGATCTTTATCACAAAATTTCTCAGAATCACTAAACTCAAACAACAATTGAAATAGTTTTCTATTCTTACCAACTAAAATTCTCAGTGATAAATGTAAATCCCTAATATCTACTTGTACCAAACATCTAGGGATTTGTGCCTAATTCACTTGACCATAATCTAGTAGTGGAGCACACATTATACCTAAATTAAGCAATTCACTTTTTCACAAAGCATAATCAAACTATTCACTCTCTGGTTATGTTGATCTGACTCTCCAAATATGTTGTTTCACCCATTAATCGAGGAGTCGATATTCAAACAAGGGGATTCAACAATTTAAATATATATACAAAAAAAAAAGGAATTACTCTATTTCCATAGTATAATATTTCAACTAAGATGGTTCAATTGGACCCCCTTGCACCCCCTCTGCCTCCCCCGTATTGAATTCTCTAAAAATGCACTACTTTTAGAGGATCCAACAATATTTCAAAGAGTCCGAGCAAGATTAGCTCTCCAATAGTAAAACTATCCTACTACACATTTCAAAAAATTCAAAAACTCCTCAAATGAAAATAACAAGAAACAAAATTCCATTATATGTTAACAAAACCAGTACTTAGTAGCTATATTACTCAGACCCCGTGTCAGATCCTCCAAAAATAAATTACTTTTAGAGGATCCAACACGCACTCAGTCATATTTTTGAACAGTCCGAAAAACATATAGCTTAGTAGTAACATCAATTTACTTGACAACAATTGTTGTCTAGACATCTAAAATTCTACTATAATCACATAACTAGTAAAAACAAAAGTATAGAAATTAATTTAAATTAAAGTAATGAACCTGTGATTAATGTCTTCCAAGAAGTCAACTTTCTTGAATCAACAAAAAAAAAAATTAGAAAATTTCTTGAGATAAAAAAAAAGTGATTTTTTGAGAGTCACAAGAACATATATCCTATCATATTACAAACACTTCTCTTGATGTACTTTTCATGAAGTTCTTCTTGTTATCTACTTTTCTAAAAAGACAAAAAATAATAAAATAAAAAGTGGCAAATGGCAATGAACTTTTTGGTATGACGTGGCATTTTTATGTAATGGGTTTAGCTGGCGTGGAAGGGACACGTCAGCTAAAAGTGGGACCCAAAAGCGTTATCTAACTAGTTTACATGTGAAGTAGAGTGATCCAATTGCTGGCAGATTAGAACCAATACAAATTCGCCACGTTAGGTGTAACAGATTAGATATGACTGATATATTTTGGAGCACGAGACGGATTCAGAATTTAATCGGTACAAGTTCATTTTTATTATTGAACTCGTCGTATTCTTTTGAGTTATAAGTTTCAATGGATAATTTATTATAGTTTTAATGAGTTTACTATGCATAAATTTATTAGTTTAAAAATACTGAATTCAGATAAATTTAGCCATCGCCTTTATCAAGATTCCAGAATCATCCAATTTGGAAGGAAGTGACAAAAGAAAGTTCCTGGAAAAAAGAGAATTTTTTAAAATAATAAATAGATATTCGAAATTTCTTCATTTTAGGATCTTTTAATGTATGTAAAATATTTTCAAAATTCCTTTGAACAATCTTTATGAATTTTGTTATTTTGATTATTTGTACTATGATAATTGAATTTCGATAAAGCTTGAATAATTTTATAGGAATCTAATTTTATTCGAAAAGGTTGTATCATTGATCGAATGCATACAAGTTTTATTTTAATAATGATCTAATTAAAATCGTAATGTTATTGATCGACACGATTCATATTTCATACAATATTATATAGTGATAAACTGATAATGTAGGTATAAAGGTTTGTTTGAATTGTTATATATCACTATCGTCTATTAATAAATAAATAAAATTGTCCAGAAAATTAAAAAAAGATGAGTCATAGTTGATGAAGACAAGTTGCAATTTAATAATAAAAGTGCTCTAATCCCCTAATTTTTTCTTTATCTCAGTTTATATGACTTATTTTCTTTTTTAGTCAATCTCAAAAAGAATGACACATTCCTATATTAAGTAACAATTTAACATTAAAATTTTTCATTTTATCCTTGATAAAGTGATTTGTAGCAACACAAATATCCATCATTTATTTTAAATCACAAGTTTCAAAAGTTTTTTTATTTTTCAAACTCCATGTCAAGTCAGAGTAACTCATATAAAATGAGACAACAAGACTAGTAAATAAAGTAAGGAAAGTGCTAAATGGCCAGAAAATTAAACAATAATTTTTTTAATTTTTTTTTAAACAAAGTGATCTTTTTTTTCATTTTTTAATTAAAATGTATTAAAGTTAAAAGGGTAAAAATGTTTTAAAAAGTAAAATAACATAGATAAAATATTATTCTGACCAAACTTTCTGGCCAATTTTTTTTTCCATAAGTAATTTATATTACTACTATAAGTGGTAATTATGAGGTAACACAATAATGGGCCTTTTCATAAACAAGTAAGTCAAGAGAAAGCAATCTTAGATGGAATGGCCCAAATCTTCAATTGAAGGCCCATATCTGCTATCAATAGTTCTGGCCCATCGAAAATTTGTGGTAAATTATTTAAGAGTAACTTACAAAAATGACTATAGTTATAGGGTTATTGAAGTTCAATAGCTACAAGTATGTTATTTACCAAAAATGATTATAGTTTATGTCTATATCTAGCTATATTTTTTTATAAATTATTTATACAATGATACATTTATAATTATAATGCACTGAATAAGATTTTTTTAGATATGTTAAAAAACTAAAATCACTCCTAAAAATCTGCCAGTTTGAATATGTAGTCTAAAGTTACAGTCTAACATTGTTTATTTTGAAAATTCAAAAAATCAAAACCGAAGATGCAAACTCTGTACAAAAAAAATGAAAAATGAGAACACTTGTTTGTTGAAAAAATATATCTCAATATTATTATTATGCATATAAAGACATGTAGATGAAAATAGTATACAAGTACAAATACATATGAATACAATTATGTAACAGTCAACTAGTCTTCTGTTATATTGTATTTTATACCTGCACTTGAATACAAACATACATGAATACAATAATATAATAGTTAAATAGACTTTATTTATATTGTATTTGAAATCTATATTTGAAAACAGATACAAATGAATTTAAATTTATAACTATCAATCACCTGTAATTTATAATGTATTTGATACTTATATTTGAATACAAATATAGAGAAATACAATTATATAACTATTAATATGCTTTCATTTATAATGTATTTAGTACTTACATTTGAATATAAATACAAATGAATATATTTATGAATACATTATATATATGAATACAAATGAATTTAAATACAAATAAACAGATGAATACAAATATTTATATTTGAATACAAAATACAGATGAATATAAATTCAGAACAAACATAGTGTTTTGATTCAAAATACAAATGAATGCAAATACAAAGCAAAAGATGGTACTTTGTTTGGTCTGCCATTAGAGTAAAAAGTTTTGGAGTTCCTTTTGGTTAATTCTAATTGAAACTGTAGAAATTGAATGACACGAACACACACACAAAAAGATTATCTCAAACTGCTTTCCATCATTGTAATGAAAAAAATCTTCAATTGAAACTCTATGAAAATATGAAACAGATGTATACAAATATAATCTTTATAAAAACAAGAAAAAATGTAATTAGAATATACAAAAATCACTCCTACAATCATGCAAAAGGATAGTGAATCGGAAGGATTTTTGAAAAAAAAAATATCGATGATATATGAATATTGAAAGAGAAAACATTGAAGAGGATAAACATGGAAACCAACACCGTAAGATATGCCTAACATAATTGATTAGGCGTGTCCTAATTACTTTGCTATTTAATTTTTGTTAATATACCTTTAAAATTGAAAAGAAATGATTATTCATGTGTAGTAAATTAACTTTGCTATTTCATATTTAATTATATCCATATAATATAAAATAAGTAAATTATAGCTATTTATCTTAAATATATATTGATGTTTGCTATATCTTGTAGTTTTTCCATTTTTTAATTTTATCTCATAGTGTTAAGAGTTAATTATATTTTATTCCTATTCTTTTTCAAATTACAAAAATCCCTTAAAATTTAAGAATTTTGGATACATCACTCAACGTTCGTATACATCGCGTCCTGATACATTCAGTGTCAGATCTATGAAGGGGAGTGGGGGTGCCACGCCACCCCCGAACCTTCGACAGAAACTCTATATATACATAGGTATGTATATAAAATATTTATATAAATATAAAGCGTGTCACCCAGAGAACAAAACTAGCTTGTGGTGCCACGGTAGGAGGGCAACTTTAGAAGGCTGATGTTGCGGGTTTGAATCCCATTTGTTCCTATTTTTTTGAGAAATTTGTTGCAGATGTTTTTTAAGAAAAAAAAGAAGCTCCAAGCACGCTTTTTTAAGGAAAAATAGTTGGCACATTATTTTTTTTTTTTTATAATTGTTAATCGATAAATCTATTTGGCACCCACGGACTCTAAATCCTAGATCCGCCACTGGATACATTACCTTTGTTGATACAAGACACACCTTGTCTCGATACATTGTTCAACGTCCCGACACATAGCTTCCCGATACATTATCTTTGTTGATACAAGATACACCTGTCCGATACATCGCTCAATGTCCCGATACATTATCTTTATTGATACAAGACACACATTTTGAATAAGAGAGAGAGAAAGAGTGAGGAAAATAGAATTTTTTGTATTTTTTTCAAATGGTAGCTAGGGAATTTTAGAGAATATTGTAAAATAAGTTGTGTATTTAAGTAATTTTTCTTTATTTGTTGTTTTTCACGCGGTGTTCGAAGTACACATTGCAGCTCCGATTAAATTCGAATTGCGCACGACAAGGCACATTCATGGATAGTGCTCCCAATAAGAATTTCTCCATACCCAAAATTCAAACTCAAAACCTAAAATGCGGTGAGTATGATTAATACATGTAGCAATAGTTTGTCTTACAATTAATAGCTATGTTTTGGTTTAGCTCTGCATATTGCTCAATCTAGTTATATCAAACACATTATTTTGTTGAATATAATGTATCTTTTCACTCAATCTAATTGTATCAATACATACAATTTCATTGCATATATTGTATTTGTGTGCAAGCGATAACTGAATGCTACATAAAGAACATAATCCATATGACGAAATTGAAAGTCCCAAGATGTAGAAGATCATAACATGAGTAATTATGCTATAAATAATAAAGTAGGAAGAAGAATATTGTATAGAAAGGTATAAAGAAGGGAGAAAGCTTATTAGGTATTTTATATGTATGAGTTGATGACACGTGACATAAGAAAAGTGTTTTTAAATTCGCTTAATCAAGTAGAAAGATGATTTTAAGATTGTCAATAGTTAGAGACTAAAGTAATAATTCATACATCATTTAACAATGTTTTTCAACACTTATCTCAACTTTAAAATGTAAATTGGGCTTCTTATCTGTTCTTGAACATCCAAATGGCAAAAACCAATCCACCTAAGAATACCTATGCCAATCATAGAGTACTAATATTTAATTATCAAATGAAATTAGTTCAACTCCTCCAAGTAATATTATTCTAGACATGACCAAAAAGTTACTCCAACGATTATTCTATTTTTATCTAACATAATATTGAGTGGTTGCAGTCAAACACTGGTAATTCAAATGGTTGATTAAAGTTATACATGCATTAATAGTGCAGATATTAATTATAAATTTTTTTATATATTATTTTATGAAGAGTTTAGATTCATATATTAGTTATTTCAACTTTTATCATACATAATTAAAATCAGCATAACTCTAGCCAACTATCAAATTGCCCTTTAGTAATGTAGGTAGGTTGTTAGAGTTATACAAATATTAATAATAAAGAAATTAGTTATCAGAAAACCTATTTTGTTCTGCATAAAATCATACATATATTTCCTCATAATTTATTATACATATAATAGTTGTTATATGTGGTTTTTCTAAATTGGAAATCAATTCCATATTGATTTTATACAAATTTATAACTTAGTAAACTTACCTCCTAATCAACAATAAATATGATAGCACTTACGACATAATTTATTATTAATAAGGAAAAGGCATATAATTCATGTCGAACTTATCTTGAAAAATTTAATACACATATAAATTATTTTAGTGACTTATTACACACCTAACCTTATTCAAAGTAATATTAATATCTTTTTCCTACGACAATCCTCTTTTACATGAAACTCACCTCCAAATTGAACTAGCAACCAAACTACCCCTAAATATGAAATGTTAAAACACAAGTTGGCTCTTTTAATCTACAATCTGACATACATTTCCATTTCAGACTAATATAATATATGTTCTAATTTATTGGATCTCCACTCAGCCTAGTGATGCTCGGTGAGATGAATAAGATTTTAAAAAAAAAAATTATTCAGATATTTTGAATTAGTAGAAAATATTTATCTTTTAAATAAATCTTATGCCGTATAGACATCTAGATTAATAGTGAAATGTCAAAACAAGTATTAAACACCGAATGAATAATAATAAAAAAATCTTAGAAAAAGAAAGCAAGTAATTTTTTTTCCTTAAAAGGCTGATATTACATGATAAAATGTTTCCTAAAAGAGAGTTGAGCTCCCCTAGGAATGGTGAATTTATGTTCCCTAAAGTATAGAGTAAGATAATACTTAGTACATTCCATTTATGGACTATATTATGTTCCTCGTACTTGGTATCTGGGCAAGATGACTTATTTTACTGAAAAATGTTTTTTTTTTAATTGAAGAGTAAAATAATTCTTGAACAAACACTTACAAAAAATTGCTAATAACATTATTAAGTAGGAAAGTATCATCTTGAAATAATGTGCAATATCATCTTGAAATAATGTGCTAGTGTTGGTTAAAACACACACACAAACACACAAAGGAGACTGGTCGGGCGTAGGTTTAATAGTGAATGCAGACAGTGGAATAAGTTTATGGGCTTGAACTGACTTTAGTCAAAGTTGCGATTACCACTATCGAAAAAAGGACGATTCCTATTCAAATTAAAAGAAATACCTCATCTCACTTGCGAAGAAGTTGTTGGAGCTTGGACTCCATAGAAAATTAAAGAAAAGGCTTTATAAAAAAAATGTTTATCTACATAGGTAGAGCCAGGTAGAGACAAGGAGGGTTTGGATGAATTTGGGCGAAAATTATATTATATACACAAGATTAAATTATTATATTTTGTATATATAGTATATATTGAAATTCCTTTACTTCTTTGTGTATTTCTTTTTATCATATTCTTAAACTCTTTAAACAAAAATTCTGAATTCATATCACTAATTAACATTATTTTCAAAAATATCTTATTGCTTCTCCCTTCTATTATGAGACCAAAGTAGAACATCCCACTACATGATTTATTTATCCCTACGTGGGATAGTGTTAGTTGGTCAACCACAAACATCATCAAATTTGTAGAAACAAACATGAACATCCTCTTGTTGCTTTCATTTGATAATATTAATATTAGTTGACAAACTTGTATGGGTTCACATGCATGCCCTCCCCCATAGCCAATCACATCTTTCACCAAAAAAAAAAAAAAACTTTTCTTTATCCTATTATATTTAGACCAAAACATGATTAGGAAATTTGATTAATTAGGTGAGGAGTAAGTCCAAATTGTGCTTCAAAATAAATAATTATATTAAATTAGGATGATAATACGTTCATATGTCATTTACTTAGCAGCGTTTGGCCAATGACCATAAATTTAGTTGAAACTTGAAAAAAAAAAAAACTGAAGATTGTTGAAATATACTTTTGAAATTTGAAATGTATTTGGACATGCAAAAATTTTTTAAAGACATATTTTTAAAAACTAATTTAATTTCATGAACAAACAATGTTTTATTTTTTCTTTTTAAAAATGTAATCCCAAAATCTATAGTCAAACAAGAGGTTACTAATGGATTCCGACGAATCTTTTTTGTCAATAATACCATATTTGAAGATATATACATTATCTTTTGTGACCACTTACAATTTTGGATTGCAAAAAAAAAAAAAAGATATTATTTTCATCTCTAGTATTATATTCAAATCTCTCATAGGTAAAAATGATGATTTCTAAAACAAATTTGTAAAGAAATATGACCCTGCAGAGTTGAAAAAGAAATAATATAAATTCACCTTACCCTTACGGTCTACAAAAATAATGAAAAAGTGAAACATAAATAATATAATTTGAATAGTTGATTAAGGCTTACCCTTTAATTAGTCACCTATTTCTCCCATAATATTCGAGGAGCCAAACACAAAATTGCAAAAGCATACAAAGAAAAATATGTCCATATCTATGTCTACATTCCCTAGTTGTCACAAAGAAAATGATTGTTTTTATCAAATAAAGGAATTTTTTTATGAGTTAATGAGTCGATAGTTAAATATTGATTTATGTCTAGCTCATTTTTAGATCTCATTGTCTAAGAAATCCTCCGTATTTTATATGATTTTAAACTTTCTTGGAGAAATGATACTTGTAAGGGTGACTGAGTTGATTGAGCATGTGATTTTTCAAATGAGGATCTCAAGTTTAAAGCACCCTCACATGTTTTCTTGGTCAAGTTCATCATACAAGACTTGTTTAGTATAATTTACCTCTTCTATGTGATTTCTTTTTAAAAAATTGTGTGTTGATATTAGTTTGTCCAATATTTTGGTGCCTAATTTTAGTTAATTAATACTCTATTGGATATCAAATAAACTAGTTATTTTTGACGAATTGAATTTGATACTTTTGTAACTATAACAAGTCATTTCTTACTCTTTTTTTTTGTATATATATATATATTGCTTCAATTAGTTATAACTAGAGTGTTAATAATGTGAGTTATTTTAAAAAAATGATAAATAATAATTTATCAGACAAACACTTTTATAAACAAAAAAAACAAACAAATAATTTGGATAGAAAATCAAATCATCAATATAATGAATACACAAGAACATGTTTTCACACGATATCTCAACCCTCTCGGATTAATTTGCCTTAATTTATCCAAGATTAATATTTGAAACTAAATCGACTAGCAGCACTTTCAGAATGTTATCTTGAAATATCAAAAAAATATCTTCAATTCTTTAAAAAATAATTCCACTCAAAAATCCCTTCAAGGGAAATTTAGCCTACCCTTCAAGTCCTACAATAAGAATACAAAAGTCAATCGTTTTCTTAAAGTAATAAAGCCCTAAAAAAACTTGAAATCGAAATTTAAAAAGAGTATTGATGAGAATTATAAATCCACATAAAAAAAATTTTCGCAATTATTTCCCAATGACTTTTCAAAATATCCAAAAGCCAATGTTCTTGTTTATCCTTTTGGAATAAAATATCAGTGATACATGGTATGCTCGTTATTATGGGTCCACTACAAAAATTACACACTCTTCATCAAATTCCTGACTTCGCCACATTTTTTATTTTTTAAGAAAAGTGTGTATTTTCTTAATTGTGTTAAGTTTATGCAAAATAAAATATACACTCATAATAACTAACATTTAACCCTTGTATGTCATATAATTTCTAGCGAAGAGCGTGTATCGGAGCACCCTCTTCACCGAAGGTGGGTCCGCCCATGGTTTGAGCCTTATTGGATAAGAAATCCATATATAGTGTTAGACTTTCTTATGCAAATTCAAATTTAGTTGGATTTTAATACATATACTGAATAAAATATACCTATGAGGAAGCCAATATAAAGCTCAAATCTCAATCAATAAATTAAGATTTGTGATGGAATGATAAGTAATCTTTCGTTCTTAATCAAATTTTTTTATTTTAATTTTGTTGAATACGGAGTCTTGTTAGAAAATAGCATACACAGCGGAAGCATTCCAGAATCATACATCTTGCATGAGTATAGACAACAATCACAAATACGTATCACATACAAGGTATGCTGAAAATTAACTCAGGATTACCTCTTGAAGCGTGTGCAGATATCTTGAAGTAAATTTAATTCCAAACTCTGCAGATCTTCTACAGTGATCCCAAATAACAATTGAACTCTCTCAATACTTGGGTGGGCAAGTATCGTATAGAATACTGAATTGTCTTTCTAGGTTAGAAGAATCCCTACTTATAGAGATGTCTTCCTAGTCCAAAAAGAAGAAGAAAGTATAAATATTTATTCTTCAAGAAAGCCCCAAAACACACGTTTTTTGCCTTGGCCGAAAATACACTTTACTTTTCCTTCTTCTACTAGAAAATAGGATTTTGAGTTCTAGTTAAATTGGGCACTGGAGGGACCACATAATTTATTATTGAGGCTTCCTATTATGGAAATAATTCCAAATAATTAATTTGAATTATTTTTACCATAATAAATTACAAATCATTCCACTAAAAATTCGTAATTGCACTCCTCTATATATATTTCGAAATTCACCATTAAACACTTATGTAATTCCCCATGTTAAGATTCCGTTTACTAATCAATAAATTAAATTACTGACGAATTTAATTCAATGATTAATTTCCTTTAGAGCAACACTTAACTTATTTCATGTGCCGATTCTTAAATCTACCTACGGGTTTACACATGAAAACTTATAAGTTTCTCATAAAAAGGTGTATCATCAATCTCAATACCGAGACATGGATTCCATCAACTAACTAATTATTTCACCAATATATATTATTATCATCCAATCTACTGCATATTGATCCATCTCGGAATCTCACCTTTTAATAAATCAAAACGATAATTAATATATACCGATCATAATCGTTATATCAAGATTAAGAATATAAGTACATTTAACAGTTTAGAGAATATGTTTTTATCGCCGCCTAAAACATCTATATCTGCTTGGTCCCGTTCAATACATACAAAATGCACTAGCACGAGAAGTTAGAACTACACCATTCTCATAATCAAGATAAATTACATTTAATCTTGTGCTACAATCTTTCTGATGGTTTTGTCCAAAATTTCCATCTACGATTGTGAACTATGACTTTTAACTTATAAGAACCGATGATTTAATCTTCTGTGTATAAGCTTAAACTCTATACACCAAATCATCTACTATATAAGCTAAGGACACATATATGACAATTGATCTATTTAATGCAACACTTTATTGAATTGAATAAATGAATAAACAATTGTTCAATAATAATACTATATCAAAACGCATGGTTAATAGTATATCCTAACAAGTCTACACTTTGTTAGAAAATATTTATTCCTAAAATGAGACTTTGTTACGTGAATTCGACTTTGATTGAGTTTTAATATGAATGCTCGGACAAATACAAGAAAATCAAAAATAAAAAATCTACTCTCAATTAATACGATGATAATCATGATTATTTTATTCTAATTGGATGAGTTTCAAATTCCTTATCCTCCTTTATATGCATGTTTCACCAAATTACACAAACTTAACTTTTCAACGAAATTAATTATAGATTTCAATTTAAATCAAATACAAAATTGTGTATGCTTCTTTAAATTAATTATGAGTGATGAGTGATGCATCATGTGATTATCGTAAACATAATGAGTATTTTGCTTTATAATAAATTGATAATCAAAGTTTATTCGATTTCAACTTATATATATATAATAGAGAATTATAATTTTAAAAACGTCTCAATTATTTCATATAACACATTACATATAGAGAAATATTCAAAAGAAAGTGCAAGCATACAATTCCTTTTGTTAATCAATCAACATAAAAGACAATTCAATCAAGATAGGACAGACATAGGCCTTTTATATACATGTAATTATATATTTACTCTATTTCAATTTATTTAACCTACTTTTCTTTTTAGTCCGTTTACAAAAGAATTATTCTTTTTTAGCAATTCTTTAATTTCAAAGTTTCCAAATGACATATTTAAGACATGATATTACAAAGGATATTTTGATACATTTGATATATCTTTAAATTTATATTAAAAACTTCTTAAGTCTTATTTACTTTCTTAAACTTATTATCAAATCAAAATAAATCAGATAAATTAAAACATAAAAAAAACACTTTATTATGATATTCGATATTTCTATGTTTTTCTTATAAAATCTCAAAGAATATACCAAGTACTAAATTCTAAAATATATACTAAATACAATATCATATACTATAATATCATTCGATATTTACCATATCATGCCAACGCTTCAAATCAATATCAACCCCACTACCCCTATTTTCAGGTGAATTTTTGAAAGGTGATGATAATAAATGAGATCAGTACATTTTACTATCCCCTATCCAGCTGTCAACACATGTCACCCCACCCCTCCACCTCACCAAAAAAACAACCAAAAGAAAGAAGAAAACCAAATCCAAGTCATATACTATATTTTTTTTGGTTCGGTATTATTAGAGTCCGATTAAATTTAGATTTATATTGAAAAATCTCATATTGAAAGATAAAGCGCTTTCTAACAAATGTAATTTCATATTCAGATGAACTCAAATTCGAGATATCTAATTAATGATGAAGGAGTATTTAGTACTTACCACTCCACCACAACCTTTATTAGCTATATATTATCATTTTTTGGGTGCACTATTCCATTGACATCTTTTATATGACTTTCTTCCCCTTAATTAGAGATCTCGAGTTTGAATTTTGGGTATAGAAAAACTCTTAATAAGGAATGCTATCCTTTGAATGAAGCTTTATTCGATGCAAATTTAAAATAGTCAAACTCCTATGTAGATATAGAACACCAATGGATTTAATTGTTTTAAAAATATTTTAAGTCATATAAATATTTGTGGCTTATTCTAGATTGTAAATCTCAAAAAAAAAAATCATTTTAAAATTTTGTATTCAGTCAAATACTATCACATCAGTGAAATGGAAAATGAGAAGAGAGTATCTATTTTGAAATTGAATTATTTATCCAGATATTTGTGGGGGAAAATCGTTTTTGAAGGTGAAATACTCATTATTAAAGGAAATTTATATTTTTATAATTTAAATTTCTTTAATTAAGGATAAAAAATATTTATCATCTTTAATAATGGTAATTTATCAAAAAAGTTTTTTATTAACTGTTCAATACCGGAGGACCAGCCCTTGGATTTCCACTAATACCTTTTTTTTAGGACAAATCATGTGTTATAAGTGGAGCTAATCAATGATGGACAGAGTACAACTTTGGAATATAATTTATGACTTATAAATTAAAATTCTTAAGTTAAAAATTGCAATTTACGATTTATAAATTAATTTAAAAATACATAAAACAAGAAAATTTAATCAGACTTCTTAATTCGACAAATACGTTTGGTTTGCTGTATAATCTAAAGTAGTCATGATATAAAAACTTTCACATTATTGTATGGGTAAATTTGATGGAAGGTCACTCAAGTATAATAAAGAAATATTATGTAAAAGTCACTTAATTATATTCATATCAACTTAAAAGTTATCTTCTTTTTTTTAGGCTTAATTATATATAAAGTTAGCCTTTTAAATTTGTTAGGAGGCTTAATTTAGATGCTCCAATAAATTAATTATGTTTTAATTAAATACCTCAATTTTTAATAAAGTATTCTAATAAGATATTTTTAATTCATTTTTTTAGGGGTGTGTTTTCATTTGTGTAGTATTAAATAATGAATGGAACTACATAAAATATGTCATCTAATTCAATTATACACATGTTCAAGTAAAAAATATCTAAGATTTTACGATTTTATTTAAATGAATATTATAGTTAAGAGAAACAACATAATTTATGTGGTTAACTTAATTGTCTATAAACAAATAAGAACAGATGCAAGCTTTTTTTTTTACTTCCAAATTTAGAACAAAAGGTTAATTGAAGCATTTTTTAAAAATAAAATAAAATTTGAGATGTTCAATTTAAATATGACTTGATTTAAGAATATGCATAAAATATCCTAAGTTTTCAAAAATAATTATGTATCAAAACTTCTTTTTTCATTACATAAAAATCACTTAACTAAATTCATATTTATTTAGAAATTAATTTAACATAAAAATGCACAAATCACTTAACATGCAAGTGTGTTATTTGAGGGATCCCCTCAGCATGCATGATTTATACAAATTAACAAAATAATTACTCCCTCTGTCCCATTTTATGTCTTATTTTTTGTTTTTTGAGAGTCAAATAGTTTAAGTTTGATCAGAAATTTGCGCATGAAATCTTCAATTTTTTTGAAATGAAATTTATATATTTGTAAACTACATAAAAAGTACTATAAGTCACAATAATTGATAATTCAAAATGTTTAAAAAATCTATGAAAAACTTATGGTAAAAAATAGACTTGTTTGAATTTCAAAATCTGAAAAGTGCCACACAAAATGATACGGAAGGAATAATTTTTTAAATATATTATTAATTTCATTAGCATATTTTTTATTTTTAACCGCAAGGTTGAACAAGTAAATTCCCTTCCTTTCTAATCGAAATATGATCAATTAATGAAATTGTTAGAATTTTGCTCTTTCATTGGTATGTGCATTCACTAAAGCAAAATAAATACTAAGGAAAGAACAATAGATTAGACCAATTTATAAAAATAAACGAATCCTCTAGACATTTGAAAATTTGTGGAACTCTGTAAGATGTGTTCAATTCGAGTTGAGACTCTACAAGGTGTTGAACAATTGGTACTAAAATTCTCTCGAAAATTCCACCACAAATTCATGAAATATTCATAAAGAGATCAAATTCAAATCATCCTGATTTAGGAAATATGCCACTAACTGCCCTCTCAAATCATGGATAAAGTAGAATCAAGGAGAAACAAATTTATTTTCAAGTTACTTAAAAATTTATTGCAAACAATTCCCTTATAATATTAAATACATTATTTTTGGTCAAAATGTATACCAAAATTCTGCCTAGTTAGTAGAATATTTTATTTGATATATTTGATAGACTTATCTTGACGACAACATATGCTTTTAGCTTCAAGAAAATAATATGTTTGCATAATTGGGATTAAAAAATTTGACGCTCTTTTGGATTTTGATTTGATATTACCCCCAACTAGGGTGGGTATAAGTATCGGAAAATCGAATCGAATTATTAATTTGATTCTTCAATTTTTGATTCGTGTTGGTGTTATTTTCTTAAAAGTATGTTTCGATATTCGGTGTTAGAGTTTCAGAACTTCGGTGCATCGAAGCATCGAACTTTTATTAATTTAATTTAAAAAATAATATATATATATATATATATATATATATATATATATATATATATATATATATATATATATATATATATATATATTCTCTTAACTAAAAATAAAAATCAACTAACAAATAAATCAGTAATGAACAAATCAAAGTAACAATAAATGTACAATTCAATAGTTAACTTCAAATATTAATTTCTAAGAGGAACATATCAATGTACCGTTATGTAAAGGAACCCGTCTTCGTCCTTGTTTGTCTTGAGAAGTAGTTGGAGGCACAATAATATTTACAAAGATAAATATGATCTTTCAGTTAACATAATAAATATTCCATTTCCTCATTTTATTTTTCATTCGCACCGAAAAATTGATTTAAAAACACTAAACTAAATCGAACCGAATTAATTTGGTTTAGTGTACAATGCACACTTTTCTAAAATCAAAAATCGAACCAAAATTTGATAAAACCGAACCGAAGAATCAAACGCCCACCATGACCCTAACTTATCTTAATAACAAGTTATGACAATGGTACGTAATAACCGATTAGAAGCAATCTTTTTTTTTTTTACGAGAACCTTTATTTGCTAATTATCTTTTAAAATTTATTTATCTTATTTTAATTTAACATAAAAAATTAAAAATTACTTTTGAATGATGCCATCATAAAATAAAATATTTAAATATATCAAAATATTTTTTAATCTTATAATCTAATATATCATATAAAAAAAACAGCTGGAAAACTATAAGACATTCTTCTCTGGCAAAGCATTCTTCAACTTTTTCAGATTCACATGGAACCTCCATTTCCACCCATTTCCACCACCGTCACCACGGCGGCGTCGGTGGCCGTAACTATGTCACAACCACCACCACCGACGGCGTCACATATCAACTACGCCAACTCAGTTGATTCCTCCCCAAAGTCACGGAAAACCAATTCCTGGGATGACCAGCAACAACAACCCCCAAACGCCGATGGCGGTGGAGGAAGTAACGGGAAGATTCGTCTTATGTGTAGCTATGGCGGACATATCATCCCTCGACCTCATAATAAATCCCTCTGTTATATCGGTGGGGATACCCGAATCTTCGTTACCGACCGAAATACTTCTCTTTCTGACCTTTCATCACGGCTTTCGAAAACCCTTTTGGCTGGAGGGCCGTTTTGGTTGAAATATCAGCTTCTAAATGAAGACCTCGATTCACTTATTTCTGTTACCACCGATGAAGACCTTGAGAATATGATCGAGGAATACGATCGTGTTACGAAAACTTCACGGATTCATGTGTTTCTATTCACTAGTGAATTTGATTCGGTTTTTTCAATTGGGTCAATTTTACAAAGTTCTACCAAATCGGAGGATTGGTTTGTTCATGCTTTGAATGGGGCAACATCTACTTTTACAACGAAGGTGTTTTCTGAGTCTTCGTTGGTGAATTGTCTTCTGGGTCTTGATGATGATGTTGGGAATTGTAATGTAAAGAGTGTGGAAGGACAATTGGAGGGATCATTTGGTGCGAAGAATGTGAAAATTAGTGCTCATGATGTTCAGTCGGTGCCGAATTCTCTGATGATAGAAACGACGTCGTCGTTTGGGTCGACTTCTTCCACACCGTCATTGACGAGTTTACCGCCGATTAAGGTTAATGTGGAGGAGAATCAAAGGCTTGGGATTGAGGAACAATTTTCACAGTTAGGGGTTGGAGGTAAAGTGGAGCAGAAGCTGGAAGAAGGGGGATTTATGGGTTTGACTTCACCATCTGCCCCAGCTGCTCCGGTGGTCGGAACTGTGTTTTTCGGTGTGCCGGTAGTTGTTGGTGGGGATTACGGTAATCGATTTTTTTCAGATGATGAGAGATCAGAACAAGGGGTTACTGTTGGTTATAGAAATCCTGTTTAAACACAGCCCCAGCAACAGCAACAGCAGCCTCCACAATTGCGGCTAAAGCTTGTTCTTCCTTCTGATTTGCCTTCCCCCAAGTCAGTTTCAAGGTAAAAATATATAGCTAAAAAAGTTTTAGCTTTGTCAATTTTCAAATATATGCTCAAATTGGTCATTTTATTTGATGTAGTGAGAGCAGTGTGATGTCTGGGCAAAGACATTTCTTTTATCAAGAACCAACAGGTCAAATTCATTCCGGGAACAATAGGATTTCCGCTAATTCAGTTGATATGAAGCAGAGTGATCCAAATAATCGGGCTCAGGTACAACAACAGCAAGTCCAGGATGCTGGATATGCAATGCCAGTTCAGTATGATTAGCATCAACAAATGTATCAGCCCCAACAATATGTACATGCTAGTAAATATATCCATCATACGCCTTCCGGGCCTGTGCCAATGACATCTTATTATCCTATATACCCGTCGCAGCAGCAAACACATCCTCCGCACCCTGCTCTTGAGCACCAATACCCTGTTTACCTTGTTCATTCTAGACAACCTTCGCAAGCTTACAATTTGCCTGTCCAGCAAGCAAATTATAGTGAGTCTGCTCAAACAAATGTTCCTTCTAACCAACCCCAAACACCTCCTGCTCGCAGCATGGCGGCTCCTGCTGCAGGTTACAACCATCCTGGAAATCCTTCTGCCTCCAAACCTGAAATGACTGCTGGTGCATATAGAACAACAGCTGCGGGAACTCCACAATTGGTTCAGATCACTTTAGGCCAGAATCAGCAGCAATATGTTGGCTACTCTCAGATTCACCATCCTTCTCAGCCAATTGCTCCTACATCACGTGCTACTGCCAATTATGCATATGAATTTTCTGATCCTACACATGCACAAATATACTATTCTCAGGCTCATGCTCCCCAGTTTGCTACTCAATACCAAACCATGACATCATCCCCGACTGTTGGTTTACATAGTACTTCTTCGCAGCTTTCGACAGAAAAAAATCAACCAACAAATTAGAACTTCACCAGCCATGAAAGGTGAGTTGCACATGAAGAAACAATTTTGTGGACATAGGTTTGGTTTATGTTTAAAGTTTCTGTTATAAATGCTTGAATTTTGTCATTGTTATTGGTTTGTCAAATGTATTTGTTATAGGTATAAGACAATTGGGTGTTTTTTTTCTTTTCTTGTGCAATCCATAAATTGATAGCAGTCGATCATACTGTAACGCTCAAACTCATATGATATTGTTCCCTGTTATATATATGAATTACAGAATAAATGTAATATAGTGATTGAGGCTTTTACTTCAGTTTTCTTTATATATTTCCCCCCCTTATTTGTTGTTTTATTGAGCTTTGTGGCAATGTATCTGTACCACCATGACATATTAATCGAGAACATACATGGAAACAAACATACGTGATCTTTGACTTGTTGAATATAGCCCATGCCTTTTGATGCTAGGAAAGTTTTAAATTCAGAATATTGTATGGATCAGCCCAAAATTTATGTGTTACTTGGTGTATTAAGAAATGGCTTGGTTAAATCAAGCTGCTTCTTAGATTCAGAAAAAACTCCATTCCTAATTTTACGGCTATTTTTGGGACATTTTTAGATGTTTCGTGTCACTAACTAGCAATTTTACCAGTCCTTAATTTAAAGCTAGAGGCAGTCATATATGGGGGATAACGGTTTGGTTAGATCCTGTTGCTTCTTATATCCAGAAAGAACTTCACTCCTAATTTTACAATTATTTATGGGATTTTTTCTATTTTTTTGCGTCTCTAACTAGCAATTTCACTGATCCTTTAAAATAAAGTTAGAGAAAGTCATATATGAGGGGGGATAACTCTTTCCTTTATAAGGAATTAGGGGATAACTCTTAATTTTTTTTAAGGAACGAGGGGACAACCCCGTTGTTCTTAATGGTATATATTTCTTCTTTTTGGCAATTAGCAGACAGTTGTATTAATCACCAGTATGAATACTTACATAGCCAGAGCCAATCAAGCCTGAGTGCTCATCTAACAGTAGCCAAAAATTCCTACATGCACTATCAACACTAACTAAGCTTGAAGGTTATAATATGAGTAAACAGGTTCACATTTCTCCTAATTCGTATACATAAGGTTGTCTTCAAATCATGTGTCAATGCTTCCTTACTTCTGTTCTTCATGTTGAAGATTCTGGACTTTCTTTCTCCCCTGCCCCCCATAATCCATGTACCCACAACTGCAAAACTTGCGTTGAGCAAAGCCCCTCACGGTGTTCTTGATCTGCAAGTTTGTTGGATTCAGTGGCACTGTTCCCACATCAGTATGGTCCTTTGCCAGTGTAACCAGTGTAGCATGTCTTTCCAAAGTTCATTGGTGTAAACAACAATCGTTTCTGGAGCCAATTCATGGAATAGTTTTATCAGTACAACTGTAGTCCTTATTAAATGAAAAGAACTTTGTACAAACATTCTTAAGTTACAGAACTATAAACCATGCCTATTAATAATCTGTTTAGCTGGTACAGTTATCATTCTTTTTGAGTTTGAATTTGTGAACCATGCTCAGGATCCTGGCAAAGTGGTTGTACTAAATTCCCTCTCATTTTCTATTAGTGAGTTTTTATCAAACTTTTATTTATAAAGATTTAGTTCATGGATGTTATGTTTCTCTTTGTTAGAATGATAATGAGAACCTGATATTTTCATCTAGTTACATGTTTTCAGGTGTTTGTTGCAGTCAAGTGTCTATCTCTCCGTCCCTCTCTCTCTGTATATGTTAACAGAATCCTTGCTGGTGATCCACACAATATTCCTCATTAATTGTTGGTTTCTTTATGCACACTTATTTTTCTTTACTTCGGTTGGCAGAAGAGATGATATGCTTTACACTTACTCTATTTGGTACCATGTTAACTTATTGGCCTAGTTTGTGTTACAAGTACATGTTTGCTTTACTCCACAACTCTAATCAGCGTTCGTACTAAGGTGATGACGAACTATTGGGTGCTTTGTTATGAAGTTTGCTGTAACACCTAGTACTATTTTACTTCGGTTGGAATAGAAATCGATCAAAGACAATAGATAACTTCTGTTTTGGGGCTAATTAAGGTATAAATAAAAATGTAGACACACCATGTAATAAAGAGCTTCTGTGAAACTGCAGTTACAGTTACAGTAAGTGCATTTTAATTAGAACCTTCATTCTCTCTGGGATTGATGTGTGAAATGGGTCATGCATATGTTTATTTAACCACAATTTGGCTGCATTTCTTGTGTTCCTTTAGACTTTTCTAATTGCTATTATCACATTATGTTAATGCATTTCCAGTAAAGCTTATAAATACGTGCTAGATTCTCATCGGAGGTTTGGAGATAGACTCGTAGAGTTTAAAGGTTCAGGTTAGGCAGAACTAAGATAAAATATTTAGAGTGCAGGTTTCAGATGTGGAAGTGAGTATTGAAACACGAGTCATCCCCAAGAATCTGGGGTCACTAATCCAAGAAAATGGGGAGATTGACAATGATGGGGCGGAGTGTTGGCCGCCAAGAACTTGATGTCCAGAATATGAGAGTAGGATGTTGAGATGGATATGGGGGCATACGAGCGATAAGATTAGAAACAAAGCTACTTGGGACAAGGTGTGAGTAATCTCTGTGGTGGACAAGACGAGGAAGGAGAGATCGAGATGATTCCAACATGTACAGAGAAGACACACAAATGCCCTAGTAAGAGGTTGACTATAGTGAATGTAAGTATAGGTATCGGTAGATTGAAAAGTCATGGGAAAAAGGTGATTAGATAGGATACAACGCGCTTGCAACTTACCAAGGACATGACTCTAAATAAGAAGATATGGAGGTCGAGGAGTAGGGTAAAAAGTTGGTAGGTCAAGCGTCATCTAGTTTCATTTTTGGTATTGTTATCATTACTTTCTTACTATCTTACTTCAATTTTTAGTATTAAATGTTATTTCATTTGCTTCCGTTGACATACTTTTTTGGCATTGTTTCTATTCTCCTGTTCATTATTTTCGATATGATTTCTTCCGTATTATATTAGGATACTTGTTTTTATATGTTTTACTTGATTCAATGGTCTATCGAAAACAACCTCTTTACCTTCATAAAATAGTGGGTCACAAGATAGTGGTAAAGTTGTTGTTTTCTCAGACTTCATTTATAAAATTACATTGAGTATGTTGTTATTGTTGTTTGTTCTCGCCCTGCTGTTATTTTTTTTCGTGTCCTTTTCTCATGTATAATCTTGATTGACACTCAATTTTGGCTGTATGTTAAAATTGTAGTTAGCTTATGTAAATTAGTTGAGGTTGGAAACAATTAGGTGAGTTAGATAATTAATTTTCCAAGTCATATTGTCTTCTTGTTACAGCAAGCAGAATATTCTGTTGTTACTTCAAATTATCATACTCTATTAAAAAAAGTACTAGTTGATTCCTTATTGTTTTAATGTCTTATTAAACTCCTGCAATTATTGTAAATCTCGCTCTTCAAACATAATTAAAATGGCTAATTATGAAGTGTCATATGTTAATCCATCATCATTGTCTTGCAGATGAAGGTAGACTTACCGATCATCATGTATTATGGTCCACGTGAACCTTAGTAGTTTTTGCTCAAACAATATGTACTCTCATATATATATATATATATATAAACTTAATATTGTATATTAATAAATCAATTTGAAGGTGAAATTTCTCCAAAAATCTGATGTGGACAAGTTTTTGAAGAAAAATTCTCAAAAGTTGATTCAAACTATATGGCCAAGTACTCCTAAGTTATTTGTTTGGAAGAAAGGATCATAGTTGCCCCTTTATTATTGAAAAATGTATGATGTTTGTTACCCTTTGTTGTTCTATCAATCTGTATATTAGTTATTTAAGGATTAGTTAATGCGTTGGAATAAAAATAAGTTTTTTGGTACTCCTCCAAAGTAAATAATAAAGACTCAATGTATTGATTTTTGTCATCGATTGAATGAATACCCCTAATGCTATATTGTCGGTCTTAATATATAAGTAAAGTCATGAAAAGGAAAAATATATTAGTACATATTGTTACTTTAAAAATTCATAAAGTGTTATGATAATTTTACTATATATTGCAAAAATTAAATCTATTATATTATATATCACAAAAATCAAAATTAAATTTACATTATATTCCAAAAATAAAAGTAAAAGTTCAAAAAAAAAGAAAAAGCATGGCATTACGTGTTCCTTTTATCTCCACATCCCATTTTGCCAAATTGTTCCAACGCAAAATCAAATTATTAAAATAATAAAAAAAAAGTTTACGTCTCAAACCTACAAAAATCAAAAGAGTAAAAAGATTTATCAAACCAATTTTCTTTATCCAAATTGTCACGAATCCCAAAAAATATGGTTTATCCAATTCAATCCGATATTCGATCGGCGATTCAAATCGCTGCCGTCTTCCGCCACCACAACCATTACCACCACCTCACAAATCACCGCCGGCGACTTCGTCCCGCCGTCATTTCATACCGGAACTCCCCGAACTGCTGCTTCAAGGTGAACTCCGCCTTTAAACTCAGAGCTTTCACCACCAATGATGGCGATACTACAGCCCAGAAGGTTTGTAATAAGCCATCGTTATGCACTGCCGATGAACTCCACTACGTATCTGTTAATAATTCCGATTGGAAACTTGCTCTCTGGCGCTACGTTCCTCCTCCTCAGGTTCAATTTTTTTATGTTTTTTAATTTGAACTGTTACTCTTAACTGTATGAAAATTTGAAAAAAATAATATATTTGACACTTTCATTTCTATATAAGTTCAAATTTTAAATTTTGTGATCAATTAAATGTGGTCATATAGAATACAACCCGTAATCTCACAGGTGAGGTCCGGGGAGGGTGGAGCAAATGCAACCTTATTCGTACCTTGTGAAGGTAGATAGACTGTTTGTGATAGATACCCGGCTTAAAGTAAATGTGGTCATATAGAATTGGTCCCAATATATAAGACATGAAGGCATTAAGAATATTTGACGCCATTTTATCTAATTCAACTATTGAATATTTTAAATTTTGTGTTCTATCAAATACTGCTATATAAAATGAAACACAGGGAGTGATACTATGAAGGATTTACAGTTCTGTTACATGATTTTTTTGTTCAAGGATTTAAGCTTTGCATTAAGGGTGTGTGATTTTTGATGATGATAGGCTCCAAAGAGAAATCATCCCCTGCTTCTGTTGTCTGGCGTGGGGACTAATGCTATTGGATATGATCTTGCTCCTGGGGTATGCTACTCGTCTGCCTTCTCTCCGTTCTTTGTCCATTCTTCTGTTTTGTTGTATGTGCAGTGTTGTGTGAAATAGTAGTCGGGGACACTCTAATTTGCAGATTCAAGCCTGTATAGGTGAACAGTGAACTAGGGGATCTTCATGGATCGTTCATTGATAGCCACATTTAATAGATCATAATGAGAGATGTCAAATGTGTATATTATCAGTGCTTAGTGGATATGTCAGGTTCCATTAAAGTTCCACTCTTTATTTCGTGGAGTGGTTCTTGTTTCTGAATCTGGTAGAATTCTATGGCTTGCTCAATTTTTTTAGAGTTAACCCTGTAGAATTCTATCCTTACTACTTTTCTCATACTTTATGCATTTCAAGCGTATAAAAGTTTACTTGTGTGATTTTTTTAGTACTGGCTTGTTATCTATTTCATCTTCCTTTTTTTTAGATGGTTTTATGGCTGCATCAATCAGGTGTTGATGGTAGTCATGTGGCTAGCACTCTCTGTGATTGTACATTTCTGAAATATGAATTGTGAAGACGATTTTTGCTTAGTTGCTAGCGATGATTTCTATCTTTTCTTTGGTTTTGAGATAAATCTAAATGTCTGCTGGTTAATGCAATAACTAGTGTCAACTTGATTTCACTATTTCTTGTCAATTTTTTGTTTAAAGTTCTGTTCATGCATCTTCTTATCCTTTTTAGTTCATTTTTATCACTTGAGGCAAGTATGTGCACCCTACTCTTCAGTGGAGGTTTAGAATTCTTTATCACTTCAGGCAACCATGTCCATCCTGCTTATCAAAGAAAGCTTACATAGTATGGCTGGTTGTTTTACATTCTTTCTAAAAGTCATTTAATCATGGTCTTTACTTTTAAAAATAATTATGCAGTCATCTTTCGCCCGGTACATGTCTGGTGAAGGATTTGACACTTGGGTTCTTGAACTTCGTGGAGCTGGGTTGAGTGTGCAGGAGTCAGATTCCACAAACATTGAGAAGACTGCAATTGCAGTCTCAGAACAGATGGAAGCTGCCGCTGATAATGCTACTGACAAAGTTCTTTCTGCAGCACAGCAGTCAACAGATGCCCAGAGCACCTTAGAAGAGTCTGACACAGCTGTGGTCAAAGAAGAATCCACAGCTATTGCAACAATGTGGGATGAGTCAAGAGTAGTAAACGAGCTTACGGAAACATTTATGCGCTTGTCAGAAAGAGTCTCTGGCTTCCTCAATGAAAGCCAATCAAGGATTATGTCTGCTAAACTATTTGATCAAATATCAAAATTATTAGAGGATTCCTTTCTTTATGAAAACTTTAACGAGACAAGGGGGAAGTTGTTAAGTCTGCTGGAGACAGGGCAAAACTCTGCCGTTGTTGACCAAGTAAAGGATCTTAGCCAAAAGCTAGTAAATATCATTGAAGAAGGCCAACGTTCTGTTTCTCCGTTAGTTGATCTGCATGAACGCCTAACCACTACCGTAGAAGATTTCCAGAAACAGCTTGACTTGATTGTCAAGTATGATTGGGACTTTGATCATAACCTGGAAGAGGATGTTCCTGCTGCGGTGAGGTGACAGATCCCCATGTTGTAGAATATAAAGATATTATTGTCCTTGAGATTACACAGCCAAATGAAATTCAGAATTTGTTGATTTTTCACTCTTCTTTATTATTCTGACTAGTCTAATTATTTTATTTTCATTCTAGATGGAATACATTAAGGCCCAAACTGCACCAAAAGACGGTAAACTTCTTGCCATTGGACATTCTATGGGAGGAATATTACTGTATGCTTGGCTATCACAGTGTGGTAAGATTCATTCGTTGTTTATATGGAATTATCATTGTTACATTTACGTGATCTGGCGGGTCTACTTATGAGCCACTTAAGATACTAGTAAATTAATGTGCAAGAGTCTTGAAAAAGTATCAAAGAATCCTTTCTGTAGTTGCAGTTGATAAGAAAACAGTAATATTTAAATGTTTTATTTAAATAAAGAAGGCAGTATAATTCCAGAAATTTATACCATGAACCTGCTGGAGTATCATACAATTTAGTCTTGAGATTAAATTCCAAAGGCTACCACTTCACTTGGTGCAACCTTGAGTTAACCTGATCACCTCTTGACTTAATGTTCTTTTAATTCCTAATATTCATTGAGCTTTTTGCTGAAAATTAAGAAAGATGCTATAGTTCACTACAGCTTTGGGAGTGTAGTTGTAATAGCCACTAAGTGCAGTGCTCCTATTAGCTTAAAAATTCCATTACGAGGGTGCACTAAGGTAAACAGGACCTGGTTAACAGTGTGACTTATCTTCTTACTAGCGTCTTTCATACAGAGCTGAAAATGAGCCATCTTTTGAACTTGTTGAGATTATAAGGAGCTAGGCAAGATTTTATACTTTCTCCATACGTTTTTACAGTGTGTATGGGACAATTTGATTTGGAAGGAATTGGACCTGGTTTTAGATGTAAAAAGGTTTTGCAACTAACAGATATGTCACGTGGAGCATCGTCTGATTCCTTATTAATGGGCAGTCTCAAAAAAATATTTTCAGACCGCCTACATCTGGGAACTATACAGATATGAGATAATTTTAATATGTTTCTGGTTTTATCTTGGAAAGGATTGCAAGGAAGAGAGCCTGGATTAACTGCTATTGTAACTTTGGCTTCGTCACTGGATTACACATCTTCGAAGTCTGCACTCAGACTGCTCCTACCCCTTGTAAGCTGAAAATAAATGTCTTTCAACTCTCGTTGTGCAGCAAAAAGCCCTTTCAGCATATTCTTATATTTATTTACCTTGGCTGCAGGCTGATCCTGCCCAAGCTCTCAATGTACCTGTCCCTTTAGGAGCATTACTCGCAGCAGCTTATCCTCTTTCTTCTCGCCCTCCTTATGTGTTATCTTGGCTTAATGATTTAATATCAGCTGCAGACATGATGCACCCAGAGTTGCTGAAAAAGCTCGTATTAAATAACTTCTGTAAGTGCTTAAATGGGCAATAAACAGATATTTTATTATTAATTGATTGTGAACTGTAAAATTTATGGTCCTCTTGTTTTATAATTTATTTATATGGAGAGCGGGCAAGTTTCAAGTTTCATCAATTAGGTTATAGATATTTGGTATGAGTTTTGGAGATAACAGTATGAGAAACTTACATGTTCTGAAGAATGATTCAATGACCATCTGGCTATGCCCCCCATTCCTGTCTACAGTGTTTTTGCATCAATTCATTCTTTTCCCCTCCACTTTCTGTCTAGATGATATGTTGAGTCTGAGTTGAACTAATCTTCTACGTTTCAGATACATCCTCATGGGTATCAGTTAGGAAGGCAAATGTACTTATTAATTATGATTATTAGTATATCTCATCTTTCACAGTAGTCATGCAGCACTATACAAGGAAGAACAGCCAAAGTTTGAAGTATGTCCTTTGGCAAGCCAAATTGAATTTTGTAGTTGGTTATAACCAACCTATAAAGTATGAACAATGGTCTGTCTCGTCTAGTTGGTCTCCTTCTTGGTCTCAAGAGGAATCAGTACTAAAAACTAAAATGGCCTTGCCTTTAGGCCTCATAACAATAAGGTAATCAGTGGAAACTAACTATGTGAGAGACTGAGAGTTGATTCTTATTCTTATTTGTTCGCATAAAGAATGAGCGACGAAAGACGATTAACATCTTCAGATAGAAAAAGAAAATTATACCAAGTAAACATCCGCTGTATATTTATTTGCCAGCTAGATATTTTCTCTTCTGCAAAGAGCTGCATATATCAATATATTTATTTGACTCTTTGCTTGATGAACTATTGACTCTTTGCTCCCACAAGTTTCACTCCTGTGTAACTGTTTTCATGACACTGGAACGGTGTTGATAGATGATCTTCAATGGAAAAGTGTTTCCATCAAAGTGAGGGGTAGTTTATGCATAACTGATTTATAAGGGCTGTAGTCTGACGGTGATCCATAAAGTTCACTTTCTTTTGTTAAAAAAATTCTTAGGGGATCACGCCCTTTCTATGTTCTGTTGAGATTTCACATGTACCTTTACTACTGATTTTCTAATAGATCTTCTGGCAGGTACTATTCCTGCTAAACTTATTTTGCAGTTGACTACAGCTTTTCGAGACGGGGGACTCCGTGACAGAAGTGGTAAAATATTCTACAAGGATAATCTTCACAAAACTAATGTACCCGTGTTGGCTGTTGCTGGAGATAAAGACATAATCTGCCCACCAGAAGCAGTGTGCGGTATGTGTCATAGTACTTCCACTCATTTTTCTGTCAGAGGATGATAAGTTTTCTAACAATTCTTTTCTTGCAACACATTGGTTCAAGCAGAAACGGCAAAGCTTATCCCCGAGCACTTGGTCACCTACAAAGTATTGGGGGATGATAATGGTCAGCATTATGCTCATTATGACTTGGTGGGAGGACGCATGGTATGTAAACTTTAACAATTTCTAGCTTCTTTTGGAATACATGAAATGAGAACAGAATACAATGGAAACAAAGGAGCTATATGAGTGACATTAACTGATTGGATTTAGACTAGTTATTCATTTGGGAATAAATGTGAGTTTTAGAGGAATTTTAATTTGCTTGCTTTGAAAGACATATTATTTAGTATTAGAAGGAGATTAACCTGAATAGTCCGGACTGGATATGGAGAATTTATAAAACCAAACCCTACCGATATAGGATTGAGGATTTGAGGTCTAGTTGATCGATTGATTAGCAGACAGAGTATAGAAAAGGATGATAAAGAATAGAAAGATGCTGGAAGTGGAGAGGGGCCTAGTCACATTGGAATTGCCTTCCAATGTTTTTTTTGTTTCCTTATGTAAACCCGAGAGTTAAATATACCTGGATTAGGACATACATGATACGTTATTTACTTTCACAACTCCGTGAATCCATGAAATAGGCGTCTTTTGCATGTGCATTGTTATTATTTTTCCGTTTCTATTATTGCATAACACCTTATACTCTTCCTGGTGCCTGCAGGCTGCAGAACATGTATATCCTTGTATAATCCAATTCTTAAGCCGTTATGATGACACTAGCTAGGGCCTGTACTCTAGTTTTGACCATTCTGTGGGAAGCGAGTTCCATAATCCTTGGCACCAAATACACTTGTCCTGGTCTCATTCATCACTCGTATCCACGGATGCTAGTTAACAAGTGAGACCAAACTTATCTGAAATTGTGTTCTTTCCTCTGTTTTCTACCCTTAATTGTAATCAAGTACCTTGTTTATATTGTAGGGAGTGAATATAAATGTCCCTGAACCCGAGGAAGGTTCATGTCAAGGAAGGAATTTGACAGATTCTTTAACCATACCTCATATGTAATGTGTATTTTGTTTCTCATTATGTAACCTATTTTATGGTTTGTTTCTTTCTCTTTTGCCTACTGCCCATATATTGTCCGCTTATTATTTTGTCCTTTGTGTTTCCTGTCTAAAATGTAAGAAAGGCAGGAAAGTACATGTTGCAGTTAGTCATACTGGAAATAGTACAGTATTATATCACATGAGGCTGAAGCACTCAATGAGATATCAAAGATAGAATCCTAAATCATAATAGTTACAAATTACAATAAACTAAAGATCAATGTTGAGCTTGATTGAATAGCAAAACTTATAGCTTGTCTAGAAACGATTATTTCTTCTTCTGTAATTCCTTTGACTTCGTTGCTTCTTTCTCATTCGCATGATGAATTTGTGTTCCAGTTGTTCGATGATTCTTGCTAGCCATCTTGGATTTCCCATGGAGATCATGAAATATATTATGGACATTCCGATACATAGTCCACTGCCATAGCCCATCAGAGCAGCTTTCCAAAAGTCGTTGAGAAATTCATAGTTGCTTTCTTGATCTTCTAGAGAAGATACGGTGTAATTTGTTTCAGATACACGATCATTGCCACAACCATCTGAAATTGGGAATCCATGTAATCCAACATTACCTTTATATGAGTTGTTCTGGAATGTAGAGAATTGTGGTCCTTGAGGGATGCATCCTTGGAGATAATTATAGGAGAGATTTAAGAATTCAAGAGACGTAAGAGAAGCAAGTTGTTGTGGTATCTCTCCTGAAAAATGGTTAAACGAAGGTCCAATGATTCAAGTACAGATAAATTTCCAAGTGATGGTGGTATATGATCTTGCAATCGATTATGAGACAAATTCAACACCCGAAGTGCAATGAGTTCTCCCATAGTACTTGGAATATTCCCTACAAATCTGTTACTTGAAAGATCAATGGTGGTGTAAGTTGTCAAAATTCTAACAAGTTCAAGCTCTCGTCCCTTGGTTGCAACTGTCATAGAATCATGGCAATAACTGTACACTCCAAGATATATTGGTGCCTTCATTGTTTGATCAACTCTCATCATGGCTTTTAGTTGTTGAAACATACTCGTAGGTAAGTTTCCCGAGAAGGCATTATAAGATAGATCTATGATTCGAAGCTCGGGAAACATGTTCTCAATCCTTGACGTTCTAATGAGTCCATGAAATTTGTTTGATCTCAAGCTTAAAACTTTCAGCTCTGACAGATTTCCCAACCACACTGGGAATATGTCGTTGAAGTGATTATCTCCTAAATCAACGACTTGCAACCTTTGACAATTGGCCAAAAATCGAGGAATTCCGCCCTCGAGTTCATTGCCATGAAAGTTGATGCTTCTAAGTGAACATCCAATCCCAAAAGTAGTTGGAAGAGCCCCAACAAACTTGTTGTGGTGCATATCCAAAACCTCAAGATGGTCACTCATGTTGCCAAAACATTGAAGAATTTCTCCCTTAAAATTGGTTTCCCCCAAATCTAAATTTCGTAATGATGTTAAATTGCAAATAGATGAAGGAATATCCCCACTGAAATTATTATATGAAATCATTAATACCTGGAGTTTAGTCATATGATCCAAACATTGTGGAATTGCTCCCCTCAAGTTGTTTCTTGATAAATCTAGATACAACAAGTTTTGCAAGTTTCCAATCTGATAAGGAATGGAACCAGTAAGGTAATTGTTTTGAAGCTGCAAAGCTATCAACTCAGTCCAATTGGTAATGAGATCTGATGAGACCTCACCAGAAAGAAAATTATCGGACAACGCCAACTGAGATAACTTGATCAAAGAGGACAAAGATATAGGCAATGTTCCTTGCAGAGCATTCTCTGCTAGAGCCAAATGAGTGAGGTTTGTACAAAGGCCTAACTCAGAAGGAATGGTTGAGTTCAAACGATTCTTTTGAAGATCAAGTGTTTGAAGATTTCTTAGTTTGCCTACTGTAGATGGAATCTTCCCTTGAAATGAATTGTTGAAAAGTAGAACAACTTCAAGACTAGAGGCATTGCCAATATTCGATGGTATCGATCCACTAAAGTTGTTGCCATTGAGAATGAAACTCGTGAGACTCGGAAATGAAGTGAAGTTAAGGTGATCAAGAGAGCCTGAGAGTGTTGCATTAGAAAGATTGATCTCCGAAATTGTTCCATCAGCATTGCAGGCAATGAATGTCCAATTACACAAGTTTTCGAGATTGGAAATGGACCATGAATCCAATAAGGAAGTAGAAGATAAGTTAGTACTCTTCCATTTGATAAGGGCTTCAGCTTCAGTTCTTGCTGATGATGTGATTATTCTTAATGGAAGTGAAAAAAGAAGTAGAAGAATGTACTATGAGAAGTTGTCATGTCTAATGTAGTATTTGGTTCCAATGACAATACAATTTTTATGAGCTTTTAAATGAAAGAGGGATAAAATATCAATCATATCTAAGGTATATATATAAAGAAAAAAAAAGGAAGGGTGGTGTGGAGTGGTAAGTGCTCCTTTATCCTTAACTAGAGGATTTGGCTTTGATACGGAATCGCCTTTGTTAGGAAGCACTTTCCTTCTCAATATTAAGAATAGAAAAGAAAGGGTTGTGGTGGAGTGGTAAGTATTTCTTCATCCTTAACCAAAGATCTCGGGTTCGATACAGAATTGCCTTTGTTAGGGAGTGCTTTGCCTCCCAATATAAAGAACAAAAAAGAAAGGGTTATGGTGAACAGAAAAGAAAGAGTTGTGGTGGAGTAGTAAGTACTCCTTAATCTTTAACCAAAGGTCTCGATTTTGATACTGAATCACCTTCGTTAGGGAGCGCTTTACCTCCCAATATAAAGAACAGAAAAGAAAGGGTTGTGGTGAACATAAAAAGAAATGGTTGTGGTGGAGTGGCAAAGGTCTCGACTTCGATACGAAATCGTCTTCATTAGGGAGCGTTTTACCTCCCAATATAAAGTACACAAAAGAAAGGGTTGTGGTGGAGTGATTATTAATTCTTTAGGAGCGGAGCTACCCTAGGGCAAGGGGTGTCAAGCGACACCCCCTTTGTCTGAAAATTACATTGTATGTATAAGTCAAAATTTGATTTAATGAATATATATACAAGTGTTGACACATCTTGACATAAGTTGAAGGTTTATGTAGTGGTTAAGGAGTTGCAAAAGTTGTTTGAGGTTGTGTGTTCTATCCTTGATAGCCTTAATAAAAATTCTGGCTCCGTCACTGTACTCCTTCATCCTTAACCAAAAGTCTCAACTCCGATACGGAATCGTCTTGGTTAGAGAACGTTCCAAATTTAATCGAGCTCCAATCTAGATACTAGACACCGAATTTTCCAAAAAAGAAAACAGAAAAGCAGCCGATAATAGTGGAAAGGTACAAGGCCTGCTAGTCCAAAAAATTTTGGATTCACATAATGGAAAACGTAATTTATCATAAAAGGCCAAAGAGAAATTGAGGAAATAAGATCTATTGGACAATTTGAATGGAAGAAAATGACATTTTTGATGAAGGTCTCTTATATTGACCAATTTTTTTATTAATAAAACATGTATTTGATAAAAAATAATAAATGACGATCTCTTATATTGAACAATTTTTTAATTAATAAAACATCGGTTCGATAAAAAAAAAAAAAAACACTCGTAAAAGTCATAATTTTTTTTGAAGGAGTAGAAAATTTTCCCAAAGAAACATGTTTTCTTTTTTCTAAGGTTTAATATATTGATGATCTCCTAAAATTGGCACAAAGTTTTATTTAGATTTTTTAAATGAGTGATGTTTATTTTAAACACCTCATGTAGAGTCCGTCCTATTGTGTCATTTTGAGATTGGCTTTTTTTCAGGCCAAAAAAAATTATTTTTTAAAAAACGGTTCATCTTCTTCCCTCTTTCTTTGTGATTATTATCTCATCCACCGCACACCATCAACCCACCACCGATGCATCATCGCCATTAATCTTATTACAATCGAAGTAATTTTTAATTTTGTCAGATCTGAAAATCACCACAATCATCATCTTCTCACTTTGTTTCTTTAGATCCAACAATTAAATTTCAGCACCACGAAATAATTATTTATTTCTTGTTCACGTATTTGAATCTTCTGCACATACAAGAAATGCAAAAAAAATAATTCCTCCATTGTTAGTTATAACTGATGCTTTTAGAAGTAAAGAAGAGAAAAAATCGTGCTATTGTAAATTATTTTATGTAATTAAATTCTTTTGAAAGTGTTTCTTGAAAATACGTTAGGAGTGGAAAAAGGGTTGGGGTGGGGTGGGGGTGGGGGGCGGTAATGAGGACGATCTGGTTAGGTGGAGAAGATGCATGGATTGGGTGGGGGTGAAGAAGACGAGGGTGAGTTTCTTGAAAATTAGAAGTGGTGAATTTCTTCTCTTCTTTTTTTTAAATATTATTTGAGTTTAAAATGCCACGTATCATCAAGTCAATGGTAGTTTTTCTTTCTACTTAAAAGTCATTAGTTGAGAAGAGTATTTTTTTAAATATATGACATGTGTCTTTGTTTAATTCGTTACTTTGACACGTCATCAACGAGTGTATTATACACACTTTGAATTTTTGGCTTATTGTTAAAAAAGTGTCAAAATAACACAGTAAAATTCTACATAAGGTGTCTGAAATGAACAAAACTCAGTTAAGGTGTCTAAGTGAAACTTGGTACCAACTTTAAAGGGACATCGATGAATTAGACCTTTTTTAAAAAAATACTTTTATTCATGTTTTCCACATCTATATATTTTATTTTTGTAAAGGATTAGAAAATCATTTCTCCTAAGAAACATGTTTGCTCCATATGTTGTGGCGCCCCTCTTAATTGCAAATTCGATTAAACCCTTTCATTCACACCTAAACTATTTCTAATTTGCCTGTTCATACTTTATCAGAGAAAATTGTCATTCTCAAGTTAAATTTAGGTTGTTATGTTTTTTCTTTTTTATCTCTTCTTATTTTATCCATGTGTTACACATTTACATTTTCTTTTTTAAGTAAACAAACTATCATAAAATCCTTGAAAAAGAAAATAAACTTAAAAAGACGTAGATAAATGATACTCTAATAATTCAGGAACGAAACTAATATTTGTGTCAAAATTACTTCTTTCATTATAAAATGAAAAACCACATACATAGTTGATATGCTGAATTTTTTATACAAAGAAACTAGAAAGTTACCACATATGATAATTACCTACACTAATTTAATACATGAATAACTCTCTTCTTAACCAGAAGTCAAATAACACCTTTTAAAAAAAAAAATCTTTTTTACAAATTTTATTTGAATGTAATAAATTAAAAGTTGTCAATGGTTGAGAATTTTGGGAGAAGCTCCTTCATCAAATACTCAGAAATTTGGTAATAAGCTGCTTCAGTTGGATGAATACTATCAAAGAAAACATATTGTGAAGTATGTGAACACACTTGAGATTTTTTTGTACATAAGGGTCCTGTTTCTAATAATCCACTTCCACAACAACCTCTTTTTGTTTCTTCAAATCCTGTCATAATTATGTAAAAAATAAAGATAAATATAAAAATAAAAAGAAATTTAATTTAGATTAATAAGAAAAAAAAAACTAATTTTAGGGAGGCTTGTAAAGTACTTTACCATTCATTTTGATAAAAAAATATATTTTCAATTTTACTCGTTTCATTTTTGTTTCACTCTATTTAGTAACTATTTATCCCAAATTATATTTCAAGGATATTTTGAAATGGTAATAGTCATGAGTATGATTTTGATAAAGAATGTTCAACTAACCACGGTTCATGACTTTGTGTGGCCACTCTACTAATGAGTAAAATTACCTAATATATATATTAATAAAACAATAAATACTCAATGAAATAGATAAAATATGTGTAAATTGATCTGAACATTATTTTCATTGAAATGAGCCTTGGTTGAAATTGTAATATGATAGTTCCCACATTTGTCAAAAGGGATTGCTTGTTTGGTATTTAAGACAAAACTATGTATTTAAAAATAATCATTGTATCATACTTCTTTTTTTTTAAAAAGAAAAACATTATTAACTAGATTGATAACATAAAACAAAGATAGTATAAACTAGATTGATGATGTACTCACATAAAGATTTTCTAATTAATACAAGAATCAAGTCAAGCATAATATGAAAAATGCACAGAAGTCGCTCTTACTTTCCAAAAATAATATTATATTTGTACCAAATTTTCTAAAGAAAATATAATTTACAAGGAAATTGATACATATTCAGTAATATTTTTGAAGAACTCGAACAACATAATTGAAAGCTTACCATATTCATGTGGATTAGTGATGAGATGTGATAAAGGAGTGTATATATCAGAATAAAGTACTTTGCTTCCTCTAAGTTGTGCTTGTAAATGTGGCAATAATTCTTCAAGTTTTTTATTATAAGATTGAGAATCTGAATTCTCTTTTTCAATGCAAGTTCTATGCAGTGGAGATTTTGCTGTCATTTGAATTGGAAGACAACCAATTGGAGGTAGCCCACTCACTATAATATTACGACATCCAAGTTCATAAAGTTCCTAATAAAATAAGATACAAAAAATATACAAGTTTCATGTACTAAAAAAAAATAAAAAATAACACAATTATATCAATTATAAGGTAATTATGGGGATATATATATAAACATCAACCATAGAGAGTGATTTTGACACTATTAGATCGTATGTAAGATTTGACTATCATAAAAAAAGTAAGATATATAGTCTAGAAAATAAGATAAGTTATCTGCTATAATACATATATAAATGTGATGAAATGGTGTAAATTATTCACAAAAAATGTTTAGAAAGAAGTGATAAGAAGATAGAGATGTCAATGCTATTCAAGTGATTTCTTTTCGTCGGTCTAAAAATCTAAGTTTTTCAAAATAAAGTTATTATGACATTTGTATTGGTGGCAAGAAATAAGTATATGATGAAATAATCGAAATATGTACTAGTACAGTAACACCCTAGAAAAATTAAACACGAAAAAAGATATTGAGTATATAAAGTGTGCATGCCTTAGACACCAATGACATCTTTTAAAGTCGTGAAATCTTGGTCTGAAGTGAATAATATTACTAACGGTATTACATGCTATAACAATCTAATTCGAATAACATAGTTATTAAATATTGCAGCTTGATGTACAAAACTTTTCACATTTACACAGGATTCGACTAAAAGTCTCACCCTAAGAACATGTAATATATGCAGCCTGTAATGATACAAGTATCGATGATTGATTTCATGACTCGATTTGTTATTAATTTATTACATGGAGATAACTTTACAATTATTTCAAGACTGACATCTAAAACATTTTAAAAAAAAATATAGATGTGATAGAGAATTAACCTTGACAAAACATTGCACTTTGTCTAGAAGAAACTCTTGATACTCCTCCATACTAAACTCAAGCCTTCTTGTTGGAACATCATAGAAATTAAAAATAAAATCATTACTCCCTGAACTAACCATAACCAAAGCACCTTTCACAATTCTTTTTTTTTCTTTTTCTCCAAAATAATCTTTCAATTTCTTCAAATACTCTTTAAAATATTCTAATTGTTTTCTCATTGAAATTACCCCTGAAATTAAACTTGTTAAATCATCATATCCTGATCCAGCTGATCCAAAAGAAACTCCACTTCTATAATCATTTTCCAATAAATTTGGATTTAAATATGGTGGCACACCATATTTTTTTAATTTTAATAAATTTGCCAATATGTCTGGTACAATTTTTCCATTTGAAAATCTACCTGTTGATACATCGTTAAAATAGTCTTTTCCATAAGGTATATGATTGCCTTTGAATAAAGTAAATATATAATTGTTATTTCCAGTGTCAACTGTTGAATCACCAAAAACAAGAATTGATGTAAATTTGGGCATGGACTGAGTTTTAATTGTGTTGAACAAAAAAAGGGCAAAAAATAAGAAGAAGAACAAGAGGGGAAAAACTTTAGGTGCCATGGTTTAAAATTAAGAATTGAACCAAAAAAATTGTAGTTTTTATCTTCACTCCAAGAAGAAAAACTAATATTCATGGGCTTTTGATGGTTTAAAGATATGTTGTTAGGTACACAATTATTATATATTTATAGGAGATTGTTTTCTTGATGAAATTATAGTAGCAATTTTCTAAGGAAAGGAACAAATTTTGTAATGACTTTATGAAAATGATATATATTTTTGGTAAACTTAATAATATATAAGGTTCGGTCAAACTTATTTACCAATATGATCAAAATATACACTGACTATTTATATTATCGGTATAGGTATGCATATTATATGTATATTATACTTGAATATATAAAATTTATACAATAGCTGAATACGTATTTTATAAACTAGATCACTCAAAGACATTGGACTGTGATTATTCATTTTTTTTTATCTTTAATTTTCTTATTCATTTTTTTAACAAGCCAAACAAGAACACACAATTTTTCTTCTTTACCTTAATCCCTTTACAAGTTATTATTATAAACAATGGGAAGAGTGGAAAAGCTTGTTGTATATTTGAATGCTTCTTTGATGGAGAATTTAAAAGTATTTTTTTAATTACCTTCTAACATAAGTATTTTTTTTTCTTTATATGATTATGAAATTGGTTCAGAATTAAGTTGCTTTAGAATATGGAAACATTCATGTGTCAAATTTTCACATAATATAGTAATCTTAAAGGATTTTGGATTACCATTGTGTTTACTTGCTTTTAAAGGCAAACTTTTTAGAAGTGACCCCTCTTAATCTATATAACCAAAATGTTTCACATTATATATATTATATGATTCTTCGAGTGTGTATCCAAATCCGAGAAACCCCTAAATACGCCCCTGGTTGGAGCAGAGAATCATGGTCTTGTTATTATTAGTTACTTTTTAGACCTTCCTAAAATATAGTAGCCGAAATGTATATGTTATGTATATCAAGTATACATATAATATACTTATTGCATACATAAATTTGCAGGACCATTTTGATAACAAGAAGATACATGCAAGAAATTTCATTAAGAACGTTCAACATATATACATGAATACGTAATAATTAATCTATATACAATATGATTTTTTCGGAAAAGGATACACACTTGAATCTATGTAGCTCACATCGCTGCATGCCTATTTATACTAAGACACTTGATTTGCACATTTTTCTCCAATACTATTCTAAACCTTATAACTGAAAATGACAGATGAATTTCGAACAACATACTGTAGATTTCCTTTTCAACTAATCACGTTTTTCTGGTGGAGCAACGGATGCAGAGCCTCGCATAAATGCTTCCATTATAGGCACGGGATGCAGTAAGTTATTGGCGACGGAGAGGGGTAAAAATGGAAATTGACTTCCTGTTGACAACATTGGGGAAAAATTGGAGCAAAACATATTGCTATTAGTAAAAGATTTTCCAAAACCAAAAAAATAGCCAATTGCTCCTATCCTTGGCATTATAGGCATGTAAGGATTAAAATGCAGAGTACTCTGCATTATTTGGTTTCTCTCTGCAGCTACTAGGGTCGATGCACGGATTCTATCCATTGACATCACCTAGCAAGCAAGCACACAGTAGCAGAGTCAGAAATTTTAACAAGGGAGGATTCAGAAGATGCAACAAAAAACTAAATTATAATAAGAGGCCTTAATGACGGATATTCAACTGAGTCTTTTTCTGGACTACTAGTAACGAGGAGGGAGTTACCTGGACTTGGTGTTGTAAGGCTTGAATGTGTTGTATGGCTTGATCAAGTACTGAGGCCCTATTTGACTGTCAAAAGAGCAAAAATTTAGTCCAAATTTCGATTTCAAATCAAATGAAATCGAGTTTGTCATGAAGGAATTGGAACAAACTAAATAAATGCGTACAATATTATGAAATAAATTGATAGCTTCCTGTCATTTTGAGACAAGTGCTGATTTTAGGTCACATATTCTTCTGATTTAACTAACAATCTTCGATCCTTCACCTTAATTATTTCGATAGGTGAAGAACAACGACTTATTTAGGAGCAATTATCGAATGTACTATAGAAAAAACATAATAATTAAGATGAATTAGGGAAGACCTTGTTACAATTAGGGATTAATTCCTCCAGTACCTTCATCTTTTTAGCAATCCTGTATCTACGTCTCTGTGCGATGAGGAAATTGAGACGTTCAAAATTAAATAGCTTGTAAATTCACTGAAATGAAATGTGTGTTATGTAATTTGAAATAGAAGGTGCACCTTGCTTAAATTGGTTATGAGGAACTTTTATAACTCTACAACTTAGATAAAGTGATTAATTAAGAGAACAAATTAAACAAGGTAATTAATTTCTAAGAACACTAACCCTCTCATTCATTTTATGCATTTCTATACAACTTGTTTTTGAATATTGGTGGAAACCATCTTCATTTCTTCTTGATGTAATCCCACTTCCATTATTAGTCTGATAATAAATAAGATTAGTACTATAATCACAAATCAAATCATAATAAAGTGAAAACTAATTAAACCACAAGCACAATGCATTTAGATATGTTTTGAGTTACTTATATCCTGTTTGATCAAGCTTCTAAAATATTAAAAGTAAATATTTTATTTATAAAAAAATGCTTATTTCAGAAAATTGAGGCGTTTGACTAATTAGTGTTTTTGAATTGTAATTCTTCAGAAGCTAAAAAGACTTCAACAGAGTGAGGTAATCAAGCCAATGTGTGTCTACAAACATTTATTTAAACCTTAAATAACTCAAAAAATCGATGTACACTTAAAGATAGTTTTTTCTCCAAACACCCTTTTGAAATATTGGTCAAGCATATAGAACTATTGTAATATTGACAAAAAAAACATTTATTTTAATTAAATAACCAAACACAAATTGCTATCCACCTAATTTTTCAAACAAGAAAAAAATTTAAAAGCTTGATCAAACAGACTATAAGACAACTAACTGTTGTTACACCATAAGAGGGAGTTTAAAAACTCACATCAAATTCATACACTAAATCTTCACCACATTTTCTCTTTTTCCCTCTTGACTCTTTATGTAGATTTTTTTCAAGAGAGGGATTTGATGAGTAATTAGTCCCAAATTTAGACACATGATTTTCCACCCCAGGGACACCTAAGGTTAGTAGAGTTTGTGGTGATATTGGATGGTCCCAAATCTTTTTTTGATGGACATCATCACTAACTAATTCACATGATGAAGAATCAAAACTTAATTTCCACTTAGACATTTGGTGGTCAATAAACTTTAGAGAGATAAAATAGATGGAAAAAAAAAACTTGGTTGGAATAAATGAAACAAGAGATTTGGCCAAGTGAAGATAAATATATAGGCAAATGGTGGGGAGAGTGGGGTTGGTGGGGGGGGGGGGGGTTACCAACCCTCTTAGGAAGTAATTTGACATGTGTAAGGTGTATGATATTACGAAAAAGGTTAAAAATGTCTTTTAACGTATTGAAAGCGATTCAAAAATATTTTTTCACCCATTGAATTAAAATTGTGAGTCAATCTACCTATTGTGAACTGATAAACGCTAATATGATATAAATTATTTTTTAATTAAATCATAATATAATTTTTATTGATTCGTATGTAATTAATTCTGAATTCATTCACAATCATATTCATTAACTTAAATCTAATTCTAAAAGACCTAACACTCCTTCATTTTATTCCTTAAATTGATTTCTTTAAAATTGAAATGGATAATCTTATATCTATTAAGTTGTTCTTTTTTTTTTCTTTATGTTTCAAAATTAGTGGATTTCCAGTATTTTCCTTCATACTTTTTCATTTCAACGATTATTATAAAAATAATAATAAAATAACTAGATTTACAAAGAAATAGTGGAAGAACAAATTTTTAGAAGAAAAAAAATTAAGGCAGGGAGAATAATCGAGAAACTAGGGTAAGATTATTTGAATTTAGGAGTATGCATAAATATGAGGGTTGGATCTTTTAAAAATAGATCTGGATTAACATTGTAAATAAATTTGGATTTATTATATGTGGATCAAGAAAAATAATGTCATATATTTAATTAAAAATCATTTGTCATAAGCTTTTGTTAAGAGGAAGGATAATTTTACGCTTAAATTTAACATTCAGGGAATTTTTAATTTAAATAGGTGAATTAAAGGGCATTTTTTATAAGTGTAAAAGGGCATTTTAGCACTTTTTCATTACAAATTTCGTTTGATTTGATTTTATGCTTTAAAAATATTAGATGTTGTTGTATCATATTAATTCAATATGATTTGATATTTTTAAGTTTGATCAATAAAGTGTGGTACGAATTATTACTTCTACATTTTAAGAAAGGTCTAATCTATATCATATTAACACCCAACTCATACACAAATATTCAATAAAAACAAAATAATTCCTTTAATTAATTAATTTTCATAGAGTCACTTCATGAATCTTTGCTTTAATTGCATTTATTTCGAGTATTCTATCCGAAACAATCTATTTGTAAATATTACTATTTTGATAAAATATTTATATTAATTATTATTTCTTAAAAAACGTGTAAAGTCCAAAATAAATAAATAAAAGTGAACACTTAAAAATATTATGGTGGAAAAATCTAAAATCATGGTAAAGTAAAAACTTAAAAAAATCATGGTGAAAAAACCTAAAATCATGGTTACATCAAAACTTAAAAATATTATGGTGGAAAAAAAACCAAAAAAATCATGGCTACACAAAACCTTAAAATATTATGTGAAAAAAAACCCTAAAATCATGGTTACGTAAAAACTTAAAAATATTATGGTGAAAAAACAAAATATCATGATTATGTAAATACATAAAAATATTATGGTGAAAAAACTAGTTAAGAATATTAAAACTTTAAAGCATAATTACTTATTACAAGTCATGCAAAAATATAACGTTTGGTTTGTTTTTTTCATGAAAAAAAGTCTTGCGGCATTTAATTAACGGTCATGAAAAAAACTATTCTGATGAAATTATATAGGTAGAATCTAGTACTACAACATAATAAAACTTTGTAAACATAACAAAAAAATCAATTCCAAGCATAAATATTTCAAAATAATTAAAATTAAACCTCAATTTCCGCAATGTAACATCCTCCAAATCTTGCAAGCAAGTACACTTCTCCTTTCAACATCTACAATACCAAAATCAAGAAAAAATTATCGCAACGTTATGAATTCTGAATAATTGTACTCTAAATTCAATAATATATATATATATATATATATAAAACATTTTGATATAAATATTCTATTTAACTTAACGTTACTGAATTCAATCAAGGACTTATAATCGATCTTCTAGCTCCAACCCAAAATACAAACGACCTTTGGGGATTCAAAAAGATTACATTCATCTTGACGACTAGCTCTACCCTTTTTAGTATTTTTGTCTCTATGACTAAAAAAGGATGTGGTAAACATCATGGTTTTATATGCCTCAAGACACAACATAATTGTGGCCAAAATATTTATAGCCAAAAATAGTATTTTTTTTCTTCTTTATATATAAAAAATATATAATAATAATGGGAAGTTTGAGATTTGTGTCAATATCTTTTTAAAAATAAAAAAGAAGCCAAAATTTCCTGACACGTGTTAGCTTTATCCTTTTATGTTTATTTGAAATCTAGCAAGTTCTTTAATCTGCCATTTTCTAGCTTTTTCTAGAGGATAAATAAATAAATTCTGGTATTTGGTCCTAATATCTATTTTGGCATTATTGGATTTTTAAAAAGATATGAATAAAAAATAATTTTTTTTTATCAAATTGATTCATCTTAATGTTCAATTTTGACCTATGAAAATATACTTAATTTCAGCTTTTAATATTCAAAACTCTAAATCACAATTTTTTTTCCATAAGAATAATTGTTTTTATTTATTAAATAACTCTATACTTTAAAATAATTAAATAATTCTCTTTGATTCCTTTTTCTGCTCGCTCTTTCACCGACCTTTTTATCTCCTCCCTTTGTTGTTCGGTGATGATTTATATATACGTATATTTTGATATTATATATACGTATTATGTATTGATATATTGATAAATGTATCAATATATATTTTTGACATTAGCTACATATAATTTTAATATCAGATACATATATTTATACATGAATATTTGATACCAAATATACTGATAAAATTGATATTATATATACGACATCAAACATACTAAATAAATTAATTTTGATACATAACTACATAAAATTGATTATTTGTGAAACTGAGACAAACTTTATACTTAATACATAGGCAAAGAGTCAAGTTTAAGAGTTAGTGTATCCTAAATATATCAATTACGTTTCAATATGATTTTTGGGATAAAGTACACCTAATTTAACTGCTATAAATATATATTATTATAACTATTACTTTCTCTGTTTTAATTAGTCTCATTTATTTTGACTTGACACAGAGTTTAAGAAAATAATTTTGAATCTTATAATTTTAAATTAAAGATATGTCAAATTGGATAATTGATTGGGTCTTGTATTTTAATTTTGGATATGAAAAAAATTATGATAGGAAGATTAAGTCTTACGAGATACAAATTCAAGAGTTGAGAGTTTAATGGATCGTGAACATCAAGTGAAAAATAAAAGAATATATATATATATATATATATATATATATATATATATATATATATATATTTACTTTTAAGTTGAAACATTGCAAGCAAAGAACAAATAAAATTACACAAAAAATTATAAAATTTGAATGATCACCTTCTATATGAGTTTCTTTTAAATTAAATGAAATTATGAAATGTAAATATGAAAATTATAAAAATAATGGATCAAGTTAGATTATGAACATGGTATAATTACCAGTCTTTGAATCAAATTAAACAATAACTCATTTATACTTCAGCATATTTTAATCCGTTCAAATTAACTTGTTATGTGATAGGTCTTCATTTTTTTTAATGTAGTTATGAAATACTACATATTTAGAAGTTTTATAACAAAATCTTTTGATTTATTTTAATTTATTTGTCATATTTTGTTTGTAATTTGTTTCAATAAAATAATGTTTTTTTATTGTAATTTTAATTTTTTGCTTAGATATGTTGAGCATTATAATTACAATACCGAAGAATATCTTAATACACTCTACATATATTTATTTAAAATCATAAAATTTTTTAAAAAAATTACTTTCTTAAATTTTATATCACATTAAGATAGAACGAGCAAATTAAAATAAAGTGAATAGTAATTAATAAATATAAAAATATACTTTAAATTAAATAATTTTTATGTTAAAATAAGTCAAAAACTATAATCTGAATGGTCCAATTCCAACTGTAGATTAATATTACGGCACCGTATTTTTGTAATAAAATATTAAAATATAGTGTTTTGATAATAATTAAAACATGAAAGCGTGAAGGGACATGGGTAACACGTGCTAGTTAGCACTTTATTCCTTGTCATACCCATGCTTGCCCTCATGGATTCACGTGTTCCTTACGGAGGCTCGATTAATTCATATTTATTTCGGAAATTTAATTTTGAACGTAAAATATTCTTTAAAATAAAAAAATCGTATTCTTCAAAATCTCTGATACGTACCATCTGGTCGTAAGTTTTACGGAAACATACGCAATTGTTTCGAGATCAAAGACGAAGTTAGAATTTTTATTTTATGAATTTTAAATTTCATAATGACGATTTTAAGTGATACTTTCCCTGTCCCTAATTATTTGTCCACTTTTGAATTTGCACACCTATTAAGAAAACAATAATTGACATAGTGAGTTCACCATTTTACCCCTATTAATAATGAAGTAGATGAATTAAAAATTTAATATTTTCAAAAAGTTTTATTTTTTTCAAAGTAATTAATTGAGGGTATAATAGGTAAAAAAAAATTGTCCTTTCTTGATTTGTTAAAATGGGCAAGTAATTAGGACCAACTAAAAAAGAAAAAATAAACAAGTAATTAGGGACAGAGAGAGTAATAGTTAAGTTCTAAATTTAATATATATACATATTTTTAATATAAATATATTATTTAAATAAAATTTACTGTATTTAATCGAACTCATGTACAAATTATTAGCTCCGTCCCTATATTTACAATAATCTATTTTGCATGAATAGACCAAATGTATCTAGACAATATAATGTCGGCACTCGAAACGGCAAAGACCCTATTTGGAAACATATACTCCCTTTTCTTGAAATTTATTATTCCCTCCGTCTATTTTTAAATGTCATAATTTTCTTTTGTAGAGTCAAATTATAAAATATTTAATGAAAATTTTATGATGTGTTTTTTCGTCATATTGACATGCAAGAAATTGTAATTTATAGTACTTTCGTATAGTTTTTAAATATTTAATTTTTTTGTTTAAAATATTGAATTAATGTAATCAAATTTAACTGGCTTTCGAAAAACGCAACATGACAAATAAAAATAGGTCAATATAATACTATATATGAAATATCAATTAGGTAAAAATAAATGATTTTTGTTATATATTATAAATTACGGAATTTCATAAAAAAGATAAGGTTCTAGTGTAGTGATAAAAGAGATTGCAAAAAATAATTTAGGTCACATGTTCGAATTCTAGATATATAATAATTTATAATATTTTGTTAATTTCTTTTGATCCGTCTAAAAATCTAAGTTTTCCTAAATAAAGTTATTATGACATTTGTATTGGTGGCAAAAAATAAGTGTATGATGAAATAATCGAAATATGTACAAGTACAATAACACCCTAGAAAAATTAAAAATGGAAAAAGATATTGAATGTATAAAGTGTGCAAGCCTTAGACACTAATGACATCTTTTAAAGTCATGCAATCTTGGTTTGAAGTAAATAATACCACTAACGGTATTACATGCTATAGCAATCTAACTCGAATAATATAGTTATAAAATATTGCAGCCTGATGCACAAAATTTTTCACATATACACAAGATTCGACTAAAAGTCTCACCCTAAGAACATGTAATATAGGCAGTCTGACATGATGCAAGTATCGATGATTGATTTCATGACTTGACTTTTACATGGAGACAACTTTACAATTATTTTGAAACTGCTCATCTAAAACATTTTTAAAAAAAGAAATATAGATGTGATAGAGAATTTACCGACAAAACATTGCACCTTGTCTAGAAGAAAATCTTGATACTCGTCCAAACTAAACTCAAGCCTTCTTTTTGGAACATCATAGAAATTAAAAATAAAATCAGTACTCCCTGAACTAACCATAACCAAAGCCCCTTTCACAATTCTTTTTTTTTCTTTTTCTCCAAAATAATCTTTCAATTTCTTCAAATACTCTTTAAAATATTCTAATTGTTTTCTCATTGAAATTACACATGAAATTAAACTTGTTAAATCATCATATCCTGATCCAAAAGAAACTCCACTTCTATAATCATTTTCCAATAAATTTGGATTTAAATATGGTGGCACACCATATTTTTTTAATTTTCATAAATTTGCCAATATGTTGTTAGGATGTACTATTAATCATGCGTTTTGATATAGTATTATTATTGAATAATTGTTTATTCATTTATTCAATTCAATAAAGTGTTACATTATATAGATCAATTTGTTATATATGTGTCCTTAACTTATATAGTAGATGATTTGGTGTATAGAGTTTAAGCTTATACACAGAAGATTAAATCATCGGTTCTTATAAGTTAAAAGTTATAGTTCACAATAGTAGATGGAAATTTGGACAAACCCATCAGAAAGATTGTAGCACGAGATTAAATGTAATTTATCTTGATTATGAGAATGGTATAATTCTAACTTCTCGTGCTAGTGCATTTTGTATGTATTGAACGGGACCGAACAGAGATAGATGTTTTAGACTGACTGATAAAAACATATTCTCTAAATTGTTAAATGTACTTATATTCTTAATATTGATATAACGATTATGATCTGTATATATTATTATCATTTTGATTTATTAAAAGGTGAGATTCTGAGATGGGTCAATATGCCTGGTAGATTGGATGATGATAATATATATTGGTGAAATAATTAGTTAGTTGATGGAATCCATGTCTCAATATAGAGATTGATGATACACCTTTTTATGAGAAACTTATAAGTTCTCATGTGTAAACCCGATCGGTAGATTTATGAATCTAACACATGAAATAAGTTAAATATTGCTCTAAAGAAAATTAATCATTGAATTAAATTCGTCAGTAATTTAATTTATTGATTAGTATTTGTAATCTTACATGGAGAATTACATAAGTGTTTAATGGTGAATTTCGAAATATAAATAGAGGAGTGCAATTACAAATTTTTAGTGGAATGATTTGTAATTTATTATGGTAAGAATAATTTCAAAATAATTATTTGAAATTATTTCCATAATAGGAAGTCTCAGTAATAAATTATGTGGTCCCTCCAGTGCCCAATTTAACTAGAACTTAGAATCCTATTTTCTAGTAGAAGAAGGAAAAGTAACGTGTATTTTTTCTTCAAGGAAAGAAACGTATGCTTTGGGTTTTCTTGAAGAAAAAGGATTTACACTTTCTTCTCCTCTTTGGACTAGGAAGACATCTCTATAAGTAGGGATTCTTCTCACCTAGATAGACAATTCAGTATTCTATACAATACTTGCCCACCCAAGTATTGAGAGAGTTCAATTGTTAATTGAGATCACTGTAGAAGACCGTAGAGATAGAGTCGGATTTACTTCGCTTCAAGAGGTAATCCTGAGTTAATTTTCAGCATACTTTGTATGTGATACGTGTTTGTGATTGTTGTCTATATTCGTACAAGATGTATGATTCTGGAATGCTTCTACTGTGTATGCTATTATCTTACATATGTCTGGTACAATTTTTCCATTTGAAAATCTACCCGTTGATACATGGTTAAAATAGTCTTTTCCATAAGATATATGATTGCCTTTGAATAAAGTAAATATATAATTGTTATTTCCAGTGTCAACTTTTGAATCACCAAAAACAAGAATTGATGTAAATTTGGACATGGATTGACTTTTAATTGTGTTAAACAAAAAAAGGGTAAAAAATAAGAAGAAGAAGAAGAAGAGGGGAAAAACTTTAGGTGTCATGGCTTAAAATTAAGAATTGAACCAAAAAAATTGTAGTTTTTATGTTCACTCCAAGAAGAAAAATTAATATTCATGGGCTTTTGATGGTTTGACTTCGACATTTCAAGAAAAGTGTAAACTATATCATATTAATACCTTGCTCATACACAAATATTCAATAAAAACAAAACAATTCCTTTCATTAATTAATTTTCATAGAGTCATTTCATGAATCTTGCTTTAATTGCATTTATTTTGAGTATTCTATCCGAAACATTCTATTTGTAAATATGACTATTATGACAAAATATTTATATTAATTATTATTTCTTTAAAACATGCAAAGACCAAAATAAATGAAATATAATGGTGAAAAAACCTAAAATAATGGTTACACAAATCCTTAAAATATTATGTTCAAAATACCTAAAATCATGGTTACATCAAAACTTAAAAATATTATGGTGAAAAAAATAAACAAAAAATCATGGCTACACAAAACCTTAAAATATTATGTGAAAATTAAACCTAAATCATGATTAAGTGAAAAATACTATGGTGAAAAAATAAAATCATGATTACGTAAAAAATATTATGGTGAAAAAACAAAATCATGATTACGTAAAAAATATTATGGTGAAAAAACAAAATCATGATTACGCAACATAACATACTCCAACATAATAAAACTTTGTAAACATAACAAAAAATCAATTCCAAGCATAAATATTTCAAAATAATTAAAATTAAACCTCAATTTCCGCAACGTAACATACTCCAAATCTTGCAAGGAACTATACTTCTCATTTCAACATCTACAATACCAAAATCAAGAAAAAATTGATCAAAATTTCAACATTATGAATTCTGAATAATTGTACTCTAAATTCAATATTCATATATATTTGAAAAAACGTTTTGATATAAATATACTATTTAACTTAACGTTACTGAATTCAATCAAAAACTCATACTCGACCTTCTAACTCCGACCCGAATACAAACGACCTTTGGGGAAGACTTCATTCATCTCGACGACTAGCATTTTTGTCTCTACGACTAACATCATGGTTTTATGTGCCTCAAGACAAGCCTTTTTCTAGAGGATAAATAAATTCTGGTATTTGGTCCTAATTTTTATTTTGACATTATTGGATTTTAAAAAGATATGAATAAAAAATAAAATAATTTTTTTATCAAATAGATTCATCTTAATGTTCAATTTTGACCTATGAAAATATACATAATTTCAGCTTTTAATATTCAAATCTAAATTAAGATTTTTGCATAAAAATAATTATTTTATTTAGTAAATCCCTTTATATTTTAAAATTTTAATAAATAATATCTCTTTGATTCCTTTTTCTGATCGCTCTTTCCCCGATCTTTTTATCTCCTCCCTCTGTTGTTCGATAATGATTTATATATGTGTATATTTTGATATTAGATATATGTATTTATGTATTAATATATTGAGGGCAATATGGTCAACATGTCAGCTTAGGGTGTTTAAAAATAATTTTGAGGGCAATATGGTCATTCTTTGTTACTTTTTGTGCATTGTTTTGCTTGGGAAGGGGCTTCTTTGTTTTTTTGGAGCTTGAAATGACGAAACTATCCTGAACTTCTACTCAATGTCACATAACTCCCACCTTTTGCAATATGATCCCTAAAAGGCATTTTGGTAAATTTGCTAAAAATATTGTTGGCCAAAAACTGATCTCATCGTCCTTTCTCTATGATCTTTTTTGCACACTAGGACCAATTTTCCCATATCATCATTCATCATTATGTATTTTAACCATTTCCAACTGAAAAAAATACTTAACAATGTTAGCTTAACTGTTTCAATTTATACTACTCATTTTTCTTTGTTATATTTCTATATTTGTAATAATTTGATTTTAAAATGCCCATTTTTTTCATAATGAAATGATTTATAGTCACATAAATATTTATAACTTATTTTAGACTTAAGTTTCATAAATTTTTATTTTTGTTTAAACTTCATATCAAATCAAACTACATTACATAAATTGGGGTTAGAAGCAGACACCCCTTCTCGACATATCTGCTTCTAGCTGAGAGTTTTTATGAAATTTATGTGTTTTCTTCATTTTAATTTGTATGCTTTACTTTTCTTTTTAGTTTGCTATATATTTGAAAATTACGTAAAAAAAAACTATAATTAACAACTTAAAATATTTTAAAGATATATATAAAAAAAAAGATTGACTCTCAAAATTCTATTGATACAACATAAATTAAAATGGAGGAAATAACTTATTATAAAAAGTAATACTATAAATCACAATAATTAACAATTTTAAATATTAAAAAAAGCAGTTATCTCTTAAAATTCAATCAGAAAGTAACATATATTATTTACAAATTAACTTCTTTTTGGATGACGGTATCTAACAAAAAAAAAGAAAGACTTCTTTTCACGGTGTTAGATGAATTGAGTGAATCATAGGGAAAATAATAGTATTAAAAACACTTAACACTTACCTCATAAAGTTAAAAATAATTTTAAAAATTAGTAATTTTATAGTAATAAATACAAGATATAATCAACATATCTATTAGCCATTCAAATTTAAATAATTACGTCTCAAATTTTTAATTAATTTTACTACAGTTTATATATATTAGTTATGGAAAACTACGCAGATAAGCAAACATATACTAGTTAATTAGCTAATATAGTTATAGTTTGAATTAATTACAACTCACAGCTTAATTTTAGATGTAATTATGTCTCCTCTCTCCTCTTTTATACATATACAAATACAAATTATGCATATACATATACAAATATATGACACATATACAAATACATTTAGTCTCTCTCCACTCTCTGTCCTCTCTCCTCGCTCTCCTAATCTCACTCGTCTCTCTCCTCCCTCTCCCGATCTCGCTCGCCACATATACAAATACATATGTATATCAGTTACATATATAATTATCTAACAAATATACATATACAACTCGCTTCTCTCCACTCTCTTCCCTCTCTCGCTAGCCTCTCTCCTCCATCTCCCAATATCGCTCGCCTCTTTCCTCCCTCTCTCAATCTCGTTCGCCAGATATACAAATATACATATACAATTCGTCTCTCTCTACTCTCGATCACCTCTCTCCTGCCTCTCTCAATCTCGCTCACCTCTCTCCTCCTTCTCCAAATCTCGCTTGCCAGATATACAGATACATATGTATACCATTTACATATATACAATTATTTGACAGATATACATGTACAGTTCGATCGATATACGTTTACAATTCGCCTCTCTACTCTCTACCCTCTCTCACTCGCCTATCTCCTCCCTCTCCCAATCTGGATCGCCTCTCACCCTCTAACATGTAGCTACGAATCGTAATTAGCAAACTATAGCTATGGAGCATAATTAAGTTATCTTTAAGTGACTTATGCGAAAATTCCCCTATTAGTTATATTTATTCTTTTTCCATTACTTAACAATTTTAGACTTTTAAAGCTACTTATTTTTGTATAATTTATGTTAATTAATATTGTATAATTTGTATTTACACTTATTCTTAAGAAGATTAAGAAACATCTTTTTTTAAAAAAAAAAAATCTTAACAAAATTTAACCTTTTATGGGCACATATAATGAAATTTCTCATTATCTATGACTAAGACCATATTTTTAAACCACATATATTCGGATTAATTCACACACTAATTCATATATTTTGTTTATCTTCTATTAGGTACTAGATAATTTTTGTCCGTGGGCCCAATGTTTACCTTATTATTAGGTGTTTTATTTCATAGATAAGTCTTCATGTACTATTTATTAAGCTAGCTCATTATTAATACTTTCACAAGTTTTTGTCATTTAAAATAGCATCAGGTTGTTATAACAACTTTGAGTAATATCAACCATACTCCATGACTCAAGCGTGTTAAGAGTAAACAATATAACGTAATTGATTTTGAAACGAACTTAATCATTATAATGAAATACTATAATAATGTTTTTCATACGCATTTTTATTTATCCCAAGGACTAATTCATAATTCTAACTGGTTAAGTAGTCAAGCATTTTGTATTTCCAAATTTGTTGTATAATGAATGGAACTTTCTTACTTTCCAAATTTAGTGTAAGTTACACATGAATAACACAAACATATGTGGATTATTTTTGAAGAATTTGCTACTTTGTGCAATCATCAATAGAGAGAGAGGATCATTTGTTGGCTGAGGAATTAAAAATACTTCGAGCAAACCATGAATCGACTCTTGCTATTTTCATATCTAATAAGAGGACATAAGCTTCCAACTAATTTCCATTTCCATGGGAGATGGCATTGGTGCTACAAACCGGAGTAGATCTGAGTTTGAACTATGATCTGAATGTTTTTTCGTTTTTCAACTGTGAAGCTCAATAAATTTGGCAATGCAGATGTAATAAAGGGAGACACACATCTACTCTTGGCATTTGCGATGGACAAACCAACCATACTTGTAGTCAGTCACCCACAAGGGCTTAAACACAATGAACTTGAAGCTGCAAAGTAACAGAAAACAAAATCATTTTTCCCTATTCCCTTCCCTTGCCAACAACTAACTAGCAGAAATAAAAATATGGCCTTCTCAGTTACAGTTGAGTTGGGCATTCAACACAAAATCTCCACTAGTAAAGCAGCATCTTCCGCATACTTGTGTAATAATAATGCGTAATAGTTAACGAAGACCAAGTAATATATACGATGCACACATCAATTTATTTGACGAAAACACAAAATTTTAAATGAGAACAATAAGGAGGACCATCCGACCATGTATGGATGGTCATTCAAACTTTCAAGTAAGTAATCAGAGTACAAGACTTCCAAAACTCTGCATAACTAATGAGTTAAATTGACCATTATAGTACAATGCATAGACAAGTGTCTTTGGAGGGGTTAAAAGACTCAACATTTATTCCCAGTGATAGCATAAGTGAAACACAAATATTAAAAATCTAATAGAGTGAGCTCAATTCACAAAGCCAATTGTGAAGTACGCAAATTACCTTTCATTGACAACGTTCTCTTCCAATCAAAGGTACTCACTGATGCTCTATTCAGGCACTTTTGGGGTCTTAAGATTTTGTGGCAGGTACTCCCACATCCTTCAAATCAAAGGTACTCACTAATGCTCTATTCAGGCAGTTTTAAGGTTTTTGGTAGATTAGTTGAATTCAGCGTAAAGGAATTTTCGAGCCGGGGATGATTTGTTGCAGCGGCTTTATTTGCTCATTGTCGAGCTAAAGAAGCTTATTTTTTATCAGCTGCCATTATCATGTATAACTCTTGGCGCCTAGCTTTTTTATTGGCGATTGTGAGCTCGTTTATCATGGTTCTCTGACATTGAAGATTTGGTATTATAATAAATTGTATGCAGTTTATTTACTATGGATGTATAATAGTTGAGTTTTTTTCAATTTCCGGAAGCAACACATTTCATGTACAAACAGTGACCAGTTTTATATCGTGTAGGCAAACAAAACATGGTGTAAAGTGTTTATCAAAAGTAAATAATGAACAATTATAAAGCAAGAAAAATGTATAAGCTAAGTGTGAACAATTATCAAGCAAGTAGTCGCAATTAATAAGCATGAAAAAAACTGTCAGATATGACAGAGAAACTCACAGAAGTGTAAGAACACGAAAGCAAAAGAACTTGATAGTAGAAATCACAACAACACGGGTAAAACAAAGAACTTAAAATCAGCAGTTTAGTATCGATAATTATAAAAGATTTTAAGAATTAAAAGCTAAACAATATTTGGTATCAGATGCTTGATTAGTGTAAAAAATTAATGTTTATGTTCACTGAAGAGAGACCCCTGAATCTCACATACTCTGCTGATCTTCCAGGTAAACTTACACAGACACAAAAAAAAAAAAGGCATAGTCTTGAACCATTTAAAATGACTCTTGTTTGACTATTTTTTCTTTTCAGTCCTTTCACTTCGTTCGAGCTCGAAGAATGTATGTATGATCCACAAACCCCTCATCCTCATTGAGAAAATGGTAGTTAATTCCCATGTCACTTCTCATTTTAGCTGGTCGATCTTTTGTATAAAGTTTCACATAAGCTGCTAGCCGTAGGATAAAGATCTACTTTAATAATCCAAGACTTATGGTGGAAAAAGTGGTTAACTATCTCGGAAAAATCCATAGCCAACTCCTCCTCCCCTGTTTTAACTCAGTGACATTTTACAACAAATTATCAGATAATTAAAAAAAATTAAGAAGCTACATTAGAAAATTGAAATCGAAAGAGGCTGCTTCTTTGGAAAACTTCTACAAACATCTATAGAGCAAAAGCTGAGAAATATTCAAAAGCAGCATGCTTGTTTCCCTTACTTTTACCAAGAGTATAACGAAAATTATGAATCTAATAAATAACCTCTAATTTCTTTTCCCCTAAATCACACAGAACTCCAAAAAATCAATTTGCAAATATAAGTAAAACTGAAACCCTATGATTTCGTTTTTTGCACATAGAAAATCAACAAAATTGAAGGACGACAAGTATACTTTTCTCTTTAAACGCAGAAAGTATCACCTGACATTCAACTCAATAGAATTACAAGTGAACACATAAAAGAGAACTTCAACCCAAACAATCAGACCCAAAAGCACAACAATCACTAAGTAGAACACACAATCAAAAAGTGAAGGAGATGCATATCGAGAAACTATAAGCAGAGTTGAGAAGATGTGATGATAACAACGTAAAGTGTTCTACCCGTGCATAGCAGCCTACACAAATCTCTAGAGCCATAGAATCATAAACACATAAAACTTGAACATAGAAATTATTATTAACTGAGAGATTAAATGAAACCAGAGAAAATTATCACAATATATATAAACCAACCCATATATTTAAAACTAGATTAAACAAATATCTGATGAAAAATTAAAACCAAAAGACAATTGAGGTGAAAGCATGCGAAGAACTAAGAAATTAAAGCCAAAAATTGAAAAGAGAAGTGTCAAATTAACTGAAAATTGAAGTTGCACTCAGAGAATATGGCAGAAACTTTTATCTTCCTCTTGATCAGTGGATAGATGAGACTCATGAGAGCACTGAGATGGAGCTGGTGGAAGCAGGCATGAATGCCACGCCCAGTAAAGCCATGACTACATAACCACGTGGAGTAAAGATGGAAGCAAGGATATGATTGAAATGACGAAAATTCCCTTGACAAATTAAAAAATGACAATAAACAGACATGTTGATACCATGCTGTTACCCATGCTTCTAATATAGTAGAAAGACGAACATTTAGTTAAACAACCAAGAACTTTCCAAAAAAAATTATAAATCAAAAAGAAACTAAACTATTGTCAAAGTACACTAAATACTCATATAATATTGGACAGTAACTACTGTTACAACTTACGAGAGAAAATATGTTAGGGAGTGTCACTCCCAATGGACCCTGCAGTGCGTGATTCGAATTTAGTCAGAGCGCGCCAATATGAGCTCCGGACACCGGGCGTGAAAACCCCCAAAAAAGGGTGTGCTCTACGGGCAAAATACAATTCTCACAATCAAAGAATAAATGGAACAGATATATTGGAGAACTTCCTACTATTGCTGCTCTGACTTTCAGCAATTTCCTTCAAACTAGTCCAAGACTTCTTCTTTCTCTTACTGGATGTTGAGACAGTCTTCTCAGCATCTGTCATGGATGAACCATCCTGAGGTTCAGCTTTCTTCTTGGACCCTGTTCTATTTCTTTTCCTCTTCTTCGAATCCAACAGAGAAGTAACCGTAACTGTTGACAATGGAGTTGCAGGACCAGCCATAGGATCATCTCCAACTAGTTCAGATGCAACTATTACATCTGTGGTACTGCCCCCTAAAGCATCGAACTGTTCAGACTTTTGGGTTGCTGATTTAGTAGTGTCAACTCTTGTCTTATCGATACTAGCCACTGACGTATCCAAATGTTCAGACTTTTGCATTGCTGATTCAGTAGGATCAACTCTTGCCTTATCAGTACTAGCCACTGACGTATCCAAATGTTCAGACTTATGCATTGCTGATTCAGTAGGATCAACTTTTGCCTTATCGATACTAGCCACTAACGTGCCCAAATGTTCAGATCTTTGCATTGCTGATTCAGTAGGATCAACTTTTGCCTTTCGGGTTTCTGATTTAGCAGGGTCAACTGTTAAAGTTTTTGGTTTAGCAGGATATAGGCTTTTCATATAGCCTCTTGGGGTTCCTCTCTTTAGATTCCGATGTGAGCAGAAATGACACTCATATACAACTGAGTTCTTCGGGGGAATACCGGATGTCTTGCGTTTCTTTCGTGCCTTTCTTTTGTTCTTCTCAATCCGTGCTGTACAATTGTAGCCAGCCTGAAGGATAGATTCACACCTGTGAAATATCAATATTAAGTTAGTATGCAAGCCTAGAAAAAGGATGAAAAGTCGACAATGACTCATTCAACATGAAGGTGGCCAAAATTCAAAGTGATTAGTATAAACTTTTAAGAAGAATAAATCAACTCCACACATACATTGTGATTTTTAAAAATAGGAGAAATCAGAAGAAGGAAAAACAACTTATTGTGCTCAGGAGTTAGCTATGTAACACATAAATGTGAAGTACTAAAAAAACACGTGAGTGCTCTTCCAGAAGATGAGACCAAGTTATTTTTTTGGTTTTCTGTAGTTTTATTTAGTTAGACGTACAACCTCTAGAAATCCATGTAGATTTAGCTAAGCTTAGAACATGGTGAAAGCAAAAACCCTTATGAGTGATACCAACTGGTTGGTTATAGCTTTCCCCTAGGCCTTTGATCTAGTTATAAGAGTGTAGCTCATGATTTGTGGGTTTGACACACATCACAAATTTGAACCCTGCTATAGAAAAAAGTATGCTATTAAAAAAGGAGAGGAGTAGATGACACTCCCATTATTCAATGAGTTTCGGACCGTGCATCGCTGGACTTGGAGGATTTCCCTAATATCAAAAAAAGAAGTTGGTTATGGATTTGATGTTCTGGTTACACTTAAGCGAGAGATTTGATGGAGCACTCACTGACAATTTCACGAGGATTATTGAAACTTCTATTAGAGCACTTGCAGGAGTTGAAGACCCTGATATTGCTACAAAGCAGAAGAAGATATCCCTTTCTTACCGATCAGACGTCACCGGACCTCAAAAATTTATTCAAGTAGTCAAGTCAACTGGTTCAGGACGATTCACGGGAGTGACATTTCCTGAAGGGAAAGTATCCTAGATAACAAATGAAATTGAACAGTATCATCAGTCCTTTCTCTGGAGCCTAGTCTTTACTATTCCTGTTTTCCTAACCTCCATGGTGTTCATGTATATTCCTTGTCTAAAGGATGGCCTAGAAATTAAAGTTGTCAACATGCTTAGCGCCGAAGAGATCTTGAGGTGTGTGATCCGGTGCAATTCATCATTGAACGTCGTTTCTACCCTGGTTCGTACAATATAAAAAAGTCAGGTCTAGGAGGGTAGAGTGCCAGCAAACCTTGTCCAGACCTCTATATTAGGATACAAAGGTTGTTTCCAATAGACTCGAGAAAACAGTGCAAAGCAATCCAGAAAGAGAATAAGCTAAAGTGAAAGCATAACAAAGCATTCTGAACAATACAACAAAATAATACGATAATCAATGTACAAGAAACAAAGGATAGTAACAGAAATTACAACTACTTGTATGGATGGATAGCAATACAACACATTACTACCTAGTAATGTCCTATAACCTCCTACACTAATTTGTATCCTCCACAAACTCCAATCTAAGGTCATGCTCTCAATAAGCTAAAAACTACGTCATCTCCGGTCTAATCACCTCTCCTAAACCAACCATAGTCAACCTCTCACACATTTGTGCATTTGCATCTCCATGCCTGAACCATCTCAGTCTAGCTTTCTGCATCTTGTCCTCCACCAAAACCATTCCTACCTTATCCCAAATATACTAATCTCTAATCCTATCTCTCTTACTATACCCCTACATCCATTAATGAACAAATATCAATTTTTCAACCCATCACAAAATTAACAAAGTATGTAATCATAAATGCAAGACAAATCAAATCAAAAATTTATGGAAAGCTCAAACCTTTGACAAGTAAATAATGAAGGGTCAGGTGGAACACCCAAAGACTCAGCTGATACAGCTAATCTCTGCCCAAAAAACGCACCAAGTGAAGGTATGGAACCTTCGCCACTAGCCCAGGTAGCAATATCCTTTATATGCTCCAATTTCAGCATCGATTTCACATTAACATGAGTTTGTTTCTTCTTCACACCTGATTCTTCTCTTAATGTAATTGAACCAGGTGCTTTACCAACTCCATTCTTCCTCGATGATTTCTTACCCATGATTGCCGTCGGAGATGGTTTTACGCCGTCGCCGGTAAAGGGAACCGCCGCCGACTTCCTCTGGGTACGTGAAGCTGATATAAGCTATATTGGGTTGGCTTTACTTAAAGCCCATATTCTAACCATTTCCAACTGAAAAAAAAATACTTAACAATGTTAGAATCGTTAGCTTAGCTGTTTCAATTTATACTACTCACTTTTCTTTTTAGTCGATTTTCATAAGATTGTTATATTTCTATATTTGGTAATAATTTGATTTTAAAATGCCCATTTTCTTCGTAATAAAATGATTTATAGTCACATAAATATTTATAACTTATTTTAGACCAAGTAGAAACGTAAATTTCATCAAGTATCACGGAAAGAAAAGCAGAAATTAAATTCGAAGGAGAAGTAATATCGAACCTCACAAATTGTAAATCAGATCGGTCGACTGAAACAGGAAGCTCCAACAGCAAGCCAGACGGAAAAGGGGGACTCAGAAGGGAAAATCGAAGAAGGAAACCAAGAATTTAGGAAGAAGAAATCGTTCCTAAAGCTGAAATAGCTCAAGAGGCTACACCAAGCTGCTAATGTGGCAGATTGCACAAGCTTAACCTAAAATTAACAAGAATGACGAATATACCCTTGATGACAGGCAGGTCTGATTGAATTTTAAGAGATAACTACTTTTTTTTTTAAATGTTTTTTAAATATTTAAAATTGTTAATTATTGTGATTTATAATATTACTTTTTACAATATCTTAAAATACTATATATGTTATTTCCTCCATTCCAATTTATGTTGTATCAATAGAATTTTGAGAGTCAATCTTTTTTTTTATATATCTTTAAAATATTTTAAGTTGTTAATTATAGTATTTTTTTACGTAATTTTCAAATACATAGCAAACTAAAAAGAAAAGTAAAACATACAAATTAAAATGAAGAAAGAACATAAATTCATAAAAACGTTCAGCTAGAAGCAGATATGTCGAGAAGGGGTGTCTGCTTCTAACCCCAATTTATGTAATGTAATGTAGTTTCATTTGATATGAAGTTTAAACAAAAATGAAACTTAAAGTCTAAAATAAGTTATAAATATTTATGTGACTATAAATCATTTCATTATGAAGAAAATGGGCATTTTAAAATTAAAATATTACCAAATATATATAGAAATATAACAATCTTATGAAGACCCAACTAAAAAGAAAAGTGAATAGTATAAATTGAAACACTTAAGCTAACATTGTTAGGTATTTTTTTCAGTTGGAAATGGTTATTAGAATACATAATGATGAATGATGATATGGGAAAATTGGTCCGAGTGTGCAAAAAGATAATAGAGAAAGTACGATGAGATCAGTTTTTGGCCAACAATATTTTTAGCAAATTTACCAAAATGCCTTTTAGGGATCATATTGCAAAAGGTGGGAGTTATGTGACATTGAGTAGAAGTTCAGGATAGTTTTGTCATTTCAAGCTCCAAAAAAACAAAGAAGCCCCTTCCCAAGCAAAACAATGCACAAAAAGTAACAAAGAATGACCATATTGCCCTCAAAATTATTTTTAAAGACCCTAAGCTGACATGTTGACCAGTTGTGTGGTTATTGCCACTTATGATATAGTATTCTCCGTAGATAGATATTTTGGTATTAGATATATGTATTTACTAGATAAGTATGTCCGTGCCCAACCCACATATTCTTCATTTGTTTATCTCAAACGACGAAATTAAATAACATATATTCAGATAATCTAATAGATGAATGGCTTAATTTGAATAAAATGTGTTTTTATTCCCCGAATTGGCTAAAAAAGTTGCCATCCTTGTAAAACAAAAAATGGTAAAAAAATTACAAATCAACAAGAATTCACATGGACAAAATAAAGCTCTCTAAATAGCGAGATGACTTTGGTGCTAGAAAGGTCTAGGGCATCTGAAAAATTTAAAAAGAATGTATCCACGCCTATTTATACAAAAGAGGAACACAATATTGTAATAGTTGTGAAGAAACAAATGTGGAACGCCATACATACGTTTTTCACTTTCCACAAAAATAACCAATTTTTTCAACTAACGAAAAACATCACAATGTGTCCCTCATGCCATCTAAAACTTCAATTTCCTGAAAACATCCCTCTTATAATCTAGAATATCTGATTAAATTTCTCTGGCACATGTAATCCATATTTTTTGTTAAAAACAACTCATTTGTGTCACCATCTTTGAAGTGAAGCCTACAAATAAAATAAACAAAGAATAGCATCACTCAAAAAATAGAAACTAATTTGTCACACAATATATTTATCATGACTTAACCTTTGAAAGGAATAGAGAGGACCCAAAAGACAAAAGAAACAAAAGCAATAGGACGTATATAGCGATCACAATTATGAAAACAAGTGCATATAAAACTACTGAGTATGTAATCAGATGAGACAATAGTACAACGATTTTGAGACTTATGTTGTTACCAATATCCACTAAGAAACAAAATAAAGCACTCAAAAAATCCTCTTCCAAGAAACTAAAAAATGTTAAATTTCATATGCATAGAAGAATTATTGTATGTTCTAGCAGCGAGAAGGAGAATTATATTTACAACTACAACATTCTATGTTTTTCCTTCCTGAAATATAAGTATGTCTACATAAAACCATAGAAAAATGGATAATTCTTATAGATACAATTCCTGTGTAAAATAAAATAGCTAATTTTTTTCTCGTGACAAAGTAACCTGCAAATAGAAGACTGCAAGCAACAAATTAAAGAATATAACATTAGCTTGGGGGAAAAGAAAATTTAAGAATAATCAAATTGAAAAGTAAATCAGAATCAAATTTGAGCTTACAAATAGAAGATCCACGCAACGAAGACATTGTGACAAGAAATAATTACAATGATGTTCAATAATTTTTATGTATCCAATGAAATCTACAAATAAATCGAGCTTAAGATCAATATAAACACTTATACAACCTCTATAACGACATCGTGCATCATATCAATTTCACCGATCTTACTGGTTCATTTATAATAGTAAGTGAGCTCAATAATGATGTAGTAATTGAAATTAGAGAAAAAAGAGTGTGTGAATAAGACTTCACACTACAATTTGCGAAAAAAATTATATCTGTCAACTGTACCAAAAGATTATAATGCATGTATTTGATTTGTGATATCCTCCCTTCATATTAGCAAGACTTAAATGCCATAAAGTTATTTCAACCCAAGATATAAACATACGAGCGAATTAACGGTTTACATATATAAATTTTGTATCAATCCATTCTATCAGCAAATGCATTTGCTATTTTCAGTGTAGGTGATCAACTATTTATTTTTAAAACAGAAAACTATCAAGTATATTTCCGCTTTGTTGTATTGTTGATGGAGATAATATGATAGCAGTACTGAAACAACGAAGGTGAAACAAAACAAAGCGAAAAATATTGAGAAGATTACATAAGTCATTTCAGAAAAACAGGATCATATAGCTTTGATAAATACATCAAGAGAAGCTAATCTGAAAATATACCATCACCTAAGAAGATTAAGGAAAACAAAAGAAAATTAAAGATAAAAGATTGAATAAAAACTGAAGAAGTCGTGGAGTTTCTACAACTACATGATGGCTTTCTACAACTACATGGTGGATTTTCAGAGCCACGGTAATGAAAAAACACCCAAAGGCTTAAGCTTATAGACACATAAGAGAACTTGTATGTTAATAGATGAAATATTTAAAAATGACAATATAGTCAGAATGCTAATTTAATCCTTTGCTAATCTTCCATATCGTACACCAGTTCTTCGAGACATGGAACATAATTGTTCTCCTGCAGAGATACATATTATCTCTCCGAATCAAACCGGAGATACTAATTGTTCTTCTTTATAAAAAATCTCCAATTCTGTTTCACTGTCACAGAAAAAACCTTAATTCAACTATGTTTGCTCATTGTCACATTTAAGGAGATTTTTCTTGTCAGGTGGCAATAGTCTATATAATCCGCATTTTCTAGCCCTTTTATTAGCATGTTTTTTTTTTCCAATTTTAATCATTTATGATTCCTATAAGACGTCTATGCAACTTTTCTATTTTTTGCACTGGATATTTTCTAAGGAATGAAAAGAATACGAAAGTTTGAATTTAGTGCAAAATTGATTAATGTGTATATGTTTATATGTAGTCACTTGTCACAAACAAAAAGTTAGGTAAAAATACAATATGTACACATAAGTAATTTATAAGAAAAAACCGTAGAAGAGCAAAACTTACCACACCCTGAAAACTATACAAATGTAGAAATATACAAACCACAACAGAGAGCAAAAGACAGGATAGTCAGATCAGTAGTAACAACCTGCTGCAGAGAAAGCGAAAGAACTGAACTATAAAGAAACTAAAAAAGAATAGATCAAGGAGAAGCAAAAGCCCACACTGGATTCAAGTTCAGCCAAAAAGATGGGAAGTTTTGTACTAAATAAGGCTTTAACGCCATCATCAACATTTTATACGCCTTTTCAGAACAACAAGAACCAAAAGAGGTGTGAAATGGAACAAATGTATTACATGTTAACGCTTCTTCAAGAAATGGTTGGTATTTGAAATTTTAAACAACCCCACAAACAAAATCAGTACAACTCATGCCTAATACTGCTGCTAACAACATTAGCAGCTACGACACTTTCACATTGTCATCGCCATTGCCATCTTTCAATGCCTTTCAAGAAAATCAAGAACCGGAACAATATTAAGAAACAATCCAAATAATGGTTGGAATATGTTATTTTTTTCGAAGCAACCCTACAAACAAAAGCATCGCCTACTCCCTCTAACAATGTAAGCAACTTCAGTTCTTCCTACTTGGAGGAATTGTATAATCAAATTCATTGACATTGTTTTCAAATAGTGGCCTAAAATCAATTTCTAATATGAATAACTATAATCAAATTCGAGTAATGGAACCAACTAATTATAAGTCCTAATATGATAGCAATGTGTATAGAGCGTGAAACTTGGATAATAGAAAGATTGTGCATGGCCTTAAAGAAAGTTCAGTTTGATACCTCAGAACAAAAGAAAACCCAAAATAATTAAACAACAATACCAAAGTAGAATAGCATACAAAAACAAATGAAACAATTGTATAAAATGGAGATTAAAGAGAACAACAGAAACTGTGAGGAAAGAAGAGCAGGAGAATAATCGAGAAGCTTATGATTCGACGACAGATACAAAATAAATTTAGTGATGAAAATTATTTTTTTTGCCCTTCGTCTTTCTTCTCGACCAGAATGGTGAGATATCGGATAACTATTACTCAAGAAGTTTGTATAGTTCTACAAGTAATGACATTGGAAGTAATGGCTACCTAATCTAAGCTTGATTAGCATTTCCAATTATCATAATTCCTCCTATAACCAATCTGCAAGATCATTTATTCGATTAGCTCATCAAATAGAATAAATGATCTTGCAGATTGGTTATTGGGCTCTCTTGTAAGCCCTCTTCATATCCCTGAAAAATATAACGATAGCCACCTGATCTCGAACTTTAGGAAATGAGTACTGGAAGAAACAAGCAAATTCCTCCCTAATAATAATAATAAATTGTTGGACAATATAGTTATCAATGACTTGCTTCAGCGTGTGTCAAAATTAATTTTTTTTAAAAATCACTTTTTTTGTTCTACTATAATTTAATTTGTGTATAATTTTTTCGGAATTATGGAATCCGTTTTAGCTATGACTTTTAGTTTTAAATTCATATTCTTTAGCTATTGCTTTATTATTTTGAATGTCGATAATATTTGTTTATATCTTGTAACTACTTTGAGTAAAAAATTAAAGGTCGATGATGAAAAATATTTTAATTATAGACATCTTAATGGACCTCTTCACAATAAATTTGCGCAAACAAAAAGTAATTAACCACTTATATATCTAAAAATCATATTAAATTTATTCAACTTTTTAAATTCTACATATATTACATAAATTTAAATTAAAAAAATTTAAAATATTAAATCCGTGCTAGCACGGACACACATATATATATATGTGTGTGTTATAATTGATGAAGAAAAAGACAAAGTCACCTCCAATATTAGTTCAAATAAGATATTCCTTACTGCCATATTTGTCATCTTATTTATTATTTATTTTACATTCTATTCTACTATATTATAAAAGAGAGTTTAGATTCAAGTATAATATATAATATTCAAGATTGGGACTTTTTCCAATCTTCAATATTATATATTATATTTGTGGGGCTTTTAAAAGGGAGTTTATGCCCAAGTATAATGTATAATATTCAAGATTGGAACTTTCTTGAATATTATATATTATATTTATTATATAGTAGAACTTGTGCATAAACTCCCTTTTAAAATAATATATATATGGAAAAGTCCAAATCAAGGAAGCAACATATATCATTTACAAATGACTTAAAAAGTATTAAAAATTACAATAATTACCAATTTAAAATATTTTAAAGCTATATAATAAAATAGGCTGACTCTCAGAATTCTATCAGGCTCACATATATTGGGACAGAAAAAATAACACATATCATTTTAAAATTACCAAAAAAGTATTATAAATAATAATAATTAACAACTTAAAATATCTGAAAGACATTTTAAAAGGATTAATTTTGTAATTTTATCCATATCACATAAATTAGGACAAAGTGACCAATAGTGTACGTTATTTCAAAGTTACATAAAAATATTATAAATCACAATAATTAATAACTTAAAATATTTTTAAAAAAAAATGAAAATTTGGATGACTCTCCAAATTTCATTTGTGTCACATAAATTGAGACAACAAAAATAACATATATTGGGTCCATTTTAATTTATTTGTCTTATTATTTTTTTTATAGTTAAAAATTGCATAAAAATACTATAAATCATGATAATTGACAACATAAAATATGTTTTAAAAAAATACAAAAAATTCCACTAATTCTTGAAGTGAATCTATCGTAAAAATATTATAAATCATGATAATTGACAACATAAAATATTTACAAAATGTTGTATGCGGGTAGTCTTATTATGTCTTAAATAGCGTCAAAGAAAGTACTGGTTTGTGATAAAAAAAACTTATTCCTTTATCCTTGCAAATAATCGCTTCAAAAATTCGGTTATTAATCCCAAAACATACCATTTATATTATTGAGCTCGTGCATAGCACGGGCAACATTATCTGGTACTAGAGAGATAAGGGAGTAATATAGACCTTTTGTCTGGGAAAGTGCAACCAATGGTGAGAAATATCTCCAATACTAACACAAGTTGTGAAATGCCATTTTAACCATAAGATGGGGCTCAGATTACATATGCTCTCTGTACACATTTCTTCTTCTATTACAAGTAAGTAAGATTTCGTACTATTATTCTTGTGTTTTTCGTTATATTTACTTGTTGGAATTCAGTAGCTCCATCAACAATAACATTTACTTTTTAGTTTGAATTTCCATTCACAGATTATAATAAATATTATGGAGCAAATTGAACCATGAAAATTAAGAATAGCATATTGGGGTAGGGTTATGAGAAATGGGGAGGGGCATTAGACGAATCGAATCCTTACCAATTTAATTTGATGTTATTTACTCCCTCTTTCTAAATTTATGTGTCACAATTTGAGTCAAATTTCTTAATTTTAACCATAAATTCGGATTTTGGCTTCTTTTTTTTTTGGAATTGAACTTTGAGAAGCACATTTAGCTATAAAATTTTGAGTTCATCTTGAAGTTGAATTTTAGCTTTTGAAAACAACAAAATGGTGTTTTCACTTTTTTCATTCCAAATATTCACAAAAAAAAATAAAATTATCTCCAATTTGTATTCATATAGCGTGTGTAGTAGTCCTAGTCTTGCACGTGTTGTCCTTGTCTGTGATACCTATAACCTTATGGTGTTTACCGAGCCTTACTTTCCACAATATCCCATTGATGTTATTATTTCCTTGATTAATTTTTCACTATCTTTCCTATTGGATGTTATGTTTTACACACTATTCCCCTCCCCTTCTACTTGGATGTGATTGTACTCGAGCTGAGGGTCTCTCGGAAACAGCCTCTCTACCTCCACGAGGTAGTGGTAAGGTCTGCGTACATTATCCCTCCCCAGACCCCACCTAGTGGGATTTTACTGGGTATGTTGTTGTTGTTGTTGTTGTTGTAGCCGAACTCAAATTTCTACGTTGAAAACAAAAACTATTTTTTATCATCAAATTTTACTTTTAATGTACTTCCTTTGTTGCTTTCCGTGACTTATGGTTAGGTATGTACTATTATTCGATTTTCCTATTCTAAGATATTGTCTAGTAGAATTTTTTCCTATAGCTTAACTTGCTTTTAATCTTTGAAGCAACTGGAACATTGAAATCTAGAGATTGCAATGCCTTGTGTACAAGCATTTATCCTTGTGGTTCTACCAAGTCAAAAGAACCTGCTAGAAGAGTGCTCAAGGTATCTTCCGCGGTTTTAGAAACAGCAGCATCTATTGCAGTTGCTGCTACTGTTGTTGGGGCTGCAGCAACTATTCTTGTAAGGAGAAATAAAGCTTCTCAAACAATCGAGGTGTGTTGAAATATAAAAAATAGTTATTTCTTTCGATAGAAATACTTGTTCATATCCTTGAGCAGTTAAACAATATTGTTATCTTTTGATACTGATCTTGAAGTATCGAGAAAGAGTGGCCTATCCGATCATGGTTTGCTGACATTTCTGTCTTTCAAGAAAAAAGAGGAAATATATATTTGTTGTTCATGTGTTTTGGTGATCGAACCTTGCTGTTGTTGTTATGGTTCCTTTTGTTGAGTTATGATGGTGATTGGAACGTCATGCGAAAGTTTATAATTGCAAATTATAAAGTTGATAAATCAGATGATAAATAAAAACATACTAAAAATATATTATTAATATGGTTTGGTCAAGCGACCTATCTATTGAAAATTAATACTAAAAAAACATAAATATGTTTAGGAAAAAAATCTTCGCATAAACAAGACTCTTAAAGGATTACATTGTGGATTCTATTGTGTTCTTAGTGTGAGAAGAGGGGTCTTCTATTTATAGGATTCCATACGTTTCCTCTAAGGAAAGAATAAACCAAATATGAAAGAGAATTATATTTTTCCTTTCAGAAAAAGTTTAAGCATTTATGGTAGTAATACTTTAATTTTTCTTTGTAAGGAAAAAATAAACTTCAAATAAGATAAGAAAATCAGAGCAAAATCCTAACACCTTTCATATATGTTACGCACACTTTGCTTTGTACTAGCCGTAGTATTGAGGTTTTTTTTGTTATATCTAGCATCGTCAGTTGTTTACTGTGATTATCACACTTTTTTGTTGTTCTTGTACCTTTCTACACTGTTTTGTTTCTAGCCATTCAGTGAGGTTAACTGTTAACCTAAGGTACCAATCTGTAGTAGGTTGTTTGCTGCTCCTATTTCCTCTATTTCAATCTGTTTGTTTGATTTTGATTTGGCACAAAGTTGAAGGAAGTTTTTCAAACTAACCAGAAAAAGGAAAATCAATATGGAGAGTTGTGAAGTAGGGGGAAAACCAATAGTTAATTTGTTGCTCAAATGTGCTTGTTTTTATGCTCTTATACAACCCACTTTGATCGTTGTTTTTATCCATAGACAGGCCCCGCTGAGAATCTGTGAGGATTGTGGTGGCTCTGGAGTTTGCGCAGAATGCAGAGGGGAAGGATTTGTGCTAAAAAAGATGTCGGATGAAAATGCTGAAAGAGCAAGACTGATGGCAAAGAATGCAGCTACCAGATATACAGCAGGGTATGTTTCCAATTCCGTTAAGCCTCTCATTCATATGCAACGAGCTCTAGATACATGAATTCATATCATACATTTGGCAGGCTTCCGAAAAAGTGGGGCTACTGTATGAAATGCAATGCTGCCCGATCCTGTAGTTCATGTGGCGGCGTTGGCAAGTTGAACTAATTGTTCTTCATTAGACAGACATTTGTCACGGACTTAGAGTCTCACTAATGTTCCAAGTGGTGGGACATGACACATTGCCACAATACAAATTCAATTGTGTCTCAGTGTCTTCTTCATCAGAAACATATTGTGGCAATGCACAGGGAAGAGAATGAAGAATATATAGGCTTAATACATATTCAATTACTTTATCAATTTGTACTTAATGAAAGTCTGAATTTGAATGATTCAGACATTAGATTATGAAGTACATTTGTTTTCATTAAGATTTTAAGCACTTAAGGGTCGTTTGTTTGGGTGTATTTGAAGATATAGGTCATGGATTATGTATGGTACTATTTAGTATTATATTTGGTGGAAATTTTGGATCTATGTATAACTAATTGACGTATTAGTTGTACATCCTACATGGTATTACAGTGTGTGTATGCATAACTAATATCTTCCATTTGGTGGTATTAGTAATATATATGATTTAATACTATGCGATTAATATATGTAAAGACAAAAATACCCCTCAAATCTTTTTAATAATTTTGTTTATTTTTTTTGGTTTTATGTTTTATATTTATACTAATAAATTTATTTACAAATTTTATTATTTAGAGAGAGTTGTTTGTTGCTTAATCCAATACAATATTTGAAATGTGAGTTGTTTAACATTTACTAATTGAAAAGGTAACTACATGACCACATAACGTATGTGATCTTAATTGAATGTATTATTTGTTGATATATATATGCAATTTTCTATTAATTTCTATTTTAAATAATTTATAAAAGAGAAAAAGACAAATATACCCCCAAACTATCGTAAATGGTATGAAGATACCCTCCGTCATACTTTTGGAACATTGGTGTCTCTGCCATCCAAAACTAGAGCATATACACCAATTATACTAACGGACATACACGTGTCATAATCTTATCACCGACCCAACATTTATTAAATATCGCATCGACGGATAAGATTGTGTCACGTGTCCCTATTTAGTCTTCCGTTAGAATGAAGGGCATATATGCTCTAGTTTTTGAACGGTAGGGACACCAATGTCCCAAAAATATGACGGAGGATATCTGCGAATCATTTACAATAATTCGGGGTATATTTTTCTTTTTTCCCTTTATAAAATTACATACAGAGTAAATTTGGCAAAAAAGTTGCTTGCACAGTATGGATCCTGAACAAAAACTAAACAACTCAGAATTAACACTAAGCAGTAACTGCTCCTTTAGAAAAACTTCTCATTGATTGAGCTCAAAAGGTTAAAGAATACAAGTAATGGAAGTGGTATTTATAGACCACATTCTGTAACTAACTCCTAACTGACTGAGCATAGTTTGTTACAACTAAACAATACACAAAGACTAATCTACCCTTCATCAGTTTAATGACTTTTAACTAACTACTTAACTACTTCTTCACATATCTCATCACTCCCCTTCAAGTTAGGTGGGATAAAAATGTTTAACACACCTAACTTGGATAAGAGATATTCATGTTGATATCTGGACAGCCCTTTAGTTAATATATCAGCAGGTTGTTCTTGTGTAGAAATGTAGTTCACTTTAATCAGCCCTTGTTGTATCTTTTCCCTTATGAAGTGACAATCAATTTCAATGTGTTTTGTCCTTTCATGATAAATTGGATTTGCAGCAATTTGTATTGCCGCCTTACTGTCACTATACACCTGTATTGGTACTTGAACTTTAGCCTCCACTTCTTTAAGCATCCCAATTAACCATATTAATTCTGAGACTGTTGAAGCAAGACTTCTATACTCAGCTTCAGCGGAGCTCTTGGAAACTGTGGTCTGCTTCTTTGCTTTCCATGACACCAAGGATTTTTCCATTTTGACCATATAGCCTGAGACAGATCTCCTAGTAATAGCACAGGAAGCCCAGTCTGCATCACAGAATGCACTAACTTCTTCATTAGAGGAACTAGAAAATAGCAAGCCTTGTCCAGGTTCCTTTTTCAAGTATCTGACTACTCTTAATGCAGCATCCATATGTGACTTCTTTGGTTGCTGAAGAAACTGACTTAAGCTTTGAGTGTTGAAAGTTATGTCTAGTCTTGTCATGTTAAGATACAAGAGTTTTTCAATTAACTTTTGATATGCTTTATGATCTACTAGAGGATCCTCACAGGCTTCTTTGACTTTCATATGATCATCATATTGTCTTGATGTTAGTTTAACATTAACATCAATAGGAGTCCCTGCAGGCTTGGCTACTGACATGTCAACCTCAACTATAAGTTCCAGGATATACTTCATTTGATGCATCAATATACCCTCTGCGGACCTAGTGAACTCAATACCTAGGAAGTATTTTAGTTCACCTAGTTCTTTTATCTTAAAGGCCTGTTGTAGTTGATGCTTTGTCTTTTCTATTAACTCCAAACTGCTGCCAGTGATCAGCATGTCATCCACATAGACTAACACCATAATGATCCCTACTTCTGAATTGTTAACAAATAATGAATGATCATACTGACTTTGTTTGAATTGGAGATTGGTGAGAGCTTCAGTTAACTTTTGATTCCACTACCTTGGAGCCTACTTCAGCCCATATAATGACTTTGTCAGTCTACACACTTTCTCCCCTTGACTGGCAAATTCTGGAGGCACCTCCATATATATCTCATCTGTAAGATCACCCTGTAAAAATGCATTAAAGACATCCATCTGATGAATGTGCCAATGCCTTGAAGCAGCAATGGAAATAAGACATCTCACAGTAACCATCTTTACAACAGGAGAAAAAGTCTCTTGATAGTCAATACCCTCTTGTTGACTATACCCCTTAGCCACCAACCGAGCTTTAAATCTCTCTACTTCACCTGTAGACTTGTATTTGACTTTAAAAATCCATCTGCAGCCTATAGGCTTCTTCCCTGGTGGCAGATCAGTGACCACCCAAGTCTGATTGCTCTCTAATGCTTGAACCTCAGCCTTCATAGCATCTACCCATCGTTGGTCCTGAACTGCCTCTGAGTAGGTAGTAGGTTCCTTGACAGATGAAGTAGCAGCCAGATAACACTGGTAAGTAGGTGACAAATGACTATAACTGATGTAGTTGCTTACCGGATACTTGACATCAGAATGAATATTCAAGGAAACAAAATCCTTAAGCCTTGTAGGGGTTTGTTTAGGCCTTGTAGACCTTCTAGGATTTGGTAGCACAACTTCTTGAACCTCAATCACTGGTTCATCAACACCATCTGATACTTGAGAGGGAAGCTCAGGCTCAGTAGGTGAATTTGTATAGTATGAAGGAGTAGACTCAGCATTTGGCAACTCATCAGAAACTTCACCCTGTGTATGTGTGGGAACTACAACAGGTGAGTGTTATAACAGCTCAGTGGAGCATTTGGCAACTCATCAGAAACTTCACCCTGTGTATGTGTGGGAACTACAACAGGTGAGTGTTATAACAGCTCAGTGGAGTCTAATAGGCAGTCTTTAAACAGAGGTTGCTTGTCATATAACCTGTCTTGTGAGAAAGGGAATATATCTTCTCTAAATAACACATCCCTGCTGACAAAGAATGTATTAGTAGTAAGATCAAACAATATGTACCCCTTCTGTATTTCTGAGTACCCCATGTGAACTCCTGACTTAGACTTTGGCATTAGTTTATCATTCTCAACTAGTTTCTTGGCAAAGCATAAACAACCAATAGTTCTTAAGTGTGACAACATAGGCTTACATCCATACAATTTTTCATAAGGAGTTTGATAGTTAAGAACACTACTTGGGACTCTGTTGATGAGATATGCAGCAACAAGTACACAATGCCCCCAGAATTTCAATGGAATTTTTCCCTGAAACCTCAATGCCCTTGAGACCTCTAATAAATGTCTATGTTTCCTTTCAGCCACTCCATTTTGTTGAGGTGTATAGGGACAAGACCTTTGATGAATAATTCCCAAATCCTTGAACATAGTAGTACACACTGAATTTACAAACCAGTGTCATTATCACTTCTGATCACTTTAACCTGTTTTTCAAACTGAGTTGTGACATACTGTAGAAACATTTTCAAGGATACACATACATCATACTTGTGTTTGAGTAGGAAGAGCCAAGTCATTCTAGAAAAGTCATCAACTATTGTAAGAAAATATTTGTTTCCATCAAAAGTAGGAGTATTATAAGGACCCCATAGATCAACATGAATCAAGTCAAAACAATTACAACTTTTGATGTTACTAGAAGGAAAAATGAGTCTGGTCTGTTTTGCATAAGGACAAACTAAACATTTGGACACTTTACACATGCTTTGATTATTCATATCAAAGATTTTGGAAAGTACTACAGAGGACACATGTCCTAGTCTTTGATGCCACAACTCCACATTGAAGGAAACTTGATTTACTGCCAAGACAATCTCCTTTTCACTTCTATCATGACTTTGAGTATACAGACATCCTGCTTCCCTACCAACTTCCTTCACCTTTCCACTGTAAAGATCCTGAAAAATATAGAAGTTAGGGAAGAAGGTGACTGAGCAATCTAGCTCCTTTTTCAGTTTACTTACAGACATCAAGTTATACTTGAATTCAGGCAGGTAAAATACATTAGAAATAATGCTTTTATCAGACAAAGCACAAGATCCAACATGAGTGTCGTGAGTAGTGGTTCCATTAGGCAGAGATACCTTCTTAGGAACAGCTAACTTGGACACAGTGCCTTTTATGAACATATCTAGATGAGAAACCATGTGATTTGTTGCTCCAGTAACAACAATCCATACTTTGTTATTCTCAGATACAAACAAGGCTTTACCTGCAATGTGAGCAGAACTGCTATAATTGTACTCAGCTGTGCTAGTGTTAGTGTCTGACTGTTGCTGAAGTCCTCTAAGAATGTGATCATACTGCTCCTTTGTGAATGTGCACCCTTTCAATAACTGTTTGACATTCATTTCAGCTTGACTTAGTGTCTTAGAATGATTTGCACTATCCATCACTCCATTATCAGTCTGCAAGCTGTCAGGTTTCCTATTCCACTCTGGTGTACAGATATTGGTGTTCAAACCATACGAAAAATGAGCTTGACTTGACTGATATTGCCCAGTGTTGTTGACACCTTGAACCTTTCTTTTGGACTTGAAATCAACTGGATAGCCAACTACTCTATAACAAGTCTCCTTACTGTGACCTTTAAATTTGCAGACCTCACATATCATAAAGGAATTTTTCTTAAATCTCTGACTTACTCCTGATGTAGCACCTACCTTCGAGTACATAGCTACAGAATCTAGACTAACAGAATTCAGTCCCATGTTGCTAATGTGTGACATTACAGCTCTTTGACTTGCATCTCCAATTATCATAGCATAAGCATGATTCACAGTAGGCAAGGGATTCATCATTAGAATTTGACTTCTAGCCTGATGATAAGATTCATTTAACCCCATTAAGAACTGATACAACTTTTGTCTATTTAGATGAATGACAAATTCCTTTGATTTAGTACAATTACAGCAAGGTGTGGGCACTACCATCTCAAACTCATCCCACAAGGTTTTGAGTTTAGTGTAATACTCAGAAACAGACATAGTACCCTGCTGCAATGAAGTAATATCCTTATGAAGACTGTAGGTTCTAGAACCATCTACTCTATCAAATCTCTCTTTCAAATCATTCCAGACCTGCATAGCAGTGGATGCAAATGCAATTCCACTAAGCAAACCTTTTGACACCGAATTCATTAGCCATGTTAAGACGATGGCATTAACTCTTTCCCATTGACCCCACAGTTCTTCATCAAAAACTTCTTTGTTACATGATCCATCAATCAGACCTAGTTTATTTCGACCTAACAAAGCAAGTGTGATTAATCTACTCCATAGAGTGTAGTTTTCAACACCAAGTAATTGAAACGAAAGAAGGTTGACTCCACTTACATCTGATGGGCTAAGAAACAGAGGATGATTGAAGTCAACACCGTGGCTAGTCATAAAACTAGGTAGAGCAGTTAATGCACCTACATGTTCTCCATTACTGCCATTGTTGAAACCTTGAATTGGATCTCCTTCTACTCTTGCATTATCCATCTCTGAACGAAATGTTGATGAATACTTATTGCGGAAGAGAATCAATCCTCAATTGCTTTTCGATCACCACTCAGTTCAGCTGAAGAACTGTCAATTTGATGAATCTGCACAATTGATTTAGTGATTCCAAGAGAATCAATCCTCAATTGCTTTTCGATCACCACTCAGTTCAGCTGAAAACTGTCAATTTGATGAATCTGCACAATTGATTTAGTGATTCCAAGAGAATCAATCCTCAATTGCTTTTCGATCACCACTCAGTTCAGCTGAAGAACTATCAATTTGATGAATCTGCACAATTGATTTAGTGATTCCAAATCGATCGCCTCTCACAGTAATCACTGTGTCTAGCTCTGATACCATGAACAAAAACTAAACAACTCAGAATTAACACTAAGCAGTAACTGCTCCTTTAGAAAAACTTCTCATTGATTGAGCTCAAAAGGCTAAAGAATACAAGTAATGGAAGTGGTATTTATAGACCACATTCTGTAACTGACTCCTAACTGACTGAGCATAGTTTGTTACAACTAAACAATACACAAAGACTAATCTACCCTTCATCAATTTAATGACTTTTAACTAACTACTTAACTACTTCTTCACATATCTCATCAGATCCCATGTTTCTCTAGTTATTATATACATAATAAGCACCAAATTATTGATAATTGATGATATATACAATAGCGCCAATCACTTTCTGTGAATTATTGAGGAAATAATGAAATCACAAAGTAAAATAAACAGTTCTTTACTTTTTAAAAATTTAATCAAAGTTTATTAGAATTTAAACGTACATTAGTCAAAATTAATAACCTGAAAAACCAAAATATTTTCACTAATACAAATTAAAGAGCTTAAGCTACCATTTGTCAATCTTTTTAATTTCCTCCTTAACAGGAGGACAACCAACACATATTTTCTACAAAAAATATTTTCCCTCGTACCAAACACACCCTTAATTGTAATGCTTGTTGATAAGCTTTCATTATTTCTCTTTTCATTTTATATTTCTAAAAATTTGCTATTAATTAAGATAGGCATAATATATAAACGTACTTTTTAACTTAGTTTTATTTTGTATTTATGCTATGTAATTTTGGCGTGTGCATAAATAGACACTCAAACTTGTCTAAAGCTGAACAGGTAAATACACACACATCCTATTTGGCGTCCTACGTGACAATTCACGCCTGACATGGCATCATATATGGCGTCCTATGTGTATTATGTCATGTAGAATGTGTGATTCTACTTATTAACTCTATACAAATTTAAGTGTTTACTTGTGCACGTCCAAAATTGAAGGGCGTAGCATATTTATATATATTATATTATTAAGTCAACTAGAGCCCGTGTGAGATATTCAAAATCAATTATTTAGGTAAAAGTAATAACAAGGGTAAAAATATAAAATTAGTTTTTAATATTTAAATTGGACAATTATAAAAATAAATATATTTTTAATATAGTGAATAAGTAAAAATAAACAGAGTGAATATTTTAAGTTAGTTTTTTTTTTAGTAAATACCATTACCATTAGTTCATGCAGTGCCATCTTCCTATTTCTCCATAAATTTTTTATGTGTAAAAATAAAAATCTCTCGAAGCCATTCCAAATAATTCGAGTTCCTTAAAAATTATTTTCAGAATATTTTAACTATGGAAAAATTGGACTGCGTACCAAATATACCCTACATGTAGTATTGACATAAATCATTAATTTCCACCAGGATGAGTGGATCAAATCATTCATCATGGCACCAACTACACATAAATCATTAATTATTATTGACATAATAGTCACTTTTAATATAGAAAAAAAATATTATTTTTTTCATATTTTACTCACAACATTAATTACTTATTCTTCTCAAATCATTTTTCAAGGTCTTTACATCCATAAATAAATTAGGAGGAATTCAACGCTCTCCACATGCTCAAAATCAGACATTTGGAGGGTCGATAACGTAAAAATAGAGGTTCAACATTGATAAATATATTGGGTTGGACTTAACTTTAATTGATAATAAATTGAGATGAATTTAACTCTAATATCATGATAAATATGAATTTTAAGCTTATATCAACCTTAAAATCAACTTATACAAAGAGGATTGTCCAAAATACAACAAATAATATAATATTATTCTCTTTGTTCAAATTTATATTAGTTAAATTTATTTGACACAGAGTTTAAGAAATAAATAAAATCTTTTGAAATTTGTGGTTTAAAATTAGTGATTGATATTTGTGTGGTTAGAAATCATTTAATTAAGGGTAACATGAGCATTTTAAAATTAAATTGTTACTTCCTCCGTCCCAATTTATGTGACACATTTCAGATTTTAAAATTCAAACTAATCTATTTTTTACCGTAAATTTTTCATATATCTTTTAAATATTATGGATTGTCAATTATTGTGACTTATAGTACTTTTTACGTAGTTTACAAATATATAAATTTCATTTCAAAAAAATTGATACGCAAATTTCCGATCAAACTTAAAATGTTTGACTCTCGAAAACGAAATGTGTCACATAAATTAGAACAGATCAGGGAGTACTAAATATTAAGATGTGTTATTTTTATTGAAATCAACTAGAAAAAAGAAAGTAAATCATGTAAATTGAAGAAGGTGGAGTAATATTTTCTCCATTTTGGCAATTATTAAAAGAAATTTAAAAAAGGAAAAGGATTCTATAAATCAATTGGAGGCTTCATTAAAAACTTGTCCAAAACCCATTTTTCAAGTCTTGTGCACTAGGCTAGTAGTTATGGCAGCAGGAAGATGGAATCTTGAAGGCTGCACTGCCCTTGTTACTGGTGGTTCTAGAGGCATAGGGTCAGTTTTTTTTTTTAATGATTATTTATGAGATTCTTGATTTATTCAACAAAATTTTGCAATTTAAATTAATTTCATCTATGTAGTAATAATCTGTATATACGTTGTTCGGACTTTTCAAAAATATTGTCGTGAGGAATTTCTTTACAAATAATGCATTTTTAGAGAATTGAAGTAGAAATATTTTTGAAGAATTTGAACAACCTGAAGAACGAAAAATGTTTTACTTAAGTTTTTTTTTTTGGGTTAATGTTTTACTTAAGTTAAAATATCCTTTTTTTGAGAAAGGAATATAGAAATGATTTTTTTAAAAAATAAATCTAATTGCAATAGCAAAAAGGAGGGATATGTGCCTTTTTTTTTCTTCTCTACCTTCATAGACCACAAAGTACTATAAAAGTTGTAAGTTGTGTTAGAGCAAATATTATTGTTAGGAGACATGAGAGGAGTAGTTTACCCTACAGGATGTTAGCGGTTCGAGTCTGTTCATCTCTAATTCATGAACTTAATTGATATAAAATTTTATGATGGCACTCAATTTTTTTGATTCGAAGATTCGATGTATGTGATGATGAAATTGATGATTAATTTAGGTATGGGATAGTAGAGGAACTAGCAAGTCTTGGTGCATCAGTTTATACATGTTCACGTAATCAAAAGGAGCTTAATGAGTGTTTAACTCAATGGAGAAGTAAAGGTTTAAAAGTTGAAGCTTCTGTTTGTGATTTATCATCAAGATCTGAAAGAGAGGAGTTTATCAAGACTGTTGCTAATCATTTTGATGGAAAACTCAATATTTTGGTAAGTTTGGGAAAATTTAACTACTTTATAACCCCTTTGTCTTTATTTATGGGATTTTTATTCCGACTCAAAAAGAATGTGGTGGATGAATCCCTTTCGTGTTTGTTCGATTAGGAAAGGCGTCAAAGTCTTTTTGAGAGTTGAGCAGGACGATAATCTAATTAAATATTAATCTAGAGAAAAGGTCTATCCCAATTTATGTGGTTTTTGTTCGGACTAAAAAAGAATGTGGATGAATCACTTTTGTGTCTGCTTAATCAGGAGGGCGTCAAAGTCTTTTCGAGATGTGTGCAGAATGATAATTAATTATTCCGAAGAAAGGGCTTATCCCCATTTATGTGATTTTTATTGACTCAGAAAGTGGTCAAACTTGTTCCTATTTACCCTTTAATATAAAAAATATCTATGACACGTTTATATCACAAATTTCAAAAGTTTTTTTCTGTTAAACTATGTAACCTCCATCAAACACCTTCACACATATTGAGACGGAGGAAACATCAAGTTTTATATGCTTTTCTTAATGCTTCTCAAGCCAAATGCCATCTTAAATTGAACAAATGATCTACTAGAAATTATAATGTTAGCGATTCTTCATCCACCGATAGAATAAATATTACGATCGCTCGTTATCGAAACATGTACCCTGCTTTTAGAGAAAGATGTGACATTTTGAACCTTTTTTTTTCTCCCTAGGTTAATAATGCTGGTATTGTCATATACAAAGAAGCTAAAGATTACACTATGGAAGATTACTCTCTAATTATGAGTATCAACTTTGAGGCTGCTTACCACTTATCTGTACTTGCACACCCCTTTTTGAAAGCATCACAAAGGGGCAATGTTGTCTTTATTTCTTCTATTTCTGGGGCTTCAGCATTACCATATGAAGCTGTTTATGGAGCAACCAAAGGTAAAAACGTTCTCAGAAATCTCGTTAAGGGTGTTCAGAAAGTACAAAAGTTATACAGTATAATTTTCTGATGAAGAATGTTCAACTGACTACCCTTCTTGGCAATAGGAGCAATGGATCAACTCACAAGATGCTTGGCGTTTGAATGGGCAAAGGACAACATTCGTGTCAATGGCGTTGCACCGGGGGTTATTGCATCTTCGATGGTCGAAATGACTATTGTAAATATCGTCTTTACTGTTTCAGTTGAACACTTCAAATAACAAAATGATCATAATACCTCAAAAAAAAACATGTGTCACATCAACGTTTACTATCCAAAAGACATAATTGAGATGAGTTGGTGTGTTCAGTTGTCAGTTGAGCTGTCTGAATGTTTACCTGTCAGCTAAAGCCAAATTTGAATGTTTTCTTTATGTATTATGTCTAGAAGTTATTTACGTTGTCAGTATATATGAGTTAAAACGTTCTAATTTTCATTTTTTGATGTGTTTTTTGCAGCAAGATCCAGAACAAAAAGAAAATTTGGACAAGTTGATTGATAGATGTGCTCTACATAGAATGGGAGAGCCTAAAGAACTTGCAGCAGTTGTTGCATTTCTCTGTTTTCCTGCTGCTTCATATGTCACCGGCCAAATTATATATGTTGATGGTGGATTTATGGCTAATGGTGGCTTTTAATCATCCTTTAATTAATTTGTCTATGGTTTTGTAAGTTTATCAAATAATTATTTAGAGTAATCTTTTTTATAAAGGATTATTATGTCGGGTGAATTGCTTAAGTCCATATAATTCTAGAAGAATTTTAAATTCAACCTTTTGCTAGTATATGTAAGAATTTTAAGTGCGACTTTTTGCTAGTATATGTGTTTCTTAATTATGATTATTGTTGTGTGATCCCTTTCAAGGGGATTAGTATATTTAGAGGGATTTGAATCCACATCACTAGTGTGAAAGGTATTTTCGGCCCACTTTTTAATATTGAGTTGTCAATCAATTTTATAAGGGGTTCACAAGTTAATATTACATATGTATTTATTCATTTTTAAAATATATATACAAAATCTACGAAAAAAGTAATGGATTTATTCAAACCTACGAAGTCCCATCTAGCTCCGCCTGTAAGTATATTACTTTTGTTCCTTCTAGCATTTGATCAAGCAAAGAAAACATATTTTAATTGCCAAAAACCATATCTTATAATCTTATGCAATATTTTAATTTAACCTATAACCGAAGGACGTTGATGGCTTTAGACGACCTTTGGCAAATGAAAAATAAATAAATTATATTGTATAGTCGTTCATCATCATAATAATAATAGTTGAAATATTTTATATATATATATATATATATATATATATATATATATATATATATATATGCTAATTATATTATACAAAAATATGATTACGCAGGTGTTTTATATGACTACTAGATGCAACGTCATGTGTCAGTACGAGCTCAACAAATAATATTAAGCGTAATATTAGTGTGCTTTTTCTACTTTAATTTATGTGACATATTTTCATTTTTATTACAAAAGGACACAATTCTTTATTTGATAAATAATTAATGACTTAATCAAACATTTTACTCGTATTGAATCTCACTTATTCTGTCGGCAAATCTTTTTTATTAATGTGGAATCAAACTATCAATAGAAAAACATATGTAAAACACCTTCAAAGTATAGATATTGAAATTCTAAAAATATTCTTCAGTATGATACAAATATGTCAATATAAAAATTTAAAATTCAAAAAAATACACTCGATATAAATCATTCACGTCAATAAAGAGATGTCTACTTCTAGTATCGACGATATCTAGCTCCTCAATCATTGAAAACATGATTACGTTGGTCCTTGAAAAATGTATAAAAAGACAAAAGGAAAAGATACGATATTTTTTAACTTGTTTTTTTGTTTCTTATATATTTATAAAAAAATCTATCAAGAGCAATATAAATAATTTTTAAAACCAGAAATCAAGCGGCAGTATTCACATAGAATCTTTAAACTTCAAAAAAGAAAGGGACATGATCAGATTTGATGACTGAGCCTTCATCATGTATAGACAAAAACATATGTTTGGAAATAATAATCTAGGATAATGATATATATATATAGATATATGTGTAGTGTACGTATTTTGCATGTGTCACACGTCAATTAATAAAATTATATACAATATGCAGTTTGATATACATTGATGTACAGGAGGATATACAGATTATATAGTGAAGATATATTAGAGTCATTTTCAACCTCAAAAATTTTAATCTAAAATTCAGTTCGATTTCGCTTCAAATCATCTTCAAACGCCTCCAAAATTCATATCTAAGCTTATTAGGATGTTCCTAACAAAATGAAATATCATTCAATCGAGACAAATTATAGATGTGCAGATAAAAAGATTGAATCAAGCTTGAATGATCTTGGATGGTACTTTTACTGAAAAATCGATGGAGAATTCGAAAAATAAAAAAATATTCCAACTCAACAACAAAAACGATGAAAAAATATTGATATTGCGAGATTAACATAAAATCTTTTTTTTTTTTTTTGAGACCAACATAAAATCAATGAAGAATTAATGAAGATTTTATGAGTCAAAAAATAAAGTACAGAGATTTGATAGAAAATATTGAATTTTTTTGGTTGAATACTAAATACTTTTTATTATTTTTATGAAAAATAAATTTGATCATTAGATGAAAAATGTTTTAGATAAATATTGAATTTGGGATACCGAATATTATATTGTAATGAAAGGATGGATTTATTTATGTCAATTATTACACACAATTATCACTGTGCTAATTTCTCATTTTGGAAAACCATATACATATTTACATTATATTATTAATTTAATTATATTAGCATATAATATTTATTGAGATTGATATATCTTGAATTAAAATATAATTAAGATTTTTTAATGAATTTAAATTTAATAGTACTATTGGAATCCATTGGTCTAAAAGTTCTTTTTATTCTTAATTCAACATTTAAAGTACTTTTGAAAAGTTTGGTACACAAATTACAGTACAAAAGTCCTTTTGAATTGATGTCCAACCATGATTTGTTTATTTTCAAACGCATTTTCCTAAAAAAATAAAATCAAAATAAGTTGATATTAAAAATTACTCTACTAGATAAATTATATGTATGTGAGACATATATTTGAGCAGTATTTTAAAAGACGAGGTATAAAGCAGTGTTGGTAATTACTATTTATCATATGGGAAGTGTAAGCTCTAAGGCATAGAATGTACGATTTATAGATGGTCAAATTTTTAGTTTTTTGACATAACAAAATATATATGTCCAAAGTTTTAAAATTGCCTTTTAAAACACTGATTTTGAGTTGAGGATTCACTTTGACAACATTATTGACTTGGTCAATTAAGGTTTGTTTCTTTCTATTATAGTCTTTGAAATTGATAAATGATTTATTAGAAATGTTTGTTGCCCATTTGACAATCTTTTAATACTCTCTTTTGACCAGAAAAAAATAATAATACAAAAGTCAACTTTAAAACATTAACATGTGCAGGACCAAAAAGCTTTATACACTATCTTGCTTGGAAGTTTGAACATTCAATAAATTATTTGTTCTTTAGGTCAATCTTAATTCTCAGTTCCTATTGTTTAAATAAGATTATTCAAAAATTATAATTTCACCTCTAATATGAGACATATAACATCAAATTTTGATATCAAATTTAGGCATGATACATAAATACGCTCTTTTTTTTAGCTCTAGTTTACATTTATGCACTCTATCTTTGGGTATGTATAAGTAGAAACTTAAACTTGTACAAAGTTAAACAAATAGATACATGTGTCGTCCTACGTGACATTCTATACGACAATTTGCATCCAACATGGTGTCCTACGTGTATTATGTCACGTAGGACTCATGTACTTATTCAACTTTCAACAAGTTAAATATATGCTTATACACACCCTAAGTTAGAGGATATAGATATAAAACGAGATCAAGTTAAAAGGCATACCAGAATTAGGACCCAAATTTAACACATGAAGAAGCAAATTCTAAAGACTCCTCCATATTATGAAGTCTCTTGAATAAACAATTAGAGCTTACCTTATTAACGTCAATGATAATATTTCCATTTATTAATAATATTATTATTTTTCTTTTAGACGAACATTAACTTAGTCGTGAACACTATATCAAAAATGATTTTTAGCGGCAATTAATTAATGACAATAACTTAATTACCGTTAAATAATATGCATTTTTTTCAGCGATTAGAACTTTTTGTATATGTCTCTAAAGCCTTTAACGACATTGGATCTAATGACACTTAACTAATGTTGATAAAGACTTTATCACTTTTTATTAATATGTATATTTATTATCACTAAAAGTTATTTTTATTATAGTGAAACATGATTTTGAGATGTGATCTAATGAGTTGATTGATCTATTCGTATAGCGCGGAGCTATAAGCTTGTCTATATATCGACAAAACTTAATAATTTTGGGTTCAAACTTTATATTTGTACAAAATACGGAGAGAATTTGATAATAGTTGTTTCATAAGTTCTCCTCCGAAACGAGACTTTCAAATGTTTTAAAGCTACATTGTAGATACGCCAAGTTAAAAAAAATTGAGTCTCAATTTATAAATATCTTAAAAAGAGTTTTCTCCAAGAAAAAGAATTAGCCACCTAAAAAAATATTGTATTTTTCTTTTAAAAAATAAATCAATTATGATAAAAAAAAATCAGTGCAAAAATTGTCAAAACCTAACATCATATTCATACTTGTCTATTATCAAGTTCATTGTATGATATGAACACCATATTTATTGAGGAGTTGAAAAGTCTAGTGAAACTCTACTCCAACAGTCCCATGCTAAAAAGATCACTATTTTTCTATTTAGAAATTAGATTTTTCACCAAAAATATTTAGTCACTATTTGATCTATTTCTATAAATAATTTTTGATTGAATTATCAAGAAAAGAAAAAAAAAATAGTACTAGTATTTTCATATGTAAAAATTAAGAAGTTTCTCAATATTTTAATAAGAATTTATTTTTTACTATGCTTTTTCCCGATAAGCTGATTCGATGGGTAATGAATGGAAATATATATTTTATAACACAAATTTATCATATATAATTGAGTATACTTCTCTCCACATTTGTTGATGTACTGGCCCAAATTGTGCGGGTCTTTTAACTTTTTTTCCTTCGACTTATTCATAATACATAAATATGTTCTTTAACTAATTAACCTCAACTGATATTTATATCCTTCAATTTTAAGAGTGTACATAATTAGACATTTAAACTTGTATAAAATTGAACAAATAGACACATATATAATACATGTAGGACGACGCTACATAGAATGCCGTGTAGGATGTTCATTGTCATGTAAAATATCAAGTAGGATGTGTATATTTACTTGTTCAACTCTATACAAATTTGAACACCTACATGTGTATACTAAAAATTGAAAAACATAAATATCATATAAGTCCAGATTAAAAAACACGTTTATATATTATCTCTTTAAATTTAACAAATTTTGTTGATGGTCGAAAATTCAAGATGGTCCATCTTCAAAGCCATTGGATGCACTGAAGACTCTCTTTCAAGTAATGTTTGATTTCATTTCCCTATTATTTATAGGTACTGACTTCCAGCACATTTTCTGGAAGTTTTACTTTAATTTAATCAAACTTTTACCATTTTTTGTATAATATTATTTTGAATATATTCTCTTCCCACTCTATTATAGATGGAAAACGAAGACAATTTTCTTGAAAAAATTGTTTAATCTTCCGTTTACAAAAGGTAAGCATCATATCGTAAATTGCGAGGGAGGTTAAGGAGATAAAGAAATATTAGAGGGCTGAGGGGGACTCTCTGAAATCATCCTATTATTTTGAGTTAACATTCTGATATTTTATAAAGTATGTTAGATTGAAAACTAATATCAATTTTAAATGAAAATATGTTGATATAAGTTTAATTTTTTTTTCATATTGATATTCATTTAATTTCTTTTATATTAAACTTTAAAATGAGAAGTGACATTAATTGATTATGCTAGCCCCATTCATTTCTTTGAATATGTCATACAAATTTTCGAACATTTAAAATCCGGGGGGAAAAAGTGTATTTCATAAAATATGGGGCAAATAGAAAGGCAAATTTGACTTAATTTGGGCGGGTTGAGTTATAACTTGTCATTTAGTCCATATTAACTCAAGAAAACTTTAGATAGTCTGAGTCGTAACTCAATTATTGACTGAACTTATTTTGATCTGTTCAATTTTGATTCAACATGCTCATTGATCACATCTAGTCAAGTAATAAAGTGTCAATCTTTATACCCTTATCCTTACATAATACAAAACAAATGAAGTTCTTTCAATAGTACTACTTGTGTATCACATTGCTCCCTTGACAAAATTAAGATTGATAACCTTAAAGTGTTTACTAGGTAGTTTAATGATACTCTAGTTTGTGTGTCACATTTCTCCCTCTTCAAATTAGATTGAAAAAATGAAAGTGACTACATGATACTCTAATATTTAAGTTTTAAGCCAAACTTTTAGGTGACATTTGAGGGTTGGCTAAAGTTATGTGAGTATTAATAATATAGAGTTCAAATATACATGATATTTATAATTATTAAGTTATCATCTTCTACTCTGTATAAAATCACATATATAAATTCTGCTAATTTTAAAGAGAGAGAAACACGAAAGAGACTGCAATATTTAGGAGAATTATCATGTGTCCTTGACCAGTCTAATATATATGCTAGTTAGATTATGATCTATTTTTGTTTAATATAATCCATCTTTAACTTGTCTACATTATGTGCCTTGTTTCTTCCACCCATTGGGATTATAACACAAGGTATATATTATTTATACAACTATAAACCAAGAAGTTTTGGCCTTTGTGAATTATCTACTCATCTTTCCATTGCTTCTCCAACTTTGATGATCATAAATTGACAAAACAAACACAACTTGATGGTGGGGCACAAAACAGCCACTTGAGAAATATAGGCTAAATTTCATAAATAATCACTAAATCATTTTAGGAAAAATTGCCTAAATAAACATCTTATTTTACCATAATCTCTAAAAAAAATTATCATTTAAATTTTTTTCAAAAATCCCCTCATGATACATCACTTCCCTCTCACTGATACATCCCTATCTCCCTCTCGGATACATCCCTCCCCTCTCTGATACATTCCTTCCCTCACAGATACATCTCTCTCCTCTTTGATACATTCCTCCCCTATGTATCTGGATGTTCTATCCCCTCTCTGATACATCCCTCCCTTTTCGGATACATCCCTCTCGTATGTATCTGGATGTCTGCTGATGTATTCGAAAGTCAAGTGATGTATACGAATTTCATTAATTTTAAGAGATTCTTGTAATTTAGAAAATAGTTGGGAAATAATGTAATTAATTAGCTCTTAACACTATGTGATTTATGTTAATTATACATTATTTTATTTTCACTATTTAATTTAATTTAATTTAATTTTCTCATACGAAAATCATAATAAAATTACGATGACTAAAATTGTTACACCAGCACAATATTTTAAAAAAAAAAATCTAATTGGTTACTTCACCGGTTAATTTTTTTTATTCAATAGGAGAACAAGAGAGGGAAATAATGAGAATTTAAATCATATCTAATTTGTGGGAGACTCCTACTAGTATCACTAGATTGTAACAACCTGTTTGGCCAAACTCCTCGTAGTCAAAAGTGCTTACTCTATTTATATCAATTTATAAGAACCGTTTGGTCATGAAAATAAAAAGGAAACCTTTAATTATTTGAATTTATCAAAATTGAAGTTGGAGTTAAAATTATGTTTGGTTATACTTTTTGTAATAAATATTTAAAATTAAAATTTATGTTTTTAAAAAAATACATAAAATATTATTAAAACATGAAAAACTATTTAAATGAGGTTATTTTATAAAAGGAAAAGGGTCTGATATACCCCTCAACTTTGTCATTTGGAGCTGCTATGCCCCTTATTATGAAAGGGGCTCATATATATCCTTACCGTTATACAAACGGCTCACATATACCCCTACCGTTACAAAATGAGTTCACATATACCCTTCATTTAACGGAAGTGAAAAAATTAGTTTTAAATTTATATTTTTGACTTTTAATTTTCTTAAAAATTATTTAGGGGAATATATGATTCTTCTAGCAAAGTTCAAGGTATATTTTAATCTTTTTCATACATAAATTATTTTTTGACTTCTTTTATTATAATTATTGGAGTTTCTTATTCTTATTTTTTTTCCTTTCATTCCTTAGTGTAAAGAAAAAAATTTAAAACTATTTTTTTTTGTCTATATTGTAATTTAATTTTTGTATTTGAAGAAAAAAATTTGGTCATCTATAATAAGTTTTACAAGAATATTAGTGAAACATAAATAAATTTGACCATCAAAATAATAAATCTAAATTAGTCATTGAAACAAAAAAAAAAGTCAAAAAAATATGTTTGAGAAGGATTAAATATACTCATATGAGATTATATATATTTTTAAAAATATAATAAAAAATTAAACTAAAATTAATTTTTTTCATTTCCGTTAGAGGAAAAGGGTATATGTGAGTCATTTGTATATAAGTAGGGGTATATATGAGTCACTTTCATAACGAAAGGTATATCAGCTCTAAATGACAAAGTTGAGAGGTATATCAGACCTTTTTTAGATAAATTTGAAAAAGAATAAAATTATAAAGTAAAAATAGGATTTTGGGTGTATCGCCAAATGAGTCCTTATAAGTGTCTTATTAGAAAAGAGAAACTTTGAATTTTGTGATATTAAACTAATGATGTATGTAGTGATAAACCGTACACAAATTTTATCACTATCTCCTAAAAATAATCAAATATACACCAACACAAATTCTTTTTAAACAAAAAAAAAAAACTCAATCTTTTAACTTCCATTAGACAAAAATGATAATTCTACATCATCTATATAACGATAAGAATATACACGAATCTGTGTTATATATAACTATAAATATTTGTCAAACTTTCCCTTGTCTCTCTCTCTCTTTATAGACTTAAAAGAGAGAAGACAAACTCAATAGTGATTCTCATTTTTCTCTTCCAAAATTCATAGAAAGAGATGGCTATAGACTTTGCAACTTTTTTTTTAAAATAATGTCAATACAAAATATTGAAAAGTCTTAAAATTGTCTAGTCAAATGTACAAAAGTCGGTGGTGTCTTTCAATTTTTCAGCCCTCCTTTTTGATTCCTTCTTAAAGTAGTCATAACAGTTCAAAATTCCAAGTCAACTAACGTGTTAAACGGATAAATATACATACAAATATGTGGTGCTAAAAAAAATAACTATACATAAATGCAGAAGAAAAAAAAAACTATAGTATAGTATACAATATTCTTTTGAGTATGGTATCATTAAATTCTTTGTCAATTTTGTTGATTTCGTGTCAAATGGTGATGTTTGGTTCAGTTGTAGCGCAGAATCAAATTCAAAATAATAGTAGTTGTGTGGATAAATTCAAATGTGGAAATCTTGGAAATGTGAGTTTTCCATTTTCTGTATCTTCACAACCTGATTGTGGATTGTACACTATAGATTGTGATACTCCCAATCCAACAATTCATCTCGGAGAAAATGTTTATAGTGTTCTGGGACAACGAAACTTTGATGGTTTTCGAGTTTTAGACCAAAGGCTTGAGGAATTATTGATGAATGACAGTTGTAGATCTTTCAATAGAAGTATATTGCTTCCAAGTTCTCCTTCTATCTCGTTTAGAATCAATGAACGAAATGTTACCTTGTTCAGATGCAACAACAATTTAGATGTCAACACGAGCATGAGTGATCATTATTTTCGCGAATATCTGAATTATACTAATTGTAGTAGCTTTAGTATATACTACAAGTATCCTAGTAGAGGACGGGAACGTTCCTCAGATGCAGCAGAGGGAGATATTCCGGATAACTGTTCACCGATTCAATTGCCAATTACATGGAATTCAGGATCAAACGTTTCGAATAGGAGCTTGTTTGATCTCTTAACTGCGAATTATACAATTCAGTGGAGTCTGTCTGCTGATTGTAGTAAATGTCACTATCAAGGAGGTCGATGTTTAACCGATAGCAACAATAGATTTCATTGTTCCACAGGTAATATTTTATTTGTAATATGCTAATTGCCATACAATACTCTGAGCTTTGTCTAATTCTACTTCGAAATAGTTGCTTCTAGTTTTTGTACTTCGAAAAAATGGACTGCATTCTTGAAATTCTGTGATTTTAACTGTATAGCTTGTGAATTCATGACAAGGGAAAGAAATTTTAGAAAAGCCGTAATACATAAACAGACACTCAAAACTTAGCTTCAGCTGAGAGGTAAGTACTCCAGCTTCGAGAGTGCACATCTACACACCTCAACTTGGTCTCAACTGGGAACTAAACACTCCAATTCGTCCCTAGTGTGTCTCGTGGGCACTTGATGCTGACGTGGCACATAAATATTGGAGATGTGTAGATGATCATTTTGTAAGTTGGAGTTGAACGGAGGAGACGAGTTGAGGTGTCTAGATATGCATACTCAAAGTTGGAGTGTTTACTTGCCAGCTGAGGCCGAGTTTGAGTGTTTGTTTTATGTATTATGCTGATTGAAAATAATGAAACACAAATATTCTGCTTGTTTCCATTGTGTAACCGGGGACAAATCGCCTGCAGAATTTATGTCTGTAGCTTCTTTATGTTGATCTTGTTCTGAATTTAATATAGCAGCATAAGCTTGTCATACTTAACTCTCAGTTCCTCCTCCGTGTGCAACATTTATCTAACTTTTTCGTGATTTGGTTTGGTTGCAGTAACAAGAAAGTCGAGACGAGTTCTAATTGTAGGTAACAATCTATAACTTCAAATCTTTTTCATATTACCACATGTTCTCAAGCATGTTCCTTGCTTTGAAATGCCATCTTTCGTCGAATTCTATCTACTTTTCTGTAGCCATTTTTCAAACAAATTCTGATTAGTTTCTCTGCATTTGCTTCAGTCTTACCTGTGGTGATTGGCTTGACCTTTTCAATCTGTCTTGGTATTGTTATCTGGCGTTTCAAGAAAGGAAAAGGCGGTCGTTCTCACTCTTTCACAAGAAATACATTTTCTGATCCTTCAAGAAAAGATCTGGAAGGGGATAGCAAGTACTTTGGAATCCCCGTCTTCTCCTACTCTACTCTTGAAGAAGCCACCAATAATTTTGACTCCTCTCAAGAGCTTGGAGATGGAGGTTTTGGAACTGTATACTATGGTAATAAGCCACGTAAATCAAGTCATGACATTCCGAATCATATTTGGAAAAGCATTAGGCAGAGTTTTGCATTACTGTATTAAGAATGCTATGGTTTGGTAACATGATTCAGCAGCTAACAATGTACTTCTTTATTAGGTAAACTTCGTGATGGACGAGAAGTTGCAGTGAAACGCCTCTATGAGCAAAGTTCCAAAAGGATGGTGCAATTTAAGAATGAAATTGAAATTCTTACTCGCTTAAGGCACCAGAATCTTGTTATGCTCTATGGTTGCACGTCAAGGCATAGTCGTGAACTCCTCCTGGTTTATGAATACATCCCGAATGGAACAGTTGCTGATCATCTCCATGGAGAGAAAGCTAAGAACGGAGCCCTTATATGGCCTATACGCATGAAGATTGCCATAGAAACTGCTAGTGCTTTAGCTTATCTCCATGCTTCTGACATAGTACACCGCGATGTCAAGACTTGTAACATTCTACTTGACAACAATTTCTGTGTCAAAGTTGCAGATTTTGGGCTTTCGCGACTTTTTCCAAATGATGTGACTCATATCTCAACTGCTCCACAGGGGACACCAGGATATGTTGATCCGGATTATCATGCATGCTATCAGCTAACAAGTAAAAGTGATGTGTATAGCTTTGGAGTTGTCCTTATTGAGCTCATATCGTCGCTCCTTGCTGTGGATATAAGAAGGGATAGGGATGAAATTAGTTTGGCTAACTTTGCAGTAAGCAAGATTTTGAAATGTGCATTCGAGGAGTTGATTGATCCATCTCTTGGTTACGAGTCCAATGCTGAAGTTAGGAGAATGACTACTTCAGTTGCAGAGCTAGCTTTTCAATGTCTCCAACTCGAGAAGGAAATGAGGCCAACAATGGATGAAGTGTTGGAAATTCTAAAGGCAATTCAGAGTGGTGAGTTTGAAAACCAGAAGAAAGAAGAGATTAACGTCGTTGATAATGTAGAAGTCTCTCAGGATGAATCAGAAAATGATGATGCACAATTGATGAAATCTAAATTACCTGTTTCGACGAATTCTGTGAATGATAAGTGGTTTAGTTGCTCTACCACAGTTAGTATTAGCGGGTGAAATTCCTTCGATATTAATGCTTCACTCTCTTCTCATTCTTTTTCGCTCTCTGCTTGTTTATGAGTTCACTACCTAATTGTATCCAGAGATGTGTTAAAAATAGAGATGTCTTTTTTTAATTCAGTTTAAGTCATCACCTTAATGGCGTGGGGGGTTAAGCTTGATCCCTACCATGTCTATAAACATCCAAAAAGTTACGAAAGCAAAGGGGGACATGGACCTAACCTTTGATAGAGAATAACGAGGACAAACTAAATCTACAGAAAGGCTTAAATGACATAGACTTTCATACTATAAGCAAAATACAATGGTTCAACTAACAAAAACAATTACATTTGTTGTATCTTCTCCTTATGCTAGGGATCATTGCCACTTATCTACTAGAAATAGTCCCTTCACCTCTTTAGTGAATTGATGAAAGGAATAATAGAAGGTACCACTTCCACTCGAATAGGCCTGTTTAGCTAAGAAATCAGTTATTTCGTTGGCTTATCTATAGCAGTGGGAAGTATTTACTTCTGCTTCATTCGTGGCCTGGTCAATGTCTCGAATGATTCCTTTCACTTCAAGTTTTTTGGTTAACTTGTCTTTGATCATGTTGGCCACTACCATAGAATCTAGTTCCAAGTTAACAGATGGGAAACCAGATGATATGATTGAAAAATTGAAGAAAACTTTCAAGACAAGTTATAGTCTCTTTTTAAAAGGCTTCTTTTGCCTTTATAAAGTAAACTTTGGTGTATAAAAATAGTTTGGGAACGTGCCTTGAGAATATAATGAATCCAAAAGTATAATAACGTTTATGGATGCATGATGAAGTCCTCGTTACTTACGAGTACATTCCCAAACAGACAGTAGTTGATCACATTTCATGACAATGCAGCAAAGTCACTTCCTGACCCGTCTGAATTATAAGACTTGCTATTGAAACTACTAGTCCATTGTCTTATCATTATGCTTTGATTTAAGCCAATCCCGACTAAGCTTATAAGCATCGCTTGGCTTATCTACGCGTTTGGTAACACTAAAAGTCTGTATTTGGACAGGACTGCAGCAAGGGTGAGGTCCTGGACATCAGTTCACTCTTTGGTTAGCTCTACATAGAAGACTAAAAACAGTTGATCGATTGACAAAACGCATATATCAAAGTGTTATTCACTTTAGAGTGCTCTATAATTCTAGTAACAATGGAACTAATTTACCAAAAGTAGTTTATGTGATATCTTAATTAATTCAAAATAATACATACATAATTTGACAAGTCTAGATCATCAAACTTGATCTTTCGAGTCTTGAATCATATAGGTGGTAGTAGGCATGTCACTGTCTGACACTGAAGAAGAATACAAGAAAGGCTTCGGAGGCATTTGCAAAGATTCGAGTTCACCTTGTAACATCTCTATGACCATATTGATAGAAGGCCTGCTGGACGGATCGGTTTGGATGCACCACAGGCTCACCAGTATCATCTTTTCTGCAAGTTTTTTATCCTCTTCCACCACAATACCAGTTAATCCAAGCTCTTTCTTTTGTTCAATTTGTTTGTAAATCCAGTGTGGAAAGTATATTTCACTGGTATGATCAACGACAACGTCAACATTTTTCCTTCCTCCAACCATCTCGAGTACCATCATACCATAGCTGTACACATCTGACTTGTGAGAAACTCCTCCAATGTTTTTACACACAATTTCTGGTGCAATGTAGCCAATAGTCCCTCGCGCGCCCAATAAAGACACAATGCTTTCCTTATTGTTACATAGTTTTGCAAGGCCAAAATCGGATATTTTTGGACAAAAGTCTTCATCAAGAAGAATGTTGTGAGGCTTTATATCGAAATGCAGGATTCTAGTATTGCAACCGCGATGCAGATACTCCAATCCTCTAGCAATGCCAAGTGAAATGTTGTACAATGTTTGCCAGCCTAGTTGACGATTCGTCCCACATTTCGCATCGTAAATGAACTTCTCAAGTGACCCATTGGGCATGTAATCATAGATGAGAGCTCTGTCTTGACCTTCAAAACAAAATCCGACAAGTGATACAATATTAATATGAGAAGTCCTACCGATGCTTGCTACTTCATTGATAAACTCTTCTCCCCCGCCCTTCGATTCCTTCAACACCTTGACTGCCACAAGACTTCCGTTATGCAACTTTCCCTTATACACAGAACCATAGCCTCCTTGACCAAGTTTGTTTTTGAAATACTCAGTCATCTTTTTAACTTCAGAATAACTGTATTTCCTTAGCGCGAGTGATCCGTGGTTCTTCAAGAAGGCTTTTACATTTCTGTAATCCTCTCCTTTTGTCTTCCAGGAAATGAAGGAGCATTTTGTTCTTAAGTAGAGGAGTAAGACAACTACCACTGCAATTCCTCCAATAGAAGAAGTAACTGCTGCTGTCACAAATTGGAAGATTGTTGTCAGTATTTGAAGTTGCACCAGTTTTGCAGGATTCTATATCCGTATAATACATGAGCATGCCTTTTAACTTGGCCTCATTTGGAATCGATGCCCTCCAACTTTGGGTATGCACAAGTAGACACTTGAACTTGTATCGAGTTGAACAAGTAGACACATTCGTTCTACGTGACATTTCATATAGGACGCATATGTATGTTTGTTCAACTCTATACAAGTTTAAGTGTTTCTTTGTGCACACCCAAAGTTGGAGGCATAGATGCCAGCTGAGGCCAAGTTAAAGGGCATATTACGTATTATGCCTACTATACTTATCAGCATAATAACATTCCAGTCAAGAAGGTACTCTTTATCTGTGATATGAAATGGAAGTTTGTAGCTATAGATGGTTACCTGCAACTAGAATTCGTTTCGACTTTCTTTTTGCTGCAGCCAAACAAAATAACAAAAATGTTAGATTTATAAATATAGGAGCCCAGGTCCAGTATGTTTGTTTATTAATTGCTGTTTGGAAGTAAAAGTTACCTTTGGGAGTATTGGAACAAACAAATTTGTTATTGCTGTCAGTTAGACATTGACCTCCTCCATAGTAACAATTACTACAATCATCAGAAAGGCTCCATTGAATTCCAAATTTCGCAGTTAAGATATCAAACAAGCTACTATTTGAAGTGTTTGATTCTGAATTCCATGTAATTGGCAATTGAATCAGTGAACAGTTATCCGGAATATCTCCCTCTAGTTCTCTACTCGGATTCTTGTAGTATATGTTGAAGCCACTACATTTAGTATAGTTCTGATATTCGCGAAAATAATCATCATTCATGCTCCAATCCATATCTAAACTGTCGTTGCATCTGAACAAGGTAACATTGGGTTCAACGAGTCTAAACGAGATAGAATGAGAACTTGGAAACGATATACTTCTTTCAAAAATTTGGCAACTTTTTTTTGCCAATAAGTCCTGAAATCTATGGTCTAATACTCGAAAACGATCAGAGAAGCGTTGTCTCAGAACACTATAAACATTTTTTCCGAGACGAATTGTTGGATTGGGAGTAACATCACAATCTATAGTGTGCAATCCACAATCAGGTTGTGAAGATACAGAAAATGGAAACCTCACATTTCCAAGATTCCCACACTTGAATTCATCGACACAGCTACTATTATTTTGAATTTGATTCTGCGCTACAACTGAGACAAACATCATCAAAAGATTGAAAATAAAGAGTAGTAACAAATAATCTAAAGCTACCATTCTCACTAATGCAAGGAAAGAAGCAGGGATATTCTAAATTAATTTAATACTCTTATAATAATAATCTGTCATTTTGTGCATATTTTCTCTTTTTCTATACCATATATTTACATCTATACACGCTTGTTGACTTGGAATTTTCAGCGTTAACGACTTGAAGAAAAAAATAAAGAAAGGAGGGCTAAAAACTATAATCGTGATGTACGTGTACCTAGACTATTTCACTAGTAAGTCACTCAAGTATAGATTCATATAACAAAAGTCACTTTTCTTTTCTTTTTTTGGTTACATAAAAATCACTTAGACTATATCTGTATCAACTTAAAGGTTACCTTACTTTTTTTTCGTTACATAAAATCGTTTAACTGTAAAACTCTAGGCATTATACATAGATGTGCCTTTTAACTTGACTTTAATTGACATCTATATCCTCTAATTTTGAGTGTGCATAATTAGACACTTAAAATTGCATTAATTGAATAAATAGACATGTTCGTCCTACGGGGCGTCCTACATGGCAATTTTGTGTCTTATGTGGCATCTTACGTATTTCGTGTCAGGTAGAATGCATGTGTCTACTTGTTCAATTTTATGCAAGTTTAAGGCCTCATTTGTTTTCATTAAGATTAAGACATCTGAATCTGAATGCACATATAAATGATTAAGATGTTGTTTTTAGATCACTGAATGATTAAGATTGTTTGTTTTTAGCATCCGAATGTATATAATTTATCATTATATAAACATAATAAATATACAATTCAAACAATATTACTATGTGAAGTTAAACACTTAGTGCCTTCTAAGAAAATACACTAAAAGCAAGTAATATATAAAAATAAAAAAGGGCACCGTAAATTAATAATATTTTTCTGCATGTGTGTAATATTTAAGGCCTCTTGTTATAATTTGGTGTTAGACTACTAATTTTAATTTGGTGTTAGGTTACTAATTTCATTGAGACGTTATTGGCACAAATCTAAGACGTTTTCTTTTAGAAAAAAAAAAAAGAAAAACATAATACCTAATCTTTTCTAGAGTAAGAGCCTGTTTGACATTGCCGCTAATTTTTTTTTATTTTCGAAAGCATTTTTTTAAAAAATAGCTTTTCAGAAAATTGCTTTTGAAAAAAAATAAAATTGTGTTTGGCTAATTCATTTTAAAAGTGCTTTTTATAAGCATATTGTGTTTGGCTAATCTTGTTAAAAAAATATTTTTGAGAGTCAAATTACGCTAAAGGACAAGCATTAATATACTTTTAATATTAAGATTATATTATAGAGACAAACTAGTTTAAATATCTATGACAAAAAAATAAATTAGATTTTTATTTTTATTACATAAAAATGTTCATATTCAAATTTTCAATCAATATTATACATTTTTTAAGGGTTGAAATCTTTAATTGTTACTTTTTTACTTTTTCTATTCTTGCAAAATATTGTTGTTACTTTTTTTTCTTTCTAATTCTGCAAAAATAATACGTAAAATAAAATATATAATTTATTATATAAAAATAAAAAATAAAATAATTATTAAATGGAACTTAACCAAACATATGAGACATGTTAATTAATTAGTAAGATATATATATATATATATATATATATATATATATATATATATATATATATATATATATAGAGAGAGAGAGAGAGAGAGAGAGAGAGAGAGAGAGAGAGAGAAGGGATATTTTAGTCTTGAAAAAAATAATTTTTGTTTCTGCTTTTTTTTTTTAAGCAAAAATTTTTAGCATCTTCTCAACAGCAGAAAATTGCTTATGTTTCCATTTAAAAACAGTTTTACAGGCTTGCTAAACACCTAATTTTTCAAAAAAAAAAATAATCTCAAAATAAGTGCTTTTGTGGTGCTTAACAGCAATGTCAAACAGGCTCTAAGTCAGCAAATTCTTGTTTGTCTCAAGAATAAACTTGAACTAATAAAAATGTCAAGAGTTATTGATGAGTCTACTCTAGAAAAAATGAATGTCAATAAACCTAGGGCAAGAGTAAAAATAAAATAAAAGTAGAGCATGTCTCTCTAAAATGCTAACACATTGATGAAAAATTATTAATTTGCTTAATCTTTTTGTTATTCGTGTAATCTTATTTCATAAAACTAGCACAAACTTTGTATTATCGAATAATCCCACACGATACTACTAATTTTATAAATAAAATCTAAAATTGCAAGAAATTTTTTAGAGTTCTTGAGAAACAAAAAATAAAATATTTTGAATATACAAATTAAATTAATAAACAAATTTTTATAAATTTTTTGAAAACTTACATGTTCAAGAGATAAAAAGTCAACATCCGTTTGAAAGAGAGAAGGAATACTATAATGGAGAAAGAGGGGGAGAGAGAGGGACACATATATAGAGAAAAAAAATAGCAAATGGAGAGAGAGGAGGGGGGCATATGTAGAGAGAAAGATAAATAAGATATTTGAGTTTTACGGCGAAATAAATTAGCATTATAAAAAGAGTCTAAATAGAAATAAGACTATCTCATAGATTCACATGAATCAGATGCTTTCAGACCCATTAAGTCATTTAAAAAAAATCAAATGCACTTAATGATTTAATGTCTGAACCATTTAGATTCAGACATTTATGAAGTGCCAACAAATGAGGCATAAGTGTGTTTACTTGTGCACTCACAAAGTTGAATGATAGAGATGTCAATTGAAACCAAGTTAAATGACATATTTATAGATTATGCCAAAAATTTATGTTACATTTGGAAAATGAAAAGGAGAGGAACAAATCTCAACCTTATGGAAGATGCACATAATGACACCAATATAAGGTACTCCCTCAATTCCTTATTAATTGAATTTTTGAGGTGTTTCACACCCTTTAAGAAAGTAGATTAAGACATAAATTTAACATAGTTTTCTATTTTTACTCTTATTAATTATTATCAAATTTATGATTAAAATAACTAAATATTAATTAATCACTCATTCCAGTACTAACTAATAAAGGGTAAAATTAGAAGAACACTTTAAATATAATCTTGAAAACTGAGCAATTAAGTTAATTTGAAAAATAAAAAATGTCTTAACAATTTAATTAATATGGAATGGAGGGAGTAACTTATAGCTATGAGAATAACTCAATCAGAGTGGAGCAAATCTCAAAACCTTTCTCATTCTTTGTTTGTTAAATATTTTAAAAAGGTATAATGGATAAATATGCCTTTTTAATTTGGTTTAAATTTGTATATATCCTCTAATTTTGAGTGTGTAGAAATAGATACATAAATTTGTATAAAATTAAATAAGTAGATAAATGTGTACTATGTGAAGTCCTTACCTGGCCAATTTGCATCCCATGTGGTATTCTATGTGTATTATATCATATAGAACGTATGTTTATTTATTTAATTTTATACAAATTTAATTATTCATTTATGGAGTTCAAAATCAGAGGACATAAATTTCAACTTCGATCAAATAGTAATTGATTTTTCGAATTCAGAAGCAAATCAAAACTGTCTTTTAAGCTTTAGCGCTCTCCCTCTCTCTCTCTCTCTCTCACACACACACACACACACACACTCCCTTTTGACATCCTGTAAATTTCCTCAAAACCCTAGTTTTCTCCCTTTTCCAACATCAATTATCAATTCAAAATCCTTTTGTTAGATCTCTTGGTCCAATTTCCAGCTAATTTTTCCAATTTTTGTTAGCATTAATCCCAAGAAGATGAAAAGACGATCCAATTCTTTGAATTCCGTGAAAAATCTTCATAATTCCCCTCAATTCCTTCTCAAACTTTGATGGGTTTGTGACTTTTCACAAAAAGATTGATTTTTTAATTGTTTTGTGTGTGTATAAGTTTCCTCTGCCTGTATATTTGCAGACAAGAAAGCTATTTGAATGATACACTGCAAGTAATTTGAAAAAAAAGAAGGTTCTAGAATTAGGGGAGGAGGAAATTGTGCTTATGGCTGGTTCGAAAATGGAGGGGTCATCAGTTCCAGCTGTAAGGAGAGACCCATATGAGGTATTGTCTGTAGCTAGGGATTCATCTGATCAAGAGATTAAAAGTGCTTACAGAAAGCTTGCACTCAAGTAAGTCATCCACATGTTACTCGAAAGAGTTTTGTTTTATAGTTATTGTGGTTGGTTTAATTGGGGTTGATCTGTTTGGACACATTATTTGGTGTTGGAATGTTATAGACTCAAATTGATCTGTGAAATGGACTTGAATGGATTGGAATGAGTATGTAAGGGATTTAGATTAGTTTTGGATGGAGGCTTAGTGGATTGATTGATTGAAGTTATACTATCGCTGTCGGTGTTTCATGTACGTACTTAAGTGTGGTTATGAGGTGTAGTTGATTGGTTAATTGAGTTATTGTTGTGAGAATTGTGCATTATGTTCTTACATGTGGTGTACATAAACCGAAATGTGGCGTATTGCTTTGCTATGTATTTAGTTAGACGTATTAAGCATTTTGAGGATATGCTTAGCTTTAGTATGGAACTCATTATTAACTATCCAAGAATTGAAGCTAGTAGTTTGAAGGTTGAGGTGGTGTGAGAATTGAGTAGTAGATAGATGATAGCTATGCTTGTGTAATAGTTTGTTGAAGTTATTTTATTGGAACCTGGAGTTTCTTACATGGAAGTTTCATCGTGATGGAATGATAGGTTGGGTCATAGAGGGAAGAATGGGTTTTAAGGGCGAAGGTGTAGGGAAGTTTGTTGATTTCTTGCCTGCCTCTATGCATTAGATAAGCTTTTGTTTGATAAAGAGGGGAATTTCTTGATTTGAGATAGTCTCTTATACATTAGTTACTTTAGAAGAAAAAATCTCTTATACAGTAGCCATACACAATCTAAATTATTGGCAGGTATCATCCTGACAAGAATGCTAACAATCCTGAAGCTTCAGAACTCTTCAAAGAGGTTGCATATTCCTATGGTGTTCTATCTGATCCAGAAAAAAGGAGGCAATATGATATGGCAGGTTTTGAGGTACTTTGTCCACATCCATTGTCAATTACATAATTTCCATGCAAAGTGGTTTTACTACCAGATTAATGGCTTAAGTAAATGTCTTTTTAATTATGTTTTGAGCTACTGTATTTATGGATTTTTTTAACTGTCTCAAACAAAAATGAAAATGGGTATCTGTTGTTCGATGTTTGACAGAAAACCTTGTGGGCCATTCAAGAAATCAAATAAGATAAACACTAAATGTCCATTGTATCAAAATCATTTAATGAGAAAGCAAAATTACTAAGTTGCTTCCCTGTAATCTATAGACAAGTCCCAAGTACGTGCATTGCACGAATATAGCAATGACTTTAGAAATTTGGACCACATATTCTAATTTTTTTTTGTTTAAACTATATACCCTTCAATAGGAAATATGTTTGAATGTGATTTTATATAGCATTGTCCTATTGAGATTTAAATGTAGTTGCCGTAGTTGTATGTTATGGGATTACATTAGGAGTCTTTGATTTGTATCATGTATGGATTAGGGAATCTTAAATGGTCTATAAGCTCTCGGGATCCATGAGAAGTAGCTAAAGAACAAAATACAATTGAAGAAAAAAGTATAATTAATCTTTTACCTTGTCCAAAACAAATCCTCTAATTGAATTAAGGCTTAGTCATTGTTAGTCTGTCACATTAGGTCTGGCGTTTGTCAGAAGCTCTAGTTTGGTTAGAGATTTGCATGCCAGTATAGAGATAAGTTTGAGATTTAGAGAACTTTTAGTATTAGAGAGCTCTTAGTTTTAGTTAACCGCAGTAACTTTGGGATTGAGGTATAGTTATTGTATCATATTTTTTTCATATAAAAGAAGTGGAGCAAATGTTTGGTCTCGACTTTTTGGAGCTGAACAAATCCTCTTTTGTTCTGTGTGTTGGTGTGGGTGGGTTGGGGGCTATAGGAAAACTCAGTGGAAGAATTTTAGAAGGTCAAAGATGGACTCAAGCTAATAAATTTGATGGCATTGGTTATCTTCCACTGCTATTATGAAATATTACAGTAGCTGGATTCCTGTGTTGGTGTTCTTTTTGCAATGACTTCTTTATGTATGCATGGATTTTAAAAGGTGGTTGCTTACACACTGAGACGCGTATACATATACTCTCTCTAGTGGTACATGTATAGTTTCTTTTTTATGCCATTTTCAACTTTATCCAAATTGTTGTATTTAGTTGTAATCAGGTATGATGGGCATGGTTTATGTATTAGACAGACTCCCAATTGACTAATACTTGTGGCAACTTTTAACTGATTATAGTTCCTAGATAACTGCTCACGAGCATGTACTATTCGTCCTCCTCTGACATTCGATCTTGAAAATTCTTAGGCTATTGATGCTGAAGGAACAGATATGGAAATTGATTTGTCTAATCTTGGAACTGTCAACACAATGTTTGCAGCATTGTTCAGGTAATCATCGCACCAAACTTTGTTTTTCGAGTAGATTATTGGTGTTTGAATTTCCTTATCTCTCTTATAGCAAGTTGGGTGTTCCCATCAAAACGACTGTGTCTGCTAATGTTCTTGAAGAAGCTTTGAATGGAACTGTCACAATCCGCCCTCTTCCAATCGGGACATCACTTAGTGGAAAGGTAGCATTTGATTTCCTCTTTCAATTAGCAGGATAAAACACATCAGCTGTATTAAGGTTTTTAGCTTGGTTTTGCTGCAGGTTGAAAAGCAAAGTGCCCATTTTTTCGGTGTAACGATTAGCAATGAACAAGCAGAGGCAGGCCTTGTAGTTAGAGTTACTTCAGCAGCTCAAAGCAAGTTTAAGGTACACTCCAGATCAATAGAATTTTTATGGTAGTTATTCGTCTTACTTTTATACTTCGTAAGCAATGCCGAGATATCTCATGTTTTTTGTGTTTTCTACCTTTCCATGACTTGAAATGTTAAAACTAAATTTTATATAATTTCAGCTACTGTATTTTGAACAAGATGCAAATGGAGGTTATGGCCTGGCTTTGCAGGTACCGCATTTTACAGTTTTTGGTTCCATTATGAATTCAAGATATTTTTAATTGATGTAGAGTTCTTAGTGATTGAGGTGGCCAGGTAGTTGCTGATTCATCAAGCTTCTAATAAAAGCATTTATTTTGGTTTTGGAAATAAAACCAAATCAAGATATGTGTACCCTTCATTCCATACTCAATTTTGGGAGACATTTCGAGCATGTACAGACACAACTTTCTCTAGGATTGTTGCTGGATTAGTAATTTATGCATTGAGGAAAGAAGCAACTATTCTTTTCTTGAAAGAAAAACAAACAAATCAGAAAAGATGTTACAAATTCTCATAAAAAACAAATGAATTAGAAAATAACTCTCCTTAAATTGTAATGAAGTAATGTTCTTGAATTGCAACTTTAGGTCCTGTTTTGTTAAGCGCTTATCTTGATGTATCTCTATGGCTTTAATGAGATTTTCCTGGGATTTAAAGCTTAGTCTTGAGAATTTTTTTATTTTAAACTCTGGTTGAGAAATTAAAGCTTAGTCTTGGATTGCAATTTTTTTTGTTGTGACCAACATAACTTTTAACAACTACTACTAGGCCCTAGTTGCTTGCACTTATTAGGGGTTTGAATCTGAATGGTTTAGATTTCAGTCCATTAAGTGGTTTTTTGTTTTGTGTTTAAAATATCTTAAATGGATTTAAATGGGTCTAGATGAATCAGATTTGTAATCAACTCTAACACCATGAAGATCTTAACTTTCACTTTTTTGTTAGCAAAAGTCATACCCATATTTCTATATGTGAAGAACTTCACATCTCAACGAAATAAAAAAAACCTTCATTTCTCTTGCATTTGCCGGAATCTTCTGAGGAACTGGTGACGCCAATTCTTGCTCTGACAGCTATTTCTGGTGAAGTGGGCCACCGATGGAGATGTTCAATTGTTTGTTGTGGTTGAATTCGAAAATATAGAACCAATCAAAGAGGGAGGAAGTAGTTGGGTTATCAGGTGTACTGGGAAAGTATGGAGGAAAGCATCAGGGTGTTTCTGAAATGGGTTGGAGCTCCACTTTGTCATGGTGAAGTGGGATTAGGCATTTTCTTTCATAAAGGAGTTCTAGAAATGGTGAGGTTGGTTAATAGGTAGTAGGGACGATGGGAGGGAGTGAACAGGAGGGCTTTTCATGTAAGAGGAAGGATGAACTTGGATTGTTTGGTGGGGTGGATTTGAGGAAGAGATGCAGAGTATTTAGGATTCGTGGTGGAAGGGGGGTGGTTGGGTGATAACATGAAGATGAGAGATTTTGGAGAGATTTGTATTCTTTTGACATTTTAGGTTCTGTAAACTATAGTACAAATTAGCATTTTTGAGAATTAAAGGTTACTTATTAATAAATTTTATATACATGTAAATATATAGTCTTAATTATTCAGTATTCAGTTTGGAGATGACATCTTAATATTTAGATGTGTATCCACTATCCAGATTCAGACAACATCTTAGTGTGTATCCAGATTCAGACATTTGAATCTTAATAAAAACAAATGACCCCTAAAGCTCAACCAAACAAGTAGGGTTTGCTATATTGCTATACGAATTCTCACTGACCATATTTCTCAATTTAAATTCATCTCAGACCAATATATACGGAAAAAATAAATAAAGGAACCATGAACAAAGCTTACTTGGTTATCTAAGTTTCTAGCCATATGGCTCATGAGTCATCCTTATTTGCGGGCGTAGAAAGTTATGGTCAGGAGCCAGTGTAGTAGATGAGGCTGTATGTTTGTAAGATCTCAGTTCACTAAAGTATTGAATTGACAGTATGAATCAACTGCTTTGGAAAACTAGACCTCATTCTTGATGTTCGCTGATTTTGAAGCTCTTCACGGTCTGCAATCTGCATCAGCTGTGAGGCTTATATATTCGAGTGAACTCACTTGTACAGAGCAGATACTGGACTTCTTATTCTTTATCTTCAGATATATAAGCTCAAATGCTCGTAACTAGATTAAATTTGCCTGCAAACCGTGTTTCTTTTTGTTACAGTTATCTTTCGAGTATTTCTTTTTGACTGTTAGTTCTGAACACACTGTGATTTGTGAGCAAGTGTATTGTATTTTAAATGGACATGTTGTGCATGTTTAGTTTGTTCTAACCAGGTAATTGACTGATGAAAATTTTCTTAATAAAAGTGTATTGTATTTTAAATGGACATGTTGTGCATGTCTAGTTTATTCCAACCAGGTAATTGACTTGATCAAAATTTTCTTAATGAACCTGATGAATTGTCATTGTATACAGGAAGATAGTGAGAAAACGGGTAAGGTAACGTCAGCAGGAATGTATTTCCTGCACTTTCAGGTGTACAGAATGGATTCAACTGTAAATGCGGTATGTGAATATCAACCAATTGGTCAAGTCCATTAATGCAGTGTAGTCAGAACTAATAAATAATTTGAAATATTGTAGTTAGCAATAGCTAAGGACCCTGATGCTGCTTTCTTTAAGAAGCTGGAGGGCCTTCAACCTTGTGAGGTCTCAGAACTAAAAGCTGGCACTCACATATTCGCTGTTTATGGTTGGAGCTACTTATATTGCTGAATACTTGTTTTTTGTTGCTGCAAAACACCTTCTAATTCCCGATTGATTGTCCAATGCTAAATCCTCAAGGATGAATTTTGATCTGATTTCTGCAGGAGATAATTTCTTTAAGCCAGCTACTTATATAATTGAGGCTCTTTGTGCCAAGTCATATGAAGATACTACTGTTAAGCTCAAGGAAATCGAGGCTCAGATTTTGAGGAAGAGAAATGAGCTTCGGCAGTTTGAAATCGAATATCGAAAGGTTTGCTTCTGGACAATATTTATCATCGGTGATAGATTGTTTCAGATATGCTGATTGTACTACTTTCCATGTGATGTTAACAGGCATTGGCACACTTCCAGGAAGTAACCAACAGACACAGCCAAGAGAAGCTGTCTGTAAGTTTCTGCTGCTAGTCTCACGGTCTAAATATCATTTCCATAAATGTGTTCATATTCAGATGTTATGTCCAACGCATGATTTTCATCTAGTTCCCGATTCCCCTTGAAGTTCTTCAAGTTATTTCTCATGAAATTAGTGACCCGGGAAGTGTTAATTAGAGCCATCATTAATGCATATCTTGATTGTTTAGACGGTACTTCACTTTGCCTCCTCCTATTATCCGATTGATAGTTCCCTTCCACTGATTAAATACTGCTGTTTGTAAAGGTCGATGAGATGCTGAAACAAAGAGACAGCATCCACTCTTCATTCACAGTTTCAAGGTCAATTGCTAATCTAAGCGGCAGTGGAAGCGGGCATTTCAGTAATGTAAGTAGCAGTAAAGTCCTTGGCGAAGATTATAAAACCGATAGTCCAGGGGAAGATGGAAGCTCAGACTCCAAAGACAAGTCATCAAAGAAAAGATGGTTCAACCTTAACCTTAAAGGATCAGATAAAAAGAACTGAAAAGTCGACGATTATCTATGTTCTATACTTGATCCCAAATCAAACGCCAAGGGGGCAGGTATTGCGCCTGCCGGAACAAGTCCCTTCATATATTCTTTGTTCTATTTGTTAGTTTGTGCTTTTACCAGATGCATTTTGTCTTTAGGGAAGTGATGTTTGGAATATATATATATATATATAGGTGGTGTTTTTGGTGTTTGTATGCATGATTCTTGTGATGTACCATAAAACTAGGCTGATCTTCAGCTGTCAATCTATACAAGTAAGATTATAGAATTCAGAAGGTGTTGTAATTTTAGTCTATGGGCATGTTCTTTTTTTTTTTGGTTGGCATTGTGAAGTTGTAATATTTCAATGGTGGGAATCTCAATTCTTACAAAAAGAAAAATTAACTTTTGTGAATTTTTATGCCTCCGTTTTTATATCTCGAGTGCATACAATATGAACTTTTATGCCTCTATTTTTAGTGTTGCGTACAAATATACAAAAGCATAAACATGACATTAACTATGAAAGTTGCGGAGAAATATCATAAAGGTGTGGAAGATCATGGGAAAGGTCATGTAGGTGTGAGAGTTAATTACTAAAATAATGATAGGAATTACACCTAAGAATTATTTACATTCAATTTACAACAAGATTATGTACTTCTTGTCCGTTTCAATTCACAATTATATTTTTTTTCATGTTTATCTTCCGCATTAAATACTCTTTTTTCAAATCATTTTCAAGATTTAATACTAAACATCATTTAATAGGGATAGTTTGATAAAATACCTATATCAATAATTTATTTTTCTAATAGGTGTGTCAAATCAAAATGTGACAAATAAAAGTGAATAAGGAGTAGTTTTGTTATAATTTTAATATACAAAATAACTCTCGTTCTAACCAGCAACCAAACGGCCCATTTACTACATTATTCTACAATCATGTTCTCTATTGTTTCTTCAATTATTTGTGTACAAACTGTAAAATGAGAAAGTAATCCATTGCAATTTACATATTTTGAAACAACCAGCTAACAAACTTGTTAAACAGCAACAACATTACAAAAATAATTATAAATAAATAAACAACAATATCTCCACAGCCATTAAAACCAATGTGGAGAAAAATAAATCAAATATAATATCATCACAATCCAACCTAAACCCAAACACCAAAAATTAAATTAAAAATAAAATAAAATTTAAAACCATTAAAAAGATAAAATAAAATTTAAAAAAAGAAAAAGAAAATGGAAAACTCATTCTCTTGTGCTTCTTGAGCTAGCGAGCCGCTTAAAGGTTTGATAGAATTTAATAGCTTTACGTTTTGATTGAAAAATCATTTAGAAACCCAATAACCTTTTTCCCTCAGAATTTAAAGCTCGTAAATTTAAAATTCTAATTCCGCCCTTTGGTTCTACTCTCATCAATCATCAACCATTGCATTAAACTTCTCCAAAAATGATTCTTGTCTTTGTAATTTAATTTCTTCATAAAACCTTTCAATAAACTTCTCAGCTCTCTCATCAACCGAATCATCATCATCGTCATCTTCATCATCCTCGCCACGAAAATCTGTAAATTTTTCCATGGAACCTAATCTCTCCAACTCCAACACTGGGTACCTTCTCTTTTTTTCTTCTTCTTCGCCTTTCGCCATTCCCAAACATCTAGAAATAAAGAAAACAGAGCATATATCTCTGTAACTCCTCTGTTTTCTGAATGATTTTTTTCTGTTATAGTAACGAATCAATGGTGTATTGGAAGGAGAAAATTGGTATTCTTGAATATACCCATAATTGTAATGCTTAAGAAGACTAAATTTCTTCATTTTCTTCGCATTTTTCAGAGAAATTAACCCTGTAATGATGGGTTTTCTCATTTTTGCTAAGAAAATTGACATGTTTAGTAGATTAGAAACTTTCTGAAAAACAGGGGAACTTTTTTTGGGCATTTTTTTTTTACTTTCTAGGTTCAAAATGTGAGAGAAACTTGAGATGAAAGCTCACTCAAGTGACTCCCACTTTTGAATTTGAAGAATGTTTCTTGTTTTGGAATTTATTTGTAGTGTTTTCTTGGGTACTGTGTAGAACAATTTATTGGTGAAAAAAGGTGTTTTTTTTTTCAAAGAGGTGAATGACAAAAATGGTCCCTTATATTTGAGGGCAGGTTCAAAATAGTCCCTTAAATATACACTAAATAATTTCAATCCTTTATGTTTTAATGTTTTAACTCTGTTTTCTAATATATTGAACTCTGTGGGTTAGATTCGATGGAAATTAGCAGGAACTCATCTTTAGAGATACAATTTTTATTGTTTTTACTATTATTTTTAGAGAATTTTATGCAAATCACGTAGTGAACTAATTATATCATATTTCTATTATTTTCCAAATTACAAAAATCCTTTAAATTTGGTGGAATTCGAATACATCATTCAATGTCCCACTACATCACATACGTCCTGATACATACAATAGTGATGTATTGCGTCCTAATACATCATGTAAAGTGATGTATCTAAAAATAGTAGAGAGTAGGAATTTTTGTAATTTTTTCAAATGATAGGAAATTTTAGAAAATATAGTAAAATATGTTGTGTATTTAAGTTATTTTCCTTATTTTTATTGTTTCTAGAGTCCTATGTGCAAGTTTTTAAGGTATAATTTATGTTATTTAAAATCTAGTATCTGATACAGTCTTTTATATTGTATATTTTAGAATGATGTTGATCATTCGATAGGATGATCAATATTTATTTTTCATGTTTGAAAACAGATTAATAACTATCTTCATTTGAAAATAGATGATTAATCATTTACTTTCCACATTTTCAAATCATCATAATTTAAAAATAGATGATTAATCAGGTACTTTTCACGTTTGATGAATAGCTAAAAGGGCATTACCCTTAAACATAAAGGACTAATTTTGTCAAGTTTGTTTTTGAAGAATGTGAAAATATGTGGAAAGCTAGGCTGGAAAAAGGTTTGTGGTCGGTGTCAATTTGGATTTTATTATAGTGAAGTAGCCGTTAAAGAGCGGGTTCTCTCTCAGTTCCACTTTATTTTAAAATGGGGTTTACGTGATATCAATCTAGATTAATAATGTTTCGCAAAAATAAGACAAATATAATAAAAAATAAAAGAAATTTTGATTCTTTAGAAAATATATTTGGATCAAGTTAAAAAAAAAATTAATTTATTTTTCATGATTCTGATTTTAAATCAAGTGATTAAGAATATTTTTTTATTTTACTTTAATGCAATACTATAAAAATACTTAAAAACTAATTTGGCTTTAAAATACTTAAAATAAATCAATTCAAATGGACTCATAGTTGCTATAATTTCCATTTTCAAATCTAGACTAATAAGAGTTATCGCGGAAATGATAGAATCTCTTTGCTCTTAACTGAATTTTGGAGTTTGAACGTATGAAAAATATTTGTGACTAGAGAACATCTATTTTTCAAATGGACCTTACGCGGTAGTAGCTGAGTTATGATTTTACTAATGAAAGTTTTCATTAAGAGGGCTCAAAACCTGAAAAAGTAGACACACGAACTGATCGAAGGAGGTTCGACATCTACAATGCATATATAAATATTATTTTAATCATATATAAAGGGTTCAAATGAACCCTTGACCACAAGGTGCTCCTCCCTGTTACGCCAACACCAATCTTAATTAGTCGGATTTCAAATACTATCGGACACAGAAAGAAAAAAAGAAAAAAAAAAGGGGGGGAAAGATTTCCAAATCTGGAACAGAAAAATATAATTTAAAATTAAAAGAAATTTCGATTTCCAAATCGGCAGCAGAAACAATAGAATATAAAATTAAAAGAAATTTCGATTCCTTTCTGATATTATTAATTGGTTATCTTTAGTACATGGAACAGAACAATTAAATACAGTTGGTTTACCTTCTAATCAAAGTTTTCTATTGCATTATTCTGCAAGAGATTCGCTTCAGATCCCAAATAAAATTACAATTTAATTATTTTTTCCTTGAATAATATTTTTCTACAAAAATTATGACTTTATTAATGATAAATATTAGTCATTTTAATTAGAACTGTCAATATGAATAGACGTAATTTAGTTGGGCTTAGCTTATGGAGATTTTGATATTTAACGATTTGAGTTGGGTCGGCCTACTGTGACCACATGCATTCAAATGACTAGCCCAGCTTAATAGGTTGTGGGTCGGGCCAACACACCTTTTCTAAAATATATTTTTTCATGATTTTTAAGAAAATTGTATTTTGATATGAAAATGCTTAACATAAATATTTTAGTAATGTTGGTCACGTAGAGAATTTTTGTATTGGATTGTTGGTTAATACGATATCAAAATCATTAATGGCGTTAACTATGACTGCCACCATTGGTAATTACTATTGTCAGTCGTTGATATATCTGTCACCTTCATCATTGTAATTATATCCACTACCACCATCACCATTGTCGACGAACATTAGCGTCACCAACCGCCAGATACGATCACCAACCACCTCTTTCTTTACAATCACATTGATAACCAGTTGCCAACCACTACAATTAGTAGCTATAATATCTCTCACCTCCTTCATTATAATTATATTCACGACCACCATCAACATCATCATCCCTGCCACCTCCACCATCACTATCAATTATCTATCACCATGAGATCAATCCCTACTACCTACCACCTCCACCATCATAACTAGCACTGGTGCTAACTGCTAACTATCACCCAACACATCGTCAAACACCTTACATATTCTTCAACTAGCCACCACCATCAATATCGCCAACAACCAAAGGCGGAATCAGGATTAGGAGTTTGGGGTTCACAAGTTAATATACATATATATATTTATTTAATTTTTCAATACAAATATAAGATCTATAGGAAAGTTAGTGAGTTCGCCCGAACCCACGAACCCCCACCTAACTTCGCCTCCATCAACAACTAACATTAATTAACTTCACCATCACAACTATCAATCGTCCCCGTCACGTTAGTCGCTACAACACCAATTAAATTATACAAACAAATATCTAAGAATATATATTTAATTTAGTAAAGGCTAGCTATATATAGGGATTAGGTTTTTTCTAACTTTCTTTATCTTCAAACATTCTAAACTTTATAAGCCGTTTTCATTTGGGTAAGCAGTCTGTTGAAAAAATCGTTTCTAAAGAACTAATCACTTCATCATCAAACAATGATTAAAGAATTTTTTTTTAATACATAGAGTACTATTTTTTATCTTTCTGAATTTGTGGTCAATTTTATATAACATACTTTTCCTTCGAGGGAAATTAGGTCTTTTATACACCAAACGTTTTACCAAATGTATTTTATAATATATGCACATTACTTTTGTGTTTGACCATTTAATTTGTAATTGAGTATATTTTATTTTATTAGATTAATGCACGCTACTTTTGTGTTTGATCAATATTGTTTCTAAATATGTCTATCTCATGCACTATAAGATCGTAACTCGTGTCATTAATTTTTTTTTTTAAAATATATTAAATTACAATTCTACCATTGATATCTAAAAAGAAAAAATTCTTTATGTTCTTCAGGATTTTGTGAAGAGTAAATTATTTCTCACTGCAAAATTATGATATTCTTTTTAAATAAATCAACAAAGAAAGTATGTTTGATAAATTGAAATGAAGAGTAATATTTATAATTGTTAATAACTTGCTTTGAAAATCGGCGTCAAATTCCTCAGCTATAAGATCAACTTAGCAAGTTTTTATGAGATCTTGGCTTTTTAAAGAATCACATTTTCTATATCGTGACATTTGTAGCTTGACAAACTACCAAATGACTTTTTCTTATTCTTTTAATTGCTATATAGCGATTCAAAGGTATGAGATGTATGTTGTTGGGGGAGAGGAAAGGCACGGTTCCCTAGACTTCAATTAATTTCAGATCGAGATATATTGATAAGTAGATATTTATATGACTTGTTTTTTCATAACGTATGTAGTACATGTGGTTGGACATATAAACTAATTAAATTACACTTTATTTCGTAAAAAACTTTCCACATTTATATCTAATTCAATTCAATTTTTGAAACGTGTGGTACTTTATTTGAGTTATTCAAACATAAGGTAAAAAGAATATAAGCTAAGGAAATAAATTGAGGCAGTTTAGTTATAATTAAAATGAGATAGAAAAGTCATCCAAAAGCTTAAGGGCATGACTATTAACAATTTTTTTTTTAACAGTTTCAAACAAAACATAAGTTAAAATTATATAATGGAGAGTAATGTAGCGTTCTCTAACAAAGGTGACTTCGTATTTAGGAGAATTACTTGAACCCGAATTTCTGGTTAAGGATAAATGAGTACTTACCACTCTACCACAATCCTTATTGTTATCATGTTTAGTGTTGAACCAACATCTAAATGATATAATATCAGAAGATTCTTATCAAAATCGATCTTGATCATCTATACTATATAAACTATTAATTTAAAATTTGAGTGACTTTATTGATACAAAACTAACTTACAGTGATTTTACTAATAATTTTACTTGAAAAACTAAGCTGATTTTTTTTTTTGTCATGTATAGCCCTGAACCAACACTAAATAATACAATACCAAAAGATTCATATCAAAATAATCCGACCCGATAATCAAAATCGATTTTGAGCATCTACTATATAAATATTGATATTAAAAATTAAGCAACTTTAGTGATATAAAACTAACTATAAATATTTTAATATCTTAAACCGCACTAGGCAAGCCTTATGCGATATGCTCGACTCAGAAGGCATTGAGGGGGGATCAATCCCGGATCATCCATGTGGATAATCACCCTCCAAATCAACTGAGCCATCCCGAAGAACTACCTCTATCTTATGGTGTTTATTTTATGAAATATGTTGGATCTTAGAGACCCAATTTGCTCTCATATTTATTTTAAATTTGTATTCACTAATCGCATATTTTAAATTGCCATGTGATTTGATCGATTATATAAATACAATTGCTTATTTCAATTTTAAGTAATTTAATTTAGAAAATGATAAATCCTCTTTCATGTCGTACACTTGACTATTTTCTATTTTAACGTATGTTACAATACTATTAATTTTTTTATCCCTTAATTATTATTTTTTGATAATTAAGTAACTTTTCATTAATCACTAAAGTGATCAGATCACTATCTGCTCAGTCACACTCATTTATCTCTTAAATAAAACTACAAACGACAAAACAGATTAAACTAATATGTATTACAAAATCTCCATAACTAATATTTACACTAAGCAAAACTTTAATATAGCCTTCTTTTAATCCAAATAGTATGGATTAATACAGCATATATTAATTTGAGTAATTTACACCGGTGACTCCTTCCTTTGGTATTTGGTACTGCATTCATCTATCAAATATTAAGGACGAATATAGTATGATAGATATCGAATATTATATTGAAATCGATGTTTTTGGTTTTATAGTTTCGATATTATAATGTTTGTTATACATTCTTAAATAGTTTGAAATACTGAGTTTCCAATTGAATTATATAGTTACATATAGTTCATACTACTAGCAAATAAATAAAATGATGTTAGTTCAAAAATATAATTATTTAGACATTTGAACTTTGACTATTCTACTTATCTTAATTGAAATATCTTTTTAAAATGATTGATTAGTCGAAGGGAATTGCTTAGACTTTCTTCTCAATAATTATATGTGTAAGGCTACATACGATATAATTGAGAAATCCCAACTTCCATAAATTAAAGAATCATTTTCTCTATATTTCAAGGATCAAAATGAATTTCTTGTAATGATTTGTGGATCGAAAATACAAATTTCAGAAAACAAAAAAAAAATAAAAAAATTGCTCGTATAGCCGGTGGGATTACAATTTGGCACAAAAAAAAAAGACTACATATTTGCCCAACAAAATAAAAGGATTTGAATTTGACGCAAATTATTTGTTTCTTTTTTGAACTAGCTAGTGATAGTCTTAAAAATATTCATCTACTATAATAACAAAACATAATCGACCCTTGATTTGCCACATGCTTCAACAAGTGATCTCAAACTCTTATAGGAGTATAAGACTCTTAATAAAACGCCGAGAGAGAGTGTTGAAAACACTCCTAAACTTAGCGAGAATTTAGTAATTGGTAGGATGACAATGGGGAGGGGCGGGGCGGGGCGAGGCGGGTTTAAGATTGTGCGGGCTGGGAGGGATGCGTGATGGGTTGAAGTGAGTTTTAAAAAAAATTAATGTAGGGCGGGGGCGGGTTGCGGATATATGCGATTTTATGTGAGTTCAAACTTAATTTTAACTTTTTACATGTTATAAGAGTGATAGCAAGATAGTAAATGAAAATGGTTCAATAAAAAATAATAGGGAAAAGGTACAAGTGCCCCTAAACTATGACTGAAATCTCAGAGACACATTTTAACTAAACTAAGGTCTTATTACCCCTCTAAACCCATTTTTTTTTTTGGTAATTTTGTGTTTACGTAGCATCCAAATATCTCCCCTGCGCCTCAATTGCGTGGAGTCATGGAGTGTGTCACGTATGACAAAAGGTGTACAAAATTATAAAAAAATAAGTTCAGGGGTAATAGGACCTTAGTTTAGTTAATGTGTGTCTCTGGAATTTCGATTATAGCCTAGGGGGTACTTGTGCCTTTTCCCAAAATAATATAATTTCTTACATGTTTTTCAATTGACCTCTAAAAAAATAAATTTCAAGTCACTATCTATTCAATTAATACTACTAAATGAAAAAATAAACTTCTTTTTAATGAATTTATTTTTAGCATCAAACTTAACTAGAAAAAAAAAATATAAAATAAATTATGCGGGGCGAGTCAATACGGGGTGGGGTGAATTAAAAAAATTGTGGGTTAAGCTCAATTCTTCCCGCACCGCATCATTGTCATCCCTGGTAATCGGGGTGTATTTAAGTTCAGTTTGTTAACTAAATAAATATTTTTAAGGCTGTCAATAATTCGAAGGTAAAACTAATAATTTTAGTAGAATTTAAAAAAAAAAAAAAAAAAAAGGACAAAAACGACGTCGTAATATGGGTAACCCTCGAAATATAAATTGCAGACGTCACTCCACCGTGCACTTTAGCACCTACAATATTTCAGAACCTGAACGTTAAAATCGCCTCTTCTCTCTCTACCTCTCTCCCGTTTGGCCGATATATATATTACATTCCCGGCGATTTCACGTAAACTCAGCTAAACACAACACACAAAGAAGAAAAAAGTTCAAATCTTGAATTTTTTTTCGAAGAATATGAACCCCATTTGCTTTAATATTGAGCAGAGTACAGAATTATAAGGAAAAGAAACAAAGATTTGATTTTTAGCTTGTGGGTGTTGTGATTTTGATGGTTTTAAACGATATTGAAGATTTGGAAGTGTTTATATGGCGATGGGACCTGAAAGATCGAAACCTTTACATAATTTTTCTTTACCGTGTGGGTTGAAGTGGGGTAATCAGAAGTTCTTAAGGTGCGTTAAGGAAGATTCCGATGAAGAAATGTCAAGGTCGGAATTGATCGGACGGAGGAGGGAAACAGGGGTGGTGGAACGGCACCGAACGAAATTCAGATCGGTGAACGGAGATAGTGGTGAGGGAATTGAAGCTGTGAGAGAGAAACTGATGATTGATCTTCAAACGGAAGCTGATAAGATGAAAGACGCGATTTTACGGGAAGGATTAGATTCTCCGGCACCGGCGCCGGCGACGACGATGAATGTGAAGGTAGATGTATCTGATGCAGCCGCCGTCGGAGACTTATCCAGACCATGGAGCTTGAGGACTCGGCGTGCGGCTTGTAACGAGCCGAACGGGGTCCTCGCCGGCGCCGGAGCTGGTGGAAGTGGTGGATCGAAGGAAATGAACGGTTTGCCGCCATTAAAGACGGAGAATAACAAATCTTCAAGATTTCGAAGTGAATTTTCCGGTGGAGTGACCGCCGGAGCTTCTTGTAGCGGCGAGAAGAGACAGAGGGTGAAATATTCCGTTCCCCTTTCACGAAAAGAGATCGAAGAAGATTTCATGGCGATGATCGGACATAGACCCCCTCGTAGACCCAGAAAACGAGCTAAATTGGTTCAAAAAAATTTGGACGTAAGTTTTGATTTACGATAAATCTCTTAAATTCATATAGTCGATCACAACTAATTTTGAATTAAATATATAATTGTACATCAATTCACCTGTGAAATTATACTGAATATGTTATTTGATTGATCGTACTTTTGCAGACGCTATTTCCGGGGTTATGGTTGACGGAAATTACAGCTGACTTATACAAAGTGCCTGAAGATCAGTAGATTTTTTTGTGATATCAATGGTAAATTTTATTATGATGGAACAACTATAGTTTGGAAATTTGATGAAATTATTGAATTTCTTGTATAACAGAAAAGGGTGTAAAAAAAAATGCAATTTTGTTATTTATTCTAATTTTTTGTGTTTATGTTCATTGGTTTAAGTTTATAACATAGTTGTTGATGTTATTGGATTGCACTGAATTAATTGTTCAAAGTTACATTTTGATTTTTTATTTTTATTTTATATTTGTCAAGTAAGTTGGCTGCTTTTGCTTTCTTCTTTTCTTGATAACAAAGACAAAATTTTCTCTGGGCATTGTCTTTCTGAAAGTGCAGTGTGTACTGTGTAGTGTTCTTTCTGTTTGCCAATATTTCTCCTATGGGAAGTAGCGGAGCTGAGCTAAATAGGATCGAGGAGTTCATATGAGTCTTTTCATAGAAAACTACACTGTTTATATATATATAGTTAAAAGTAACAGATATTGAATTTTATCTGACTTCTCTATGTATTTACTTTTATATTTTGAATCCTTGCTGAAAATTTTAGCCCGATACGGTGTTAGAGCATGTCATATTCAAAGGACTCGTGTTCAAGATGTGGGTATGAAGAATTCTTGATAGAGAACATTTTCCTTCATATGGGTCCTATGGTGCACAAACTTCAATACAAATATCAACTATTGAATAAAAAAATAATAATTTAAAACCCTTCGCTAGTAGTTAGGTGCTTACCATCCGATCATAGTATCTTGCAATTTCTTTAGATAACTCGTTGTAACATGTTCAACATCAATTCTCGACTCCCTTGTTTTCATATGAATGATTCTCTTATTACTCCATCCGTTTCATTTTATATAAATATACATATTTGAGCAGGCACTAAACTTAATTAATTAAAATAAAATTTTGATATAACCAACAAATATAGATAAATTATCCGTTTAGACAAGTGAGTTTTTTAATCGCCTCTATTTATAAATATAATATAACTATAATAAATTTTGGGTTTCGAAGAAAAATATCTTCCTAAAAAAAGAGATCCGCATGGTTTTCTTTCATTTTTTTCATTTCTCTACTCTTTATATGTAATGAATTTTGGGTGTATTCGGGAATTTAAAACATTTTTTTTAAAAAAATAATTGAAATTATCTTTTAATGTTCAATAAGTAATTAAATAAAAAATTATTATCCCAAAAACATTTAAATATAATGTAGCTGTCAATATTGTCTACGCACATTGGATATATTGACGGTTCTAATCAAATTTTAAAAATCTGTATGAGTTAGCTCGAATGAAGTAGGTCAACCTATATTGACAACTCGAATACATCCTTTATATATTAAATGAACCCCAATAAATGATGTATTTAAGGGTAAAATAGGCAATGGTAATTTAATTAGTTTTAAAAATAAGAAAGATACAAAAAGATTACTATCTTTGAAAATATCAATATTACTCATTAGTCATTGATCTATTCTAAGATCCAGTAATACACATACCTTGAGGTTGGTGTAATTTTAGATTAAGTCCCTACAATTATAAACTTTATACCAAGTGTAATCTGGTAATAAACGAATTTTTTTTTTTTTTACTATAGTCTATTAAATTTCGTTAAATTTTAAGTATTGGACGTATAACATGCGAGCTTTTGAGCTTCAAATTCAAATATGAAATTGTTGGTGCGTATTACCTAGTTCTAAAGATAATATTTTTTTTCTGAATGATTGGTCGGGCATATATTTATGAGTTGATCTAATAACAATATGAATCAATAAATTATTACACTTATTTCATCGAAATCACATCCATGTCATCTTATAATTTTCTTAAAAAGAGAAGCGACTTTGTATAACAATCGGGGTGATTTAATGCCTTTAAAAAAATAGGCATACACTTTAAGTCCCAAAATTTGAAGGACTCAATTTTTTAGTAATAATAAAATTATTATAAGTTTTTTTAAACAAAAAAAGAATATACTATATTTTTTTAAATTTATTCGTCTTTTTTAGTTTGTTTTAAAACATTAAAAAATATTTATTTTTTTGGATCAATTTTTAAATTTAACTTCCACATGATATGTTTAAGACCACAAGATTAAAAAATATTTTGGAAGAAATAAGTTTTTTTATTAAAAAGAAAGAAATAACTTTGAATATCAGAAATAAAAAAATAATTAAAAGTTAGGCATCTGATTTATTTTTTATTAAGTCACTAATTAGCTTGAGCCGACATTGTATAACAAGCGAGCTTTTTGTCCGCAATTTTAAATATGTGATTGTTAGTGCATAGCTGCATATAACCTAAATCCTATCGGTAAATTTTTGACCAATAATCCGAATATATATATATATATATATATATATTAAGTTTCATCCAAAGTGTAAGAATACAAAGTTGAACGATGACTTTGTGTTTGCAGATGACTTGATGTTGTCTTGCAAAGGAGATATAAAGTCTATCAAAAAATTGATGGAGGTCCTAAATCATTTCACTATAAAGCAAGAAATTGAAAGAGTTTATGAATTATGTGTATACATGATTTGTATACGAAAAAAATTGTACACAACAAAAAGTTGTATATGAAAAGCAATCAAGATATATGGATGCATATACCCACGTGATACACTAGCTATACATGAGAAAGATGCAATGGCTCGTATTGTGTGTTTGACTATGAGACTTATTTAAGAGTGTAAGTTATAATGATCTATTAAAAAGATTGTAGAGGGTACATGAAGCTAGGTTAATGTAAAATTTTGTCATGTTGCCTAGAGATAGATTTATTGTCTGGCTCACCAATAAATAAAAAACTGTTAATTTAAAAGAGGATGATCAGACTTCATATACAAACATATGATGACATTTGTTGCTTGTGTGAGGACAATAAAGTTGAATCTTCGCTACACCTATTTTTCGAATGAAGTTCAGTAACCAGTCTGAAGGACAAATTGAGAATCTGAATCAGCATCAGAGGATACAATAGAATGAGGTGCCCAATGCTTAAGATGGATCAAAGATAGACATTTAAAATAGTTCAAGAAAGAATTGACAGCTACAATATCGAGTGTTAGGATATACCACACATACAAAGCGAGAAATTGAAAGTAGTTGAGAGACAATTACATATACAAAGATGTCTTTACATAGATTAAGAAGAAAATTATTGAAAAAGTAGATTATTTAAAATAATCTAAGAAAGTAAGTAGATGTAGATACTTGATTCAGTAGTTTTGTAACTAGTGATTCTGTTTTGTTCGAGGCTAGGGAATTAGAGTGCATGAAATGACTTAAATATCTGGAGTGCTCGTTGGGTATAATTGTTTGGCTATTATGGTAATTCTTCACTGCTTACCAAAAGAAAAATTCAAATATGTGACCATTAGTGCATTACCTAAATTCTACGGTCAATATGTTTTCTGAATGAATCGGATTATTATAAATCGAGTCTAGTAACAAGGTAAATCAATTAATCAATACATCTACTTAATTGAAATTACATATATGCCCTCTTATATAACTCTGTCAAAAAAGAGAAATAACTTGGTATATCAACCGAGCCCTTCACCGTCAAATCCAAATATGTGACCGTTAGTGTATATTACCTAAATTTTAATAGAAAATATATTTCCTCAAATTTAAGCATATGACTGTTAGAGATCACGAATTTGAACCCGGAAAATAGATTTCAGAAATGAACCTCGTGATACACAAACATTTTATTTTAAATATTTATTATTTACATATTAATAAACTATACTAGTCATAAAAATTCACAACAATTCATAAAAAAAGTATTTAAAAAATAATAATTTGGTGAGAAATAAGATATTATTAGATAAAAACGAAATATATTTTGAGGAACCCTCAATCCACCGTGCACTGTAGCACCTACTCTGTTCTGAACCCAAACGTTAAAACCGCCCCTTTTCTCTCTGGCTACCTCATATATATATATACTCTATACGTAAACTAATCCAACATAAATGTAAAGAAAAATGGCAAAAAACATTGAAAGATTAACAATTCTATGAAACCCTTTTTTCAGTTCTTCTTGTCTAAAGTTTTTCTTCACAAAATCTTGAAATTAAAGTGAAAAAGGAAGGAACTTTGAGTCATTTTCTGGTCTGTGTTTGGTTAGCGAGGGGAGAAATTTTAGGATTTTGGGCTTGTGGGTGTGTGTAATTGGAATAAGTTTAGACATTTGGATTGAGTGTTTGATGACTATGGGACCAGAAAGATCGAAACCTCTGCACAATTTTACCTTACCTTATGGGTTGAAGTGGGGGAACCAGAGGCATTTGAGGTGTGCGAAGGTGGAATCCAATGGAGAAATCTCTTCTGTTCATCGGAGGTCAAATGGGTCTGAGTCGATCGGACGCAGGATGGAGACGGAGAGGGAAATGGTGGACCGGCGTGGATCAAACGATCGGTTTACCCGGAAATTCAGGTTGCCGGGAAAAGAGGATGATGGTGAGGGAATCGGAGCTGTGAGAGAGAAGCTGATGTTTGATCTCTTAACAGAAGCTGATAAGATGAAAGAAACAATCTTCAAAGAAGATATGAATGAACAACCCAAGAAGTTTCCATCGCCGTCGCCGTCGCCGGCGATAACTATGACGGGAGCTGTATCTGATGCTGTTGCTGCTGACTTGTCTCGTCCATGGAACTTGAGGACTCGCCGAGCGGCTTGTAAGGAGCCTAATGGATTCGTCGCCGGCGCCGGTGCTGTTGCCGGAAGAAATGGTGGTGGATCGAAAGGTGGGTTAAAGATTGATACTAACAGAACAAATGCTCCAGCTGCCGGAGCTGCTTCAGTCGGCGAGAAGAGACAAAGGGTCAAGTTTTCCGTTCCTCTTTCCCGACGAGAAATCGATGAAGATTTCATGGCGATGGTCGGACATAGACCCCTTCGTCGTCCCAAGAAACGACCTAAATTGGTTCAAAAGAATTTAGATGTAAGTTATACTTCTTCTTTTCTCTCTCGTAATCTCTTGATTAATGATAATCAGAATTAATTAAAGATCAATTTTTTGTTGCTAATTTTAGATTTTGATCATTTCACTGTTCCATTGATCCATTTTGCAGACGATATTTCCAGGTTTATGGTTGACAGAAATAACAGCTGATATGTACAAAGTGCCTGATGATCAATAGATTGTTAAGGTAAACAAACATTCATCAATGAACTTTGTAAGCTAATTTAATGGTTTTACATTTGAGAATAATCATGATTTGTTTATAATTTCTGCAGATGGGAAGGTGGTAGCGCGATTTTCTGATGAAAAAGGCGATACATATGTGGACTGATTATCGAGTAGTGTAGTTGGAAATTTGATGTGATACCATTGATTTTGTTCAGGTAAACTGAAAGGGGGTGTAAAATAGGGAGAAAGTTTAGTTGCTCTGTGAGGAAAGTTAATTCTGTTTTAATGAAAGATTTGTTAATCTTTCTCTGTTTATGTTCATTGGAATAAGTTTTTAATATATAGTTTGTGTGCAATTTTGCACACTTTGAGATTCAATTTTAGTGTTTTCAAGTGAATTATTTACTCTGTTAAACTGCTAATATATGTTGCAGCCATGTTTGTTTTATGTGTGTGCCTTGCTCATCTGATTTGCAACTGAATACCGGCACTATTCACTTGCTTATCGTAGAGGCTGTAAGTACACAGTACATCACTAGTAGGCTGCTGTTTTCCGGAATGCAGGTCTCTGCATTTCTTATGTCGTTTTAGCTAGAAATGTCTCGGGTTTGAGGAATGAATGAATTTCTCGTAGAATGCTCTTCTTATGACGGGAATTCGGATTAGTCAGGCTAGTGTGTATGAGATACAAGATGGTTATACCAAAAAACATGTCCAAGTTGTCACACATTCTGTTTGTTTTTCTGTGAGTTAATTCTTGAATCTGCTGCTACTATCTCTCTGGAGGTGTCAGTTTAAGTCACACTGCCCAAATTGTAAAAACTAATACCTTAAAGGTCAGTCTCATAGAGATTTGCAAAGGTTTGGTGATTAGTGGGATTTTTGAGTTTAGATTCAAATTATCATCAACCTTGGGAGATATGGAAATGCTTTATAGGAATGTCCGGAAATTATGAATGAATGTGTTTTCTTAAGTTGTTTAGACTCGGATCGAGTGTCTTATACGAGTACGGATTTAGATCTCAGATCTTTTGTAATTTGAAAGTTAAGATCGGAGGATATGGATACGAGTGTGGGGATTTGGTTAGAAATAATTTAAATATTTTTTATAAAAAAAAGTAATATAACATAAATCATGAGATTATGTGGAAAATTTGAGGAGAAGATATTGATTAAGAGGAGGATTTCGGAAGGATGTAAAAGAAAAAAGAATAACATAAAAATTTATGTATACAAGCTTTTAATTGTACTTTTCTTTTTAAAGCTTAGGTATTGTTTTAATGATAGAAATCATTGAGTCTGTCCTCCTGAATTTCTCTGTCAATTTTGATCAAAGAATTCAAAATTGGTTTATCAGATCGAGTATGAATTCCGCATCGACATCCACACCGTGTTGATACTGATGCAATACTCAAAATAATATCATATTGACACAAATGTAACACTAAAAATGAAGAATTCGAACAACCTAGGATTTTTCCAAGTTAGAATTGTTGCAACATTTAAGGATTGTCATGGTTATGAAGATAAGGAAAGCAAGTTTCAATAAGCGTTTCACAACTCACGTTATTTATTTATATCTAAAAAAAATCAACCAAACGAGTGCCAAATATAAATATTTTATCATGCATTTAAGTGTGAATTTAAAAGATTGTTGATGTATTTCAAAACTTATCCATCTAATTGTGGTCATTGGTCAATATACTTGTTAAAGTTTATATAATCTAGACCTTTAAGAATTAATAAACAGGACAAATGACATTTACTTTTAAATATGTACTTGAAGAAGCGTTGAAAAAAAAAAAATAACGAAGAAGAGTCGAATACAATTTCTTTAACTAATACACTTGAAACTTAAATGATCATTTTAAAAAAATATATATAGTCGAGTGATAAGTGATTGAGAAGTTTGTTGGTTTATAGTTCTCTGAAAACTGTGAAATGAAGTGTAGATATGTATTTATAATCATTAATCAAGCTTTATACATTTTTAAAAAATATATATATTACGAGTGTAATTTTTTTTTACTGTTATAAGGGTTAGTTATAATGTTTTTATTTTTTATTTTTAAAAGAAATAATTTAATATTAATTAAGTGCATCATTTAGCCTTTTTTTAAAGAGTAACGTAATACGAGAACTATACATATATTTTTATTTTTTTTCTACCAAATAAAAATATAAAATGATAAAGTACTTGAACATCAAAATGGATAGTAACTAGTAAGTATAGTTTTATCCTAGCTATGGAGAAAATCATGTTGGGAGCGTCATCACTAAATGGGCTCTGCAGTGAGTGATCCAGATTTAATCGAAGCTCCAATGCGAGCTCCGGACAACAGGTGAGAAACGAAAAAATATAATTTTATGTGCGTTTTTTTAATTTTAAAAGAGAAGTGTCGAAACGTTCCTTTTCAAATCTTTTTTTAAAAGGTTTTCAACATAAAGTCATTAAAACCTTTAGAGACAGGCTTATTTTTAGTTTTTCAAAAATAGCTTTTGCAAAATTTGTTTTAAGCACCTAGTCGAAATTATTTTTGTTATCATATCTATCGATCAATATTTATTATTATTTTCAATAATCTATCCTATTATGTTGTTTATTGTGTTTCAATTATTGCACTATTGTATTGTTGTTGTTACTTCTTAGTTCCTTCTGATAGTATTTACATTATTTTCTTGTGATGTGCTATATTATTTTTTATATCTGGAATAGTTGCACTTAAGCCGAAAGTCTTTCGAAAACAACCTCTCCACCTTCACGAGTTAGTGGTAAAGTCTGTATACATTATACCCTCCTCAAACTTTATTTATGAAATTTCAATTGTTATTGTCGTTGTCGTCGTTCAATTTTATTTTATGTTTTGTTTTGGTAGAAATTGAAAAGAGATATATTCTCTTATCTTGATGACTATATTTGGGCCTTTAAGTCAATTATAGGGACAAGGACACACACAAGACGATTTGAGGACCGCTAATCGCTATTTAAGTGATAACACAATTTTTTTTATAAGTTTAGTTATTTTAAAATGAATTATAAATTCATAAGAGTGTCTTTGAATATTTTTACGTATGAAGTTTTAAAGTTCAAAATACTTCAAATATATACGGGTTTGAAGTTTGACATATTACTAATGCAAACGTACTTTATACGTTTCTATATGAAACATCATATTTTTTGTTTGAAGTTTTGACTTGACAATTTTAAACTTCCAATTTTATTTTTTTATCTAAAGTTTGATTTGACATTCTAAAACTTCATACTGTTATTTAAACGTTGATAGTTTATTCATTTCGTTTCATTTCATTCATGATAGCCTTCATTATTTCGCTCTCACTCACTACCTCCATTTAATATATATTTTTTCGGCCCAAAAATAATTTAAATTAAATAAAAATTTACAATTCGCTTGTGGAATCTTCAATTTTTTAAAATAAAATTTATATATATGTAAACTACATAAAAAGTACTATAAGTCACAATAATTGATAATTCAAAATATTTAAAAGATATACGAAAAATTTAGAATTAAAGATAAACTTATTTAAATATCGAAATTCAAAATTCAAAATATGTTAGAAAGAGTATAAATTAGAACTTAAACAAATTGGTTTACATTAACAACACATCTTACTAACTGAAAACCCCTACCTTTCCCCAAAATTACTTAACAAGCCACTAGATCACGCATTCCGCATTGCTCAGTTAACCATAGTTAATTCCCTGTGTAACCGTGGTTACTCTTCAAGCCTATATAAACCCACTCTCCCTGTAGTCCCGCCATCTTCTTTCATTTACTGAGCAAAAGCTTTCTGAAAAGCATTCTTCTCTTCAAATTTCTCCAAATCGCTCGAGTCACGTTTCTCTCTGTCAACAATGGTGAACAAAAGCTTTTTCCATCTCAACTCGCTCTTCTAATTCGTTGAATAACTTGTTATACTTCACCTATTGCTTAACTCTCACGTTGATTTTTTTTTTTCAGGTTGTGGCACAGAAATTGAAGGAATCGGAGATTACTGAGCAGGATTCACTCCTTCTGGTAAATAATCGATCTCATATTTGCTTATTGATTACGTTACTAGAGCTGTGTTTTTTGCTCTGTTCAATTTAGTGTCGATCAGCTTTTTGGACGAGTTTGTGAACTTTGATAGCTCAAAGTGCTTGTATGAAACACATTATGTTGAAGTGTTTGAGATTTTTACAGTTTTGTCTCTCCATCACTTTTTGATGTTTTGGATATTGCGATTTTTATGATTATTGACTACATGTCAAATCTGGAGGCTAATCAATGATTTCTTATACTTATTTGTGATTGAATTGGTTTTGTGTGTGCATTTTCAGCGTTTTCTGGCTCTTGTAACCTCTTATATGTTGAGGTTTAGTTAAATAAAATCAATTATTGATGTGTGAAGGAAATATATTTGTGTAATCTCTGTTTGTAGATGTTGACTTCCGATTGACTCACCTTGCTTGATTAATTCTCTAGATCGTTGATTTGTTTTTTTTTTTTTTTGCTTTTGGTTATGGTAGAATATCGTTGATTAAATCTGTTTGTATGTATTAAAAAATGAGATGTGTAAGATATGTTCTAGATCAATGAACGTGATCGAAGTAGCTAATAAATAGTAGTTGTTTAAGTTCATCTGGTTTTTCAATTTGCATCGTCTCCTGGAATTGGGTGCTTCTTAGATATCTGCTTTGAATGCTATCTATCATCTAGAGTCAAGTTTATTTTGTAATTTAGGATGCTGAAGTATTCCAGTGGCTGAAAATTACGCATGATTTATACTTACAATCAAATGAACAGCTAGATATTCTACTGTCACTGAGTGGCTTCTCTAGTAAATTTATCGCAGACTGCCTCATAAGTAGATCTGTTAAAGCTAATTTATTGGTCAGTAAATAGAAACTTGCTTATGCAGTTATTAAGTACTACATGCTAATTATATGGATTCATTTTTTCTCCATGGTTTTCCAAAACAGACAAGGAACCTTCTACGTATTGCTATATTCAACATTAGTTACATCAGAGGCCTCTTTCCTGAGAAGTATTTCAGTGATAAATCTGTTCCAGCCTTAGGTAACCTTTATCTACAGTCTTTTTTATTTTATTTATTAGTATCTGTCTATTTCATTTTTGCAAATTAATTTACTAGATACTTATATCACAAGCAGAGATGAAGATCAAGAAGCTAATGCCAATGGATGCAGAGTCACGTAGACTTATTGATTGGATGGAAAAAGGTATGCTGATCTTTTGCTAGTTTGCAATCTGAGACTTGCAGTTTATTTTCTTACTTGTCATTTCTTACCCCCCACTCTCTTCTCTGTTCCTAGGTGTTTATGATGCATTACAGAAGAAATATCTGAAAACGCTTCTGTTCTGTGTGTGCGAAGCAATTGATGGACCAATGATTGAGGAATATGCATGTAAGAAGAGCCAAGAAAAGTTGGTCAAGTGATGACTTTAATTAGATTGTAGTATCATATTTACACCGGCTAATCACATCTGAGACTGACTAGAGTACTATCTAGGACATAGCTGTTGCCTGAGGCTGTGACAAAGAAATTGCTAAAAGAAGAGCTGATACTTTCAGTAGTCTGGCTTGTGACAAAAAGCTTATACACTTAGCTGTCTACTTGCAGTTTCTTTCAGTTATTCAAGTTCAGACTCTGAAGAAGTGTCAATGAATGTCAATCGTATTGGAACGAAGAAAGGGGGAACATTCAAGTGTAACTCAACCACTGAAATAACACCCAATCAAATGAGGTAACTATTTGTACAATTATTTTTTTAAATTTAGCAGTCTTATGCTGGTTGTTTTTTGGATTACAAGAACCTTTTGTGTTGAGAGGAAAGTATGTTTCAGGAGTTCTGCTTGTAAAATGGTTCGTACATTGATTCAGTTGATGAGAACTCTCGATAAGATGCCAGAAGAGGTAAAAGTTTCTATTGCTCCTAAAAAGCGTGGATTCGTTATTCATTGACGTTTGACAATTGTCAACTATCATCTTGTTGCTAAGGTTTGATTCTCTTGGTTTTTCTCAGCGAACTATACTGATGAAGGTTCTTTATCATGATGATGTCACGGTATGCCCTTTTCTCAATTTTGTTTGTTTCTGTTTTTTTCTTTCCCCTTTCCTCTTTTTACTTGCCTCTCGATGTTTGAGTTTCGGGGGAATGTTAAACTTTCATATATTGTAGACATGTGATTTGCGTCTATAAGCAGAGTCTTTAAGATACTGCAATTATCATCATCCCTTTTTGACATTCAGGAAATAAGATTTCTCCTTATTAGAAGTCATCTCATTTCTGTAATTTTGTAGCTTACTTTAATTTTTGAGTTTGAGCCCCAAATTGATTCCTGTAGTCGTGTCAATAAATGGTTCTCGGGCTACTTATGCACTGAAACACTGCTTAGTCATATCAAATACATTTCATAGAATTTTCCAGTCTTACTTATTTCCAGTTCATCTTTTAAATGCCATTTTGCTTCAAACGTCACTCAGCTTGTCATATTTTGGTCAAATAAAACTTTTGTAACAGAATTGCTGGTTGTGCAGCCTGCTGATTATGAGCCTCCTTTCTTTAAAGGCTGCACTGACGAGGAGGCTCTTAATCCATGGCTGAAAAATCCTCTGAAATTGGAGGTCGGAAATGTCAACAGCAAGCATTTCATGTTAGCTCTGAAGGTGTGGGACAGATCACAGGAAAATGAATATGAACTAGTTTCCTTTTCAGTAGTCAATCAGTTCGCATTGATACCTTTTCTTCCACAGGTTAAGAGCGTGCTTGATCCTTGTGAGGATGAGAATGATGGCAATCAAGATGATGTTATGAGCTTGGGAGCTGATTCTGCCGAGAGAGATGACAGTGCATCTGATAGTGAGGTGGAATATTGGTTCTCCTTGCCTCAATTATTTTTATAAAGCTCGACTTATTTGCTATCCTTTTAAGTGAGGTGGAATATTGGTTCTCCTTGCACTGACTTTGTTAAATATCCATCAATTTCAGTTCAGTGACTCTGATGAAGACCAATATATAGTTGCACCAGTTGGTAATGCACATTCCTCTATTTGACCCGTTTTAAACATGCATTCATTCTGTCAATGATATTTTAATATCACAAATTTATAAAGACAAGTTTTTTGATCTTCACAGAAAAGCAAAATGTTCAGGATAAAGGTGATATGGTTGATGAAGGTACTTCTATTTGCAGCAAATACTATCAACTTTCTTTCTGAAACTGGTTATCAAGAACTCTATGTGTTTATTGGTTTTTCAGATGATACTCAAGATCCTGCAGAAGATGAACAACAATTTGACCGGGTTAAGGACTGGATCAGCACATACCACCTCGACAGAGTTGAAATGACAGATGTTCTCTCAAATTTCCCAGACATCTCAGTGGTAAGATACGTCTGCTGGTTTTCCTTTCAAGTGTCAGTTTCTCTATCATTTGCTAGCCAGTCCTACACCTAACATTGGATCCTGATTGTGCAGGCCTTAGTTGAAGGTAATGAAATGACATTTTTAAGCAAATGATGGTGTTCTCAACCTGAATTTCTGTAGAGGAGAACAGTGATGTCATACCCTAGTGCCAATTCCCAAAGTTTTTGTGCCAAATAAAATAATCAGATGATGTATTCTTTCTGTTTTTTAAGCTATCCAAAGTATCTTCATCTGCTTTTTCAATTCCAGATATTTTGGAAAAGCTTGTTAAAGAAGGAATTCTTTCAAGTGCTGGCATAGACACTTACATCATTAAGAAGCAAAAGGTTTCTTATTTTTTTCCTTAATTCATTAATTGTATACATCTTTACTCTCTTGAATCATAATAAATCCTTTTCCAACACTTATAATCATATTCCTCAAATGCAGAAATTCGACTATGAGTTTGATGCTGTGAAAGAAGAAAAGGAGGGCCAACAAAATCAAAATGGCAACCAATCTCAGCATGGCAAGGGTGAAGATTACATGTACATGAAGGTGAAACCTGACTAATATCCTTTGAATTGAGCTTAAAAGTATCTAGTCTTCTTCAGTTAATTTGGTTCATATCTATTAACTGTATGTGGATTACGCATGTCTTGTAGATTTTGCCCACCTACTTTTCCTCGTTCTCTATCAGGGATTGTGATTCACTCTACTACTTTAGCTCGTGACTTCTCCTTCACATTCAGTAATATATATGAAGTGATTATATACAGCTCTTAAGTTTTACGTCGTACAGTCAGTCTGGGAGCTTGAAGAAAACATTTTTGCAAATATAGAGAAGTAATATACTCTGTCCTCTCTTAAGGTTTTTGGAAAGAGTACATATCCCAATAATGTCCTACAGATTGAAGAGACTGAAGTTTCGGATTGTCATGCAGTAACTTAAACAAAGGAGAGGAATCCGGTGAAGTAGAAAGAATGAATAACAATTTTCCCTTTTAGGAGAAGTATGAATAACAACTCCTTTTCAACTGCTCAAATAAGAATCTTGTGAACAGTTCGCTAATACTGATTTGCATGAAGTTGGATGTTACTTCCTGGATTGCATGTTAACAAAGACAGTCTCTTGTTTCAGGCTTTGTTTCATGCTCTTCCAATGAACTATGTAACTGTTGCCAAGCTCCAACGTAAACTAGAAGGGGAAGCCAACCAAACTGCGGTGAAGAAGCTAATTGATAAAATGACACAAGATGGATTCGTTGAGGCTAAGAGCTACCGCAGACTAGGTACCCTCTGGCCTCTGGCAAACCATATTTCCTGCTGTATGGAGCAGAAAGACTAATAGTACCAATTACCCAATGATGGACTGATTTTGTTGTTGCAGGGAAGCGTGTGATCCAGTCTGACCTAACTGAAGAAAAGCTGGCTGAAGTTAAGAAGGTCTTAGCAAAAGACAGTATGGTAATAGTCTTGAATTAAATATACGTTTAACAGTTTCTTTCACTTCTACTATTTTAACTCATCTTTAATTCCGATACATGGTCAGGATGTCGACATGCATGAATCAGGTAATGATTCTAAGTTCTAACCATCTGAATTTTGATAACGTTTAGTCAGTTACTTCTATACTTGTCATTAATTGACCACAAAAATCTGATATTACTTTATGTCTACTAGCCAACAACTTTAGAGATCTATCCACTTGTGGTGCTCTCCACTCTATTGGATCGGATCTCACACGTACTAGAGGAAAAGCTGATGCATACCGGAATGGATCTGTCATGAGTGATCAGACTGTCTCCAAGAGAAAAGAGCATGAAAACACACCATCAAGCAAAGCTGAGGTTGGTTCATTTGTGGGTTACCTCAATAATCGCCAGTAATTAATTAGTTGATCACCTAACAGACTGCAGTAAGTAACAAATAGTTATATATGATGTTTGTGCAGCCTGTAGCTTCTCGAGAGAGTTTTATTCCTGGCAAGGAGAATGGAAGAGTTAATGGAAAACCAAACCAACCTGATGAGTACGCAATTGTCTGTAGCAGGTCCAGTCAGGACAAACGTCGTAGGAAAGCAAGCATGGTATGACATCCATCAGTCTTTCAAGAAAATCCTAGTTAATCATCCTGGTTAGCTGAAGTGTAGTATTTGGGAAATATTTATGATTATTCTTCTGTTCCCTTTTCTTTTCTATCTACAGGTAAAAGAACCTATTCTTCAGTATGCAACATGCCAAAATTCTCAAGTTGTTTGATGGTTCCTTACGCTTTGGTGGTGAAAAACATGGGTAGCTTGCAAGCTTACTATAGTAGTAGTTTATTATTTGGTAACTTACTAGTAGTTGTACTTAAGTGAAACTGTGAAAGCAATAATCATATTTTGATAGTGAAGGACTTCAAAGGGTGGTGTGAGCTTCAATTCTCCAGATGGATTGAAGTTCGAAAAGGATAATAGTACAAATTTTGCTGATATGACAACAAAACGACTTTAGTATAAAGATTCTACTAATAGCTTCTATTGTAGACTTTTCTTTTGAGTTCATTTGTTATAGTATGCTTGTTTTTTTTTTTTTGCTACATACAGCTATTTTCTTGGTTTCCAGGGAAGATAATTAAACGAGCACAAAACTTGTCAATCTATGTAACTTTGTAAGTCTTGTAATTTTTGTGTGGCTATAGATCCTCAGAGTACTATAGAAAGACGTTTTTTTTTCTAGACTAACTAAAAAAGAGAATGTCACGTAAATTGGAATGAAGAGAGTATTATATTAGGAAGCAACAATATACTAAAAATAAAAAACATGGACAATCGGATGTCACCAAAAAAAGTCAATTACCAATTTTTAACTGCTTAGCAATCACAACACATTCCCAATAACTCAAACATAAATCACATACTCAAAAATGTGCTGACGCTCTCATCATCGAAACACGAAACTTGACAAAGTGTTGACAAATATTTTGAGATGGAGAAAATATTTAATTTGAATGCACTTGGAATTTTGAGGTGGACGTTTACTAATTTTGGAAGACTTGACTTAAACAATGAATTTAATTAAAAAAAAAAGGCATTAAAAAAAAGAGAATTAGTCGTATAAAAAAAGGAAAAAACAAACTGATCCAACAAATTTTTCGTGTACATATATACTGCAAATAAGGAAAATAAAATAGAAAACTAAATTGGTATCAATCTGTATACCAAAAGATTTCGAGTTTGAGTCTCCTTGGATATAGAGGGAACACTTTACTTTCTGACGCGAATTCAGATTTACTCGGGCTCCAATGTGGGTACCGGAACCAAAAAAAAAATATTTAGTTAAAAAATAGATGTAATTCATTAAATAACAATAGAAATATTTGATAATTTATTTCTACAAATTAAAGTAACTAAAATAAATGTACTACTAATTACCACTAGAATAATTTCTTATTCTCATATATATATGCGTGTGGATATTCAGGATCAGGCATATCAAAGTAATCCAATTCTTCATCAGTCAAGACTTTAAACGGTTCATCCAATGATGGTAGCTGCCAAATTTTTGCAGCATATAACCATCCATCACGATCTCTCAACGAATTTGAGACACAATCAGGAACTACATTCTCGGTTGTTATAGGAATATCTTGATAATTTTTACCTAAATTAACTTTCTTTGTAATGAAACACACAACAGAGTCTTCATGTCTGATTTCGCCACGTTCTCTTAATACATCCATTGTAGTTTTATCAAGACAATATTCTTTCACAATCCAGTATACACTTTCTTTATCTTCAATGCTACTTTCTTCATCAAAACGAAAAGTTTTCTTGTACCCAATCCTTGATCTTTCCTTGTCCAAAATTTCTTTACTATTGTCTCGTCCTTTCCATTTGCGACCTCCAACAATTGATCTGTTGAAGTTTTTACCCTTGATCGTCTTTCTCTTTAATTGAGTAAAGAAATAGTTTACATGATTATTACCTGAATTTTGGAATAATTCAGCTGGCTCTTTGTTACCGTATAAGTCTATATACGGAATATCATGGTATTCGATAGGCATTCCACGAATGAATTTCGTTAAACACCTTATCAAATCTTCATCCGTATATTTCATCCCTATAAGTTGAAAATAGTGTGAACTCCAACTTAAAAAGACACAAAAATAAAGAAGAAGATGGAGAAATATTTTAAAGCAAGAAAAAATATATAGAGAGAGTATATTTCCTAATTTTTGTAGGAAACTAATTGTAATTGTAAAAATAAATTTGAAAAAATTAACCTTATTAATTGAAGTTGTAATTTATTTTGAAAAACTTAACCTTATTCAAATAGGAAAATAATTGGAGTTATAATTTTGTTTTTGAAAAATTCAACCTTATTCGAATAGTAACCACCAAATTTACACATCCTTCAAGAACCAGCCTTTCAAGATTAGGGATACCTGAAAAATCTGGGGTCCTTACTAGCTCACTAAGGTTGATGTATTTCAATTTTCCTAAAACCTGTCATAATGCATTAAGTTAGTTTGGACGAATATTCAATCGTTATGTGAATGCTAGAAAAAGGAATATATAATATATAAACTTGGAGCCTTACCAAAGTTGTATGATTCGACTATTTTTCTGTTAGGTTTTATTTGTCCTGATTTCTTACATAAATAGGTTTTTCGTATAGGAAAGAGTTTTAATATTTTGACTAGTCCTTTTCTTGTAGGAAAGGTTTTAGGATTCTATGAATATAGGTTTGTTCCTTCTAACTTAATCAACATTCACAATGTAGTCCTAGGGTTTTGAGAGTTTTGGTTAATTATGGGGGAGAATTTGTGAACCTCATTGTATTTTGAGTGAATTGGTTGATGTTATTTCTCTCTATATTTTGTACTCTCATATTTGTAGTGGATTGTTCATCTCCTTTGTGGACGTAGGTCGATTGACCGAACCACGTTAAATCTTTGTGTCTATTGATATATTTCTCATTTGTCTTCTTACTCATGGTCTTTCGAGATTTGATTTGCTAGCTTCCGCATTACACCTGCTTATTTTCGGTCCTAACATTTTTAACTTCAAACCAACAAGCTTTTTGAAGTTTCCTCGCTAAAGCATCTAACTGATCAACATCATCAAGAACAAGAAGAGCCTTTTTGTACTGTAATCTTTGTATCTGCATATTCCAACAAAATTTTCAGCGTTTTTCGTGTGTCTCTGACTACACAATCTAGCCATTATATCTTCCACAATTTGCTTTATATCACTATAGCTTCATTCCTGCATACCACAAAAGATATCAATGATTTTATTTTGTATGCTTTAGTCACTAATTTTGGTATGACCGTGGTATTTGAGCCAGTTAGCAATGTTTTTATCTCTGAATCCGAAATCTCATCCTTCTCAATCCGCTTCATTGACTCTTAGGCCACAATAAATATGTGAAATTTTGAACATATATTTGGACTACTTGTCCCTTGCCAATTTGGTAACTTTTAGCCTAATTACGGTTAAGGACTTGAGAGTTAAGGGGTTAGAATAATTCAAATAGAAAAACGTCCTAAACTATTCGAAACAAATAAAAATATCCCTCATTTTATAGCTTGGATACCTAAACTTTATTCCTCATGTTGTATTCCCCCTAGTTTCCCTACACCCAATTTAAAGGGGGAAATTCTTCATTGGCTAAGGCCTCTTTTGTTTGCACTTAATTAAGATCTGAATCTTAATCACTCAGATTTTGAATTTTAATCACTCAGATTCTGAATCTTAATCATTCAGATTCAGCTCATTAATTTCATTTGTTTCTTTTTAAAAAAAATATCTGAATGAATCTGAAAACAACTGAACGAATCAGATCTGTATTCGATATTCGCATAGGTGGAAAGTAGAAAGTATTCAAAGAAAGAATTGAATTGTGTACAAATTGGTAAAAAATAATTTTTCTTCATACATAGCAAACACACTCTTGGAGTAAGTTATTTGATATTCAAACATGTGTAAAGTAGCAAGTATTCAAGAAATAATTAAATTATGCATCAATTGATTAAAACATATTTTCCTCAAAAATGTCTTAGGAAGCAACAACATACTAAAAATAAAATATATGGACAGTCGAATGTCACCAAAAAAAGGTCAATTACCAATTTTTAACTGCTTAACAATCACAAGACACTCCCAATAACTCAAACATAAATCACATACTCAAAAATGTGCTGACGGTCTCATCATCCAATTAAAGGCATAGATATAGAAACTGTTTGTTGAGCTTCTACAATCCCAGTAATTCCTCTCCCAAATAATGTTTCATCAAAATCTTCATTACTTGTTTCTCCAAAGGAATTGACATATCCTGGTTCATCATCTGGTGGCAGCCTAGAAAACGATTTATGTCCGTGTCGTTTTCTTTTCGTATACTTTGATCCATCAAAGATTACATGAAACAAGCCCATCTTTCCAGATTGAGAGGTGGCATTTTGTATCATCAACTCGTCATTTATAATATCGTTTTCGTACAGAAGATGCATTCCCCAACCTTTGATTGCAACATTAGCATCAGTCTCACAAACCTCGATTTGAATCCAGTCGTTAGGATTGCAAACACATTTCTCGTATGTTGACCAAAAATCATCAAATGATGTATAGGCCAGGAGAGTGTGCCCTGAATCAGGACATTCCTCACTTCCTACTGAGCCAATACTTTTAAAAAACAGGCCAGTCTTTCCGTCGTGCCTTACGAGCTTAAACATGACCAGAAATCCCGGGATTTTTTTAAGGTAAGCATGATTCATACAGGAAGGTTGCTTAAAACTGTCAAAAACAACACAAAGAGCAAAGCCCGTGAATTTGTTTGTGTACCAATTTTTAGGTAGCTTCACTGATAATGAAGGACCCAAGTTCTTGTACATAAACCAGTCAGGAACTTCAGATCCAGGGATACATATACTGAATTCGTCATCCACCATCGATAGTCCCTATATCATGCAATATATGTTATAGATTCTTGAGTTAACGAACGTGTACATATATCAAGAGCTATTTACTTACCTTGAGCAGGTGATTCCACAATGAATCAATAATAGCAACATCAGGTTCATTTTTGACAAGCTGGTGACATTGAGTAAGTGAAACTCGAGACAACATTGGATATTTGGTTGATTGATCAATGCCAGTACTCCTCAATGATGTACATTCATCGGCATACACCTCTTCTATACTTGAAGGAAGCTCTGGAAAAATCTCGAGCCTCTTACAACCAACCAATTCAACAACTTTAAGTCGAGATAGACCATTGATGCTTGCAGATGGAATATCAACAAAGTTATTCTTCCCGAGATTCACTTCCTCCAAAGAAGGCAAGAACCCAAGATCAGATAGGATTCGTCCATCTGAAATATTGCAATCACTTACGTCCAGCTTTGTCAATGAGCAAAGGCCTGATAAATTAGGAAAAACCAGACCCATAGAGTTGTGGCCTTTCCCAAATAGCCGCGACAAAATGAGTGAACTCCATACTTGTAAGCCCAAACCATTTTTACAACCCCGGAGAGATAAGTGCTTAAGGTTCTTTAGCTGAGAGATAGAGGAAGGCATTGTGCGGATGGCTGTGTCATCACAATGGAGTTCCTCTAAACCGACTAAAAGTCCCAAATCATCTGATAATTTTTCAAGTCTTGAACATCTGGATAGATCAAGTGTTCTTAGACACTTCAATCTAAAAATACTGCTTGGAAGATTCTCAAGATACTTGCAGTTACGTAGATTTATCAAAGTTACTCCTGAAAAGTTCTCAATTGATTCGGGTAGTTCTCTCAAACCAGTTCCTTCCAAGTACACTTGTGACAAACGATTCATTTCTTCTTTTATTATCGACAACTTTTTGAGTTTTAAGCAGCCTGATAGAATCAAAACCTCAAGACTTTCCAATTGAATGATCTTCGGTAAGGTCTTTAAATTTCTACAGTTCTTCAGATTCAACAAGACTAGCCTTCTGAGATCTCTAACAGAAAAATTGATTTCTACCAAATTTACACATCCTTCAAGAACCAGCCTTTCAAGATTAGGGATGCCTGAAAAATCCGGGGTCCTTACTAGCTTCCGTGACTCACTAAGGTTGATGTATTTCAATTTTCCTAGAACCTGTCATAATGCAATTATAAGTTAGTTTGGACGAATATTCCATCGTTATGTGAAATGTTAGAAAAAGGAATAATAGATTACCTTGGAGCCTCGCCAAAGTCGTATGATTCCACTATCTTTCAACTTCAAACCAACTAACTTTTCGCCCTGAAAACTAACAGGCAGACTTCTTGATGGATACGAGTGCCAATTGAACCACCTCAACTCACCAGGAAGGAAATTAGGGCTCTGATGAACATTTTTGTTCTGGATACTGAGAAACCTTAGTCTGCTCATTTGTGTGAATGCCGCGCTGCTGACATTCACTTCTTGTGCAAAAGCCAAGTTCAATGACATGCCTTCAATCTTTTCAGTGCCCTGATAAATTAATATGCGAAAAATTGGTTATATTTATAAAAATGTTCAAAAGCTAACTAATTAGAAATGATCATTTGAGCAAACACTTACCAAATCTCCAGCAAGTACATGAGAAATATGATCAGGTAGCCACAACCTACTATATCTTCTTGGATCATCGGAAGCTTCCTGACGGATAATATACCAACACATTTCTTGTATCAATTGATGCACTAGAATCCGACCTTGTGAAATCGTAATCAGAGATTTCTCCATGAGAACTTTTATGCCAATAACAGGACTAAAATTAAAACTCTCTAATATTCTTGTAACTGATTGTTTCTTCTTTCCTATAAAGAAACACACAATATCTAGTAATATCTTTTGTTCAATTCTGTTTAGTCGATTGAAACTTAATTCGAGTTTCTTCACAATTCCATCTTCTGGGATTTGTTCCAATCGTTCCACTTCACTTGTCCATTCATCCAAATCTCTTCCATACAAGAAACTTCCGAGGACTTTCAAAGCCAACGGGAGTCCATCACAATGCCTTATAATTTGAGCTGAAACATCCCTAAATTCACCCATAAGACGGTTTTTCTTGAAGGCATATAGCTTAAAGAGCTGCAAACTTTCGTCTTCATTTAACGTTGTCATTCTGTATATCTTTTCTACCTCATGTTCAACAAGCAAGTGCTTATCTTTAGTTGTTATGATAACTCTACTTCCATGACCAAACCATTCACGTTTCCTCGCTAAAACATCTAACTGATCTACATGATCAACATCATCAAGAACAAGAAGAACCTTTTTGTACTGTAATCTTTGTATCTGCATATTAACTCCTTCGTATAAATTGTTGATGTTTACATCTTTCATGACAAGGATCTCAGAAAGAAGTATAGCTTGCAAATGCTCTAGGCCTTGTTTTGCAGAACGGTCTCTAACTTCATGAAGAAAACATGAACCTTCAAAGTGACTCCGAATATTATCATAAATGACTCTCGCTAGAGTTGTCTTCCCAACTCCACTCATTCCCAATATTCCAACAAAACGAACTCCACCAGACCCCATGCCAAGCATTTTATACACTTTTTGCATACGTGACTCGATTCCAACAAGATTTTCAGCGTTTTTCGTGTGTCTCTGACTACCCAATCTAGCCATTATATCTTCCACAATTTGCTTTATCACTATAGCTTCATGCCTGCATACCACAAAGGATATCAATGATTTTATTTTGTATGCTTTACTCACTATTTTTGGTAGGGGAAATTCCTCATTGGCTAAGACCTCTTTTGTTTGCACTTAATGAATGTCTGAATCTTAATCACTCAGATTCTGAATCTTAATCATTCAGATTTAGCCCATTAATTCCATTTGTTTCTTTTTTTTAAAAGCCTCTGAATGGATTTGAAAACAATTGAACTGAACCAATCAGATCTGTATTCGATATTCGTATATAGGTGGAAAGTAGAAAGTATTCAAAGAAAAAATTGAATTGTGTACAAATTGGTCAAAATTATTTTTTCTTCATACATACCAAACACACTCTTGGAGTAAATTATTTGATATTCACACAGGTGGAAAGTAGCAAATATTCAAAAAATAATTAAATTGTGCATAAATTAAAAAAAGCATATTTTCCTTCATATATTACCAAATTCACTCTTGGATTAAGTAATTATTCGATATTTACATGCAAGTATGAAATAATTGAACTGCGTACAAATTGATTTGATGAATACTTACGCATTGGAAGTATTTGGCAAATCCCAACCAGATAAATTAGCTGCTTCCTCTAGTGCTCCTCTCCATTTTTGCACCTTGAAACAATCTTCATAATTGTTAAATGATTCTTCAAAGCTCGATTTTTGTTTCCTTACTGTTGATGGATCTACATCATAAAACACCGGAATAACAATTTGTCCTTTCACGTTCTTGCATTCCATGATTTTCACTACTTCATTCAAACACCACCTCGAATTAGCATAGTTCTTTGAGAAAATAATCAAAGATATGCGCGATTCTTCAATTGCTCTCGTAAGTCCTGGTGAAATAGAATTACCTTTCTCTAATTTCTCGGAATCTTTGAACGTGTTGATCCCTTTTTGTTGAAGAGCAACATAGAGATGATCAACAAAAGTTTTACGTACATCTTCACCTCTAAAACTTAGAAAAACATCATAACTCCATCGAATAATTTCTGGAGTTATTGGAAGGAAAGAAGTACTTCTACTACTTTTTTGTTGATTCATTTCGTGGCTAAATGAAGATAACAAAATCTTAGTTATAAATATAATAATAATTCGCCTATAATATATCTATGCAAAGACTTAAATAACGAGCATGTAATAAATAAAATTAAATAATGATGTCAAGTCTGAAGGTGACTTCATTATTTTATCATTTATACACGCAAAAATAAATGCGTGTGGCGTAGAAAGTTGTAAAATTAATTTTTGCTAGAGGAATGAGTCAATGATAAAGTCTATGGTGAATGTGATGACCCAATTATAATTAAAAAATATATAATGTTGTCGTTGTCAAAATCATCTAGATGCTTGATTGACTAAGCCAACATAGAAATTAATGAATCTACCCAGAAATTAAGCCTGATATATAAATAGCCTCTTAAATAACTTTATCTATTTCACTTGAACACCTCAATTAAACGTGATAAGAAAACCTTTATTGTGTCAATTGGACACAAAATTCATAAGCAGCCAAACACAAAAAGTGCAATTAACACACAAAATTTGTTTGTCCACTTTAACCAAAAAAATTTTTACCACACCTAACGCTTCCTCAATTCTTTTTTTTTTTTTTAGCTAAATTTGGACTCGGAGTCCATGTTATTGAACTACCCGAAATGGGCCATTCAAACATACAATTCGGAACCTGGTCGGCCCAAATATGACCAAAGCAGGTGTTTTAAACTAGACAAACCCACAGTAGGATTTCCTAAATGCTTTTTCAACTTCCATTTTCCTCTTCTCTCTTCTTCCTTCTTTTGCTGCCTTTAAACTTTGAAAATTATCTCCCTTGTTCCTTTTAGCTCTGCTTTGTATATGCTCCTTCATTAGGTGATTAACATCCTTGTTGTTATCCTCAGCTAACAAAGGTTTGCATTCCTCCTTTCTCCTTTCTGCATTACCTCTCTTTTCAGCTGACTTTTGCTATATTGAAGGTGAGCTGTCCGGTTGGAATGTCCAAGTTCGTGATGAAATTGATATAGAGTATAGCCCTCCTTTTCAGCTTTGAAAATCTGTGTAATCCAGCTGCTCCTATCCCATTTTTGTTCTTCCTCAATTCATAACGGAAATCCTCATTAAAAAAAATTCAGAATTTTTTTTGGGTGCTTTGTGGGCTAATACACACAAATAACCATGAAAGTCACTAATTCCTAAAAGTTGGCTTGCAAATACGAAAATATGTTTGAAAAAATGGTGAGACTATATGTAACACTTCCTCAACTCATTACGGAGGTCCTCAAGTTTTTTTTTAGAAAATTGTTTTGGGTACTCCGAGGCGCCAAATCCATGAGCTAATACACACGAAAAATAAAAAAAGTTGCGTAATTCCTAAAAGGTGGCTTGTAAATGCCAAAATATGCCTGAAAAAAATGGTGGGATTGTATGTAACGCTTCCCCAACTCATTACAGAGATTCTCATAAAGTTTTTTCAAAAAAGAGTTTTAGGTGCTCCAAGGCGCATGATCCATGGGCTAATACACACGAAAAACCAAGAAAGTCCTGTAATTCCTAAAAGTTGGCTTGTAAATGTGATAATATGTGTTATACCCCATTTTAACTCGAGGTCAAAACGTGTACAACATATTGGTGATTTCCAAATCAATTAACTTAAGAAGTCGCCACCTAATTAATTATGGTGAATTAGGACACCTAAATATTTAACTAAGTAATACTAAAATGACTTCAATTAAATGGTCTACTAAACTTAAGATTCTAGGTAAGGGTTCTAATTATCCTAAAGGGAAGGGATAAGGCACCCTTTAAAATTCGTTAAAAAAAAATGATTACCACCCAAACTTAGATTAATTAGAGAGAAAATAAAATAATCATCAAAAGCTAAGAAAGAAGTAGTATTAATTAAATCATGGCAAGTTAACCTTAAAAAAAAGTTAAAGTATAAAAAACTTTAAAATATACTAACGTTATATATAGAGATCTAAAGAAATGAAATAAAACAAACATCTAACTTTAGAGGTTTTAAATTAGTTTAAACTTGATTTTTTAACGAGAAAAAGGAGTTTGAATGAAATATGCATAATTTGTTATCTTCAAAATAGTTGGCCAAGTCAAATGCTTTTGTTTAAGAAAGAAGAATCTTTTTATGAAATTGAATTAACAAGGAAATCTTAAACCTTTGATAACGAAAATATATTTTTGCCTTGATAAAAAATAATTTTTTTTTATCCAATTGAAAGCCTTTTATCTTCAAATTCGCCTACTCAAAATTCCCCAAAAAAAAGAGTTGTGTTTTAAAGCTTTAGACATATCAACATTTTATAAAGTTAACATTTCAAAAGTATAAACAATGATGTACAAATCGCCCTTTTTAAATTCTCAAAATAACTCACTTTAGAGTTTAAATATTTATACTTTTGTTTTTAACTTTAACAAAGGTTTGTGGAAAGTGTTAGAAAAGTTGTATTTAAGACCTTAGTTTATCAAAAAGTACGGTTTAAGGGTTGATACATATTCATTATAAAAAAGGGTCAAACTTCTTTGTAAAACAAAGCTTTCTCAAACTAACAAACGAGTTAAGCAACAAAAGAACTTAATTTAAAGGTCATTGTTCTAAGCCAAATTAATATATTAAACCCAATATCTAGAGGAGGGGGAGGTGAGCTACTAGGTTTGCTTAAGTTCTTAGTTAATTAGTTTGCATAAGCTCAAATATGAATTGAAACAAAACATAAATATAGGCGCCAAAGGAAAGTATAAAATGTTAGTCAAAGATAACAACATATATGTATGCATAAAAATATAAAGCTTTGAGATAAGGAGGAAGTTCAGGATTTTCTTTTAGAATGAGTGAATCATTCTAGACACGAGCTAAATGCAAGATAAGTCGCTTCTCTAATTTGGATAGAGGTGGAGTCATATTGTAACTCCATACGCGCTCCCGAGTGTACATGTATAATAGAGAAAGGAAAAGAGATAGAAATTAGCAGCAACTCATTTGATTTAGGAAAAAAGAAAAAAAAATCTACGCAAGTCATACAAAGAAGTTCAAACAGCCCAAAATGAAGGAGATAAATCACACACGTAGTATTTCACATAATATTTTGTATCTAGTACCACATAGACTCAAAAATGCAAATCAACAAACAACAATTAGTAAGAGTATAAACGGCAATATCTATTTTAAGTAGACTAAAACTAACATTATTTTAAAAAAATAATATATGACAGTTCAACATATACAAATTTACATACTAATGATTAATAGAAAATGCTCAAAATAAATAAATTCCATTTAGTTAGTGTACACAAGTAACATGCAGCTAACAAGAAACTCATATCCTAACAAAACACATATTTAAATACTATTGAAAAAAGGAAAAAATTCAAAAATGTATTTTTTTATCAAATGCGAGTTCATTAGACTTAGGAAATAGAGGATGTATGTTTTTTTTTTTTTTGCTTAAATCTATTTGAACAGAATGCATAATTTTGCCGAATGAAACAGATTTTTAAAATCATTATACATCAAATAGTTAAAACAAAACAACACGACACCATTCTTAAATCCCATGCACAACAAATTTTAACACTTGTTCCTATATATAAAGTTTGAACATTATGATTAACTGAGGTCAAACTATACACCTATTTACAATGCCAAAAAATACAAAACTAACTAAAATGAAATTAACAGCGAGCTCACAATATGTTAAAACATAAATTCATCCATATCTCGTAAAAAAAAGGATAAAGCTCACCGACCTATTTCAGGGCAGCGAACTGGACGTGTTTGAACTCGGATCTACTCGCTATCTCGAAAGACCTTGAATGATGGGAGTAAAGAAACAGACAACAACGTAAACACCAAAGGCGGAAGTGGAGAGACACAAACAGGGGTGAAATGGTTGAATTCTTTAAGAGATAAGAGGCGGCTGAAAAATCCTCCTAACCCTATTCCAAACATTGATATTTATAGGCAGACTTTCTAGGGTTGAAATCTTGAGCGGGAAATGTATTTGAACTTGGTCAAAACAAAAGTTCAAATTCAAACATTGCAAATCAGAGTTCTTCACGTGATTTGAATCAGAGAAAACAAGATAGACTATACTTGAAATGGGAAATCTTTTACTGCCCTTCGGACATTGATATCCTTGAAGCACCAAACAGGAAAAAGTAGATGGAGACACATCTGATAAAGCATTCTTTGCACGGAAATGGTGCAACTAACGTCTGGCAATGGAGAAAGCAACCAAAATGTTTGCTGGAAGAGGAAACATCAACCAGCTGCACAACAACACAAGAAAACCTAGCTTCTAACAGTATAAGGTTTATTTGGGAGGAGGAATTTGGGCTACTGAAAATGAGGGCGAAAATGGACCATTGAAAGGCTGGTTTCAGATCAAATTTTAAAAGAATAAAGAGCAGATTACTTGGTGTGAATATATTGGGCTTTTCCTTTCTTTTCCTAAACTATTTTGGGCCTCTAACTTAACAATCACTACTATATATATATATATATATATATATATATATATATATATATATATATATATATATGTATTTTGATGACAATTAATAATTTATAAAATATAAATATCATTATTACGATTCTATGCTAATATAAGATAGATACAAATGTAGGGATTTATAGTTAATTAAATACGTATAAAACTTGAAATAAAGTGACAACAAATTCAATATTTAAGAAAAGAGGTTCAAAAAACGATAATGATAATTCCAATAATAAACATATAGTTTAAATGACAATGATAATAACATAGCCATAAAAGTCATAGTAGTGAAAAGTAGTTGTGAAAAGGTTATTTTGATGCGTTATTAATTTAGAAGCTTAGAAATAATAAATGGAAAGAAAGGAGGGTCAAAATTGGGTGTCAACAATATGCTTGAAAAAAATTGTGGGATTGTACGTAATGCTTTCCCAACTCAATCCAATGGTCCTCAAGAAGTTTTTTCAGAAAAATATATTTTGGATGCTCCGAGATGTCAGATCCATGATTAATACACACGAAAAATTAAGAAACTCGCGTAATTCCTAAAAGTTGGCATGTAAATGTGAAAATATGCCTGAAAAAATCGTGGACTGTACATAATGTTTCCCCAATTCATTACAGGGATCCTCATAAAGTTTTTTCAGAAAAAAAATTTGGGTGCTCTGAGGCGCTAGATCCATAGGTTAATACACACGATAAAAATAAGAAAATCACGTAATTCCTAAAATTTGGCTTGTAAATGCAAAAATATGCTTGAAAAAATGTTGGGACTGTACGTAATGCTTCCCTAACTTATTACGGAGGTCCTCATAAGTTTTTTTAGAAAAAAAATTGGGTGCTCCAAGACGCAAGATTCATGAGTTAATACACACGAAAACTTAGAAAGTCACGTAATTCCTAAAAGCTGGCTTGTAAATTCAAAAATATGCCTGGAAAAAAAAAGATGGGTTGTACGTAATGTTTTCCTAACTCATTACGAAGGTCCTAATAAAGTTTTTTTTAAAAAAAATCAGGGTGCTTTGAGGCGCCAGATCCATGGCCTAATACATACGAAAAATCAAGAAAGTCGTATAATTCCTAAAAGTTGGCTTGTAAATGTGAAAATATGCCTGAAAAAATGGTGGGATTATACGTAATGCTTCCCAATTCATTATGAAAGTCCTCGTAAAGATTTTATTAATTTTTTTTGGGTGCTTCGAGTGGCCAGATCCATGGGCCAATATACACGAAAAACAAAGAAAGTCGCGTAATTTCTAAAAATTGGCTTGCAAATGCTAAAATATACCTAAAAAAAATTGTGGGACTGTACGTAACGCTTCCCAACTTATTACGGAGGTCCTCATAAAGTTTTTTTAAAAAAAAAATTAAGTGCTCCGAGACTCCAGATCCATGTGCTAATACACTAAAAAACCAAGAAAGTCACGTAATTCTTAAAAATTGGCTTGTAAATGCAAACATATGCCTGAAAAAATGGTGAGACTGTATGTAACGCTCCCGAACTCATTACGGAGGTCCTCATAAATTTTTTTAAGAAAATAATTATGGGTGCTCCGAGGCGCCATATCCATGGGCTAATACATACGAAAACCCAAGAAAGTCGCGTAATTTCTAGAAGTTTGCTTGTAAAGACAAAAATATGCCTGAAAAACGGTATGACTGTACATACTGCTTCCCCAACTCATAACGGAGGTCTTCATAAGTTTTTTCAAAAAAAAATTGGGTGCTTCGAGGCGCCAGATCCATAGGTTGATACACACGAATAACCAAGAAAGTCGCGTAATTCCTAATAATTGACTTGTACATGCGAAAATATGCCTGAAAAAAATGGTTGGACTGTACGTAACTCTTCCCCACCTCATTACGAAGGTCATAAAGTTTTTTTAGAATTTTTTTTTGGATACTCCAAGGTGCCATATTCATGATCGAATAAAAATGAAAAATCAAGAAAGTTGCATACTTCCTAAAAGTTAGCTTATAAATGTGAAAATATGCGTTAGAAAAACAGTGAGACTGTACGTAACGCTTCCCAAACTCTTTACGAATATCCTCGTAAAGTTTCTTCAGAAAAAAATTAGGTGCTCTGAAGCGTCAGTTCAATGGGCAAATATATTCGAAAAACAAAGAAAATCACATAATTTCTAAACGTTGGCATGTAAATGTCAAAATATGCTCGAGAAAAATGGTGGGACCGTACGTAACGCTTTTTTAACTCATTACGGAGGTCCTCATAAAGGTTTTTCAAAAAAACTTTTTGGGTGCTCTGAGGCGCCAAATTCATGGGCTAATACACACAAAAAAATCAAGAAAGTCGTGTAATTTCTTAAAGTTGGTTTGTAAATGCGAAAATATACCTGGTAAAATGGTGGGACTATGCGTAATGCTTCCCAAACTCAAAACAGAGGTCCTCATAAAGTTTTTTCAGAAAAGAATTTAGGTCCTCCGATTCACCAGATTCATGGGCTAATACAAACGAAAAATCGAGAAAATCACATAATTTCTAAAAGTAGGCTTGTAAATGCATAAATATACCTAAAAACTGTGGGACTGTATGTAACGTTTTCCCAACTCATAACAGAGGTCCTCATAAAGTTTTTTCAGAAAAATATTTTGGCTGCTCTGAGGTGCTAGATCCATGGACTAATATACACGAAAAATCAAGAAAGGCGCGTAATTTCTAAAAGTTGGCTTGTAAATGTGAAAATATGCTTGAAAAAAATAATGGGACCGTATATAAAGCTTCCTCGACTCATTACAGAGGTGCTCATAAGGTTTTTCTAAAAAAAAAAATTAGGTGTTCCGAGCCGCCAGATCAATGGGCTAATACACACAGAAAACTAAGAAAGTCGCGTAATTCCTAAATGTTGGCTTGTAAATACGAAAATATGCTTGAAAAAAATAATGAGACTGTACGTAATGCTTCCCCAACTCAATATGGAGGTTCTCATAAAGTTAGTTCAAAATTTTTTTTTGGATGCTCCGAGCAAGCTGCCAGATCCATGGAATAATACACACGAAAACCAAGAAAGTCGATTAATTCCTAAAGGTTAACTTGTTTTTTAGAAAGGTCCTCACAAATGTTTTTTAGGAAAAATAATTAGGTGTTCTTTTGACAAGTTTACTTCTTATATTTTGACGTTAATTAATAAAAATTCTAGATCAACCACTATTTGGGATCTGTTATAATTACTTAGTTCATGAATATCATTATTCATTCTTTATTATTATACATAGATTGTCGCTTGTACAATATTTGTTAATCATCAAAATATCATATGATATTGAATGTAGATTCAAAGAACAAGATATCCCACCAAATTTCTCCTTTTTAATGATGATAAATCCATAGCAAATTCATGTGCACTTTTATAGTAATATTCAAATTCAATTTTCATAAGTTCTTCATGTGCATCTTCCTAATTCCTTCTTAACCACAACTCTTATGTTGACAATATTTTCCTACTAAGAATCAACTCCATTTTGTTCAACACTACAACTTCATATTGATTCAACTCCAGTCAAGGTTAACTAACACAAGATGTTGAGAAACAATAAAATAAATATTAAATAATATTATATTAATAAATTTTGACTTTAGGCCACCTATTCTTTTGTAACAGTCTACTCTTGTCCTCATGGACAAAAGGTAATTTTGTAGTTGGCTCCTCCACTACATGTAAATAAAGTTTCATCATCATAGGGATAAGTAATAGCTTTATCACACAATTTTTTGAGTGTTAAAGAGTAGATAGATGGCTTGCAAGTCTGGGGAGATCTCCACAATGCGCGTCTTTAAGATTTACAAGACAATATGCTATCCCGCAATCAGGTCTATTTATAGGTGTAACAGAGACGGGTAAATTGAAGCCATCGACAATGCTAACAGAGTAAAAGTCTTTTTCATCAGACGTATTTGCTATTGTAAACTGTACTAGGGTTGCTGGTGGAGTACCACCAGCTCCATCGCATTCTATTGAGCCGCTCCTGCAATCTCCGCTAAGACAAGTGAAATTTTGACCAGAATAGGAGCAAAGATGTCTTGCCCATATTCTTCCTGACCATGGATTTGGTAAATTGAATTTTTTTGTTCCTCTTGATGCTAATCGAAATCCTGTTGGAATCGCCGCTCCTTCACCGGTCCCACTTTGTGTAGCTGGCCAAATTTTGTGAGGACAATTATTCTTTATTAATAATTTGGTTGCATAACACCCTGCACAATATATCAATTTTCATTAGTAATCATAAAGAATAAATATTTATAGACCATCATATAAACTTAACGAGTAATTCGAAAATGAAAATCTAGTAAAAAGGAAATAAAATTTAGAAAAATTGTAAGTGACCTACGAAATCAGTTCTCACTAAACACTCTAAGCGCATATACAAAAAAAATAAAATGTAGTAATAATCTATTCATTATAGACGGCTGAAAATAAATAAATGAATTCGTTAACTTGACAAATCTAAAACTATTAATTAAGATAGGGAATATGAAAAAAAAAAAAAAAAAGGTTAAGATTACCATAGATGAAGAACAGTGAGAAGATAACAACAATGGAGAAATTTAGGTCCTCCGATTCACCAGATTCATGGGCTAATACAAACGAAAAATCGAGAAAATCACATAATTTCTAAAAGTAGGCTTGTAAATGCATAAATATACCTAAAAACTGTGGGACTGTATGTAACGTTTTCCCAACTCATAACAGAGGTCCTCATAAAAATTTTTCAGAAAAATATTTTGGCTGCTCTGAGGTGCCAGATCCATGGACTAATATACACGAAAAATCAAGAAAGGCGCGTAATTTCTAAAAGTTGGCTTATAAATGTGAAAATATGCTTGAAAAAAATAATGGGACCGTATATAAAGCTTCCTCGACTCATTACAGAGGTGCTCATAAGGTTTTTCTAAAAAAAAAAATTAGGTGTTCCGAGCCGCCAGATCAATGGGCTAATACACACAGAAAACTAAGAAAGTCGCGTAATTCCTAAATGTTGGCTTGTAAATACGAAAATATGCTTGAAAAAAATAATGAGACAGTACGTAATGCTTCCCCAACTCAATATGGAGGTTCTCATAAAGTTAGTTCAAAAATTTTTTTTGGATGCTCCGAGCAAGCTGCCAGATCCATGGAATAATACACACGAAAACCAAGAAAGTCGATTAATTCCTAAAGGTTAACTTGTTTTTTAGAAAGGTCCTCACAAATGTTTTTTAGGAAAAATAATTAGGTGTTCTGAGACGCCAAATTCATAGGTTAATACACACAAAAAATCAAGAAAGTCGCGTAATTCCTAAAAGCTAGCTTGTAAATGCCAAAATATGCCTAAAACGGTGGGATTGTACATAACGTTTCCCTAACTCATAGCAAAGTCCTCATAACGTTTTTTCATTAAAAAAATTGGGTGTTTCGAGATGCTAGATCCATGTGCTAATACACATGAAAAATCAAGAAAGTCGCGTTATTCCTAAAAGTTGACTTGTAAATGCGAAAATGTGGTTGAAGAAAATGGTAGGAATGTATGTAATGCTTTCCCAACTCATTACAAATGTCCTCATAAAAAATTTTCAGAATTTTTTTTTTGGATGCTCCGAGTTGCTAGATCCATGGGCTAAGACACACGAAAAATCAACAAAGTCACATAATTCCTAAAATTTGACTTGTAAATGCGAAAATATGCTTGAAAAATGGGACAGTACGTAACGCTTACCCAACTCATTACGGAGGCCCTCATGAAGTATTTTCATATAAAGATTTTGGGTGCTCCGTGGTGCCAAATTCATGGACTATACACACGAAAAATCAAGAAAGTCGCGTTATTCCTAAAAGTTGGCTTGTAAATGCGAAAATATGCCTGAAAAAAAGGGTAGGATTGTACGTAACACTTCTCAAAACTCATTACGGAAGTCCTCATAAAGTTGTTTTAGGAAAAATTTGGGTGCTCCTAGGCGCCAAATTCATGGGCATTTACACACAGAAAAACAAAAAAGTCGCGTAATTTCTAAAATTTGGCTTGTAAATGCAAAAATACGCTTGAAAAAATGGCAAGATTGTACGTAACGCTTCTCCAACTCATTACAAAGGTCCTCAGAAAGTTTTTCCAGAATTTTTTTTTAGGTGCTACGAGGCGCCAGATCCATGGGCTAATCCGCACGAAAAACCAAAAAAATCGCGTAATTTCTAAAAGTTGGCTTATAAATGTGAAAATATACTTGAAAAAAATATTGGGACTGTACATAACGCTTTCCCAACTCATTACGAAGATCCTCATAAGGTTTTTTTTAGAAAAAAACTTATTGAGTGCTCCAAGGCACTAGATCCATGAACTAATACACACAAAAAACTAATAAAGTCGTGTATTTCCTAATAGTTGACTTATAAATGCGAAAATATGCCTGAAAAAATGATTACCTAAACGTTTACCTTAATATACAACTAAAATAATTTAAATTTGTTAAAATTTGTGCAATTAGTAGTTTTAAGATAAAGTTTATATGTATGTGACAGGTTGATGGTATTTATCTTTTTCTTATTCTTTACCACTTTTATTTGTATCAAAATATTGAGATGTATTTAAGTTTATTTAGTTAAATAAAGTGTGTTTTTAAAATTGCCAATAATTCGAGGCTGAAATCAATAATCTTCGTCATGCTTGAAATATTTTCAATATTTTTGTCATTTATCATATATTGACATTGAATGGAGACCAACTTGGGCTATATGGGGTCATCATCCTTATCTCTTTTCTGTGTGCCTTGGTCCCTCTCCTTTGTCCTTTTCATCCTTTCAACAAGTCATTTTCAAGTTTCGAATTCAACATTTAAAGTTTATATATTTTTATAGTTATTACATTATAAATACTTATGAATTACTAAATAAGTAGGTGCTTGACCGATTTGAGACCTCAAAGTTTTTTATTTGGAATCGATGTTTATTTATGAGATTTGCACAAAATTTCAACTTCAACCTTAAATCCCAAATTCTTTTACAAGTATATTTAACCGGAAAGTTACATAGTAAAGATAGATAAAATCATTTTATATATAGTTTCTTGTCCAACAAGAGTTGTTTACTATACTATACTATTATGGGACGTCCAACAATACTTGTCCACTTTATGAAATCAATGGATAATTTTACACTGAGTTCCTAATTTACTCTTATCATTAATTATAGTTTTTTCTTTATTACATTTTTCAAGACATTATATTTATTATATTCAAAGGGTAATATAGTTAGATTACTCTTTTATTTATAATTTCTTAAGAAGTGAGTAAAGTCAATAGTGGACAACTATTGTTGGACAGAGGAAGTAACATATTTTGACTCCCTTTGACAAGTTTACTTCTTATATTTTGACGTTAATTAATAAAAATTCTAGATCAACCACTATTTGGGATCTGTTATAATTACTTAGTTCATGAATATCATTATTCATTCTTTATTATTATACATAGATTGTCGCTTGTACAATATTTGTTAATCATCAAAATATCATATGATATTGAATGTAGATTCAAAGAACAAGATATCCCACCAAATTTCTCCTTTTTAATGACGATAAATCCATAGCAAATTCATGTGCACTTTTATAGTACTATTCAAATTCAATTTTCATAAGTTCTTCATGTGCATCTTCCTAATTCCTTCTTAACCACAACTCTTATGTTGACAATATTTTCCTACTAAGAATCAACTCCATTTTGTTCAACACTACAACTTCATATTGATTCAACTCCAGTCAAGGTTAACTAACACAAGATGTTGAGAAACAATAAAATAAATATTAAATAATATTATATTAATAAATTTTGACTTTAGGCCACCTATTCTTTTGTAACAGGCTACTCTTGTCCCCATGGACAAAAGGTAATTTTGTAGTTGGCTCCTCCACTACATGTAAATAAAGTTTCATCATCATAGGGATAAGTAATAGCTTTATCACACAATTTTTTGAGTGTTAAAGAGTAGATAGATGGCTTGCAAGTCTGGGGAGAATTATATGCACCAGTACAACACAAATCATCACGATTAAACGCTGAGCATCCGCTTTTGCACCCGATTACTGTCTCATTTTGATCTCGTACTTCTAACTCAATTTGATCTCCACAATGCGCGTCTTTAAGATTTACAAGACAATCTGCTATCCCGCAATCAGGTCTATTTATAGGTGTAACAGAGACGGGTAAATTGAAGCCATCGACAATGCTAACAGAGTAAAAGTCTTTTTCATCAGACGTATTTGCTATTGTAAACTGTACTAGGGTTGCTGGTGGAGTACCACCAGCACCATCGCATTCTATTGAGCCGCTCCTGCAATCTCCGCTAAGACAAGTGAAATTTTGACCAGAATAGGAGCAAAGATGTCTTGCCCATATTCTTCCTGACCATGGATTTGGTAAATTGAATTTTTTTGTTCCTCTTGATGCTAATCGAAATCCTGTTGGAATCGCCGCTCCTTTACCGGTCCCACTTTGTGTAGCTGGCCAAATTTTGTGAGGACAATTATTCTTTATTAATAATTTGGTTGCGTTACACCCTGCACAATATATCAATTTTCATTAGTAATCATAAAGAATAAATATTTATAGACCATCATATAAACTAAACGAGTAATTCGAAAATGAAAATCTAGTAAAAAGGAAATAAAATTTAAAAAAATTGTAAGTGACCTACGAAATCAGTTCTCACTAAACACTCTAAGCGCATATACAAAAAAAATAAAAAAAATGTAGTAATAATCTATTCATTATAGACGGCTGAAAATAAATAAATGAATTCGTTAACTTGACAAATCTAAAACTATTAATTAAGATAGGGAATATGAAGAAAAAAAAAAAAGGTTAAGATTACCATAGATGAAGAACAGTGAGAAGATAACAACAATGGAGAAATAATTTGCCTTCATTTTATAAAGTATGAAATGAAAATAGATATTGATTGGATCTATATATAACAAAGTCCTAAAATATGTAGTCAATTATTTTGTTGGCTGAGGTAAATAGTATTAAATGTTGAATTATACTAAGCATTAAATAAAGGAATATTAAGGAGAGAGTAAATGTAATATAATCTTAATTCTAAGGAGAATACTAAAGTAATAATTGCAAAGAATATTTGAGGATTTGACCAATTTAGTTTTTGCTATATGTGGTACTCTCTCTTTACAATTTATATGACATTACTTTTTTATTTGTCGATTTAAATAAAAATTTTACATTTTTATAATGGAAAATAATTATTTATACGATATCTGAGTAATTTGTGCATTATGATCGTGACATAATTGCACGAATGTGTTGAAGGAATGAGACCTGGAAATTCTTTTGTCCGATCATGTAAGTGTCCAAATATTTTAACCGCGATTAGACTTTGGCGTGATCGCGCCGATGTACCGGGGAGGGGGGGGGGAGAGTTGGGCCAAATTGGGTAGAAGCCCAACAGACCTTGTACTTGTAATTAGGAAAAATTACAGAAATCCCACATTTTAGTTTACTTATTATGATTATCCCCTATAAGTTTTACAAATTTCCAAAATCCCTCATTTTCATGCATCAGATTAGTGTATCTCGCGCATCAGATTAATGTATCTCGCGCATCAGATTAGTGTATCTCGCGCATCAGATTAGTGTATCATGTATAAAATGTACATCAGATTAGTGTGTCATGTATAAAATGTAATGTATCCTACTTAACGATTAATGTATCTCGCGCATCAGATTAATGTATCAACGCTTATATTATTGTATCCATTTGAGGGATTTCTGTAATTATAAACTTTTAAGTGATAAATTGTAATTTTGCCTTAAAAGTATGTGATTTATGTAATTTGCCCTTGTAATTATCTCTTAATTTTGTCAAGCTCATTCATATCCATTTAAAGGGACAGAAATTAGCTGCAATGAGTTTTTAAATCTTGAGATTCTTTCACTATATATAAAGTTTACAATAAAAAGTAATTTAAAAATTTTACAAATTTAACTGATATAATCACCGTTGAATTTGTAAATAATTGATGTGTATATATGTCATACATTTAGTATACACTATGTATACATCGATGATGGTTATAAATGATTGCGGTGAATTGGGTGAACTTCTTTATACCGCTTCACTATAGTTTTAAGATTTTGCTTCTCTATAAAAATTGGATTATGGTTATTTTGGTGATGTCCATAATTAGAGTCGGAGTTAAAATTTTGAATTTAAGAGTTATAAATTTTAGAAAAAAAAGAAATTTATTGGGTTTTTGATAAGTTAATTATACATATTAAGTGGTTAACATACATACAAAATGTGCATTAAATTATTGGATTGTGTTGAATTCATAGATGAAAGGGTAGCTTCGCATCTGCCCATAATAATTAACGGCAAACTTTTCCTATAAAATACTTGAAACCTTGTAAGCTTTGAAGAGATATTGTACTCGGGTGGGGAAACACTGCACCAAAAGAAATATTTAGTGGTAATAACAGATTCCTTTAAGCGGCAATATTTATTACCACAAATAAATTTAGTGACCAATTGACTTGTTGTCATTGCATTCAGAATCACTAAATTTTTTAGCTACATTTATTTAGAGTGTTGACTACAAATAATCATGTTATATTATTACAGCGAAATATAACGATAATTATATTATTGTAGTGGATGTTTTCCCTTGTTATTTTTTAATATTAATCAAAAGACCAATATTCATTTTCATGAAATTCTAAGTTACTATTATCAAAAACTGCCTAATGCTAGGCCTAGAGTGATTGAACTTGATTTCCTTTGAAATCTCTAAATTAATCTTTATCCAAATATAGAGAAACATTATTCAAAAGCAATTTAAGTTGGGAAACCATGCAATCCTTTCAATGTAACACACTTTTTCAAAATAAGGAAATTTATTAGTCTAAATGATAATATTTTCCATGATTAGGCCTTGTAATCTTAGTTTGTTTGTAGGAATCATGCCTTTCAATATATGTGATAAATTTTCAGAATAATCACTCAATTAATAAATATTATCTCAAATATTTGTATTTTTCTTAGTTCAATTTTATTCTATAAAAAATGATTTTACAAGATATAAATAGGTATTAATTGAGTGATCATCGTAGAAGCACTATTAAAACTAGCTAGACTACTAAAATCAAAGCCGGTAGAGAATTTCAAGGTAAATTGAGAAAATTAAAGAATTGTTGACTTAATGGCACCAAAATCATACTTTTAATTCTTAAAGTTAGGCAATAAAGATATTTCTTTTGAATAAATAAAGTTGTGATACTAATTATAGTAATGGTTCATTTTTGTCGTATTAAATCAATTAACTCGTTTTTTATATTAATTTCATAGAAAATGTATCAATTCCCTTAAATAAAGAAGAAACTAAGGAAAAGAGAAAAAATAGTCTTTACCTATAATAGCAATTATTAATTATGGGGATGTAGTTACTTTCCTAAGTACACTACCACAAAAAAAAACATTTAATGATAAAAGAATTTTCTTTTAGTGATAATATATTTTATTGCTGTAAAAATATTTAGTATCAGTCAAGTTAATATCATTATATTCAGAAACGTTAAAGTATTAGAAACATTTATATTCGTTGGTTATAAAAACTCATACTATATTATTATCATTAAATATAATATAACAATAATTATATTATTTTCATTGAATAATTATCGTAAAATCCTTTATTTATTGTAATGGTCGTTGAGCCTTGTACATACACCAAAACAAAGGACAAAAGAAAAAGTAAAAGTAAAGCTGAATTCCCAAAATGAAGAAAGGACAATATGTTAAAACATCCACAAACTCTTCACAAGGAATTTATTTATTCAGATGTCCTAGGTGAATTTTAATTTTACTTTTTTATGATACATAATTAAGTAAAAATAATTTTTAATTGGTTAAAATATGTACTCTTGGTCCCTTTCTATAAAACTTGATAAGTATATATTATATCAATAATTAAATTGTGGAGTTAAGACTTGACTAGTAATAATATGTGTAATATTGCCATATAAATATTTATATTTTTGTATTTTTAGGTTAGAGTTTAAATTTAAAATACGATTTAAAAAACTTATAAAAAAAATGGTTATCACCCATCCCAGTCTACGATCCACTTAGGATTGAACTGATCATTTTAAGGCCTATCAAAATGATGGATTAGCCTAGCCTGACATTCTCATGCCAATACAAGTTGGGCAGAACCTTATTGACAACTTTATTTTTTGAATTATATATTTCATCAAATATATAGTAACAATACAAATTTAATGTACCACATGGGTAGTCAAGTGATGCTATTATACATAATTTGTCAAATTTGTGAAGGTTCCAAATAAGAAGATATAAAAGTTTCCTTTTTAATTAATTGAAGGCTAAAAGTGCTTAGCTATTATACAACTATCACTATAAATAAATTTGACCATAAAAGAATTCAAGAAAATGCAAGAATATCATACTTAAAATTTAAGCTTGAGATTTTTGTATTTTCTTAACTTCTTTTTTCGTTTTCTCTTAATTTTTCCTTAATTCATTCTCTTGTGATGCAAAATCGTAGTGTGACATGTATCCTCCCTTGTTCCAATCATGCAATAGATGAAATAAATCAAAAAATAATTTTTTGTTCAAAATGAAATCTTATTGGAACTCATGTCCATATCCGGTTCATGCATATATATATATCCTCCGCTGCCTGCAATAATTTAATTTACAACAGAAAACATAATTGAAATTATTAATCATTTCAATAACCTCCGTGCAATCTGTTTCAATCTCAATTGGATAGAGACTTGAGAATGTGCCACTTTATTAAGTCCTTTGTAGATAGACAAAAGTAAATTATTATTTGAAAAAAAAAATGAAGAAAATTATATATGTTAGAGAGTGAAAGGTCTAGTTATGATAAAGATTGCTTCATAAATGATATGAATCTTTATCCCATCCTAGCTTTTGGAATTCCAATCCAATATAGCCAAACAAGGCTTTAGGTAGGTATGAATGTGAATATTAAAACTTTCCACTAGAAGAAAGTGGTACTATATTATATGTATCTACATTTTCTATAGCTAACTTTGGAAGTTCAAATGCATACTAATTAAATAATAATAATAATAATCAATTCAAAAAGCATTTTTGAACATTAGTTTATATTTGACCAAACTTTTAAAATGTATTTTTTCAAAAATGTTTTCAAATGACTACTATTGGGGGTAATTACTTTCTTAGCTTCTAAAAAAACAATTTTACTATCCAAAGATACTTATTGTCTCTCAAAAGTTTGGTCAAACATCTCACTTTTTCTATAATAAGTATTTTGACGTAAGTACTTTTGGAGTCTGTTTCGATTAACTTATTTTAAGTGTTTTTAAGTTAAAATAGTTTTTAATCAGTTTTGTGGTGTTTTAGTAAAATTAAAAAGTGTTTAAAAACACTTGTTTTTAAGTCAAATAATAAAAATCAGTTAAAAATCACAAGTCAAAAGCTAATTAAAAAAACCCTTGATCTTCTAAACGTGTGATCAAGCAGACTATTAGAGTTTTATGCAGTAATGATATAAAATATGTATGTACAATCATGACTTATATGTAAATTCCAATGATAAACATTAATACATAACCTAATAAGTAAGATGATAATTAATCTATTATTACATGTTAAAATTCATGTATAAAGAAACTATTACCTTCTAATACGTTGTTGTGGATGCATAAAAAAAAAAGAACAACCTATATACAAAAAAAAAAAAAAAACTATAGTCTGTAAAGAACAAAAATTACAAATGATCACGTTTGGAACTAAACTTGCTATACATGTGAATATACAAATCGTTTTCTATCTAGGTCCTTTTTTTCTATACAAGTGAATATTACAAATTGTTTAGATTTTTGTATTCTATTTATATAGTGAGTGAGTTAGTTATTTTTAAAATTAGTAGCTATTATCAAAACCAAAGGCTTCTCTTCTGACTGTGCTCGTTGGGGGCATTAAGCCTCATAGGCCGTCGTTTCATTGAGAGTATTATTGTAATAACTAGCTTAGGGTTAGGCTAGAAATAATACATACCAGGATCTGTAGCATAAGCAATGGTGTCAATGAACCACTCAACATGAGCAAAGTACACAAATATTTAATTGTGAAGAAGAAGAAGAGGTTCAAAATCTTCGTTGCTTTAAAATGAGAAGAAATCTCTCTATTTATAGACAACAAAGGGTAGTGTGAACAAATGTTTATTGTGTCTTATCGAAAAGGTTACAACTATTTGGAAAAGTTGCAACCCTTCGAAAAGGTCACAACCTTTCATAAAAGTCACAACTTTTCATAAAAGTCACAACTTTTCATAAAAGTCGCAACTCTTCATTAAAGTCACAACTTTTCATAAAAGTTATAACTTTTCATAAAAGTCGCAACTCTTCATAAAAGCACAAAGAGGTTCAGAATTTTTGTTGTTTTAAAATGAGAAGAAATCTCTCTATTTATAGACAACAAAGGGTAGTGTGAACAAATGTTTATTGTGCCTTATCAGAAAGGTTACAACTATTTGGAAAAGTTGCAACCCTTCGGAAAGGTCACAACCTTTCATAAAAGTCACAACTTTTCATAAAAGTCGCAATTCTTCATTAAAGTTGCAACTTTTCATTAAAGTTGCAACTTTTCATAAAAGTCGCATATCTTCATAAAAGCACAATTTTTCATAAAAGTTGTAACTCTTCATTAAAGTCACAACTTTTCATGAAAAGGGAAGGCTAGTTTTGAAAATAAATAAATTAAAAGGGAATTCTGATTTGTGGTGGCGCCACGGAAACCGACATAAGGTTCTCTTTATATATATATAGGTGTAAATAGCTTAGGACGATTGAAATTGGTTCTTCTTACTTTAAAGTGATAAAAAATAGTTGTGACTTTATTGTTATATGGGTAAAATTCAATAATTATACGTGAAATTGATATTTTGAAAGAAATTTTTAAGGCGAGTTTTGAAATGGGCCGTATAAAAATGTTTCAAGGTGCAAATAAAAAATGTAGATTTATAAGGCATATATTTTAGAATTACATGGGGCGTAAATCTTGAGCATAAAAATGTGTGCTTCGAATGTTAAATTTGATTTTTATTGTTTTACAAAATATCTTTTCTATAAATCATATTTTTTTTTATTGTTAGTGTAATGATGTTTATACTTTATGTTATCATATGCTAGTAATTTTTCCTAAAATTTATAAAAGAAGACAACACTCAGAGAAAGTGATGTTGCCATAGATAATTTTTTTAGATAATCATGCTTGAAATTGATAGGATGGAAATTTCATACGATTATATTTCTAAGACAATTTTATTTATTTTGTCATTGTTCTTACACTTTTTATCCTTCTCCTTCTCTGAAAGGTATAAACAATAATCAATGCAAATATTAAATATTAATGAATGGTGGGAAAGACTAGTATAATGGAATGGATAATGATTTTATTTTAAAAATTGTTGGCTATTATCAATTTTTGTATTGTTACCTTTCTCAAACAATAATTATAATATTTTCTATATTATTAGTGATTTATTTGTAGAATTATTGAAAATATTACTTTGGCTAATTTTCTTAGTAATAAAATGATGAATTAAAGATACATTAGATATACGTCTGGTAGATCAATGAAACTCACGCTCCATGTTTAGGGGCTTTTGCCTTTTCATTAAGGGTTTCAAAATGTGAAGAATAGACTCATGAACTAACTGAAAGAAGTTTTTTTTATCTACTATATATACATAAAAATATATTTTAACCATGTATAACTAGTATAATTTTTTGACAAAAAGAATTTGAATGAACCCTTGACCATAAGGTGGCTCTGTCTTACACCTCACCAGAGGCAGACCCACCCCTATAAGTGGGGGTGCACGTACACCCGTTAATTTAAAAAAAAATCATGTGTATATATGTATATCTATCTTGAGAAACTGGCAGAAATTAAGATATAATTAAATGTGCATTCATGAAGAGTATAAAGTGTCATTGTGCTACTAGTATAAGTTAGAAGAACCACCAGTGAGACTCGGGTTCAAATCCAACTAGAGCCCCATTCAGTGTTCTTATTTTTTAAGTTTATCTTAGTGCTCATATTTGAGCTAAGATAATATTTATGCACCCAAAATCTTCAAATTCTGGATTCGCCTCTGCACCTCACCCCGCGCTAGATCAGTGGAAAGTGTATAAATGTTGCCATGTTTCCATGTTTCCATGTCTAGAACTTTGTGTCTTGTTTGTGGTCCTATATATAGATGGTATGGTTCATCATACTTTGGGAGATGAAGTGATTGTACAATGCTAGTCAAGTTTTAATTGTACAAAAATGACTAAAATGGAAAATCTTGATTGTCTACTTCTTTTCCTCGTTTTTTTCCTCTACATTTGTAAGTGTAACTTTCATACATCCTTGTTACTTTTGGAAATTTGTTACTAAAGTAGCTAAAAAAGAGAGATACTTTTTTGAAAAATCCTAGAAATATTAGGACTTGAAAATAACACACTTGAGGAAAATGATGAAAATAATAATTGTGATATATTCAACTATTTATTTTTTAATGTAGAAATAGTTGTCACTTGTCACTTGTGGAGTTCCTATCACACTTTTCAGTATGGTGTATGTTTGGTAAGAAGGAAAAAATATGTTCTTAATTAAAAGTATTTGTATATAATTTAAGACAACGTTTTGAGGAAGGAGGATCTTGGAGGGTAGGGGTGGTGTGAGAAAACTTATTTTTTTTCTCTAGATAAGAGGAATTACTCAAATAATAAGCATGTAAGTGAGATAAATGTAAGCATTTTAATTGTAAGGATGAGTAACTAGATTTTGATATATTCTTAAAAGGGAAAAGGGTTCAAAACACACCTAAACTATGGGCAAAATTGTTGTTACACATATGAACTTTGCAGGGGTCCTATGACACCCCAGACTTATTTTTAGTGTATTTTTATGGGGTATTATTGGCTTAGTTAGAGCAGAAAGTGGACGAACGTACAAGAGGCGCGTGAGGATGGTCTTAAAATTACTAAGCCAATAATACCCATAAAAATACACTAAAAATAAGTCTGGGGTCATAGGACCCCCGCAAAGTTTATATGTGTAACAACAATTTTGCCCATAGTTTAGATGTGTTTTGAACCCTTTTCCCTTCTTAAAAACTAAATTTTAAGTCTGAACTAACTTCAAAAATTAGTTCATTAAGTGAGCATTCAAAGGTCCGCATTTTACATATTTTTATAGAATTTTCTTCTCAGGATTTTCATAGTGTATGAGACAAATATATGTTCGATTAGGATCGTACTTTATGATTACGATTATACCATATATTTATTTTCCATTCCATCGAAAATTAATGTTATTGTATTTACGCTTATGACCTCCTCTATCCATGCCTTGCAATAATAAATATTCCTTTGACGTTACCATCTTTACCACAACGAGTTTGTCTATTTATCAAATTATTTAGTGGATTAATTATATTTCACTCAAGGATCATTCCACATCATATAAAAAGAAAACAATATATGATATTAACCAATTAAAATTTAATTGAGTACATTACTTTAATAATAGAGGAGGTAATACAACACTAACCAACATAAACAATAATCATTCAAAAATTGAAATTATTAATCTCTTTCATGTTATCTTTGTTTTTTTTTTCAAACAAAAGGAAATAGTGATGATCAAGTAGTACTATCATTATCTTTACAAAATTTCTAATGTATATGGGTTGTGGTGAAGTAGTAAGGCTATTTTATTTTTAATCAGAATTTTTGGTTCGAGTTTTGAGTATGTTGGGAGCGTCATCTCCAGATTGGTCATGCAGTTCTGAATTTAGTCGGAGCTCCAATGTGGTTCAATGTGAATTCCAAATACTGGAAGTAAAATAAAAAAAAAACCATCTATAATAAACTAGTACGAGGTCTAAATTTTTTATAAGAAAGATTAAAAGTGGTCAATGGGAATGTACACTCTTGTCATTTCCAACAATTCAATGCCAAACAATTAAAAGACTTGAATGATATTCTCAATTTGGATCATACTCAATCAAAGTTGAGTTATGGTCCCATTTACTTGATATATCAAATTGAAGTGGACCCATCAAGAGATTACATCCACAAACCTCCTTTTAATAATATTTACCCAATAATATTCTATTTTCTCCAATCATCTAAATATACATTAAATTGCTTGCCTGATTGCTTTGTAAAAACAATTATTTCTTTCCTTTACTTAAATGTGCTCTGTAACAATTTTTAAAAAAAAGAATTATATAAAAAAGAACGTCATATTTCCAAAATTATAAAATAATTTTACTTTAAAATTTTTATTTTTATTTTTATTCTTAGTAAAATAATTTACTATCACGCAAATATCTAAGATTTAATTTACACCATAAATTTCAAAATATTTCTTTTATGTCAAATCGAGACGATTGGAGTATATTTCAATATTTGAAAACTATTTAATCATATAATTCACAATTTATATTTAATGACATTACTTATATGACCTATATTAATATTATATTAATGGGCCATAGTTGGAATATCAGCTACGTATTCAATCGAATTTAATAATTTTGATTAAAACTCAATATTTATTCTAAAATCTATTGATTATGTATATATTATTACTTTATAACTCAGTCTTTTAAAAAGATCGATTAAAATCTGAAAATCATATATTTTAAATTTTGACTCCGCCTCTAAACAATAACATGTGAAATGAGACGTATGGAATAGTATATATTAAAACCCCACCATAGAAACTATAGTACCCATACATTTGTTCTCTTGCATTACCTAATCCTATCATATTAAAGAAATCAAATCAAGAAAAATCTACCAAATTTTTCATGGATGATTCTTCTTCTTCTACTCCTCTAGATTTTCATGCTTTGAATTCTACTTGTAACAACAATTCCCCTCTTTTGATGAATTCAAATATGGAACTTCTAAATAACATAAGCCAACAACTTGAAAATGATCAAAATTTCACCTCAAATATTCATCAACAACATGGTTTTTTGTCTTTGTCAAATGATCAAAACTTCTCTAATCATCATCATCATCAACAACATGAACTCCCTATCATGCCTAATTTTCATAATGATCATATGAATAATATTAGCCATGATGTTTATGATCCCGCCGTCGCGGTTGCTGCTGCTCAATTTTTTACCTTGGGAGGTCCAAGTTATGGATGTACTAGCTCAATTCCAGAATCAGAATCCATGTTGAATAATAATAATAATAATAACAATAATATTCCAACTCCTCCTCCTTTAGTCTCTGGAAATACTAGCAAGGTGATAAATACAACTTATGTTTATTTTTTTAAGATTAACACGTCTGAATCTGAATACACATCTGAATATATATTAAGATGTGCATTAAGATTTAGATGTCTGTGTTGACACCCAATTTTGACCCTCCACGATATGGATTAATCGTCGAAACTTCTTAAATTTCAAACGATTTGAAATAATTGACTTTATAAAATTCAAAATATTTTTCAAGTTATTTTGATTAGTTTTGTCCCCTTTTATAATTTTAAGCAATAATATGTATTTTATATAACTATATATATAATTAGTATATATTTTATAAATATTTCGAAAATCATCTCAAAAAGATTTTAATTTTGGTGAGTATGTTATTAAATTAGTCTAGTTTGAATTATGGGTTTAATTTTGAGTCATTTAAGTTTAATTGAGTTTATTATTTTATCTCGTTAAAGATTAAGAAACTCATAAATTAATTATATTAATTCATCTTATTTAGATTTTTAGCTGAATTTGCTAATCAAATTCAATTTGGTTACGTTTTAAATTCATTTGGTCATAATTACAATCTAATGACCAATTTATTAATTCAAGATTTGACCATTTTGATCCTACCTTTAAACCCACTTAAATGACCAACTTTGGCCCTTTTTCTTTAATTTTCAGCAGGCTCAATCCTCATTCTCTTATCCCCAGGCCCAATTTCTTTCTAATTTCCAATTCAATTCCTAACTCCAGCAGCCCACTCCCATATGACCCAGAACCCGGCCCACCTTCCTTTCCCTTCAAAAAGAAAACCAAAACAGCGCATTCAATTCCTAGGCGTCAACAGCAAGCAAACGGAAAGCAGAGACGGTGTCAATACACAGAAATCGCAGGGAGTACTCTGCATTTCTCTTGTCTTCTTCCTCAATGTCTCTATCTGTATTAACGTCGCAGCAGCAAGCAAGCTGTGTTTTCGTCCTTATAGCCTTGAGATGGAGCCACGTCAACATCCAAGGACAGGCCTTCGATCCCTAGCGTCGATTCACCCATTCCTCTTTCGGAATGGGGTGAGATCGCAGGAAAAAGGGTGTTCGCCCAAAATGGTGAAAGATTTTTAGATTTGAATTTCGAATAGAGCCATTTTCTCATATGATTTTCACCCGAAATTTCCCCCCCTTTTCGACCCTAATTTTCTGGTATAAAAGTGGATCTTGGCATTTAGTTGGATCAGTGGAGAGGGAGTTGGAAAGCTGGGAAAATTTTGAAAGAGATTTTAGTTGAAAAAAAAATTACAATCAAGAAAGGAGGAAGAGGTTGAGAGAATCTTTTAGTTAGAGACAGAAATCATATAGCAATAGACTTAAAAAATGAGATATCCATAGTTACCATCTGAATGCAAGGCACCAACTCTAAGTTCTGATTTCTTTTCTCTCTGAAGCTCGTATTCAATTTTTTTTTTTTTTTTTTTGTTGGAATTCGTAAGAGGTGTGGAAATCACTACCTTCAAGCTCGTCATTCCAGTCGCTGCTCTAATAAAGGTGACCTCTCTTCCCCTCTTACTTTGGTTTAGCTAATCATATACTTAGTGAAGTATTATGCATTGTTTATTTCAATTCGAACTCGATTAGTATGGTAATGTACGCACCTAGTTCTGCCCTGTTAAAATCGAATTTGGTATCGTCCTGTTTTAGTCGTTGGATCCTGTGTTCGAGTGAGCGGTTTTAGATTGTCTTTGTATATTTATCGTCTCTTGTCTTGAATTGGTTTCGCCTATATGCTGCTAAATCTGTTTGGCTTTACTTGTATTTTGCTATGTCTTGTAAGTATCAGGTTTCTCACGGGCTGTTATTATTAGTATTGTTGTTTGTATAAAGGCAGAATCTCAACTAATAGATATGGTAGATTGTATGTAGTGTTGTTGTATTCTTATCTCCGTAGTTTAGTTTCCTTATCCCTCAGACCTCTTACTGCCTAGCATGACCCGTTTTCATCAAGTTTATGTCCTCATTTTGTCCCCTTTGGTCAGAATTTATTTACTATTTTTATATTCGAATTAAGGTAAAAGAGGTGAGATGATATCGCTTTTTCCGATCTCGACTTATCTCAATCCGCATCTTCTTCTCGCTGGACTGCCCATTTGCTTTAAATTCCCATGTTTACTCATTTTTTATTTTTATTTTTTGAGAAGAAGTCCACTCGAACAGATTGCTATTATTCTAAAATGGTCTCTTGCCATTGTTTATTTTAATGACACGTTTTAGACTTCTCCTTAAAATGTTTCGTTCTTGCTTTATATTATTTTTATTTGGCTAAGCATTTGATTACTTGGGTTTTATCGGATGCTTAGGACATTCAAACATTGAATATTTATTTATTTTGTTTCCAGTGCATATGAAATAGGTTGTCCCCCATTTAGAATTAAGTAGCTTGTGTCTAGGCTATCTAAATTATTTTGCTAAGGTTTGTCTCCTAGCAGGCATTTCATTTGAGTGGTAGTATGTAAATAATAAAATACGGTAATTATAGATTTAAAATATGGTAGTATAAACATTAGGACGGCAATAGATAGATTTAAAATATAGTAGTATATAAATGTTAAAATACTGTAGTATATAATTGTTTAGAATGTAGTCGTATATAAATTTTAAAGTATGGTAGTATATGCATATTAGATCACGGTAGTATATAATTGTTTAGAATATAGTAGTATATAAATATTAAAGTATGGTAGTATGTAAATAATAAAATACGGTACTATATAGATTTTAGAATATGGTAGTATGATAAATTTTAGAATATAGTAGTGTAATAAATATTAGTATATGGTAGTGTAGTAAATATTAGAATATAATAAATTCTCCTATATTATTCATAACTCTTACTTATTGATTCTCATTTTCGTGTTTGCATGTGAAATTTGTCCGGATCCTCATGGACTCTATCCTCGCATTTTCCTTTGGGCCACGGAGGCCCATATCCCCTCTTATCTGAGTCAGCTAGATATCAAAATCGACGAACAGGTCTCAAAATTGAAAGAAAAGCGGAGCAAATCGGGAGTTGAAAAGGATTGGGCCAAAGCCTACCTTTATTTATTCGGAATTGTATTTTGTTATTATTGGGCCTAAGCCCTCGCCATTTTACTTATTATTACTTGTTAGTTCTTAGGACAGGTGAAAATTGGGCCCAAATACTGGCCCAGGCGGACAGGAAAACCAGATTTGGGCCCAAGTCTATTTCCCTATTCATTTTTATTATGTTTATTTACTTGTTAATATGTGCTATTAGTCTTAAGGTTGAAAAATTCAAATCCCCGAAAGACGCCCGTTTTGTTTTAATAATTTAACGAAAATCGTTCATATTTAAATAGACATAAAGAATGATTTTTTTTGTAAAAAAAATATCTCACTTAGTTAGTATTTTCAGTTTTTTTTTTTTCTTTCCTCTTTAAAACGATTCTAACTATAAAATTGTTCAAATCAGGTCAAATCAAGTTAAACAATTTTTAGCCAAATAAATTAATTGTCGGATAACCGCATTAGCGGATATTCTAGGTGCCTTAAAACTCTTCCTAGAATATTAATCTGAACCCCGAACCCTCCTTAAGTGTTTTCGATTGATTTCCTGTTTTAATCTTTTGAAAACAATAGTTTTCTTGATTTTTCTTAAAAATTAAGTGGCGACTCTTAAATCAGTCCAAAAATATATTTCCAAATAAAACAGAATGGCGACTCTGCTGGGGACTTAATTAGGTTCTAACCATAAGATTTGACTTATTTGATCATCCAACGGTTGTTTATTAGACTTCATCCCGTTGTTTGTCCACTTGGGTTCCCGTCATTTCAAAACCAATCTTAGTCAACCTAGAGTAGAGCGAAACCAAATCCAAATTTTAAGCATTTCAAACTAAGTCGACCCAATACCCAAGGTGTGTTAAGTCCATTAGTTAAACCACCAAAAATCATGTCCCATTTTGGTCAATAAAACGACAATCATACATATTGTTTTACATTTGAAAGATGTATATGTCAGAAAACAAATCAATTATCAAGTGGGGGTGGGGAATCTTAACCGGGTTTTTTTTTGTAGGTATGGATCGATTTCCCAAATTCGACATGGTAGTGGAAGCCCACCATACTCAAGATGTGGTACCTCGAGTTTGGTGGAAATTCATGAAAAGGAAGATAACAAATAGTTCAAAGACACATAGGCCATCTCATCAACATGGTTGGTGGCTGGCCCGATTTAATCGAAGTCCTCACGAGATTTTGGGACAATGAGAAAATGGTGTTTCGATTTGGAACCATGGAAATCACCCCGACAATTGATGAAATTCTTGGAAGGAATAGACACGGCATGTGCAACTTGAAAGAAGAGTGAAAAGGGAAAATCATCTTTTTCCCAAAATAAGCCTACTTTCGAGGATATCAAAAAAAATTTTGGATTAAGAAAAGATCACGAATGGATGGATAGGGTTCTAGCATTGCTTTTATGGATCTTTATATTAGATTTGGACGCGCGAGCTTTTACGCGAAAATACAACCAAGAGTTTGTATCACTTTCGAAAAATGGGAGGAAACACGCCCTTTGGCATTTACCATATGCCTATTAGGCACCATGGTTTTCCCCACGGACCGAGCCTCACCATTCATCACAAGTGTGATAATGCTTGCACTCACTCTATTTTTTTACGGGCATTTGAACCAAGGGCAAGTAAAAATACTATCCTTTCGCTCCTATGATCCTTTCCGACATTTATAGTGCATTGGGAAAATGCAAGGAAGGGCACACGTTTCTTTCAAGGGTGCAACCTTCTCCTCCAATGGTGGATAATGAGTCACTTGAGTCAAGACTCATAACTCAAGAACTCCATACCCCGATGAGCGTAAAGACCTTAAGAGTTTGAATGACACGATTGGTGGGTGCAGACTTAGAAAAAGAAGAACCAGGCCAAGAAAGATGGGCTCAAATTTTTCCGGTTTAAGAGAAGAAAATGTGCAATGGATGTTCGAATGCTTTCATCTAACAGATGTCATTGTACCGAAGGCGAAAGGCCCTTGTGCTTCCTTTACCGGGTTGAGAGGAACTCGCCCGTATGCGCCCATCCAAGTACTTAGGCAGCTAGGAGGAAGAAGAAACTACACCTCCAATCATAAGACATGATCTAGATTGTTTGACATCATGAAAATGATAGAGGTGCTTTTACTTCGTGAGATGCTTCAATTAATGGAAGACTAGAAGGGAAAATGAAAGACAACACCATTGCAAACGACCGATTTAATCTTGTTCTAAGATGAAACCTACAAAGCTTGGTTAAAGAAGCCTCGTAACATATCGAACCATTTCCTTCCGTTCCCAAACAATTATCGTTGGCGTGGAGGATAAAGAGTCCAAAGCATTGATAGAACTCCAAGAGAGGTGATAGGAATGAGTTAAGAAATGCATGATGAATTTCTCCGAAAGCAAGAGGAGGACAAATACGCCCTCGAGAGCAACTCAAGAATTGGAAAGATTGAGAAGTGATTTGGGAAAGCTTAACTTGTGGATTGGAGATAAGAAAAGCGGAATGTGTTCAAACACCAAGAAAAGGTCGCTCGGTTGGCTACTTGCTAATGATTCAATATAGGCTTCAACATCTCATGCTATGTGGGAAGAGGTTAGCATCGCCAAGAGGACCATCTTGGTGCATTTTAGGATTTCGGGATGAGCTTTGCTATATGTTTGTTATTGTTATCCCCCTACGTGGGCTTGCCTTTCTTTATTTTGGTACTTTTTCTTTGTAATTTGCTTTTCCTTTGTGTTTTTCCAAATTTTTCATGTTTCCCAAATTTTCATTTTGAACATTATTTTTATGAAATTTTTTGGGGATAATGAAAATGGTTCAAAAGACACATACATCTTTCAAATACGGTAGGCCTAGCCTTGGCACAAAAGGGGCGGGTTAGTTGGTTAGGACACGCGATATTTGTTTGATTTCTTGTATGCTTTAGCTGTTTATGTGATACGTTGCTTTGAATGAAGGTATTTTTAGCCCACTCCTTTTCAAAATTTTCAAAAATTTTTCCAATACCAAATAAAAGTCACTACCAAATGTCCGACCAAAATTCCATGAGTCTTAAGTTTCTCGGCTAGAAATAAAATCTTACTACCAAATTCTAAAATATTACGCTATCATCTCGGGAAAAGTGAAATTGCCGCTAAGATGGAAAAAGGCAAAGGCATCGACATAGAGCTAACTGAGGAGGATTTGAGGATGAAATTGCAGCGGCACAAACAGGAGATCCAAGAAACCAGAGAAAGGAGAATGGAAGTAGAGTTTGCCCGCTGCGGTCGCACGAGTAGCAAATGCGGCACTAGACGCGAGTTGGCGGCAAAGATGACGAAATGTGATGTTGTAGATGAGGAGATAACTGTTGTGCGAAAAAACGCGATGCCTTAAAAAATATGGCCCCGACGCCTCGAAAACCACATGGAAAGCATTATTGCTTTAACCAAGGGACCACCAACAATGGTCCCGAAGACACTCACATTGTAGCTACTGAAGAAGATACTGGGGAGGAAATTGTTTATAGGCCTCCTCTACATGTACGGTGGAAAGAAGAGAATGAGGAAACTGCCCCCGAAGCATATGAGTTTACCCCCCGTGGCTAATACGGCAATTAGAGGAAGAAGCTTTGGTGAAGGCACCATCTATCTTTAGGACGCTTTATTATCTTTTTTTCACCTTCCTTGTAATCACCAGAAATGAATAAATGAAAATGAAAATTTTTTTTGTATTCGAACTACGTAGGGCCTGAATTCTCCTTGAGAGATACGTAGGCAGCCTTTCAAGGCCCGGAAATCGGCCTTACCGATGTCGTGGTGGCTCGGCCCGCCCTTTGCGATCGTAATGAACGATCCTGCAGTTGATGCAACAAATTGCCGAGATGAGGGTCGAGATGCGGAGAAACAAGATTTGCCTCCTCCGATTTTTCTTTGTCAACACACAACCGCACGGAAGGCCTCCGGCTCAAATTCCCCCTTCTAACGCGAACAAGCTCAGAACTTGCCCTCAGCTCCCGCTCATAATCCCTCCATCATTGACCTTACCACCCAAAACCCTCATTACGCGTCAGCCTCTTATCAAACACCACCCCCTCCTCCAAATACCAACCTCCAAGCACCACTCCCTCCCCCTAATGCAAACCACCAAACTGGCCTACCCCCCCACAGTCAAAACGTCAATAATCCACGCACTTCCCTCCTTCACCAAAACCAGTACACCAACCCCCAGACTTTCCCCCCGAATTACCACCCCCCCTTAAATGGCCAAAGTCCCTCCATTGCTCCGCCCCTACCTCAGCAAGCCACTTTCCAAATTCCGATTCCCAACGAGCATGATGTCAATGGTTCTGAGCTCGACCATTATGAGGACCGAGAAAGAGAGTGGAGGTCAAAGGAAGAGGCCGCCAAACGGGATATGTAGGCAGAGATTCGAAAGGCCACTAAAGAGTTGCATTGTATTCCTGAAGTTGCTTGGTTGAGTTACTAGGATCTATGTAGTCATCCGAATTTGGACCTCCCGGAAGGGTTCGAGGTGCCAAAGTTCGACGTCTTCGGAGGAATAGGGAACCCCCTAGCACCCGAGGGCCTACGTGACCAACTAGTAGGAGTTGGAAGAGATGAAGCTTTGCTAATGCGGCTTTTTAGCCGAAGTTTGAACGGAGAGGCTCTAGAATGGTTTACATCTCATGAAAACGAGACAGTGGCCTAGCTGGAATGCTTTGGCTAAGGACTTTATCGAACGATTCGCCTATAATGTGGAGATTGTTCCCGATCGTTATTCCTTGAAAAGATGAAGCGAAATCAAATGAGAATTATAGAGAGTTTGCATATAGATGGCGAAAGGAGGCGGCTAGAGTTAGACCTCCCATGTCGAAAAGGAAATTGTTGAAATGTTTGTGCGGGTGCAAGAGCCCGAATATTACGACGAGAATCATGTTGCTCATTGGAGCAAAATTTGCCGAGATAGTCAAGGTAGGTGAGACTATCGAAGATGGATTGAGAACCGGGAAGATTGCCCGTGTCTTTGCCGCCGCGCCGGGTCTTCGGGCATGTTAAAGAAGAAAAGAGAGGAAGTGTCCTCTATCTCTTATGAGGGGAAGAAGACCCCAAGGAAATCCTTATCATACCAAGGTCGCCCTCGACCTTCGCAGTTTCATTCCCTATTGTTATGCACAGGTTGATTACCAAGATACCCCTCATCCCAATTACCAAAATACCCCTCCTCCCAGTTATCAAAATACTCCTTCTCCTAGCTACCAAACTCCCCCTACTATCTACCAAACTCCCCCTCCAGTTTACCAGACTCCCCCTCATCACTACCGAAACGTCGCCCCCCACTGTGCCAACGTTCAGACGAATTACCAAACTCCTCCCCCCATGTACCAAACCCCCCCTCCATTTTACCAAAATACCCCCTCCGACCACCAAGCTCCACCACCAAACAACCAAACCAACTCATATCCCGATATCAAGCCCCCGTCCAAACACTCCAAATTATCGTCAAATGCCTCCCCCTCGGCAAGGCAATTACGATCCCCCTCGTCCTAGATTTGAGAAAAGCTGCCGAGAATTTTTACTCCGCTTATTGAAAGCCGAACAAAGCTGTTCGAGCGATTAACTCGCGGCCGAGGATATATTCATCCAAAGTGGGTTCCAAGCCAGTTGACACCAGTTCAAAGTTTTACAGACCTGATCAGAGGTGCGCGTATCACTCCAACAGTGTTGGACATGATACTGAAGACTGCATCAACCTGAAGCATAAGATCCAAGACCTGATTGACCAGAACGTGGTCTCTCTTCAGACGGTCGCGCCCAATGTCAATAGTAATCCTTTGCCAAATCATGGAGGCGCTACTATCAATATGATAGAGACAGATGATGACTGGTGCGTGACCAAGACAATAGTCCCAATTGTTTCTGATGAGTTGGAAAAGGCTGTGGCCTCGTTGAGCATTAGGGAGAAGAAAGAGTTTGTGATTCTGACACCCGAGAAGGCTGTTGCCTTGGTGCCGAGAGAAACTCTTGCCCGAACAAAGTTTGTGATTGAAACGGCTGTTACTCAAGGCATGACCAGATCTGGCAGGTGCTACACACCGGAAGAATTGCCCCAAGGGGTGCAGAAGAAGGACCAAACAAAAAGGCCTATCAGTGAAGCCGAGGCCGAAGAGTTTTGGAGGAAAATGCAGCCGAAAGATTATTCAATTGTGAAGCATTTGGAGAAGACGCCAGCTCGTATCTCTGTGTGGGCCTTATTGATGAGTTCACAACTACATAGGCAAGCGCCGATGAAGGCTTTGGATGATACTTATGTGTCAATAGGTACTAACAGTGACAATTTAGCAGCCATGATAAACCAGGTCATCCAAGAACACCGAATCAGTTTTTGTGACGAAGAGCTGCCCTTTGAAAGAAGGATGCACAACAAAGCTTTGCACGTCACATGTATGTGTCGAGATAAGATAATTAATCGTGTCTTGGTCGATGACGGATCCGGTCTTAATATTTGTCCACTCTCGACTTTGAGGCAGTTAAAATTCGACTTGGGAAAGCTTCACCAGAACCAAGTCAATGTGAGGGCCTTTGATGGAGTGCAAAGAGACACATTGGGTGCAGTAAACTTGGATATTCAGGTGGGTCCTGCGGATTTTAATGTGGAGTTCCAGGTGCTGGACATCAACACCAGTTACAACTTGCTTCTGGGAAGACCATTCATTCATATGGCTGGGGCTGTATCTTCTACCCTTCACCAACTAATGAAATTTGTTTGGAAAGACCAGGAATTGGTCATTTACGGTGAAGGAAGCCATTCCAATGGGTATGCACCGATCATAGATGATGTCTCTCGAGGTTGTGATTTCTACACAGTGGAGCTGGTAAATCCCACCGGTGCTGACTTGGCCCCGCAACCTCCTATGCCCTTAGCTTACAAGATGATTGCTACTGTCATGCTCCAGAATGGTTTCGAACCAGGTTTTGGGTTGGGGAAGCATTTCCAAGGAATCATCGAGCCTATCCAAATTCCCACCAAAGGAGCAAAGTTTGGTTTGGGATATGTCCCAACAGATGACGAAGCAGAGATGAAGAGCAAGAATGGTGATCAAGCATTGGCCAGGCCAATTCCTCATTTGTACCAGTCATTTCGAGACGAAAATGTCAACGATGGTGGCCTTGGGGAAGGAATCTTGGGCCTTTTTGAGGAGATTGATGCGGTCATTGAGGAAGAAGCTGGGACATCGGGCATCCGTGATGCGGGAACCCGAGGAGCAATTGCGGAATCGGACCTCCACACCACTCCCGATTTCCCGCTCATCCGGGTAGAAAGGATATGCATTTTATGTTTGTTTTAAAAATCGGTGGTAGTCCGGAAGAGGCCCGAGACCCACCCTTTATGCTTTATTTGTTTAAAGTTTTCAAATTTTCCGTGATGTTAAAAAGGCAAAATGGCTCTAGGCCATGGCCAAAGTTTGCACTCATTTTCCAATTTGAATGAAAGCCTCTTTTTATCAAAATTAGTTATTTACTTATCGTTTATTTTTACTAACTTTGCTCGTTTATGATTTCGATAATATAAATTTAAAACCTGCCAATGTCATGTCATGTCATGAGTTGAACGAATAAAATGAGATAGGTGATGATGAATGCGATGTGTATGAAGATGAAAATGAGGTACCCAAACATGTCGTCGAAGAGTTTCAACAATTTGAGAATCAACACAAACCAAATTTGGAAGAAACTGAATTTGTGAATCTCGGAGATGAAGAATGCGTTAAAGAAGTAAGAATCAGCGTCCATCTGACTGAAGCTCAAAGAAGAGACTTGGTTCATTTGCTTAGAGAATACATCGATATATTTGCCTGGTCTTATGAAGATATGCCAGGGCTGAGCACGAATATAGTGTCCCACAAGTTGCCAATTAATCCACCTTTTGGTCTCAAGAATGCCGGTGCTACTTATATGAGGGCCATGACAACCATCTTTCATGATATGATTCATAAGGAAATCGAGGTGTATGTAGATGATATTATAATCAAGTCCCGCGAGAGTTCAGATCACTTGACTCAGTTGAAGAAGTTCTTTGATCGCTTGCGCCGATACAATTTGAAACTAAATCCCGCCAAGTGTGCTTTTGGAGTGCCAGCTGGCAAGTTGTTGGGATTTATAGTCAGCAGGAGGGGCATTGAGCTCGACCCTTCTAAGATCAAGACGATTCAAGAATTACCTCCTCCGAAGACCAAGAAAGAGGTGATGAGTTTTTTAGGAAGGTTAAACTACATCAGTCGGTTTATAGCTCAATCCACCGTGGTGTGTGAGCCTATCTTTAAGTTATTGAAAAAAGATGCTTTGACCAAGTGGACCGGGAGAATGTCAAACTGCTTTTGATGGCATCAGGAACTATTTGTACAATCCACCGGTGGTGGTCCCTCCACGAGTACGGGATGCATTATTGCTATATCTACTAGTCTCGGCTAATGCCTTGGGATGCGTACTTGGTCAACATGACGAAACTGGGAAGAAAGAACGAGCCATTTATTACTTGAGCAAAAAGTTCACTCCATATGAGGCTCGTTACACTCTTTTGGAGAGAACATGCTGCGCTTTGACTTGGATCGCTCAAAAGTTGAGACATTATTTATCTTCTTACACCACATACCTTATTTCCAGGATGGACCCGTTGAAGTATATTTTCCAGAAAGCGATGCCGACCGGGAAGTTGGCTAAATGGCAAATGCTTTTGAGTGAGTTTGACATTGTGTACGTGACTCAGAAGGCGATAAAGGCACAAGCTTTGGCTGACCATCTTGCGAGAGAATCCAGTTGATGAAGAGTACGAACCGCTTAAGACTTATTTTCCCGATGAAGAAATAGCATTTGTGGGTGAGGATATTTCTGAAGCGTATCCTGGTTGGAGAGTGTTCTTTGATGGAGCGGCGAATTATCAAGGAAAAGGAATCGGAGCGGTCTTAGTGTCAGAAACCGGTCAACACTATCCTATGGCGGCTAAACTCCGATTTGAATGCACAAACAACATGGCTGAGTATGAAGCTTGCATCCTCGGTCTCCTCAATGATTAAACATCCGGATACAAGTTACATTGATCCAGTGGACATAGAGGTAAAAGAGCGGCTGTCCATTGTTCGCATGTCGAAGCGGAACCGAGATGGTTTACCTTGGTATGTTGACATCAAGAAGTATGTAGAGGACGGGACTTAGCTCACTTTGGCGAGGAAGATCCTTCGAGCCGGTTATTTTTGGATGACTATGGAGCATGATTGTTGCAAATTTGTGCAGAAGTGTCATAAATGTCAGGTGCATGGAGATTTGATTCGAGTGCCGCCTCATGAACTCAATGCTATGAGTTCACCTTGGCCATTTGTAGCTTGGGGCATGGATGTCATTGGTCCAATAGAGCCAGCCCGCTTCTAATGGACACAGATTCATTTTGGTTGCCATTGACTACTTCACCAAGTGGGTGGAAGCAGCTTCGTACAAATCAGTAATCAAGAAAGTTGTATCTGATTTTGTTCGCAACAACCTGATATATAGGTTTGAAGTGCCTGAATCCATTATTACTGATAATGGAGCGAATCTCAACAAATCACTTGATGAGAGATATATGTGAACAATTCAAGATTACTCACCGGAACTCAACCGCCTATCGTCCTCAAATGAATGGAGCCGGAAGCCGCCAACAAGAACATCAAGAAGATCTTGAGGAAAATGATTGATAATCGCGAGAGGTTGGCATGAGATGTTGCCATATGCTTTGTTGGGTTACCGAACAACGTCGAAACTTCAGTTGGAGCTACTCCATATTTGCTTGTATATGGAACGAATGCGATTATACCTGCAGAAGTTGAAATACCTTCATTGAGAATCATTCAAGAAGTTGAATTAGGTGATGCTGACTGGGTTCGCAAGCGGATTGATCAATTAACACTGATTGATGAGAAAAGAATGGTTGCTGTTTATCATGGCCAATTGTATCGACGGAGAATGATTCGTGCTTTTCACAAGAAAGTAAGAGCCAGAATGTTTGAAGTTGGTCAGTTGGTTCTCAAACATATTTTCCCTCACCAGGATGAATATAAAGGAAAATTTGCACCAAATTTGGAAGGACCCTACATGGTTCGCAAAGTGTTATCTCGGAGGTGCTTTAGTCCCGTCGGAGATGGATGGCACCGAATGGCCAAAACCGATCAACTCGAATCTTTGTCAAGAGATACTATGTGTGAAGTTTATGTTTGTATTTTCTGTCATTTCCTTGTAATCGTTCTATTTGCTTGTAATTGCTTTGTTTAGAATTTATCCCTATGTAATGAACTACGTCTGACCTGAATTCTCAAGAATGAGATACGTAGGCGGCCTATGTCGGCCTCGGTCACCCCTTTATCCCTTTTAAATATTTCTTTATAATGAACTACGTCTGACCTGAATTCTCAAAAATGAGATACGTAGGCGGCCTATGTCGGCTTCGGTCAATTTCTTTGTAAATTTCTTACTTTTGTTAATCCTTAGGGGGAACTACGTTTGACCTGATTCCTGCTTCAACGGGATACGTAGGCGCCACAAGGGCTCGGTCATATTTCTCATAAGATTTCTATTTCTATTGCTCTTTACAATAGAAACTGGGACAGAATTTTTGAGAGGGACTCAAAAATTCTCAAGAAGAAGATCTCTCCAACAAAGTTGAGACTGAAGTTACCTTGAGATTTGCAACTGGGACAGAATTTTTGAGAGGATCTCAAAAATTCCGTGATTTGCTCAGCAACGACTGAAGACAAACCAAGACAGTTAACTGGGACAGAAATTTTGAGATGGCCTCAAAATTTCAACCGGGTCTATCGGCAATTTAGAACAACTTTGAATACTTCCCAACAAGTAATCAGATAGATCCCAAGACATCAACTCCAAATGGCGTTCACTAAGCTTGGCGTGACATGACACTTGGCAGTGACATTTTCCAAATGCTACTTTTTGAAAATCTATTTTTTTTTTTTTTTTTTTTTTTTTTTTTTTTTTAAATTTTTCCTACATATTTCAAGTATTTTTACATAAAAATGTTTTGTCTTATCTATCAAGAAGCGGGAGATCGGAGAAATCAACCGGAGATAGCAAGACACGGAGCAGACAATCGAAGAGATCGACACAGATCAGTTCATTTTGTAAAAAACTAATAATTTTTCTGTGGATGCAGGTCTATAGGTTTGCCTCAAGATCGGCATATTCTTCCATTCAATGAATATGGAGAAGTCAAAAGGGCGAAGAGCTCCCCAAATTGACAATTTTTTTTGTGGATGCAGGAAATATTTTATGCTTCCTATACCAAGAATTGGGAATACGAGTAGCATTACTTTATTCAAATTATCAGCAAGGCAAGGTTCATAACGAACATACAATTACGTTCGGAGATGGGGCAAATGAAAACCTTGAAGAGAGAAATATTATTATTTTCCAGCAACTAAAGATACCTGGAGGATATTTATCTGCATTATATTATCAGATATGATAATATTCTTACCCTGAAGGTTATTTATATCGTATTGTCGAACGAGACGATACTACTACCCGGAGAGTAATTTATATCGTATTGTCAAATGAGATGATACCACTACTCCGATGGTCATTTTATTTATACTGTCGATTGAGACGATATCACTACCCGAAGAGTCATCTATATCGTATTGTCAAATGAGATGATACCACTACTCCGAGGGTCACTTTTATTTAGACTGTCGATTGAGACGATATCACTACCCGGAGAGTCATCTATATCGTATTGTCAAATGAGATGATACCACTACTCCGAGGGTCATTTTTATTTATATTGTCGATTGAGACGATACCGCCATCCAAAGGGTACCCAGAAGATCACATATGTTGCTCGGTGAAGCATTATCTTCATTTGGTATCAGGGAGGCATCATCAAAAGAAATCATGCATCGCGAAGAAGTCATGCATTGCAAGAGAAAGAAGTCATGCATCGCGAGAAAAGAGGTTCACGCATCGCGGGAAAAAGATTCATGCATCGCGAGAAAAAAGATTCATGCATTGCAAGAGAAAAAGATTCATGTATTGCAAGAGGAAAAAAAAAGAATCATGCATTGCAAGAGAAATATTCATGCATCGCAGAGAAGTCATGCATAGCAAGAGAGGAAGTCATGCATCGCGAAGAAATCATGCATTGCAAGAGAAAGAAGTCATGCATCGCGGAGAAATCATGCATAGCAAGAGAGAAAGTCATGCATCGCGAGAAAAAGATTCATGCATTGCGGGAAAAAGATTCATGCATCGCGGGAGAAGAAATTCATGCATGGCGGGAAAAAAGATTCATGCATCGCAGGAGAAGGAATTCATGCATCGCGAAAAAGTCATGCATCGAGAAGAAATCATGCATTGCAAGAGAAAGAAGTCATGCATCGCGGAGAAGTCATGCATAGCAAGAGAAAAGTCATGCATCGCAAGAAAAAGATTCATGCATTGCGGGAAAAAGATTCATGCATCGCGAGAAAGGAATTCATACATCGCAAGAGAAAGATTTACCCATCACAAGAGAATCAACATCAACTGCATCATGCTCCTTTGCAAAGACGACATCAAGAGAACTATCAACATATTATATCAGCCTATTTTATTACTTTGTCATCAAAAGAAGAATACATTGAAGATTATATTGCGAATATGAGACACAAACTTTATTTGCTTTACGTCAAACCCGATGGAGTTGACGTCAGATGTTCAAGGAGAGCAATTAAGTGTCAACACGGTAAAAGACACTCTCTCCTATTTAATTTGCATTTTTATACTAATGAGTTTTATCTCAGTCTTTGTCGAAAGCATCCGAAAGGATGAATTCTCCAAAACGAACCACAGGTGCGGATGACATCAAAAAGGATGCAGCACAACGTGGAACTTTTCTTAGCAGCGAACTGGGACATAGTCCAAAGAGGAGTGTCAAACTCTTAGGACACGAGCAGAGGAGCGACTTCCACCACAATCAAACCACACCCCTATCAGAAGGCATGTGGGTTTTTCTTAGGTTTGTCGGTTTCAGTTTTGCTTCCAAAAATTTTTGGTCTCTACCGGAAGCGGCTCTCCAATCAGAGTGACAAATGTGCCAAGAGTTTTGGGAATTATGTCCGTGTAAGTTCTTAATTATGGGTGTGAAGCGCGCCACATTCATGGCTAAGAGGTTGCAAGCCTCTTTTTCATACTCAACTTGCTTTGTCATTTTTCCATAACCAAAGGTTATCTTGCATAATAGATTTCCTTTTCAACCGATAGAGTCGAACTACAAGCAGCCTGATTCCCTGAGTTGAGGGATATGTAGGCGGGCTCAATGTTGAAAACTCGGTTGTGTTCCAACATTCTCCCTTAAATCTTACTCCCAAGTGTTTCGGTCTCTCCATAATTCGATATCGAAATAACTTTTGAATTCTTCCAAAATCGTGCGTCAAATCAAGCTTATCTAACTACAAGTGGCCTGAATTCTCATATAGCCTGAGATATGTAGAAAATCCATTTTTGGGGTTAGGCCGTAATTTATAAAGTCCGTACCAAGATCCCTTTTTCAGAAAAGATGAAGTTGTGGTCGGTCAAAATTGGATTAGTCAAATTCATTTTCCTCGAATTTCTTGTATCAATCCTAGTAAAATGAGGGACAGTTGTTGACACTCAATTTTGACCCTCCCCGATAAGAATTAATCATCGAGCTTCCTAAATTCCAACGATTTGAAATAATTAGTTTTTATAAAGTTCAAAATATTTTTCAAGTCACTTTTATTTAATTTTATTATTTTTATAATTTTTAGACTATATATATATTTTATATAATTACATATATAACTAATACATTTTATGAATATTCGAAAATTGCCTCAAAAAGATTTTAATTTTAATTAAATGTTTGGTTAATTAGTTTAGTTATATAATAATTTATGTCCTTGAAATAATTAGTTTATAATTAAGTTAGCTATTTTATTTCGTTAAGATTAAGAAGCTCGCTAATTAATCCATCTTAATTCATCGTGTTTAGATTCTAGTTGGATTTACTAAATCAACTCAATTTGGTTATGCTTTAAGTTTTATATGGCTACAATTGTAATCTATTTAGCCATCTTGCTCTACCCAATTTTAAACCCAATTCCTCCAATCCAAATTATCCAATTTTAGCAATAAACAACAGCCCATTATTCATGCTTGAACCCATTTCAATACCCATTTAAACCATAACAAAAAATTCCGTGACCAGCCCCACTCCAATGCCACTTTTCCCCTTAGCCCACATACCTTCCTAGCCCACCCCTTACCCCTGACCCGGCCCACTTCCCCTTCCCAGCAATTAAAATCAACAACATCAATACCTAAAAGACCCCTAGGTGCTCCTTCTTCACGCAAAGTTACAGAGAAACCCAGAAAGGACAGCAGCTCCAACGTTCTCAAATAGCAATTCCTTGTCTTCTTCCTCACGTCCCCCTCAACTCGTACAGGTGTAGTAGGCACGCATTTCTCCCCTTTCCTCTCTTGGAATGGGGAGAAAATTTTAGAAAAGTATGTCTACCCCCAAAGGGTGAAAGACTTTGAATTTTGAATTGGCCCTTTGAATCCGAATTTCTATCCGTTTCCCCCCTAAAATCTACCCTAATTTCCCCTATATAACATCTCTTCCGTTCATTTTTAAAGGGGGATTTTTTTTCGGGGTTTTGGATTTTTTTTGTTGGGCGAAAATATCTAGAACAAATTAAGCAAAAATAATTAAAATACATACAAAATATACTCCTAGGAACCAGAGGAGGCAACTAGTGTGAGTAGGAATCTTGTTGTGGTCGTGGAAAATTACTTCTTTGCTCGTCTCGGTCTCAGTTTGCTGCGTTCACAAAGGTAAATCTTATCTTAGTTCAACCTTTTCTACCTTCTTAACGTTTTAGCTATTTATTTGTTAGTTATTGCAAGTCTCCTAAGCGTTGGAATATTCTTATCGTTTTCGATTTAGTATCGACTACGAGTTAGTGATGGAACTTGTTTAGCTATTCGAATGTTGTTGTTCGTGTTTATTTTCTAGAAGGCTTTGATGATTTCTCTCCGTCTCGAACCTCTTTTTCTCCTTGTTAACATCAGCTCATGCCACTTTTTTTTCTTCTCATAATGTCACTACGAGTTATGATAGTTGTTTATTTTTGCTAGTGTTTACGTCTAGCTATGTGGTGGTTTCGATTCGTTTGAAGTAAGTAGCGTGAGTAGACGAGATGGTCATCTCAACTGCTTGAATACTTTATTTTATTTTGGTATTGGTTTGCTCTGTCTCTTTTTTTCCTTGATGACCTCTTATTAGATTTTTATTTTCATTTTACTCTTTGCAAAGCATGCCAAAAAATCATTTTCAAGTATGTATTTGGATATAATAGTATTTGGTTGTTTCTCCTTTCCTTCATCTATGTTGTCTTGGGGTTTGGTAATTTCACTGCCTAGAATGATCTTTAGTTCAAGTCTCCACCATGTTTCACATAATATTTCTCGTTTAAAATTGATTATCGTTTGTTAATTGAGTGAAAGCGAAAAATCCGAATTTCTTATTTTAGTTTCCAAATTTTGTCTTTGTTAGAGTCGGATTTGCAAGCACATTTTTTTGTGGTTAACCTTTCATTATGTGACATGCCAATTTTTATTTTTTTTATTTTTTTTATTTTTATTTTTTTTTTCAAGGATAAATTCCTATGGCTCTGTTTGCTGCCTATAAGTTTTAATAGTTCTTTAAATAACTTGTCAATATGAGAATATACATGGAATTGGGAATTGAGAATTGGGAGTTGGCAGAGACTAAAAAAAAAGAAAAAAAAATAATATAAATATAAAATTTGATTTGATCATAATTTGCATATCATTTGCACCTACGGTCTCCGGTTTACATTCTTGCTTTGATCGCACATGATATGATTTTGCTCCCTTAAAAGAGTCGGTAGTATATAGATTCATAATAGAGTAGTATATAAATTTAGAATATGGTAGTATAATAAATAATAAAATATGGTAGTATATAAATATTAGAGCACGGTAGTATATAAGTTTAGAATATGGTAGGTTAATAAACAATAAAATACGGTAGCATATATATATGTTTTTTTAGAATATGGGAGTATAATGAATATTAAAATATGGTAGTCTTATATTATGGTAGTATATAGATTTTAGAATATAGTAGTATAATATATGGTAGTGTAGTAAATATTAGAATATAGTAAATTTTCTTATATTATTCATAACTCTTACTTATTGATTTTCATTTTTGTGTTTGCATGTGAAATTTGTCCGGGTCCTCATGGACTCTATCCTCGCATTTTCCTTTGGGCCACGGAGGCCCATGTTCCCTTTTATCGAGTCAACCGGCCAATGAAAATCGACGTACAGGTCCCGGGGTTAAAAAATATGCAGCAGATCGAAAAAATTTGAAAGATTGGGTCAAAGGCCCACTCTTAATTCATGATAGTTATATTTTGTTATTATTGGGCATAAGCCTATTTAGTCATTGTGTTTATTATTTTGTTAGAATTTAGGACAGGTGAAAAATTGGGCCTAAGGGCCAAAGAAAAATATTTCTTTAACGTTAGCATAGGACAGGTGCAGGTGACTCAGATGGGCCGAAGGCCCAATATGAAAATGGGCCCAAATACTGGCCCAGGCGGACAGGAAAACCAGATTTGGGCCCAAATCTTCTTTCCCTATCTCATTTATTGGTTATTATGTGCTTTTATGTGTTTTTGTTTAATTTTAAGGTTAAGAGAATTCAAACCCCCGAAAGACGCTCATTCCGTTTTAACAATTTAACTAAATCGATCATCTTTCAAAAGACTTAAAAGAATTTTTGCAAGGAGAATACCTCACTTAGATGATAGTATTTCAACATTTTCTTTTTCCCCTCTGAAATAGTTTCGACTACAAAATAGTTCAAATTTGCAAGATGAGTTAAGTTAAAATTTATTTTAGCCAAATAAATTAATTGTCGGATAACCGCATTAGCGGATATTCTAGGTGCCTTAAAAACCTTCCTAGAATATTAATAGGAACCTCGAACCCCCTTAATAGTTTTCAATAGATTTACTGTTTTAGTCTTTTGAAAACAATAGTTTTCTTGATTTTTCTTTAAAAATTAAGTGGCGACTCTTAAATCAGTCTAAAATATGTTTTCCAAATAAAACATTAAATATTTCCGTTGTTCCATTAGTCCCGTTATGTAGTAATGATGTGGTTTTCTTTCTTCTTCCATTGATTTTTGTGGAATTTTATCTATTCTTCTTGAGGTGTTCATTTTTTATGATATTTGTGGTATTTCACAGTTTATCCTTTTTGATGTGCTTATTCTTTCATTTACTATTTCTAAATCTTCTTCTATATCAATTTCATTATAACTATAATCATTCTTATCTATGACCGTAACTATTCTTTCAAAGGGATCGTTTATTTTTATTTTATTTATTTTGTTTTCTGCTGTTATTTTGTGTTTTGTTGTTAAAACATGTAAGTTTTTACATCTAGCTATAATATTTTACTTTCCGGTGCTAGTTCTATTCCTGACATTTTTCAATATAATATTAATGATTTATTTATATTTCTGTCATTTACTGCTACTAAGTAGTTAGCACTTATTATAAATTTAAATTTTTGGTATATGAGATTACCTTTTACTGCACTTATTATACTTTTTTCTATAGGTTGTGTGATTCTATCATCTACTAAGTATATTTTTATGGGTGTATCTATTCCTTCTCTAAAACATGCTTTTATTAATTTTTCTGTTCCTCCTAAATGTACGTATTTAATTGGATTTTTAGCATTAATATCTTGTATTTCTTTATTTATTATTCGTTTGTTTATTATTGGTATTATAGCCTTTCCTTTGGTGTATTTGCAATCTATGATATGTTCTCTTTGACTTACTACATAATATTCTTCTTTTTGTCGTTTAAACCAGTTTCTTATTGTTGGTATTTCGAATATTTTTGCTACACTTAGATCTAATTCTTTTTCTTTTATTTGTTCAAATATATTATTATCAAATATTATTTTTTGTTCTGCCGATTCTTCATCTTGATATTTTTCTTTAATTATTATATCTGCTTCAGTCATTTATATATTGTTCACTATCTGATTCTGTTAATGAATTATTTTCAATTTCGTCTATTTCATTTTCTGATAATTCATATATGCTATCTTCACTTTCTAATTCATAATCTACGTATTCTATTTGTGTATATTTTTCATTATCTATTATTATTTCTGATATTTGTTTTTTCTTTGGATTTTTAGGTAGTTTACAATCTCTAGTTATATGTCCTAATTTTCCACAATTATAACAAGTACATTTCGTTAGTTTTCTTTTTTGTCTGAATGGTCTTTTGATTTTGTAGTTTTTTATATACTATCTTCTTCTCGGTTTTTTATATTTATATTTTGATCTGTATTTTTTATTATATTTTTTTCTATTTTTATAATATCTATCCGTACAACTAAAATGAGGTGCTGTTTTATTTTTGCAACATGTCAAGTTTTTTACTAATATTTTTCCATTTTTATTTCTTCTTTATGTTTTTCACATAGTTCGATAAATCATCGTTGCAAGAATTTCATTCTAGCTACTAAGGTATCTGTTAATTCTGTTTCATTCCAACTTTTTATAATTTTTGAACTAAAAGGTTCCGGTAATTTTGTAAAATATAATTTTCTTATTTCTTTACTTTTTTTTGTGTTATATGTTCCATTATAATAGTATTCTCTAAATGCACATGTATATTCATCTATATAACACATAATACATATTGCTAGTTGTGTCATTAGATTCCGATTTATGATTTTTTCTTGATTTTGTTCTTCTACTTCTGTTGTGATATTACTAAATTCATTTCTTATGGCTACTTCATATTTATATAATATTTCCATAGTTGTAGTAGCTAATTCATCATTAGATTTTTTATTACTTCTTATAGTTTTTAAACTTTCATCTGATAAATTTTGTAGCCATAATTTTACTGTTCCTATAAGCGTTCTTTTTATATATCCTGGTGTCTCTGCTATTGCTATTTTGTTAACTATTAATTGTGTTGATATATATATCCTATCCATAATTGAATTGTTTTATTTATATCTGCTACACAATCTAAATCTAAAAAATAATTGTTGTTCAGCTATTGGTTTAGGTGTCTATGTTTTATTTAATCTTTTATCCCATATAGGTTTTTCTCTATCATATTGTTCATAGTTTTCATTATAATATTTTGAATTAAAATTTTTTGGGTTTTTACTCTGATGTGATAGATTTTTCATCCATGTCTATATCACTGTGTTTTACTTCTAAATTTTTTGTATTATCTATATTTGCTAAAAGTTCTGTGTATATTTCGCTTGTTTCTGAATGTTGTTCTATATAATCGTCATTTATTTTATCAACTCTTATTTCGAGTAGATTATCTTGGTTATTTTTTTCTTTTTCTTCTAATCCATCTTCTAGTTGCAATTTTTCTTCAATTTTAATTATTTCAATTGTTAATTTCGTTTTTTGTTCTGTTTCTTTTTGTTTTATTTCATACATTTCTTTTAATATTGTTTGCTCTTTTTCTAGCTCTATTATTTTGGTATTTTTTACTTTTTCTAATTGTTGTACTTCCTGTTTTGCTTGTTGTTTTATTTTTTCAATTTCTGTTTTTCTATCTATTTTTTAATTTTCTTTTGTTATTCTTACCATAGCAGTTAAACTATCTTCTAGTTTTACCGTTTCTTTTTCTAACATTAGACTTATATTGTCACCTATTTTCTTATATCTTCTTCCTAGATTAGAAACTATTATCTTTATTTTTAATCCGTCATAGTTTTCATATGTTTTTTCATCTATTGCGTATTCTTCCTTATTCATTTATAAATTATGTTGAAGTTTATATTCTAAGTTATTTATTTGTATTTCTAGAGATAAAATAGTTTTTATTTGTGCTATTATAGATTTGTGACAAATTCCTGCAAATATATTATTGTTAAGTCTATTTTGTCTATGTGCTAATTCTTGTCTTTTTGCTATAATTATTTCATTAAGTTTTTGTCTATATTCGTTATTCTCGTTATTCATTGTAATTTTAAATATTGAATATATTTATATTCTACTTTAGATATATTATCTATTAATTGATTTAATTTTTCGTTATCAGTTTTTGTGATATTAAGCTGTTTAAATTTCGGATATAATTTATTTAATTTTCTTCTTATTTTTTTTAATTTTCTACTAGTATGTTTCTTCTTATATTTTTCTCGACATCCATATCTCTGATACACCTACCACACTACCACTTCTATTAATTCACCAACTACCAGTTCCGCACCTAAAAATGGTATGGTATTAGAGCTATGGATGTCGAGATATATAAGAAGAAACATACTAGTAAAAAATTAAGAAAAATAAGAAGAAAATTAAACAAATTATATCCGAAATATAAATAACTTAATATCACAAAAAGTGATAACGAAATATTAAATCAATTAATAGAGAATATATCTAAAGTAGAATATAAATATATTCAATATTTAAAATTACAATGAATAACGAGAATAACGAATATAGACAAAAACTTAATGAAATAATTATAGCAAAAAGACAAGAATTAACACATAGAAAAAATAGACTTAACAGTAACATATTTGCAGGAATTTGTCACAAATCTATAATAGCACAAAGAAAGACTATTTTATATCTAAAAATATAAATAAATAACTTAGGATATAAACTTCAACATAATATATAAATGAATAAGGAAGAATACGCAATAGATGAAAAAACATAGGAAAAGTATGACGGATTAAAAATAAAGATAATATTTTTTTAATCTAGGAAGAAGATATAAGAAAATAGGTGAAAATCTAAGTTTAATGTTAGAAAAAGAAAAAGTAAAACTAGAAGATAGTTTAACTTCTATGGTAAGAATAACAAAAGAAAATGAAGAAATCGATAGAAAAACAGAAATTGAAAAAATAAAACAATAAGCAAAAAAGGAAGTACAACAATTAGAAGAAATAAAAAAATACCAAAATAATAGAGCTAGAAAAAGAGCTAGCAATATTCAAAGAAATATATAAAATAAAACAAAAACAAAAAGAACAAAAAACGAAATTAACAAATGAAATAATTAAAATTAAAGAAAAATTGCAACTAGAAGATGAATTAGAAGAAAAAGAAGAAAATAACCAAGATAATCTATCCGAAATAAGAGTTGATGAAATAAATGACGATGATATAGAACAACATTCAGAAATAAGCGAAACATATACGAAACTTTTAGCAAATATAGATAATACAAAAAATTTAGAAGTAAATACAGGTAATATAGACATGGATGAAAAACCTAGCACATCAGGAGTAAAAAACCCAAAAAAATTTAATCCAAAATATTATGATGAAAACTATGAACAATATGATAGAGAAAAACCTATATGGGATAAAAGATTAAATAAAAAATGAACACCTAAACCAATAGTCGAATCCATTATGATTTTTAAATTTGAAGCTGTAGCAGATATAAATAAAACAATCCAATTATATATAGGATATATATCAAAACAATTAATAGATAACAAAATAGCAGTAACAGAGACACCAGAATATATAGAAAGAACGCTTATAGAAACAGTAAAATTATGGCTACAAAATTTATCAGATGAAAGTTTAAAAACTGTAAGAAGTAATAAAAAATTTAATGGCGAATTAGCTACTACAGCTTTGGAAATATTATATAAATATGAAGTAGCTATAAGAAATGAATTTATTAGTATGACAACAGAAGTAGAAGAACAAAATAAAGAAAAAATTATAAATCGGAATCTAATGACAAAACTAGCAATATGTAATATGTGTTACATAGATGAATATACATGTGCATTTAGAAAATAATATTATAAAGGAACATATAACACAGAAGAAAGTAAAAAAATAAGAAAATTATATTTTAGAAAATTACCAGAACCTTTTAGTTCAAAAATAATAAAAAGTTGGAATGAAACATAATTAATAGATACCTTAGGAGCTAGAATGAAATTCTTGCAACTATGATTTATGGAACTATGTGAAAAACATAAGGAAGAAATAACAATGGAAAAAATATTAGTAAAAAACTTGGCATGTTGCAAAAATAAAACAGCACCTCAATTTGGTTGTACGGATAGGTATTATAAAAATAAAAAGAAATATAATAAAAAATACAGATCAAAATATAGATATAAAAAGCCAAGAATAAGATAGTATGTAAAAACTACAAAACCAAAAGACCATACAGACTAAAAATAAAACTAACGGAATGTACTTATTATAATTGTGGAAAATTAGGACATATATCTAGAGATTGTAAATTACCTAAAAATCCAAAGAAAAAAACAAATATCAGAAATAATAATAGACAATGAAAAATATACACAAATAGAATACGTAGATTATGAATTAGAAAGTGAAGATAGCATATATGAATTATCAGAAAATGAAATAGATGAAATTGAAAATAATTCATTAACAGAATCAGATAGTAAACAATATATAAATGACTGAAGTAGATATAATAACTAAAGAAAAATATCAAGATGAAGAATCGACAGAACAAAAAATAATATTTGATAATAATATATTTGAACAAATAAAAGAAAAAGAATTAGATCTAAGTGTAGCAAAAATATTCGAAATACCAACAATAAGAAACTGGTTTAAACGACAAAAAGAAGAATATTATGTAGTAAGTCAAAGAGAACATATCATAGATTGCAAATACACCAAAGGAAAGGCTAGAATACCAATAATAAACAAACGAATAATAAATAAAGAAATACAAGATATTAATGCTAAAAATCCAATTAAATACGTACATTTAGGAGGAACAGAAATATCAATAAAAACATGTTTTAGAGAAGGAATAGATACACCCATAAAAATATACTTAGTAGATGATAGAATCATACAACCTATAGAAAAAAGTATAATAAGTGCAGTAAAAGGTAATCTCATATACCAAAAATTTAAATTTATAATAAGTGCTAATTGAGTAGCAGTAAATGACAGAAATATAGATAAATCATTAGTATTATATTAGAAAATGTCAGGAATAGAACTAGCACCGGAAAGTAAAATATTTACAGCTAGATGTAAAAACTTACATGTTTTAACAACAAAACACAAAATAACAGCAAAAAACAAAATAAATAAAATAAAAATAGACGATCCCTTTGAAAGAATAGTTACGGTTATAGATAAGAATGATTATAGTTATAATGAAATTGATATAGAAGAAGATTTAGAAATAGTAAATGAAAGAATAAGCACATCAAAAAGGATAAACTGTGAAATACCACAAATATCATCAAAAATGAACACCTCAAGAAGAATAGATAAAATTCCACAAAAATCAATGGAAGAAGAAAGAAAACCACATCATTACTACATAACGGGAATAATGGAACAACGGAAATATTTAATATTAATAAATACAGGACTAGAAGAAAACTATATTACGAGAGAATTAGTAACGGAAGAGGAAATAATAACTACGGAACAATCATGCCCCGAACTACCAAAACAATTAACTTATACCGAAGAAACTACGGAAAAAGAAATAATCATTGGAGGAATACCAATAATAATAAAGTTTAAAGTATATCAAGGAGATGAAATTATCACTTTAGGAATAAAATGGCTAGAACAAGTACAATCATATAATCTAGAAGATAAACAGATGACAATAAATTATGAAAATAAAAGAGTAATAATAAAAAAGACTTTAGTATGATAAAAATATGGAAATATATATAATTGCAAAGATAATAATAGAAGGATATTACAACAGATATTACACACCAATGATAGATACAGGAGAAGAAGCAAATATATGTAAATACAATTGTTTATCAGGAGATAAGTTGGAAAAATTAAAAACGCTGATAGTAGTAACATGATTTAATAATGAAGGAAGCATGATTACATATAAGGCAAAAAATATAAAAATACAAATATGGGATAAGATATTAACTATAGAAGAAATATATAACTTTGAATTAACTACAAAAGATATGCTATTATGGATGTCATTTTTAGAAAAATTATACCACATATAATAACAAAAACACACTGGTAGTTCACAACACCGTGTAAACAAAAAATAGGAGCAAAAAGAGTAAATAATAAAAAACGAAAAACAATAGAATGGATAAAAGGAAGCGAAAAAATTCCACAAAAATTAGAAAATATAAAAGAAGAAGACCCTAAAATAGAATTAATTATATTTTTCCATAGATAAAGTGAAAATAATCCAAGATAAGTTAGAATTGTTATATAGTGAGCATCCTTTACAAAGATGGGAAAAACATAAAACAAAAGTAAAAATTGAGCTAATTAATAATAATAGTATAATAACCCAAAAACCATTAAAGTATAACTTTAATGATTTAACTGAATTTAAGATACATATAAATGAATTACTAGAAAAAGGGTATATACAAGAAAGCAATAGTAAGCATACAAACCCGACATTTATCGTAAATAAACATAGTGAACAAAAAAGAGGAAAAAGTAGAATGATTATTGATTATAGAAATTTAAATTCAAAAACTAAGACATATAATTATCCGATACTAAATAAAATACTAAAGATGAGACAAATACAAGGATATAATTATTTTAGCAAATTTGATTGTAAATCAGAATTTTATCACTTAAAACTAGAAAAAGAATCTCAAAAAGTAACAACATTCACTGTACCACAAAGATTTTATGAATGGAAGATATTACCATTTGGATATAAAAACACACCAGGTAGATATCAACACTTTATGGACAATTACTTTAAACAAATAGAAAATTGTGTAGTGTACATTGACGACATATTATTATATTCTAAAACACAAGATGAACATATAAGATTATTAGAAAAATTTATACACATCATAGAATATTCAGGTATAAGTCTAAGTAAAAAGAAAGCATATATAATGAACAATCAAATAGAATTCTTAGGAATACAAATTGATAAAAATGGAATAAAAACGCAAACACATATAGTACAAAAAATAATTAACTCAAATGAACAACTAGACACAAAAAAGAAATTACAATCATTCTTAGGACTAGTAAATCAAGTAAAAGAATACATACCAAAATTAGCAGAGAATTTAATACCATTACAACAAAAATTAAAGAAAGATATAGAATATCAGTTTGATAAAAAAGACCAAATACAAATACAAAAGGTAAAATTATTATGTAAAAATTTACCTAAACTATATTTTCCGGATGAAAACAAAAAATTTACTTATATAGTAGAATCAGATGCGAGTGAAAAAAGTTATGGAGGAATATTAAAATACAGATATGATGGCAATATAATAGAACATCATTGTAGGTATTATTCAGGAACATTTAATAATATAGAAATAAAATTGAAAATAAATAGAAAAGAATTATATTCAGTATATAAGTGTTTATTATCATTTGAACCATATATTGTATATAACGAATTTATTATAAGAACAGATAATACACAAATAAAATGGTGGCTAACAAGAAAAATACAAGATTCAGTAACAACAAAAGAAATAAGGAGATTTGTATTAAATATATTAAATTTCACATTTACAATTGAAGTAATAAAAACTGATAAGAATGTTATTGCAGCTTACTTATCACGACAAAGCTACTCAGACTGAGACTGAGGAAGAAGATACAATTGAAAAGATACTCAAAGCTATTACTACACTTTGTACAAAAGTGGATAGTATGGACAATGAGATACAAAAGCTAAAGACTAATGAAGATAGTCTGAAGTCTAAACCTAGTCAGCAGTATGACTATAAAAATGCGAAGCTACGTCGATCGAAAGACAAAAAAAACCCAGAGCTAAAAGGAGACGATGGGAAACTCCTTAAAACCCATAACATTTGTTTAAATACAGTTGCAGGTACAAGCAAACGAGTTAGTGAAAAACAAAAGAATTCAAACTTAAACCAGCTATTCGAAAAACCATTTACTCCAAGGCTAACACCAAAAAACATATTAACTATAGAACTACAAACTTCTACATATGCTGATAACATATACCATGAAAAAAGAACATACAACCATATCACGCAAACCTATATAGAAAATATATACAAAATCCAAACATTTTTTAATCTTAACCCAAGATCTACTACAACCCAAGAACCCAACCAAAATTTTTTAACCCAAAAATTACAAGGTTATAATAAACTGATTGCACAACCAAAAACTAACGCCAACTTGGTGAGGACATGTTACAACTATGGACTATTAAATACAGTATATACATATGACGGAGAGGAACTAATTGGAATACCGGGACTACATAAAGCATTTATTACATATAAGAGAGTTACTAAGGGAAATCTATTCTATGTAAAATTTTATACGGCAACAACAGAGATATTATACGATGAAATAAAACCTCCGATACAAGTGGTAAAGATAGGACTAACAAAAGATATGATAATATCGGAAGATATCGGACAACAACCAGAGATACGAAAAAAGCGAGATACTTAGTTTTTATGCCAATAAGAGAATAATTGGTATATCAACCATTATACAAGGGCTAGCAAATAATTATTTAAACGGAAACGCTATATGGAATTACTATGCAAGAGATCAGTTAATGATTTATTCTAATTCAAGGAAGCTAAGGAAATCAAATATGGATGAAGTCCAAAGATGGATTTTATCATTACTCAAGCCAGAAGAACGACCTACGACACAAGCATTAAAAGAAGGATTTATTTCAGCAGAATTATTAACCAGATATTGCAAGCTAATTGGTCATAAATACCCGGACCATATATGTTCAAAGTGCAACGGAGAAGATAATATAATCCAAATGTCCAGCTGGAATAATTAACGAGGAAGAAAACAAGAAGGAGAAGATAAGAATGGAAAAAGTTATGTTAATAAAATAATGTAAAATAGTTGGCAAAGTTGTCAAATAAGCATATAGATAAGATGTAAAAAGTCATAATAGTTTGGTGTGTGTGTCATAAAGTAGGTATGAGTCTTAAGAAATAAGTGTACAAATAATGACAAGTGTATGTGGTAGATAGTGTACATTATTAATATGTGCAAATAAGTCGTAAAGAGAATAGTGGTAGACAAAATAAGAACTATTCATGAATAGTAGTAAATAGTAGTGGACAGATGTAAAAACTGTATTAGGATAAGTATTTAGAATAGTAAATTTGTATGTTTATATATAGACTTAGTAGTAAACATTGTAAAACAGGCAATGCCTAACATAATAAAAACTTTCTTGAAAACACTCTGTCCACTAAGATTTAAAAATACTTAAAAGTTAATGGATAAATCTGAAATTCAATCAGATATTTCAGATAGTATGGCTAAGCAAGAGGCAAATGTATATTGTTCAAAAAATGTGCAAAACTAATTTCATATATTCCTGAATATCATATATATGATTGAATAAATTTATGTTAGCTATTATGTATTAGAATTATTTGAATCATGATTTCTAGTTTATTAGTACACTGGAAACAGAGAGAAAACTTTTATACTATGTCATCCTAATGTTGAAACCGGTAGGCGAGGAAAGCTGTTTAGGGGAGTAAACAAAGTTGAGGCGCTGATAAGAAAGAAGTATCCGCTAAAGTACGATGCTAGTAGTGACAGGAAAACATGATAAAGATAATCTAGTTCATAATGATCTAATATGAATTTAATCAATTATGAATATGATAGGAAGGAATAATTGAAAATAAAAAATCTGCATAACAATGAACATGACTACATACATGCATGATGAAATGATAAAAAACTATGAAACTTTAATTCTATATATACTTAAAAATATAGAAATAATTGAATTAAGAAAAATTATATGGGAAAAAATAGTTGAAGATAACGAATCAGAAGATATATTAAACCAAAAATGGTATGAAATAGACCTACATGATTTAGACCTCGAAAGAATAAAATGGTACGATTTAGAAATAAATTCAGACTAAAATGAACTACGAATATTTACAGTATTGGATAAAATTTATAAAAGATATAAAACTATTAGAACAAGTAATGAAGGAAAATTTATATATATACCAAGAAACCCAAGATATATTATATCTAGAATATATTACAAATAATATTAATAAAATATTCAGATTAAAACAACTAACGGAAGAATATTACAATAAATATTATTATATTTTACCATGAATTCCGTAACCCCGAAAAATAGAATAAATTACTCATCTACCACACCACCTACCACACTACCACTTCTATGAATTCACCAACTACCAGTTTCGCACCGAAAAAATGGTATTAGAGCTATGGATGTCGAGAAATATAAGAAGAAAAATACTAGTAGAAAGTTAAGAAAAATAAGGAGAAAATTAAACAAATTATATCCGGAATATAAATAACTTAATATCACAAAAAGTGATAACGAAAAATTAAATCAATTAATAGATAATATATCTAAAGTAGAATATAAATATATTCAATATTTAAAATTACAATGAATAATGAAAATAACAAATATAGAAAAAAACTTAATGAAATAATTATAGCAAAAAGACAAAAATTAGCACATAGGCAAAATAGACTTAACAATAATATATTTGCAGGAATTTGTCACAAATCTATAATATCACAAAGAAAGACTATTTTATATCTAGAAATACAAATAAATAACTTAGAATATAAACTTCAACATAATATATAAATGAATAAGGAAGAATACGCAATAGATGAAAAAACATATGAAAACTACGACGGATTAAAAATAAAGATAATATTTTCTAATCTAGGAAGAAGATATAAGAAAATAGGTGACAATATAAGTCAAATGTTAGAAAAAGAAACGGTAAAACTAGAAGATAGTTTAACTGTTATGGTAAGAATAACGAAAGAAAATGAAGAAATAAATAGAAAAACAGAAATTGAAAAAATAAAACAATAAGCAAAACAGGAAGTACAATAATTAGAAAAAGTAAAAAATACCAAAATAATAGAGCTAGAAAAAGAGCTAACAATATTAAAAGAAATATATGAAATAAAACAAAAAGAAAAATAACAAAAACTAAATTAACAAATGAAATAATTAAAATAAAAGAAAAATTGCAACTAAAAGATGAATTAGAAGAAAATAACCAAGATAATTTATCCGAAATAAGAGCTGATGAAATAAACGACGATGATCTAAAACAACATTCGAAAACAAGAGAAACATATACGGAACTTTTAGCAAACATAGATAATACAAAGAATTTAGAAGTAAATACAGGTGACGTAGACATGGATGAAAAACCTAGTACATGAGGAGTAAAAAACCCAAAAATATTTAATCCAAAATATTATAATGAAAACTATGAGCAATATGATAGAGAAAAACTTATATGAGATAAAAGATTAAATAAAAAATGGCCACCGAAACCAATAGCTGAATGACATGATTTTTTAGATTTAGACTGTGTAGCAGATATAAATAAAACAATCCAATTATAAATAGGATATATATCAAAACAATTAATAGATAACAAAATAGCAATAACAGAGACACCAGGATATATAGAAAGAACGCTTATAGGAACAGTAAAATTATGGCTACAAAATTTATCAGATGAAAGTTTAAAAACTTTAAGAAGTAATAAAAAATCTAATGGCGAATTAGCTACTACAACTATGGAAATATTATATAAATACGAAGTAGCTATAAGAAATGAATTTAGTAGTATGACAACAGAAGTAGAAGAACAAAATAAAGAAAAAACCAAATAAAAATGGAAAAAACATTAGTAAAAACTTGACATGTTGCAAAAATAAAACAGCACCTCAATTTGGTTGTACGGATAGGTATTATAAAAATAGAAAAAAATATAATAAAAAATACAGATCAAAATATAAATATAGAAAGCCAAAAAGAAGATACTATGTAAAAAACTACAAAACCAAAAGACCAAAAAGAAAACTAATGGAATGTAGTTGTTATAATTGTGAAAAATTAGGACGTATAGCTAGAGATTGTAAATTACCTAAAAATCCAAAGAAAAAACAAATATCAGAAATAATAATAGACAATAAAAAATATACGCAAATAGAATACGTAGATTATGAATTAGAAAGTGAAGATAGCATATATGAATTATCAGAAAACGAAATAGATGAAATGGAAAATAATTTATTAACAGAATCAGACAATGAACATTATAGAAATGACTGAAGCAGATATACAAATAATAACTAAAGAAAAATATCAAGATGAAGAATCGGCAGAACAAAAAATAATATTTGATAATAATATATTTGAACAAATAAAATGAAAAGAATTAGATCTAAGTGTAGCAAAAATATTCGAAATACCAACAATAAGAAACTGGTTTAAACGACAAAAAGAAGAATATTATGTAGTAAGTCAAAGAGAACATATCATAGATTGCAAATACACCAAAGGAAAGGCTAGAATACCAATAATAAACAAACGAATAATAAATAAAGAAATACAAGATATTAAGGCTAAAAATCCAATTAAATACATACATTTAGGAGGAACGGAAATATTAATAAAAACATGTTTTAGAGAAGGAATAGATACACCTATAGAAATATATACTTAGCAGATGATAGAATCATACAACCTATATAAAAAAGTATAATAAGTGCAGTAAAAGGTAACCTCATATACCAAAAATTTAAATTAATAATAAGTGCTAACTACTCAGTAGCAGTAAGTGATAGAAATATAGATAAATCATTAGTATTATATTAGAAAATGTCAGGAATAGAACTAGCACCGGAAAGTAAAATATTTACAGCTAGATGTAAAATATATATAAAGCTTGTAAAACAGCTTAAACAACTTGGTTCATTAAAGATAAAGCAATAACAAACTCAACTTTACTTATATATAAAAGTAATATAACTTTTGTGGGAGATTCTCTAACCGACAACCACCACTATGAGCCTAAGTGGTGATACAACATCTTGCCCATGCTGGCAGAACTGTCCTATACTTTGCCGTCATATAGAACGCATAACTTAGTAGATCCACTAGTCTATGCTAAAAACATCTTAAGGAGTCATCTAAAAAGTAAGATCCTTTACTACCCATGATGGCTACATGGTTTATGGAGACTTGAGTTAGTATGAACTCGCATCCCCATATCGATCCTCAATACTACTCCCAAAATATACTTAGCTCATATTTTTGTAAAAACAAAACTCTTTCTTTGAATTGAGATAATTACTCAAAACTTAGCTTAAAAGCTCTCTTGGAATCGATGTTCCCTTTTTTTGCTCAAATGTGAAAACATTTATAAACTCTTTGGAAATATTTAGTTCCCTTATAGCTTTTTGAGAAAAAGGACTCAACTATTTACTCTTTGCTTAACTTGAAACTTGAGCCTTGAAACGAAGTTAAAACGTTTGTTTAAGACTCTTGAAAACTTTAAGAAACTTTGCTTTGACTTGCTTCTTAACTTCTAGACTTTGACTCTTAGCTTCTATGACTTGGATCTTAACTTTCCTTGAATTGGATTATGGATTCAAGGTTCATGATCTTATATTTGTGTATGATTTCATGATGTTTAGATGTACCTTAGAGTGTTAGAATCAACTAGGAAACATAGGTACATCACTTAGGAAAAAGTACGAAAAGGTGGGGGAAGAATGGGGAGAACTGGCGTCCCTGGTGCTCTGAGAGGCACGGGGCGCCAGCCCTCAAACTTCAGAGGAGTTGCTGGGGAGAGATAGCTGGCGCATCTCCTTAGGGGGTGAACTCCAGAGCCCATTTTGGGGCGCGCTGGCTGGTGCGATGCCCCACCCCCTTCCCCAGGTTTTTGACTATTTTTCTTCTCCGTTTTTCATCTCTAAACCCTCTAATCTTCCCTAGTTCTTTTCCCAAACACTTAGGGTCATTAGTACTTTCAACTTACAATAGATCTAACTCGAAAATCCCCCGAAAAACATGAATCAAATCAATAAGAAACTTCAACAACACAACCAAATCGAGAACTTAACGATGTCCTTCAAGAACTTCACTTTTTAACATGTAAACAAACCAAAATTGCTGAATTGAAACAAGTTGGTGTGTGGGTGAACTAACCAATCACTAAAAGATCTCACATACCTTAATAGGAATCAACCCCGACGAATTCCACTCCAAACGCTTGACGTTCTTGGCGAAATCTTGACTTTTCTTCCTTTCTTTCTTCTTTTCTCTTTTCTCCAAGCCCTAAGTGTGAATTTAATTTTTCTAATCTGACAAAAATAAGTTTTTACCCCAATAAATCCCTAAAAACAAATTAGGAAGTAAATTAGAGAAAAGACTACTTTGCCCTTCCTTGATTCCGGATTTGGACTTTCCTTAATCCAACAACCCAACTTCCGAAAGACATATCTCACTCATATGATGTCAAAATCGTGCAAACTTGGCGGTGTTGAAAATATATTCCCAAGTAATTTTCAACCATATCAAGAACTTCTCCTAACTCATCCTGATCTAGGAGTTAAGGTCGTTTGAAAATGGCCAAACTCACTTTCTTAACTTAGACAAAATTTCCAGATTTCCTTATTCTTTCCAAAAATCAATATTTTCATATTTTAAACTTTTTATATTCGTTTCTAGGTGCGATATGTCACAACTGGTGACTGATCTTAGGCATATTTATATTCCTATAAATCTAATAATGCCTATATATAAGCTAAGTATGAAGTCAATATGTGTTTATTTATAGTTTTATCGAGCCTTTTAATTGTTTGTAAGCTAACCAACACGATTAGTTCTGTAGGTGAGCTAAAAAGGAGAAACGAGCACTAAAATAAACATTGGGAACCACAAAAGATCTGAGGCGAAGAAAAATAAGGAAGAAAAGAATCCCAAGCAAATGACGTATCCTCTCCGATTTGCGGAGAGGGAGGTCTTAAATACATTCACGAGAGTCTATATTAGGCAGAGCTATTCGTGTACTCTCCATGTCGCGGAGAAGGATTGTTGTTTTGTTCGCGAAAGTTGATTTTTAGGCAGAACACTCTGTGGAGTGTCCGCGTCACGGAGAAGGCTAATGTACCTTGAATCAAATCTGCAAAGCCTCTCTGCGTCGCTCCCCGTATCCCCAGTTTTGGCCGTTTTGACTTTAGTATAAATAGGTTATTATTTTATTTTATTAGGATATTCTTTTTTCTGTGTTTTGAAGAACGACGACTTTGGAGAACGTTTTCACCATTTTTAGGGTTCTTTCCTAAACTCACTTTCTTCCGATCTATTTATGTTAATTGAACATTGTTTGATTGTATCTTGGATTATGAGTAGCTAAATACCCTAGTTCTAGGGTTGTGGCTACAGGATGATTGTAATCTATTAAGTTTTCATTGGGTGAATGCCCATTATCATATGAATCTTTCTTATGTTCTTGTTTTTTTGTATTTCGTGACTGATCACCATTGAAATAAATATATTGTCCAAATTGAACTCGAGAGAGGAATAAGAGGATAGAACGTAGGACATAAGAAGCATGATTAATTGTTAATAACGAGGGTTAATTTGTATCTAAGATAGGGATATACCTAGAAACCATGCTTGGGTCACTATATAAGAATAAATCACAATGCTCGATACTTAATCCATCCTATCCCCGCTAACGATGTAGTTAGAGTGTTATTCATCATAAGCGATTAGAGGTCGGGAGACCATGATCATACATTTAACCATGTGATTCATTGATTCGATAGCTGACATATACCCATTTAAGTGATAGTAATTGCATGAATCCTAATAAAAGCTGCAACCCTGGACTTTATCCAATTCATGTTTTTAAACCCTTGAAATTGAATCGCGTTTGTTACATTTTGTTTCAATCTTAGAATTAGAACATAAATCACATTTGAAATTTTCATAACATTTGTGCTTAGTTGAAAGTTGGAGAAACTAAGTTATTCCAAGGGTAAGTCCCTGTGGGTACGATACCCGGCTCTTTGTAAGAGCTACTTTAATACTTGAATGACCACGTGCACTTGCGTATGCGATTTAGATGCAACAAGTTTTTGGTGCCACTGCTGGAGACTTTAGAATCAGGAATTATTTGATTTTTCTGATTTTTGAGGTTAAAAAGCAAGTGTTGGCAACTTGATCTTAGCAATTCATTGTTGCAGGTTATTCTGAAATTTCAAACTGGATGACGATCAAGGATTAGTATCGCCTCTAGCTGAATCGGAAAGGTTTATTCACTACCGTAGAAGGCAAATATGACTTACATACCAAGTCCCTCTTGTTGCTAGTGAACCAACATATCCAGTAGCAAGTGTTGAGCAAGAGGAACCTGAAATAATAATGGTTAAGTTGAAAGTAAGAGACTTGGCAATCCACATCCCATCAATGTGACATCATGCATTCAGAAACCTGAAGCTGGTGGAAGGTTTGAATTGAAGCAGAGTATGGTGCAGTTATTGCACACTAATAGGCAGTTCACTGGATTGTTACATGAGGATCCAACAGTTCACATTCAGAATTTCCTCGAGATCGGTGATACTTACAGTCCAACTGGAGTAAATATGGATTATGTGAGGCTCACTTTATTCCCCTTTTTCTCTGCTTGGGGAAGCAAAAAGATGTTTGAACTCTGAGCCTGCTAACTCTATAACCTCATGGAATGATCTAGCACATAAGTTCCTCATTAGAGTTTTTCCATATGGGAAAACAGCTAAGTTGAGAAGTGACATCTTAAGTTTTAGACAGAAGGGATGAGAAAACTTATACCAAGCTTAGGATATGTTTAAATCGATGTTGATGAGCTGTCCACATCCTCATCAATCTAATAAGGTGTTGGTCCATACCTTCATTGAAGGATTGGAGCCTAACACCAAAATTCTACTTGATTCAGCTGCAGGTGGTCATGCTTTGGAAAAGATATATGCTGAGTTATTCACCTTGTTGAACAGGATCTCGCAGGGAAACCCCGAATGGAACGGAGGAGGGGTGAAACCTGTGATACAAAAAATTGCAGGTATACTAGAAATAGATGCAGTGACTGCTTTAACTACACAAATTGTTGCGATGCAGAATATGATGAACACCCACTTCAACAATCTATCATTGGGACAATAACATACGCAGGTAAATGCAGTTCAACAACCACCATCTTGGTGTGAGATCTGCGGAGGTGGTGACCATAGTTCAGAGGTATGCGGTGAGAACCCGGATTCTGTTAATTTTATAGGCAATGCACAACGAGGAGGAGGCCAACAAAATTATGGAAATTCTTACAACCTGAGTTGGTGCAACCATCCTAACTTTTCTTGGGGTGGAAACCAAAATCAGGGTCAGGGCCAAAATCAATATAGACCCCAAGGAAATGCACAAGGGTACCAACCATAGGCCCAATGAGAGTAGCCGAATATGCAGTCTGGTAGCATGAGCATGGAGGAGATGCTGAAAAAGATCATGGCTGATCAAGCCAGTTAGCTGCTAATGTAAGAAATAATCAGTTGGCTACACAGATCTGGAGAAGCAATTCGGGTAGTTTTCTACTGCCCAGAACTTACAACCGCAAGGAGGTTTGCCAGGTAATACTGATCTAAATCCCAAACAGGTCAACGCGGTAGGTACTCACAGTGGGTTGCAATTAGAGGAGTTAGCTCCTAAATAAATAAATAGTGAAACTGTGATGAAAGAGAGTGAACCCAAAAAGGGCGAAGTTGTTGCATAAGAAGAAAGAGTGTAACCAATAGTGAAACCACCTCCTCCATTCCCTCAAAAGTTCAAGAAACAGAAGGAGGATGGATGTTTTGGTAATTTTCTCTCTCTTTTAAAACAAGTTCACATTAACTAATCATATCTTGGATTTTAAGTAGCTAAATACCCTAGTTCTAGGGTTGTGGCTACATGATGATTGTAATCTATTAAGTTTTCATTAGGTGAATGTCAATTATCATATGAATCTTTCTTATGTTCTTTTTTTTTTGTATTTCGTGACTGATCACCATTGAAATAAATATATTGTCCAAATTGAACTCGGGAGAGGAATAATAAGATAGAACGTGGGACAGAAAGAGCATGCTTAATTCTTAATAACTAGGGTTAATTTGTATCTAGGATAGGGATATACTTAGAAACCATGCTTGGGTCACTATATAGGAAGAAATCGTAATGCTCGATACTTAATCCATCATATCCCCGCTCAACAATGTAGTTAGGGTGTTATTTATCGTAGGCGATTAGAGGTCGGGAAACCATGATCGTACATTTAACCCTGTGATTCATTGATTCAATAGTTGATATATACCTATTTAAATGATAGTAATTGCATGAATCCTAATAAAAGTTGTAGCCCTAGACTTTACCCGATCACTATTTTTAAACCCTTGAAATTGAATCGTGTTTGTTACATTTTGTTACAATCTTAGAATTAGAGCATAAATCACTTTTGAAATCTTCATAACACTCGTGCTTAGCTGAAAGTTAGAGAAATTAAGTGATTCTAAGCGTAAGTCCCCGTGGGTACGATACCCAGCTCTTTGTAAGAGCCACTTTAATACTTGAACGACCACTTGCACTTGCATGTGCGATTTGGACGCAACAGTGACCACCACAAGAGATAAATTTTCTTTATTGATTATCTTAGAACATCATTTGGAACTTCCAAGTACTCTCTAACAAAGCTTTTCTAATTCTTCTTTGGATCTCTAACTCTTCTATTTGTCTTGTTCTGTAGCAGCTTGCATGAAGGACCAACTTCATGTGAAATTTATCATCATGCCAACTAAAGAAATTAAGAGCTATGGCGTTGATCAACATTTGACATATAAGATAATTTGATAGTTTGGAACTTATGATTCTTTTGTAATCCTCATCTTTTGCTGATACATTTGACAATTAGAGCCATTTTCTTGCACTATAGTTCTACCAAATATAAGCTATAGATTGTAGTCGAGGGGTTGCTTTCGATAGAACCCCGACTTAATAAAAAATTAAAAAATTCAAAGCAGTTTAAAGAGGAAGGGCTATTTTAATTAAAGTTTTCATTTTTTACTACTTCATGCTCTAAGATTGTCGCACTTGCTAAATTGCCGGTATAGTTTTTTTTGTTTATGTGTATTTCAATTTTAGGCAAATTTATTTAAAAAAGAAGACAATTCAGTGAATGCTCACTAACAATTGTGATAGTGCAATGCATGGTAGTGAAAATTTTGAGTTCTCGAGGAGTGTACGTTATTTTGATTAAAAATCTTTTTATTTGATTGTGAAGGCACTTAGCTGTGGAGAAGAGCAGGACAATTTTGTTTGGCCAATTGAAGTTCCCTTAACTGGGAAGATTTGTCTACCAAAGAGTCGTTGGAATGTGGAGACTGTAAGAAAATGTCAGCTTGTCATTATGCCTACAATTACAAGAAGGTAGACGAACGAGGCTTCAAGGTGAGTGTTTTACCTCCGTTAAGCTTTTTATGTGTACTTTGAATAAATAATATGTGCTTGAGTATGTATTTGTTTATGATAATCAAACTATAAAAGAGAAAAGTCGTAATTGTTCGTACAAAATGATACGCGTTGGGCCCGTGCATAGGACGTGCATTTTACAACTCAAAGTAACAATGTTTGTTTGTCTTCTCGGTCACATGATCGAGAAATGCTTGTTCTACGTGAGAAAATTGTACGTACTATGTGGAGGATTATATAAAAGACTAGTACACTACAATTTATGTTCAATTTTTTTATTGAATTAAAGTTAGATGAAATAGTTACTTAAGTGGACAACAAATAGCTTTGTAATAATTTATTATTCGATTTTATAATTTTTTTGTTTATTTGGTAATATTGAATAAACAATTGGGGCTATTTTAATAGTTTTACAACTTATGGTATTCTTATGTTTATGAGAAAATATACAACACAAAAATTCCATATCGCATGTCCAAACAAAACTTTAATTTTATCTCATAATTCCCTATTATGATATGATATCATGATATCTTATCATGATTCCATATCATGATACCATGATACCATATCGCATGACCAAATGGGTATACTTTTAGCTATATTCAAAAGTTGATTAGGACTGATTTGATTAGGTTGGAGAAGTTGAATTTGAAGACAAGGGCAGGACAAGCAAAAGTGTTATGAACATTAATTGGAATAAGTGGGGCTATGCTTCTCACTTTTACAAAAGCTTGGAAATTAGAACTTGGTCAATCAAACTTGACTTTAAAGGACACAGTGGCAGCCTCTCAGCAAAACCAAAAACCAGATGCTCACATTTTGGGTTCTATTTTGGCTATTTGTAGTTGCTTTACCCTAGCATTATCCCTCATTTTTCAGGTAATATTCAACTTGTTATAAACTCTTCCGTAAGTTTCTGAATATAACTATGCAGTACCATGTGAAATTGCATTTATGAAGTACTTTAGTTAAATTGTAGTAATTTCTTTTGGTTTCACATGGATAGTATTTGATTTGTATTGATGATTAAAATGTAAATATCATTACATTAACTAGCTAATCACAGGTCAACTAAACCCAAAGTTGCATGCATAATATATGAAATGTACATAGCACGTGCATTTTATAGTTTTATGATAATCAAACTATAAAAGAGAAAAGTCGTAATTGTTCTTACAGAATGATACAATATGGGCCCGTGCATAACAAGTGCATATTATATATATATATATATATATATATATATATATAGTACAAAGATGAGTGTTAGGACAAGACACACGACTCCTCAAGTGAAAACAAAGGTTGATTATCAATAACTTGGAAATGCAATGACATGCCTCTCGTAATCCTCTTAGATGGAGTTTTATCATCCATTTTTTTTTTTGGAAAAGACTAAGAATCAAAGGAACGATGAGAGAATTTTGAGAAAAATTACCCAAAAATAATAAGCATAAGACATATACAAACGAAAAAGCGCTCGAACTTGTTGATTTGAATAATAAGCTGATGTATATTGATGAAGATGAAGAGTATGAAGAAGATGATGGAGGTGCTAATGAGCACGATCATGATCAAGGTGGAGGGGTAGATGAATAGGATCATGATAATGATAGAGGTGCTAATTAGAACGATTGAGATAAAGAAGATGAAGAGTATGAAGAAGATGGTGGAGGTAATAATGAGCACGATCATGATCAAGGTGGAGGGGCAGATGAATAGGATCATGATAACGATGGAGGTGGTAATGAGCACCATCATTATCAAGGTGGAAGGGCAGATGATCATGATAACGATGGAGGCGTTAATGAACATGATGATAAAGATGAAGATTGAGGCACCAACAAACGAAATGAAGATGATGATCAACTGGTTGATCATACAATATAGATAATAGTTGATCTAAATGAAGACATATGAACTATTTAATGATGAAATGCAGACATTTTTCTTAATAAATTGTCTTCTAAGTGATATGCTTGATTATCCTATAGTGAAAAGTTGCCTATGGCAGAAAAAAAACGAGAGGGAGTTGCTCGGATAGTAAGCATCCCTCACTTCCAAGCCGAAGGTTACTAGTTCGAGTCACCAATGGAGCAAAAGGGGTGGGAGCTCCTAGGGAGGATAAAAAAAAATGAAAAAGCCAAAACAGTTGAGACACAATTTATGCGGTTACCTACAAAAGTGAAATCACGATTAGGAGGGATAGTGAATTTCAAAATTCAAAATGAATGTGCATCAGTGAATGATTTTAGAAGAGAATTAGGGAATGGAGAAAGGGGAGATAAAATTGAGTTTGTATAAAAGCATATACAAAGGCCGAGAATAATTTTATTGATTCGGTATACAAGGTAAGAGTGAGTCCCATAATTAATGGAAAAAATTATAAAACTATAGTCTCATATATAATTAAATGAAACTATACCCCGTTGAATAATAATTTAGTAGTGTTTGCCAAATCGTATAAAATACACGTGCTATGCACTAATATAAATAAAAAGTTGTTTTGGAGGCACTAATAGAAATAAATGTTTTATTTTTTACTTTGAAAAACATGATTATTCCACTCATAATTTACCATCGACCTAACTCACTGAAAAGTGCGTCAAGGAAACAAATTTTCACTAAAATAGTTGATTTGGACTTATTTGATTAGGTTGGAGAAGTTGAATTTGAAGACAAGGGCAGGACAAGCTAAAGTGTTGGGAACATTAATTGGAATTGGTGGGGCTATGCTTCTCACTTTTTACAAAGGCTTGGAAATTAAAACTTGGTCAATTAAACTTGACTTTAAAGGGCACGTCGCAGCCTCTCAGCAAAACCAAAAACCATATGCTCACATTTTGGTTTCTATTTTGGCTATTTGTAGTTGCTTTTCCTTAGCATTATCCCTCATTTTTCAGGTAATATTCAATCAATAACTTGTCCTTATTTTTGTCATTTTTTTAAAAATATGCAAAATCCATTAGATTACTTAATATGGCCAAAAATGGCTTTATTTTCACACAAAACTTTAACATATTTGATCCAATTTAGTTTCTGAATATAACCATGAAGTACTATATGAAATTGCATTTATGAAGTAATTTAGTTAAATTGTTGTAATTTCTTTTGGTTTCACAGTGATAGGATTTCATTTGTATTGATGATTAAAATGTAAATATCATTACATTAACTAGCTAATCACAGGTCAACTAAACCCAAAGTTGCATGCATAATATATGAAATGTACATAGTACGTGCATTTTATAGTTTTATGATAATCAAACTATAAAAGAGAAAAGTCGTAATTGTTCTTACAGAATGATACAATATGGGCCCGTGCATAACAAGTGCATATTATATATATATATATATATATATATATATATATATATATATATATATATATATATATATATATATATATATATATAGTACAAAGATGAGTGTTAGGACAAGACACACGACTCCTCAAGTGAAAACAAAGGTTGATTATCAATAACTTGGAAATGCAATGACATGCCTCTCGTAATCCTCTTAGATGGAGTTTTATCATCCATTTTTTTTTTTGGAAAAGACTAAGAATCAAAGGAACGATGAGAGAATTTTGAGAAAAATTACCCAAAAATAATAAGCATAAGACATATACAAACGAAAAAAAAAGCGCTCGAACTTGTTGATTTGAATAATAAGCTGATGTATATTGATGAAGATGAAGAGTATGAAGAAGATGATGGAGGTGCTAATGAGCACGATCATGATCAAGGTGGAGGGGTAGATGAATAGGATCATGATAATGATAGAGGTGCTAATTAGAACGATTGAGATAAAGAAGATGAAGAGTATGAAGAAGATGGTGGAGGTAATAATGAGCACGATCATGATCAAGGTGGAGGGGCAGATGAATAGGATCATGATAACGATGGAGGTGGTAATGAGCACCATCATTATCAAGGTGGAAGGGCAGATGATCATGATAACGATGGAGGCGTTAATGAACATGATGATAAAGATGAAGATTGAGGCACCAACAAACGAAATGAAGATGATGATCAACTGGTTGATCATACAATATAGATAATAGTTGATCTAAATGAAGACATATGAACTATTTAATGATGAAATGCAGACATTTTTCTTAATAAATTGTCTTCTAAGTGATATGCTTGATTATCCTATAGTGAAAAGTTGCCTATGGCAGAAAAAAAACGAGAGGGAGTTGCTCGGATAGTAAGCATCCCTCACTTCCAAGCCGAAGGTTTCTAGTTCGAGTCACCAATGGAGCAAAAGGGGTGGGAGCTCCTAGGGAGGGTAAAAAAAAATGAAAAAGCCAAAAACAGTTGAGACACGATTTATGCGGTTACCTATAAAAGTGAAATCACGATTAGGAGGGATAGTGAATTTCAAAATTCAAATTGAATGTGCATCAGTGAATGATTTTAGAAGAGAATTAGGGAATGGAGAAAGGGGAGATAAAATTGAGTTTGTATAAAAGCATATACAAAGGCTGAAAATAATTTTATTGATTCGATATACAAGGTAAGCGTGAGTCCCATAATTAATGGCAAAAATTATAAAACTATAGTCTCATATAGTAATTAAATGAAACTATACCCCGTTGAATAATAATTTAATAGTGTTTGCCAAATCGTATAAAATGCACGTGCTATGCACTAATATAAATAAAAAGTTGTTTTGGAGGCACTAATAGAAATAAATGTTTTTTTTTTTAACTTTGAAAAGCATGATTATTCCACTCATAATTTACCATTAACCTAACTCAATGGAAAGTGCGTCAAGGAAACAAATTTTCACTAAAATAGTTGATTTGGACTTATTTGATTAGGTTGGAGAAGTTGAATTTGAAGACAAGGGCAGGACAAACAAAAGTGTTGGGACATTAATTGGAATTGGTGGGGCTATGCTTCTCACTTTTTACAAAGGCTTGGAAATTAAAACTTAGTCAATTAAACTTGACTTTAAAGGGCACGTGGCAGCCTCTCAGCCAAACCAAAAACAGTATGCTCACATTTTGGATTCTATTTTGGCTACTTGTAGTTGCTTTTCCTTAGCATTATCCCATTTTCAGGTAATATTCAATCAATAACTTGTCCTTATTTTTGTCATTCTTTTAAAAATATGCAAAATCCATTAGATTACTTAATATGGCCAAAAATAGATTTATTTTCACAGAAAACTTTAACATTTTTTATCCAATTTAATTTCTGAATATAACTATGCAGTACCATATGAAATTGCATTTATGAAGTAATTTAGTTAAATTGTAGTAATTACTTTTGGTTTCACAGTGATAGGATTTCATTTGTATTGATGAATAAAATGCAAATATCATTACATTGACTAGCTAATCACAGGTCAACTAAACTTAAAGTTGCATGCATAATATATGAAATGTGCATAATCTCTAAAGTAGTAAATCAATATATGTTTCAAATCACAACATAATAATTTTATTTATTTATTTATGATATTATAGTTATTATGTCCTCACCTAGCATTTATCATTTAAATTATATATTATGATACATTAACTTAGCTTGTTTAAAAGTTGCTCATAATGTGCTTCTATGACACCTTAAATTGATGAGAAAACTCACTACATTTTAACTAAATTATTTCTTAAGTGCAACTCCACAAATTATTGCATAACTATGGTTAAAACTTTAAAATTAAGTTGGATCAAATACTCCGTTAATATATATATATATATATATATATATATATAGGTCCAAATATGCTCTTATTAGTCTTATTTGCTAATGTGTTCAATGTTTAGGCCAAGATGAGTGAGTTGTACCCTTGCCATTTTTCTAGCACTGCCTTAATGTCCATTATGGGAGCACTTCAAGCTGGAGTTTATGCCATTTCTACTGAAAGAGATTGGACCCAATGGAAATTAGTATGGAACCTTAGGCTGTTTGCAGTACTTTATGCAATATGTTATGTTATGTTGTATGTTTTCTATAATAACATCTCTCTATAGTGACCAAAAAATATTCAGACAAATGATGATGTTATAGAAATGTTCGACTTTATATAAATGTCTTTTTTTTTGTTTTTGTAGGGGGTAGTGGCTTCTGGATTAGCAATCATTTTGTTGATGTTTTGTGTAAGAATGAGAGGACCATTGTTCGTGTCTATTTTTAACCCTTTAATGCTTGTATGTGTTTCCATTGCCGGTTCTTTATTTCTCAATGAGAAATTACACTTGGGAACGTATTCTTTTAATTTGCATTTATTACATATTGTATCTTCATTTTTTCATTTTTTTTTTCTTCTGTATGTAGGGTAACAATTTAATGTTTAGGTACTCCATTAGCAAAACTCATATTTAATAAATAAACTACAATTTTTAAAAATCAAAGTTACCACTATAATCGTGTCAAATTGTTAAAATGATTATTGTCTAAAATAAAATTGAAAAGATTAGGATTTGAGAGAAGGGCAAGCAAAAAATGTTAGGAATGGGTACTAATGGGTAGAGAGAGTGAAAGTTTAAGAGGTTTAGATGCTTGACCATTTAATTAAGGGAAAATGGTCAAAAATATTCATCTACATTCGTTTAATAGTTAAGTTTGAACTAGTTATACTGTAAGGTCAATTGTTCTTACAAAATGATACACGTTAGGCCCGTTCATAGCACGTGCATTTTATATCTACTATATATATATATATATAATATTTGTTTATGATAATCAAACTAAATCATTGTTGTATACTATAAATTTTGGGTCGTAGGTCGCCCATGTGGACCGATCCGATCCGACCCAAGAAATTGTCTGATAAGAGATAAAAAATACTTCTCTTCTTTGAAAAAGAAGGGGGGGGGGGGGGGAATTATTAAACAGAAAACTTTCTAACCCCTCTTAATAAAATGATTTATTCCTTTCACAGTCAAAAAGTGAGACAGACAATGTAAAAAACTAAAACAACAAAAGATAACACAAACCAGAACAAAAAAAGGAGAGCTTTTTCTATCTGAAGATAGATATTTAGTTTGTGAATCAAACTTTGATTCCTAGTGATTCAAAACAGGACTTTGGAGCAATCGACTTCCGCTGCAAAATATAAGGTATACAATTCATCGATTTCTTTCTATAAATCCTACAAATGGTATCGGAGCCTGGTTTAATTGTTCCATGTTTGAATAATGATTGAAATTCTCTAGTTGAATGAATCGAGAAATTTGAAATATGATAATAAATATGTTTATTTTTGTCCATTTTCGAACTGGCCTTTTTTTGGTTACTCAATATTTCATTTTGAGTAGGAAAAAGAAAAAAAGATTTACTGACCTGAGTATTTTTTCTTCCTTGTGGTTCTTTCATGGAATTTTATTGAAGTTTTGTTTGTTATTTCTCATTTTTTTTTTCATGGAAGTAACGGGAGAAGATGAGTAATGTTTATCGAGGGTTATTTTATAGGTTGAAAAGCTAAAAATACTTTGAGTTGGATAAGGACTTGAAAAAGTCAACTTTTGTTTCTTTGTTAATAAATAAATAAAAAAACAAAATAATTGGAAGAGAGTTTAAGGGACAAGCTATATTCTTTTTGTTAAGGATTAAAAAGGAAAAATAAAATGGTCCCACAACTTTTTCCAATTGGAACGTCTGGACCTTCGCCCTTTTTTTGTGTTTTTCTATAAGGATTAAGGAGGAAAAAAGATGGTCCCACTATTTAAATAAAAAGATAAAGATAAAGAAAAAGAAAAAGAAAAAGAAAAAAAGAGTTTCTTTTTGTCCTTTTCTATTAATGATTAAAAAGAAAAAAGAGAAAATGGTCCAATTTTTTTAATTAATAAAATACTTATACCATTTTCTTTGGATTCATAAAGAACTATTTTTTTTTTAATGAAAAATAGACAATAGCTTTGTAGTATTTTTTTTTTTTATGTTAACAAAGTATTTATTTTATTATTTACTTTAACATAAGAATTTTCATTGGTCAAATAAGATTGTGGTTGACTTTGAATTTTTTAAGGCCATGAGCTATCTTCTTTACTTAATGAAGAATAGTGATCACTTGTTTTGACTAGATTAAAATTTTAATTATGTGTATTAAAATTGGTCTTGAAAAATTCTCTTAGTCCTTTAAATTCCTTAAACGGTTCCTGTCTCCTACGAGAAATTTGTGACGTACGTTGTCGCAATAAATGGTATTAAACATATTTCCATTTTTGTTCTTATTTCAGATATGGCTGAACGGGAACATGCTCAAATTACTCCAAGTGGGAGTTTTCAAAGTCGAGCAAAATGACAAGGTAGGAGAGCAAGCCGCCGTAAGATATGTTTTCGAGGGCATGAAATCATACAGATTAGTGTCCCAAGGTGACACAAAATCTGTCAAGGAACCAAAGGGGCCGTTCGAAATAAAAAGAGAAAAAATTTAAAGAGTTTGAGTCATTGAAAATGTCCTCTAATATTTCATCACGTGATTTTATTCACCTTTTTGAAATAAAATGGGCTAAACTGGTTGATTATAAGGAAATATCATGTTGGAGAGCCTTAGCTTATTTAACAGAGGCTCTCTGTGAACCTTGGGGTAGTAGATTTACTGAAGTTTATCATGACATTTGGCCTAGTCAACCTTCTAGGGTTTACATTTGTTGTCTTGAAGACTTGTGGGAGGATTTCAGTCTTTGAATTACTTGTAAATTTTTATTGCTTATTTGTTTTTCAAGATATGAATTATGTAGTTTGTTTTTCTCTCAAATTATATTATTAGACTTAAAAATCCTTGTTATAAAATTATTCAATATATTAATTATACACATTAAGAAATTAGGTTTGAATTTTGATCAAATATTTAGTTAGTAGATGATGATTGGATGCATACGTGTCTTTTCGATTTTACATTAAATATGAAATCTTATGAGAATTAATTTGCTTGAATGTGTATGTCGCATGCATAATTGATTAAAATTCTCGCCTAATTATATGTCAATAATAGACATGACATCAAAAAGTATCATTGCTGACTTAATCAAAGGTAAAAAACTTAATGGGGGATAATTATGACATTTGAAGTCGTAAAATATGGTATGTACTGAAAGAACAAAATGTTTTGGAAGGTATAAATCATGTTTTGAATCAACCAAAAGAGGGTAATACTGCATAACACAAAAGGAATCTTGAAGCTTACAAAGCTTGGAAAAAGGCTAGCTCCACTGCACATGGAATAATAATTAGTTCTATAGTTGATGACCTCATAAATGAATGTGAGGAATTCCTTACTGCACATGCTATGTGGGCACTTCTGTGAGGAACGTATGGGGGTACGTCTGTAACCCACCTCCGACAGTTGACTATCAAATTTGACACTTATAAAAAATGTCATGATTAGAATATCAAACAGCACCTTAGGGTGATGTAAAAAATGATAGCTCAACTCAAGAGTGATGGCCATGTTCTTTCAGATGAGCAACAAGTTCAGGCAGTGATTCGGTCTCTTCCCAATAATTAGGAACATTTTAAGGTTAACTTGACCCATAATGATAGCATCAAAACTTTTTCTGATGTTGCACGCCATGTTGAACTTAAAGATGAGCGCCTTGGTGCTGCTAAACCTTCTTCTAATGCCTTTGTGGCAGAGTCAAGTGGTACAAAATCTTCAGGTTTCAAGAGCAAGAAAAATTGGAAAACAAATGGGAAAAACAAAGAGACTAGAGAAGGACCCTCTAACAAAAAGAAGAAGCTAAACTCCAAGAAAGGAAAACACTTTTTTCAAGAAGAGAGACAAGAGTAAAACGAAGTGCTACAATTGCCAAGAATTGGGGCATTTTGCTCGTGATTGTACCAAGCCCAAAAAGATATCATTTCTAAATGCATCTCTAAGTGCTACATATGTTTCAAGCACTTCTTTACCAACTGAATCTTATCCTATGTGGATTGTAGACTCAGGATCCACCGACCACGTGAGTCGAGATCGAGAAACGTTTGTGATGTTTTGTGGAGTTTCGTTGAGTTTCATCTAAATCAAGGTGGATTTACGTAGGAAATAATGCGAGAAATCAAAGGGATAGGCACTTGCGAAGTAGACTTGCGTGGTGGCCGTTCTTTGATGTTGCTTGACGTCCTATATGCACTAGAGATTCGACGAAACATAGTATTTGTGTTGTTCTTTTAGACGTTGGTTTTGATTTGTTTTCTAGTCGTAATGGTGTTAGAATAACTCTAGATAATGTTTTATATGGTTTTGGACTTTGGTATGACCGTTTTATCGTATTAGATTGTAATCCTTCAACTTATGACTATTATGTTGACCGTTGTGTAATGACATGTTATTCTAGTAACAATGATGTTGATGCTATTACATGACATGCAAGATTAGGTCACATAGGGCAAGATCGAATGAATAGGTTGGCAAAGGAAGGGCAATTAGGTTCTTTCACCAAAATTGAAATGCCAACTTGTGGAAATTGTCTTGCTGGAAACATTACGCGTAAACCATTTGGGAAGGCTAAGAGAGTTGAGTTCCCACTTCAATTAAATCATTATGATATTTGTGGTCCAATGAATGTAAGGGCAAGGTCTGGTGCTACATACTTCATTAGATTTATTAATGATTTCACGCGTTTTGGTTATGTCTATTTGATTTCTCAAAAGCTGAAGCACTCGAGTACTTTAAAATATATATGAATGAAGTTAAAAATTAATTAGATAAAATCATAAAAGCTTAAGAAATGATCGACAACGTGAATATTTGTCAAAACAATTTGAAGAATTATGTACTGAAAAGGGTATTATCAGACTGTTAACTACTCCTTATACACCTCAACAAAATGGTGTAGCTAAAAGAAGGAATAAAACATTATTAGACATGACAAGATCAATGATGGTGCATGAAAATTTGTTTATCTCTTTTTGGGGAGATGCATTATTTACTACGGCTTACATATTGAACAAAGTGCCTTCTAAATCAGTGTCTTTCACTCCTTATGAACTTTGGACTGGTCATAAAACAAACATGAATGAGCTACAACCGTGGGGTTGTGTGGTATATATTAAAAATCATTTTGGTAAGTTTGGTATACTAAGTCCAAAAGAAAAGAAATATATCTTTAGAAGGTACTCTGAATGCTCTAAAGGGCATGTGTTCATCGATGAACTGAAAGAATGAAGTATTACTGAAATTGTATCAAGAGATGTTAGATTTTTGGAAAATGATTTTCCCAAAAAGGGTGAAATAGATGAAGTTGAGCCTCTATATGAAATGTTGAATTCAGAAGATCAGATAATGTTGTCAAACATACTTGATAATTCAATGGATCAAGAAATGATTCCTGGTCCAAGTGAGAGTTATGAATCTCCAAATCCTATAGAGGAATTTGAACTTCAAATACGTAAGAGTACAAGAAAAGGTGTACCTAAACGATCTTATGGGATTGAGGATTATGTTTTCTTGGTATCTCCCACAGAATGAGATGAACCTAATTATGTAACTGAGGCCTTATCGAGACCTAAAAGGGATAAATGGTTAAAAGCGATGAAAGAAGAATTAGAGTCCATGAAAACCAACAAAGTCTGGGATTTAGTTGACCTTCCTAAGGAATGGAAAGCTACAAGGAATAAATGGATTCTTAAAGTTAAACATAAATTGGATGGGTCAATAGAAAGACACAAAACACGATTGGTGGCAAAAGATTTTACTCAAGAAGTTGGAATAAACTATGAGGAAACCTTTTCACCATTTGTGAAGTTTACTTCCATACGATTACTTTTAGCTATTGTTACACGTTTAGATATAAAATTATACCAAATAAATGTGAAGACCGCTTTTCTCAATAGAGAATTAAACGAGGAAATCTACATGGAACAACCAGTAGGTTTCGTTGTTAAAGGTCAAGAAAAGAAAGTATGTAAATTGAGAAGATCAATTTATGGCCTAAAACAATCTTCAAGGCAGTGGTATCTAAGATTGCATAAGGAGGTGATGTCATTTGATTTCACCATGATCGATGAAGACCATTGCATCTATGTGAAAAAGTCCTATGGAAGTTTGTAATTCTTTCTCTTTACGTAGATGATATTTTATTTGCTGGAAATAATTTGGAGTATGTGAAAACTGTCAGGTCATGGCTTTCAAAATCGTTTGATATGAAAAATATGGGTGAAACAAACTATATATTGGGTGTTAAGATCTAAAGAGATCGTTCCAAGAAATTTTTGAGTTTATCTCAAGAAACTTATATAAAGAAAATATTGGAACGTTTTCGAATGAATAGTTGCAAATCCATAGATACTCCTGTAGCAAGGGGTGAAATATTAAGTCTTGAAATGTGTCCAAAGACTAAAGAAGAAAAGGAAAACATATCTCGAGTTCCTTATTCTAGTGTTGTCGGGAGTTTGATGTATGTTATGATGTATACTCGCCCAAACATTTGTTATGCCGTGAGTCTAGTTAGCAGGTATCAATCTAATCCTCAAAGAGATCATTGAAAAGCAGTAAAGAGAATATTCCGATACCTGAAGGGAATTGCAGATCATACACGGTGTTATAGTGGATCTGATTTATTCATAAGAAGTTATACAGATGTTGATTGGGTTGGTGACTTGGATGATAGAAAATCAACATCCGACTATTTTTTCTTACTAAATGGTGGGGCTATTTCATGGAAAAGTAAGAAGCAGACTTGCACATCTCTTTCAACCATGAAATATGAATTTGTGGCTTGTGCGTCTGCAGTACAAGAAGTTGTTTGGTTAAAGAGATTCTTTGAGCATTTGAGTATTGCAAAGAATTATAAGGGTCCCATGATTCTATATTGTGATAGTCAAGTGGCTATTGCGTAAACAAAGGATCCTAAGTATCACAACAAGACAAAAAAAATCGACATCAAGTATAATTTTGTGAGAGACGTAGTGGCAAGTGGAGAAATAACTTTGCAATACATTCCTACATGTGAAATGATAGCTGATCCTTTTATAAAGGCCATTTCTAGAGACTTATTTGAAAAACATGTTAAGGCTCTAGGTTTACGTAGAGTATGATGATATTTCAGTATTGTAAAATGACTTGATTGTTATAATATTCTCTTCTATATAAAACTATTGAATTTATGTTTAAATGTAGTATGCATGTGATATTTTATAAGAAATAAAGTGTGTCGAACAAGTCACAGGATTGGCTCTCTCACACGAGCAATCACCTATTACGTCGAGGAACGTGAAGAGATGAGTTTCACCACCATATTATGACTTGTTTTATGAGTCATCCAAATGTTTCTCTTAGAAAATGAGTTTAATGATTACTTAAAAAGAGAAACTAGGGTTAAACATCTTGAGGTGTTTAGATTGAGGTCTGTACAATGTTGGATAATCGAAAGGATGAGACACATACATCAGTATAAGGTGAAAACATCGTAACACGTGTTTCATACCACGTGTGTCAAGCGATCAATGAGTCAATGAAAGAATATCCCTTGCTTCTTCATTGTGTGAGACCAAGAAAAGTTAAAATGACTTTTCAATGAAATTTTGACATTTTGCTGTTTCTTGAAGTTTCAATCGATGTTGCTACTTTAGCATGTTACTAATAGCCATGAATGATTCGGCAATGCAGTGCATGTCTAGGAAAGCAATTGAATAGGAGCAGATAGATATGAGTAGAAAGTAAAGACAATTAAATGACTAATAAACTTTTATACACAAGTCGACTATTGCACTAACCATATTGGTATTGAGTGTGATTGTGCCTATAAAGTTAAATATGAACTTTAGTTAATTTCCTTAAGAGGATGAGGGATCAAATAAGTAAATACTAAAGTAGTGAATGAAGTCTGGGGTATTGTGAGTAATAGTATTCTCATATAAGTAGCGAAATCCTTCCAAATGCGATTGAATTCCTATGTGGGGTTTGGAAAACCTTAAAGTTAAACATTTGGTGCTCACAGGTTGCACGAACTCTTTGTTGTGTGAATTGTGTGTCTAGTTAATGTTGTATTAGTGTAATATCTCGCAGCTAGAAAGAAGTTAAAAATCTGGAAATAGTCATTTTTTGAAAGTACAAGAAAATCTAGAAAATTTTAAGTTAAAGTTAGTTTTTGGTCAATTTAAAATGACCATAACTCCTAGCTCATGATGATTTAGGTGTAGTCCCAAATATGGTTGAAAAGATCTTGGAATTATCTTTCCAACGCCACCAAGTTTGCGCGATTCCGAGTTTGGATGAGTGAGTTATGTCCTTTGGAAGTTGGGTTGTTGGATTAAGGAAATGTCCAATCCGGAATTTTAAGGGGTATTTTAGTCCTTTCATTTCCCTATTATTTTAATCCATTTTTAGGAGTTTAATATGGTTCAAATCAAAATTTAGTCAGTTTTAGAATTTGGGTTTTCACGCTAGGGCTAAGGAGAAAGGAGAAAAAGAAGTAAGAATGTTCAAGATCGTTAAAGTTTGGCTTGTGGAAGTCATCGGGGGTGATCCCTACAAGGTATGTGAGATCACATAGCGTCGGGTTAGTTCACCCACACGCCAAGCATATTTGATTCAGTGATTTTCGTTCTAAAAGAGTTGGAATTTGATGTTCTTGAATTGTTTTCATTCTTGAACTTACATGTGATTGATGGGTTTTCTTGAGACGTTTTAGCAATTGTTAAGAGTTGTTTCGAGTTAGATTCTAGTGTACATGCGTTGGGTATTTGAATCTAAGAAAGTATTGATAAAAGGAATCGATTTAAAACTATTTAGGATCAGAAAACGAGTTGAAAAACTCGTCAGACGCACCTGAGGAGGGCCAGGTGCGTCCCGCCGTTATAGCGCCAGGAGGCTGGGGCGGCGCGCCTGCAGTGCACCGAAAATAGGCCCTAGTAAGTTGGGACCTGGTGCGGCGCGCTAGGGACAAGCCCGAATCGACGTTTTTCACCAGGTTTTCATCGTTTAGCCTATTTAAGTTATTCTAAAGTGTCCCTACACTTCCATTGATTCTAAACACTCTAAATGACTTCTAAACACCTAGAAATCATCCATAAACATGAATCATCACTACTAAAAAAACAGTGAATACCAACCTAAAAATTTTCGACCTCAAATGGACGTCGGTAATTTCCGACCTCCGGAGGTCGGTATTTATAAGTAGTCGGTTTTTATGCAAAATAAAGTGGGAAAACCAAATTCCGACCTCTGGAGGTCGGAATTTTTCCCAGAAAAATGAATTACAATAAAAACCGACCTCTTGATGTCGGTATTAAACTAATAAATAAATAACAATATTTTATTTTTCTCAATAGGTATTGTGTAAAATAAAAAACAAAAAAAATTATAATACCGACTTCCGTATGTCGGTAAAATTAAATAGTAAAAATAAATTAATATAAAATACCGACCTCATGAGGTCGGTATTTTTTATATTTAATTGAGAAAATAATACTGACATCAAGAGGTCGGTTTTTATTGTAATTCATTAAAAATTCCGACCTCCTGAGATCGGAATTTTTTCTCAATTAAATATTTTATAATACCGATTTCCAAATGTCGGTAAAATTAAATAGTATGTAATTAAAATACCGACCTCATGAGGTCGGTATTTTTATTTCATCTAATTACTTTTAAAAGCGACATCCCGAGGTCGGTTTGCGGAAAGCGGGAAAACCAAATTCCGACCTCAAGAGGTCGGAATTTTTCTCAGAAAATGAATTACAATAAAAACCGACCTCTTGATGTCGGTATTATTTTCTATTTTGATTTAATTTTATTTAAATCATCTTTCGGAGGACGATTTTGTGTTATGTAATAAATTAATATTTTTAATGAACTTTAAATAAATTGTCCTCCGAATGACGGTTTTATACAAGTTAAAAAATAATTTAATATAAAATACCAACCTCCCAATGTCAATATTATTTAATTAACATGATTACTTTTATTTATCTTACAATTTAATGTGATACCGACCTCATGACGTCGGTATTTTTTATTAAATCTAATTACTTTCAATAAAAGCGACATCCGAGGTCGATTTGTTTAAAATATTCTTATTAATACTCATAATTTTGCTATTGTGCATAATACTAAAATTTCATTTTACACCTACAATTAATTGTTCAAAAAGTGAAACAATTTTGTATGCTTTTATAAATAAAAAGTTAGAATTCATGGAATAAATAAAAAAATATCTATAATCCATATTTAGAGTATGAAACTACGTTGATATGAATTAGGAGATAATTATACTTATATTTCTAGAGTAATGTACAAATTCTATCAGTCCATCGTCTAATCATGAACTTAATATCTCATGTCATGATGTAGAGGTGAAGAGCTAACATATAATCCATTCGAGTATGAAATGCGAGATAGTATTATTATATACGTTCGATCTAATTGAATGGATGTTAAGTGTAGTGATCACCTCCTAATTATGATGACATGTAAACGATACCTTATCGGAGTATGAAATATGTTGATTAATTATATATACTCCTCGAGTAGTTTAACAAATCAAGTCTTTTATACTAGTGATTTAGATATGAAATACATTATCAATTAAAGAAATACCGAGGATCAATTCAAGGAGATTTATATATTAAATTTGATATTGATAAACTTTTGTTGATCAATAAAATTAAATTTATATAATTAGGAGTTATATAATTTAAATTTATAAAATTAACTTGATCGATAAATTAAATTTATTAAATTAAACTTCTGTTGATGTGTAGTTAAATTTATATATATATATATATAAAATTTAACTACACTTCAACAGAAGTTTAATTTAATAAATATATAATCCTCGAGTAGTTTAACAAATCAAGTCTTATATACTAGTGGTTTAGATATGAAATACATTATCAATTAAAGAAATATTGATGATCAATTCAAGGAGATTTATATATTAAATTTGATATTGATAAACTTTTGTTGATCAATAAAATAAAATTTATATAATTAGGAGTTGTATAATTTAAATTTATAAAATTAACTTGATCGATAAATTAAATTTGTTAAATTATACTTCTATTGATGTGTAGTTAATTTATATATATTTGATATTGATAAACTTTGTTAATCAATAAAATTAATAAATTTATATAATTAGGATTTATATAATTTAAATTTATAAAATTAACTTGATCGATAAATTAAATTTATTAAATTAAACTTCTGTTGATATGTAGGTAAATTATATATATACATGCATACATATATATATATATATATATATATATATATATATATATATATATGATATTCATAAACTTTTGTGGATCAATAAAATTAAATTTATATAATTAGGAGTTATATAATTTAAATTTATAAAATTAACTTGATCGAAAAATTAAATTTGTTAAATTATACTTCTGATGTGTAGTTAAATTTTATATATATATATATTTGATATTGATAAACTTTGTTGATCAATAAAATTAATAAATTTATATAATTAGGAGTTTTATAATTTAAATTTATAAAATTAACTTGATTGATAAATTAAATTTATTAAATTAAATTTCTGTTGATCATATATATATATGTGTGTGTGTGTGTGTTTGTGTGTGTTTAATTAATAAAATCAACCTCAAGAGCTGAGTTTATATTAAAATAAATTAATAAATACCAACCTAAAGAGGTCGGTATATTTAAATTATTATTTTATTTAAATAATATCGACTTCACGATGTCGGTATTTATTAAATATTTTTAAATATAGATAATTATTTTTAAAAATACCGACATTCCGTGGTCGGTAAATTAAACAATTCTTTTATAAAAAAGAAGGATAATATCAAGTCTCACTCCTAAGTCCTAAGTGAAGTCTCAAAACCTAAGTGAAGTCTCACTCCTCACCCCCGCCCCACCCCCATCGACGCCCATCCCTACCTTCCCCAACCAGCACCACGCTATGCCACCATCGCAGCAGCAGAGGTAGAGGAAGGTCGCGCGCAGCTGCTGGTCACGCCCAGAAGCAGGAGGTCGCGTCGCCTCCATCCTGATCGGCGCCGCCTCCATGCCAGTTTTCTCAGTTCGCACCACCATCCCCGACATTCTTACTCAAGGTGAATTTTTAGAACCTTCATAAAAGATTACTTTTGTTTCTATTTAGTTGAAGTATCTCAAAATTAGAGTACTAATATACTTAGTTTGATTGATTGTTAGTTAGTAAGTGAATGATTTAGGGTTTTTGATTGTTAGTTTGAATTAGGGATTTTTTGATTGTTAGTTTGTGTTTGTTGCTTGTGAATTGAAAATTTTAATGTTAGGGTTAGATAGTTTGAATTAGGGTATCTTAGGATTTGTTTGAAACTCGGTATTTCTTGAGTTAATTAGTTTGATTTTGGAATTGTAATATTAGATTGAATTAGGGTATATAAGGAGTTGTTTGAATTTGGGTATTATTTGAATTAGTTTGAATTATTATTGAGATTTTAGGACTAATAGTTTGAATTTGGGATTAGGAATAGCTAGCTAATTTGAATTTAGGATTTTAGCACTAGTTAGATTTTGGGATTTTAGGGCTAGTTTGAATTTGTGATTTTAAGACTAGTTTGAATTTTGAATTTAGGACTAGTTTCAATTATTATTGAGATTTTAGGACTTTTAATAGTTTGAATTTGGGATTTTAGCACTATAGTTTGATTTTTGAATTCTAGGAGTACTTTCAATTTTTGATTTTAAGGCTAGTTTGAATTTGGAATTTAGGACTAATAAGTTGAATTATATTTGATATTTTAGGACTAATTAATAGTTTGAAGTTGGGACACTAGCTAGCTAGTTTGAATTTAGAATTTTAGGGATTTGAATTACAACTTAATTAGAACTTATAATTAATTATAACTTGAATTTACTACAAATTGAACTTAATTAGGAATATGAACTTGAAATTATAACTTGAACTTGGAACTAATTAGCTTGAATATATAACTAATTAGGTTTAGAAATTAGATATGAACTTGAATTGAAACTTGAACTTATTAAAACTTGAATATTTATATATATATATATATATATATATATATAAAAAACTAATAACTAATATTCTTGGATATGAAGTTTATATTTAACTAATTTAAGAACTTTTCGTGCTAAGCAACTGAGGAAGCTCAACATCTAAAAAAGTTGATACAAAACTATATTGCTTCTTTCATCAAAGTAGGAAATAAGGTTGGTGCTTCTAAATTTCTAAAGTTCAAGTACAATTGTTTTCAATAATGTGTTTGTGTCCATCTAGTATTGATACTTAGCTTTAATTTTGTGATAATTTTTTTGTGTCTATCGATTGTTTGTTAAGCATAAGTACCAACACTAGTTGATCCTATTGATGACAAAATTGATTTTCTTGCAAGATCGATTTGTGTCCATCTAGTGTTGGCACTTAGCTTTAAATTTAGAAATAATATATTTGTTAAGCATAAGTACCAACACTAATTGATCCTATTGATGACAAAATTGATTTTCTTGCAAGATCGATTTGTGTCCATCTAGTGTTGGCACTTAGCTTTAAATTTAGAAATAATATATTTGTTGAGCATAAGTACCAACACTAGTTGATCCTATTTATGACAAAAATTGATTTTCTTGCAAGATCGATTTGTGTCCATCTAGTGTTGATATTAAACTTTAATTTAGGAATAATGTGTTTGTTAACCATAAGTACCAACACTAGTTGATCCTATTGATGACAAAATTGATTTTCTTGCAAGATCGATTTGTGTCCATCTAGTGTTGACACTTAACTTTAAATTTAGAAATAATATATTTGTTAAGCATAAGTACCAACACTATTTGATCCTGTAGATGATAGAATTGATTTAGTTGGTGGATTTAGTTGTTGGAATTAAGTCAAAACTAAACTAGGTAAAGTTAAAAAATTGTTATGTTGTTTAAATAAGTTAAAATAAATAATGTGGTTTAGTTAGTGAATTTAGTTGTTGGAATTAAGTCAACACTATTGTAGTTAAAGTTAAAAAGTTGTTAAGTTGTTTAAATAAGTTAAAATAAATAATGTCGTTTAGTTAGTGGATTTAGTTGTTGGAATTAAGTCAAAACTATTGTAGTTAAAGTTAAAAACTTGTTAAGTTATTTAAATAAGTTAAAATAAATAATGTGGTTTAGTTAGTGAATTTAGTTGTTGGAATTAAGTCAAAACTAAACTAGTTAACGTTTAAAAGTTGTTAAGTTGTTTACATAACTTAAAATAAATAATGTGGGTTAGTTAGTGAATTTAGTTGTTGGAATTAAGTCAAAACTAAACTAGTTAAAGTTAAAAAGTTGTTAAATTGTTTAAATAAGTTAAAATAAATAATGTGGTTTAGTTAGTGAATTTAGTTGTTGGAATTAAGTCAAAACTAAACTAGTTAACGTTAAAAAGTTGTTAAGTTGTTTAAATATGTTAAAATAAATAATGTGGGTTAGTTAGTGAATTTAGTTGTTGTAATTAAGTCAAAACTAAACTAGTTAACGTTAAAACGTTGTTAAGTTGTTTAAATAAGTTAAAATAAATAATGTGGGTTAGTTAGTGAATTTAGTTGTTGGAATTAAGTCAAAACTAAACTAGTTAAAGTTAAAAAGTTGTTAAGTTGTTTAAATAAGTTAAAATAAATAATGTGGTTTAGTTAGTGAATTTAGTTGTTGGAATTAAGTCAAAACTAATGTAGTTAAAGTTAATTAAAATTATCATTATTATTTGTGTAGATGGATCCTGATCGTAGTTGGATATATAATAGAAACAATCCTGGTCGAGCGGGTATGATTCCAGAATTCACAGAAGGTGTCACTAGATTTATAAATCATGCAAAGACACTTGATGATTTTTTAACTTCAAGAGAGAAGAAGAGAGAGGAGGAGATTACGGCAGCAAAGGAGGTAGAGAACAAGAGATATGCAGCGCTTCAGTCCCAACTAACTTTTCTTTTTGAATCAGGAAATATTCTTCCTCAATGTCCGGCCAGTAGTGATGGATCTGATCAAGAGGGTGATGAGAATGTTAAGTCTAATAAGGAAAGTGAGGGTGATGAGAATGGTAAGTCTGATAAGGAGAGTGAGGGTGATGAAAAGTAGTTGTATCTATTTGACATTTTAGACTTCTATATTTTTGGAATTGTTTAATTTGATCGTATTTTAGTTTATTTTGAAGTTGGATGAAGTTTATTTTGAAATAGTTTAATGTATGTGTTGAAAATATTGTGTTGTTTTGGTTGGATGAAGTTTATTTGGCTTTGGGTTGTTTTGGTTGGATGAATTTTATTTGGCTTTGGGTTGTTTTGGTTGGATGAAGTTTATTTGGCTTTGGGTTGTTTTGGTATAAATATGCAGGTGGACAACTAAAAATTGCAGCAATTTGCAAAACTAAAAAATAAAAATACCGACCTTTCGAGGTCAGAATTTTAAAAATACAAAAATAAAAATACCGACCTCCGGAGGTCAGAATTTTAAAAATACAAAAATAAAAATACCGACCTACGGAGGTTAGAATTTCAACATTACAAAAATAAAAATACCGACCTCCGAAGGTCAGAATTTCAACATTACAAAAATAAAAATACCGACCTCCGGAGGTCAGAATTTCAACATTACAAAAATAAAAATATCGACCTCCGGAGGTCAAAATTTCAACATTACAAAAATAAAAATACCGACCTCCGGATGTCAGAATTTCAAAAATACAAAAAATTAAAATACCGACCTTCGGAGGTCGAAATTTCAAAAATACAAAAAAAAAAATACCAACCTCCAGAGGTCGGAATTTCAACATTACAAAAATAAAAATACCGACCTCCGGAGGTCAGAATTTCAACATTACAAAAATAAAAGTACCGACCTCCGGAGGTCAGAATTTCAACCTTACAAAAATAAAAATACCGACCTCCGGAGGTCAGAACCTCAAAATGCAAAACTAAAAATACCAACCTCCAGAGGTCGGAATTTTAAAAATGAATATTTCGAAATAAAATAAAAATTGACCTCCAGAGGTCAGTATTGAATAGCGACCAAACTTTTTGCGACCTAAGCTGGGATGTCAGTTTTAGGTTGATATTTCAGGGAATACCGACCTCCGGAGGTCGATATTTGTAGGTCGGTATTCACTGTTTTTTAGTAGTGCATAACCTTGAATTCATAAATTCAAATTCAAGGAAAGTCATGAGCAAAGTCTAGGAAGTTTTCAGAGTCTTTTCAAGAAATCTTTTGCAAATGCTTTTAACCTTGTTTTAAGACTTAAAATTCAAGTTGAATAAAGAGTAAAGAGTATAGATTGAAGTTTATATCTTCAAAAAGTATATGAGTACTATGTACTCCCAAAGAGATTTAAAATGTTTTTCACATTTAAATAAAAACGGAAACTGAGATTTCCAAAGAGCCTTCAGGCTAGTTTTCAGAAAAGACTAATAGCTTTCTAAATGAAGCAAGAAGGGAAACTGAGATTTCCAAGATAGCCTTTGAGCTAAGTTTTTGAGCACTAATCTTAAATCACAGAAGAAGTTTGTTTATAAAAACATAAGAGCTAGTATATTTTGGGAGTAGTATTGAGCACCAAATTGGGGGCGAGCATGAGCTTAGATAACTTACGTCTCCATAAAACCTTGTAGCCACCATGGGTAGAAAAGTGTCATACTTTTTAGAGGAACCCTTTTCACAGTAGACTAGTGGATCCACTTAGTAGTTCAGGTCTTATACCTCCGGCCGGGTATAGGATGCGCTGGCAGCGTTAGGTAGATCGTTGCATCATCACTATAGCTCTTATATGATGGTAGTCGGTTAGAGAAACTCCCACATAAGTTATTGTATTTTTATATACATCAGTTTATTGTATTTTTATATACATTTCAGAGTTGTTGTATCCTTGTATATCACAGAGTTGACATCATGTTTTTAACACATCTTTTCTCTATATTGCACTTATTTTAAACTGCTTATATTGAAATGAGTTCAACAAGTATTTATGAGTTGAGAAGAGACAAGGTAAGTGTTTCTTTCAGAAGCCTATGTTTGTTAGCATTCTAACTCGCATACACATACTTTCAATGTACTGATGTCAATTGGCCTGCATCTTATTATGATGTAGACACAAGTAACTAGGATCGGCATCTGACGCATCGTTGATCTAGTAAGCAGTTCAGAGTCTGTTGGTGAGCCTCTTTGCATTCCAAAGGACTTCTTTTCATTGCTTTCAATTTTAGTATTAGTTCATTAGGATGTCGTGGGTCTGTCTTGACATCCATCTCAGTTGTTTAGAGGCTTAGACAGACAGACAGTTAGTTAGTTAATTTAGTTGTCTTTACTTTTCATTTCATATGTTAAAAGACTTGAGTTTTCCTAAAAGGCCAGTTGAATGTTCCTTTATGACATTCTAGTTACTTCATAAATGTGTATGTGATGAGTTAAGTCTTCTGCTGAGTTAGTAAGTCAGGCCAAGGGTTCGCTTGAGGCCATCAATGGTCTTCGAGTGCCAGTCCCGCCCAGGGTGTAGGCTCAGGACGTGACAATAAGCTTGGGTCTTGTCCACAATGTGCGAAGTGGGAGATGTAAGTTTTGGGTCGTGGGTCGTTCATGTGGACTGACCCGACCCAAGAAATTGTTTGATAAGAGATAAGAATTACTTAACTCTTATTTGAAAAAGAAGGGGGGGGGGGGGAGGGGTGAACAATTATTAAACGGAAAACTTCCCAACCCCTCTTAATAAAAGGATTTATTCCTTTTATAGTCAAAAAGTGAGACAGACAACGTAAAAAACCAAAACAACAAAAGATAACACAAACCAGAAGAAAAAAAGGAGAACATTTTTTGTCTGAAGATAGACATTTAGTTTGTGAATCAAACTTTGATTCCTAGTTATTCAAAGCAGGACTTTGGAGCAATCGACTTCCACTGCAAAATATAAGGTGCACAATTCGTCGATTTCTTTCTATAAATCCTACATACACTTTTAGCGACATACATTTAGTGACGACTGATTGCTGAATTATTTTTCGTCTCAAAAGATTTTTAGTGACGAAATATGATTTATAAATGACAAAATTATTTTTCCCTGATAATCAAATTTGTTGTAGTGCTAAGTCGATTTTAGTTGCCCGATTTCCATCGAATTACATAATTTTACTTGCTTTACTATTTCTAGTCATTTTTAGTTTTTATTTTTTATTTTTATGAATGTAACTTTGTTTATATGTGTTGGAATATTAGTGTGTTAGGAGGAGCAATAATAATATGTGGATTATACATGGTGTTGTGGGGGAAGAAACAAGATATTTCAAGGACTTCCAAATTGACACCTTCAATAAACTATGAAGAATCTGACCAAGAAGATCCTATTGTTCCTAGCAATGTCATTGGAATTTCTTCAAATTTTCATCCTATGAATGAAATGGAACAACTATCAAGACAACAAGTTCAAAAGGACAAGGAATCTATTGATTTTGATTCAAAGGTTTAAACGTACTTACCTTCATGATGAAGAAAATTTTGTTTTAGTTATATACGCACCTTAAATAAAGTCTTAGCATTTTTCTCCTTGATTTTATTTACTTTGCTTACATTTTGTGTTGTTTAATTCGGATTTAGTTCAGCTCGAATGAATTTTGCTCTATTAGATAGTAATGCTTATTTAGATTGTTGACATGTGTCATTTTTTAGTCCAAAGGCTTAGATTTATTTTCAGTTTGTTTATCTATATTACTATAGTCAGTGAACATTGCCTGCCAGTTTGTTGCTTAGTGGTTGTTGTTGGGTTATGGGTCATAGTGGTTTTTGATGATTCACTCTGATCCCTTTATCCTTTTTAATACAAATACTTATGTGAATTGATCATTCCTAAGTTGCTCAGATTTGGATGCGAGTGTCTGATACGGATGTGGATCTAGAGATCGAATATTTCATGATCTAATTTTTAAGATTTGGGGATATGGATCCATGTACAGATACGGATGAGGCGATTCGCTAAAAATAATTAAAATATTTACGAATAAGGTTATAAAATCTAAATTATAAGATATTACATGAAGAACTTGAGGAGAAACATGAAAGGAGATTAAAGGAAAAGGAGTGACATAGAAATTTCAATATAAAAGGTATTCCAATTTATTCAATTTCACCTTAGCTTTTGTATTGATTATAGGAATCATTAAAAGTGTCCAGATTTTCCCCATCGATTTTGGTCAAAGTACCCAAAATCCATTGACCAAATCAGACACAAATCCCACGCCTTTCAATTATCTTTTTAATTAATATGTATATATAAGAAGTAAAGAAGCCAAAAATTATATAGAATTAAATTATAAAACAAAACAGGAAATAGAAAATAAATTGGGAAAAATAATCTAGAAAATGTGAAAAAAGTAAAAGAAAATCAACAGAATTTTTTTTAAAAATAAAGAAAGAAAATGAGCACAAAAAAGTTAATGGAGTCAGATTATGGAGAAAAAAAGAATGAAGTTAAAGAAAAGAAGGAAAAAAATTGAACGAAATTAGATTATGAAGAAAAACAAAAGAATAATTAAGAGAAATTAGAAAAGAAAAGAAAAAATTAAAAAGGAAAAAGGAAAGAAAACAGAAAAAATAAAAATCCAATCAACAATCGATCAAGGAAGGGAATTGAGGTAAATAGTTAAGTGGACATAAAAGTACATTGGTATGGGCAGGTAATTAGTTTGAGTTGGGTGAATATCCACGTGTTTTTTCTCCTTAGAAAATCACTTCCTAACTCATTATAATATGAACGAGTTAATAAAATATGAGTTCAGTTTAGGCCTAATTTGTTTGTACTTAATGGAGGTTTGAATTTAAATGATTCATATATTAGACCATTAAGTGCGTTTGTTTTCTTACTTGAAAATCGCTTAATGGTCTTAAAGGGTCTGAATAAATCAGATTTGTGACAGAATCTTATTCTCATTCAGACCCTTTTAAAGACACTTTTATTTTTGAAAAAAAATTGTGCTCCTTATTTTTTTCTTAAAAAAAAATAAAATTTAAGCCCATCTCATTCTCCAACTTTATTAATTATCCAAATTATTTTCCTTAAACTATAATTTTTTGTTTTTGGGGCATGTTTATTAATATATAATTGATTATTGTAAAAAAAATTATTTGTCTAAGGTGCAAAATAGCTTCATAAATATGTGTTTTTGGAATAAAAATAGATAACTACATTATTTTCTAACAATTACTTTTATTAAATATATATATATATTAGGGAAAAGAGTCTGAAAAATACTTCAACTTTGGCCGAAATTGCTGTTACAATACCAAACTTTATGGAGGTCCTTTTACCCCATGCACTATTTAATAATGTATTTTAAAAGTATATATGTGCCCACATGAACATCATAAATATTGCATAATTATAAATAGTAGCGTGTCCACGTGGGTACATATATACCTTTAAAATATACTATTAAATAGTGTAGGGGGTAAAAAGTCCTTTCAAAAGTTCGGTATTGTTGCAGTAATTTCGGTCAATATTCGGATATATTTAAGAACTTTTTCCCTATATATTATAGTATTTGTATTGTTTGACCAAGTTTTTAAAAGGTCACAATTATTTTTTTGGGCCAATTTTTTTTTTTTGGAGACTTGAGGTACAAAAGGAAAATGTTTTAAACAGTAACACCAATAGTTTTTCTCATGTAAGGGAGAAACTACAAATTCATGCTTCTCTGGAAACAGAAAATTATTTTTATTGAAAATTAATATTTCTCAATTTATCTCTAAAAAATATTTTTAAATCATTTCTCTAGTTAAATAATATTAATTGTAAAATAATTTTAATTATTTTTTGTTGTAATTTACACTCAAAAACATCTCTTAAAAATATTAATCGAATATAATTTTCTTTTATCAAATATGATTTTTAATAATAAATTTTTGAATAATTTGATCAACATATAAAATTATTTCTCTCCAAAAGTAAAAATTATTTTATTTGAAGCGCTTTCCAAAATAAGCTAATTTTGACGCACACTAGCGCAAATCAAACATAAGAAATAAAAATCATAAACTTGACGAAACAGGGGTGTAGGTAATTTGTAAGTGAAAAATAAATTACACAACACTTTAAAAAAAAAAAGAATATTTATTAATCTAACAAAAATCAGTGTTCACATCCGAAGCTGGAGGAATCTCAAAATGCCAAAGCTTTCCTACCCCATCGACCAAATTTTTCCTACACAAAAAAAGTTCAGCATAAACTTTTTCTACATCGCGATCCACATCATGCATTACTACATGTGTTACCCCAGGTCCCTTTCTATTTCTTGCCATAACAGCTGCAGAATAAATAGCTGACATTCTTCCTGGTGCTTGATCAAAATAGCCTTTAGGACCATCTATCATAATTATGTCCCATTCTTTATCGTACACTTCATTCGATAACATGTTCAATGCTAACTTACATTTACTATTACCTCGTAAAATTGATTTTCTAGCCCAACAATCCGGTTCCTTATTATAGTGCTCGATTAATTTCTCTGCCTCATACAAAGTTGTCCGATATCTAACCGTGTTGGAACGGATGAATGATAGGTCTTTAAGTATAGCCCTGCTCCATTTTGGATCTTCCTCTAGGAAAAGTGTTGTGCCACGTGGATTTATGGATGACCACATAAATGAGTCATGACCTAGCCCGAATACTAGCAAATTACAAGGGGTTAGTAATTTGAGGATGTTGAAAGATATCTTGATCTCGTCCATTGTTTGTTGAGGTATCACACGTGATGTGGCATAGTGGAGGATCGCGTCAACTTGGAGATGCTCAGACATTATTGTATCATCATTCACTGTTGAGTTCCCATTCGGGAGGATCCCTGAACCCTCTGATGGTTCGCAGAGGGTGGGATTATTTGACATTCGAAATAAAATTAAAATAAGTAATGTTGTACAAGTTAAACCTATGATTGCTAATTTCAACATGTTATTGTGGGTGAAATTATTTTAATTTCATCACAATAAGATAACAATGAACTTTTAAATATCTATCATTTTCTACTTGAAACTTGGTGTTGATTGCTATAAATTGGATATGTACATATTATTAAACAAACTATGTGTTTTCCTCATTTTGCACCATGTCCAATGTCTAAAGTTTGTGTTATTATAAAACAAGTTTTGAGGAACTTTAGCCTCTCAAACCATCCAAGTGTTCGTCTTCCATGATAAGCAGTTACTAATTCATGATATTGGATTTCAGATTTAACTTGATAATATATGTAAAATGAATTTGTGGAAAGGAGAGATTAAGGGATCGAAAATCTTTTTAATTATTATGGATACTTTTTCAATTTTGTAAATTATTATATACAATAAAAATAAAGGATAATTTTATATACTTCTCCTTAAGTTTGATTTTGTTACACAAAACTTTTCTTTTGACTTGCGATGCTTACCTTCCTTATTTTTAATTTCTTGTAATAATTTTTTTTATTCTACCAACTCGATAAATATAATCCAGAAGTTTGGATTCTATTTTATTTTTCCACATCGAAATCTGCAAATTTTCTCCCTCATTTATACGTTGTTTTTGTAATGACATGTTCGGTGTTTAGAGTATATGAGACTCCCCCCCCCCCCCCCCCCCCGCCCCAAACAATATTTTTGTAGACAATTGGATGAGTATCGAAGAAGAAAAACCAAAATCTAGAGTTCTTGAGAAAAATAAAATAGAGTTGACAAAAGTCAACATTTGGGTTAATCAAATTAGATTTGAGGTTTGAAAGTTCATGTATATATGAAATATGATTTATGGCTTGGTTGGATAGTTTGCATGGGTGTCAATGGGCTCAGGAGTGATTTAGACACTTGAGTTGTGTAAAGTTAAGAGTTGACATCAGTCAAATAGCAGACTTAACGAGTTTGGATTCATGATTTGAATATTTCAATTGGTTTGTATGATGAATTTTGATTTGTCTACAAGTTTTGATTTGATTCTGATGAGTTTTTGGACGGATTTTGATCGTGGTGGTGCTGTTGCGTTGTTTTAAATTGAAAAGTGTAAGGATTCAAAGGTCATTTTTAGTTCAATGGATCAAAATTTTATTTCGAGACTTTCAAAAGCTTGAAAATAATTTATAGGACCGATCTAGAATGTTTGGTCTAATTTTGATAAGCCGCACTTGGAGTTTTATCAACAATCATGAATCAAATATGTAACGAGCAGAAAAAATATTTGATTGGCAAACGAGATCAATTTGAGTTTCAATTGAACAATTAGGCGAGTATAGTTATTTTGGACACGTAGCAACAAGAATCATCGAATTTTGAAGCTGTACAAGAGAATTATGGTTGCAAATTAATGTTGAACATTTTTTGGTGCAACAATTTTAAAAATACTAGATGCATCCATGTTGTAATACTAAAAAATTATGATATGAATTATTTTATTTGGGAGCACTTTTGGAACTTGGTGACTTTTGAGAGAGAAATCAATGGATAATCAAAGTATATCATCAATGTATGGTTTCTAACTGAAATTTATGAGTTTTACATGAATCTTTTGGGTTAAGTTTATGGTTTTCAAGAGGGCTTTTGGGAAAAGTACATATTATTTTGGAAAAACTACACAGATTGGACCAAATAATGAAACTATTTATCTAAATTGGACTCAATCCAAACTATTTACCCTTAGTGGACCCATCACCCAAATTATTTACGTCCATACACCCTTTGATGCATTAAAATATAAGTACCCTTGATACCATCAAGGTATATAATACTCTGGTAGTATCAAACATTAACTAGTATTGTTTTCAGTGAAGCACTGCTTTTCTTCGTTGATACCATCAGGGTATATATATACTCTGATAGTATCAAACAATAACTAGTAGTGTTTTCAGTGAAGCACTGCTTTTCTTCGTTGATACCACCAAAGTATATATATACTTTGATGGTATCAAACATCAATTTAACTAGTTTTCACTGAATCACTACATAATATATATATATATATATATATATATATATACACATACACACACTAATGGTATCAAGTAGTAACTAGTAGTGTTTTCAGTGATGTCATGACCCAAAGTATACTCTAGGTGTAACATGACGTATAGAACCCCAAAAGACCCTAAACAAGCCACTTAGCATACGTCATACAAGATTTCAAAAGAAACATTTTCATCAACACAGAAGAGTTTGACAAAACGGAAGTCAATAACCTCAATGATGGTATCAAATAGTAACTAAGAGTGATTTTAGTGATGTCATGACCCAAAGTATACCCTAGGTGTAAGATGATGTATAGAACCCCGAAAGACCCTACACAAGCCACTTAGCATACATCATACAAGATAAAAGAAATAAAGATTTCAAAAGAATGGTTATATAGGGCTTATGATAGAAGCAAAAACGACATAGTATAGGCATAAAACATTAAGGAAAAGACCCAAAAGACCTTAAATATTAAATGCGAGACTGGTCTACGGGTCAGACGTACGTACCTTAGAACTTTCTACGGTCTGTACTGGTTAACTATAGACCAAGTACTATGACCTTAAGATTACACAATTTTTGACGGGACCCTTCTATGGTTAGTTGGAAATCATACGGCGTGCAGACCCTAACTGTAGAACTCAACTTAAACCCCAAAATTTCACCAAGTATGGATAGCGTCTACGGAACACATCTACCACCCGTAGATCACTTGACAGACCGTACTGGTCATCTGTAGGATGAGGTACTGGATCTTGATTTTCAAAAAATTATTTTCCTACTTCTACGAGATTGGTCTATGACTCGTAAAAGGTTCTACGAACCATAGAGATGTCTCCTAGACCTGAACCAGTAGACAAATTTATGCAATCTAATTCTTTTCAAAATCTGAGGTGTTACAAGTGAAGCACTACCTTTTATTCTTTGATACCACCATAGTATATATAGACTCTGATGGTATCAAACACCAATTTAGTTAGTTTTCACTGAATCACTACCTTTTTCTCCTTAATACCATCAGAGTATGTATGCATGTATATATATATATATATATACACACTCTAGTGGTATCAAACAATAATTAGTAGTGTTTTCAGTGAAGCACTGCCTTTTGTTCTTTGATACCACCATAGTATATATATACACTCTGATGGTATCAAGCATCAACTTAACTAGTTTCACTGAATCACTACCTTTTCCTCCTTGATACCATCAATTTTATATTTTTGCTTCTATTAAATGACTTGCGATTTGGAAGTAAGGATTAGTGTCCTCCTATTGGCTGATAGATCTGTTCTTCTATCTTGTGCTCACCAACCGTACCAGTGTTGGCAGCTTTACAAATGTTCCCCATTTGTCCAGTGTAACATTTCACTAATTGAAAGAACTAGAAAGAGTTAGAATTGGAAATATTCATTTTAGGAAAGATTGAAAAATCTGGAAATTTGTTAAGTTATGTTAAGTTTGGGTTTTTGATCAACTTCAAACGACCGTAGCTCATATCTCAGGATGATTTATGTGTTCTTCCAGACATCTTAGGAAATATCTTGGAATAATATTTCCAACACCGCCGAGTTTGTGCGATTCCGAGTTTATATGAATGAGATATGCCCATTTGAAGTTGGGCTGTTTGATTAAGGAAAGTCTAATCCGGATTTTGGAAGGGTATTTTAGTTTTTTCCTTACCCAATTATTTTAATTCATTTTTAGGAGTTTATTTGGGATCTAATCAGAATTATATCAGTTTAGTCAATTGAAAATTCACGCTAGGGCTTGGAGAAAAAGGAAAAGAGGAGAAAGGAGAAGAAAGTTCAAGATTCGTCGGTTTCTTGGAGAATCGCTTGTGGATTTATTCAAAGGGTGATACCTATGAGGTATATCAGATCACATAGCATTGGGTTAGTTCACTCATGTGCCAATCATGATTCAATTCAGCGAAGTATATTGATTTGAAAGTAAATCTTATGAGTTCTTGATGAAATTCGTTTGAAATCTTGTGGGTTCTTGTCGTTGAAGTTCCTTGAGTTTGATTCATGATTTTAGGTGTGATTTAGAGTAGAATCTGATGTATTTTGATGGTACAATTGATTCTAATTGTTTTGGAAAAGAACCAAGTCGAAATAGGGGGTTTAGAGATGAAAAACGAAGAAGAAAAGTCGGAACCCACCTAGGAAGGGCTAGGGGCGCCGCCCCAGCTAGAGCGCCCCAAAAGGGGCTCTGAAGTTTGGGCTCTGGGGAACCATTCCAGCCAGAGCACCCCAAACCATCCCCTGAAGTTTTGCCTCTGGAGCCCCACGTTGCTCAGAGCGCCAGGGACGCCAGGTTTCCCACCCTTTCCCCCTTCTTTCCGTACTAGTTCCTTATCAACGTACCTATGTTTTCTAGCCGATTTCTATACTCTAAGGTACGTCTAAACATCATGAAATCATCCATAACATGAGATCATGAACCTTGAATCCATAATCCAATTCAAGGACAGTTAAGATCAAAGTCAAGAGAAACAAGAGTAAAGTTAGAGAAGTTCTTAGAGTTTTCCAAAAGTCTTTTCCAAATGTTTTAACTTTGTTTTAATACTTAAAGTTCAAGTTGAGTAAAGAATAAATAGTAAAGATTGAAGTTCATTTCTTCAAAAGTATATGGGGACTATGTATTCCCAAAGAGTTTAAAATGTTTTCAAATTTAAACAAGAGAAGAAAACCTTGTTTTCCAAAGAGGCTTTGAGCTAGTTTTCAGAAAAGAGTAAACGCTTTCACAATTAAGCAAGAGGGGAAAATTTGATTTTCAAGATAGCCTTTGATCTAAGTTTTTGAGCAATTATCTCAAATCACAGAAAGAAGTATGTTTTTAAACATAAGATCTAGTATCATATTTTTGGAGTAGTTTTGAGCACCGATATGGGGGAGAGTTCATACAACTCACAGCCCCCATAAACCATGTAGCCTTCATAGGTAGAAAAGGGTCATACTTTTTAGATGATTCCTTAGTGCTTTTTAGCAGACTAATGGATCCACTTAGTATTCAGGTTCTATACCCTCGGCAAGGTATATGACGGCCCTGGCAGCGTGAGGCAAAATATTGTATCATTACAATAACTCTTACGTGATGGTTTTCGGTTAAAGAAACTCCCACAGAAGTATTTGTATTCTTATATACACAGTTTAATTGTATTTTTACATACATTTCAGAGTTATATTGTATCTTTAAATACACATAGAGTATTATTGTATTTCCAAATACACAGAGTTGACATCCATGTTTTAAAAAGCTTTTCTTTATGTTGCACTTGTTTTATACTTCTTTATATTGAATTAAGTTCAGTTAAGTTGAGTTGAGTTAAGCCAGATAAGTTCTTTAGTTCCTTTCAAGCTAATGTCATGTTTTAGAATTCCCCTCGCATACTCGTACATTCAATGTAATGATGCAATTCGGCCTGCATCTTTTAATGATGCAGATACAGGTGACCAGGATCAGGAGCACATCATTGATTCTAGTTGAGCTCTAGACTTGTTGGTGACCCTCCTTGTTTTCGGAGGATCCCTTTTATTTCTTTTTGTAGTTTTAGTTTCATTAGGATGTCGTGGGTCTTGTCCAGACATCCATCTCAGTTGTTTAGAGGCTTTATAGATAGTCAGATGTTAGTTCTTGAGTTTTCCATTTCCTATTTTTAATGGTTGAGACTTCAGTTTCCATTTTGGCTAAGTTTAATATTTCTTAAAGACATTTGTATGAGTTATCCTTTGAAACTGTTTCTTGTGTTTAAGACCTCCGTTGAGTAAGTAATCCAGGCCAAGGGTTCTCTTGGGGCCAACAATGGTTCTCGAGTGCCAGTCCCGCCCAGGGTGTAGGATCGGGGCATGACAAACTTGGTATCAAAGCACAGAGTTCAAGAGTCCTAGGGAGTATATGAAGCCGTGTTTGTAGAGTCCTAGTTATCGGTATGAAGCGTGCCACATCTATAATTAGGAGGCTACAACACTTAGGAAATTATCTCACTTCTTTCACACTCATTTAGTGCGTTAGAGTTTGATATCTAAAAAGTTTCTTTCTAACTCGTGCTTGCACGTGTCTTTCGGATCATGCCTCCATGAAAAGCTGTCAGAGGTCATTCCACTAGAAGGAATGTTGAACCACAGAAACAAAGGGTACCTAATGCACCATAAGTGCAACCCCAAGGAGAGGTCACCAATGCTGAATTCTGTGAAGTTATCCAGATGCTAAGTCAAGTTGTGACCAATCAAGTTAGACAGGGAGGAGTTTTGAAGTAAGAGAGCTAAGACAGGGAATGAGTTTGAACAAAAGAAGAGTAATCCGAACTGGTCATCCTTCCAGCAGAAACAAAAGGGACTTGCTCCATCATCTGCTAGTGCACCTGCACCAAAGAACAAAAGTGAGTACAATAATCATAATTTTAGTGCCAAACCTGCCTAATTCTCACGGTAGTATGGAAGAAGGGGGTAGTAACCTTCCTGCATTAGCTAAGTGTGGTAGGAACCACTCAAGGACGTGTCGTGATGGCTCCACTGGTTGCTTCAAGTGTGGCCAGAATTGTCATTTCATGCGAGAATGTCCAAAGAACAAGCAGGGTAATGGTAATGGGGATAATAGAGCCTAGTCTTCTTCAGTTTCTCCACCAGACAGAGCTGCACCTAGTGGGGCTACTTCCGGTACTGGTAGAGGAGCAAGAGGATTTGCCAGATGTTGTCACTGGTATGATCGAAGTTTTTAACTTTAATATTTATGCTAAGCTAGATCCAGGAGTGAGTTTATCCTTTGTAACTCTGTAATTGCGATTAATTTTAATATTATTCCTGAGGAACTTAGTGAGCCTTTCAGTGTTTCTACACCTGTTGGTGTGTTTATTCTAGCAGAAAGAGTCTATCATGATTGTCCCATTTCTTTCAATCACAAGAGTACCATGGCTGATTTAGTTGAGTTAGACATGGTAGATTTTGATGTCATTCTTGGTATGGACTGGATTCATGCCTGTTATGCCTCAGTTGATTGTAGAACTCGAGTTGTCAAGTTTCAGTTTCCAAATGAGCCACTCTTAGAGTGAAAAAAATAGTTCAACAATGCCTAAGGGTCGTTTCATTTCGTACCTTAAGGAAAATAAGTTAGTTTCCAAGGGGTGTGTCTATCACTTAGTCCGAGTTAATGACTCTAGTGTTGAGATACTTCCTATTCAGTTAGTTTCAGTAGTAAAAGAGTTTCCAGAAGTCTTTCCAGATGATCTTCCCGGAGGCCCTCTTGAGAGAGAAATAGACTTTGGTATAGACATTCTTCCAGATACTCGTCCTATATTTATTCCGCTATATAGAATGGCACCAGCAGAGTTGAAAGAGCTTAAAGAGTAGTTGAAAGATCTCATTGATAAGGGTTTCATTCGACCAAGTGTCTCACCTTGGGGCACTCCGATCTTATTTGTGAGAAAGAAAGATGGTTCCCTTAGGATGTGTATAGAGTACCGCCAGTTGAACAAGGTTACCATCAAGAATAAGTATTCTCATCCGAAAATTAATGATCTTTTTGATCAGCTTTAGGGTGCTACTTATTTCTCTAAGATAGACCTCAGATCAGGCTACCATCAATTGAGGGTAAGGGAATGTGATATTCAAAATATAGCATTCAGGACCCGTTATGGTCATTATGAGCTCTTAGTTATGTACTTTGATTTGACCAATGTGCCTACAACATTCATGGACATTATGAATAGAGTATTCAAACCTTATTTAGATATGTTTGTTATTGTATTCATTGATGACATACTAAAGAAGATCATGCTAGTCATCTCAGAATAGTTCTCCAAACTCTAAAGGAAAGAGAGTTATATGTCAAGTTCTCTAAGTGTGAGTTTTGGCTTGAGTCTGTGGCATTCTTACGCCACATTATGTTTGTAGAGGAAATTAAAGTTGATACCGAGAAAATAGAGGCTGTTCAGAATTGGCCTAGACCTACTTCTCCAACTGACATTAGGAGTTTCTTGGGTTTGGCTGGCTATTATAGACGGTTCGTAGAGAGGTTCTCGTCTATTTCGTCTACTTTGACTAAGTTGACTCAGAAAACAATTAAGTTTCAATGGTCAGAAGCTTGTGAGAAAATCTTTCAGGAATTGAAAAAGAGGTTGACTACTTCTCCAGTATTGACCTTACCAGAAGGTACACAAGGCTTTGTTGTGTACTGTGATGCGTCTAGAGTTGGCTTGGGTTGTGTGCTAATGCAGAATGACAAGGTTATAACTTATGCCTCTAGACAGTTGAAAGTTCATGAGAAGAATTTTCCAACCCATGATCTAGAATTGGTTGTCGTAGTGTTTGCTTTGAAAATATAGCGCCATTATCTTTATGGTGTTCATGTGGATGTGTTCACCGATCACAAGAGCCTTCAGTATGTGTTTACTTAGAAAGAGCTTAATTTCAGACACAGGAGGTGGTTAGAATTACTCAAGAATTATGACATGAGTATTCTTTATCACCCAAGTAAGGCTAATGTTGTTGTTGATGCTTTAAGAAGGTTGTCTATCGATAGTACCTCCCATTTTGAGGAAGATAAGAAAGTGTTAGCAAAAGATATACATAGACTTGCACGCTTCGGAGTCCAACTAATGGATTCGATAGAAGGAGGAGTAGTGGTGATGAATGAGGCTGAATCATCATTAGTGTCAGAAGTAAAAGAGAAGCAAGACCAAGATCCTATTTTTCTTGAATTAAAGGCAAATGTTCATAAGCTAAAAGATTTGGCTTTTGAACAAGGGAGAGATAGCGTATTGAGATATCAAGGTAGGTTGTGTGTACCATGGGTGGATGATCTCCAAGAGAGGATCATAGAGGAAGCTTATATCTCCAGATATTCCATTTATATGGGTTCCACATATATGTATCGTAGTTTGAGAGAATTTTATTGGTGGAGTAGTACGAAGAAGGGCTTTGCAGAGTTTGTGGCTGAGTGACCGAATTGCCAACAAGTTAAAGTAGAGCCCCAAAGGCCCGGTGGTATGGCTCAGAATATAGAACTTTCGGAATGAAAGTAGGAGATGATCAATATGGACTTCATCACAAGTTTACCAAGGTCTTGCAGGCAGCACGATTCTATTTAGGTGATTGTCGATAGAATGACAAAATCAGCCCATTTTCTGCCGGTAAAGACTACTCATTCAGTAGAGAACTATGCCAGGTTGTATCTTTAAGAAGTAGTTAGACTTCATGGAGTTCCAGTCTCCATTATTTCAGACAGAGGTGTGCATTTTACTGCACAATTTTGGAAGTCATTCCAAAAAGGCAAGCAGAGCGCACTATTCAGACCTTAGAGGATATGTTGAGGGCTTGTGTGATTGATTTCAAAGGTAATTGGGATGATCACCTACCTCTTATTGAATTTTCTTACAACAATAATTACCACTCTAGCATCCAAATGGCTCCTTATGAAGCTCTTTATGGGAGAAGATGCAAATCTCCTATTAGATGGTTTGAAGTTAGTGAAGCTAGGTTGATAGGACCAAATTTAGTTCATCAAGCTATGGAGAAGGTGAAAATCATTCAAGAGAGGTTGAAAACGGCGCAGAGTCGTCAGAAATCCTACATTGATGTTATGAGAAGGGAGTTAGAGTTTGAAGTAGATGATTGGGTATACTTGAAAGTTTCACCCATGAAGGGTGTTATGAGTTTGGTAATAAGGGGAAGCTTAGTCCCCGGTATATTGGCCGTTATAGAATATCCAAGAGGATTGGAAATGTAGCTTATGAGTTAGAGCTACCTCAAGAGTTACCAGTGGTTCATCCGATACTTCATATTTCCATATTGAAAAAGTGCATGGGAGATCCTTCACTTATCATACCAACTGAAGATATTGGTATCAAGGATAACTTGTCTTATAAGGAGATTTCGGTTCAGATTCTAGATCGCCAAGTTCGCAAGTTGAGGACGAATGAAGTAGCATCAATCAAAGTCCTTTGGAGGAATCAGTTTGTTTAGAAAGCTACTTGGGAAGCTGAGGAATATATGAAGAAGAGATATCTATATCTCTTTGAATCTGGAGAAGTTCCAGATCAACGTACTAATTCTCTTCTTAGTACTTTTTAATTTATAAGTTGGCATGTTGTATTTGTGTTGCTTGTTGGGTGTTTGAGATGAATGTTAGATGTTACACCCTTAGCCTAGTAAGAGTAATCTCATTCGAGGAAGAATGTTCCCAAGGGGAAGATATTGTAACATCTCGCTAATTGAAAGAACTAGAAAGAGTTAGAATTGAAAATAGTCATTTTAGGAAAGAATGAAAAATTTGGAAATTTGTTAAGTTATGTTAGGTTTGGGTTTTTGGTCAAATTCAAACGACTGTAACTCCTAGATCAGGATGAGTTAGGCGTGCTTCTAGTTATCGTACAAAAGATCTTGTAATAATCTTTCCAACGCCACCAAGTTTGCGCAATTCCAAATTTGTATGAGTGAGATATACCCATTTGAAGTTGGGTTGTTTGATTAAGGAAAGTCTAATCCGGATTTTGGAAGGGTATTTTAGTCTTTTCCTTACCCAATAATTTTAATTCATTTTTAGGAGTTTCTTTTGGGTCTAATCATAATTAGATAAGTTTAGTCAATTGGAAAATCACGCTAGGGCTTGGAGAAAAGAGAAAAGAGGAGAAAGGAGAAGAAAGTTCAAGATTCATCGGTTTCTTGGAGAATCGCTTGTGGATTACGTCACGGGCTGATTCCTATGAGGTATGTGAGATCACATAGTGTTGGGTTAGTTCACCCATGCTCCAATCATGATTAAATTCAGTGAAGTATATTGATTTGAAAGTAAATCTTATGAGTTCTTGATGATATTCGTTCGAAATCTTGTGGGTTCTTGTCGTTGAAGTTCCTTGAATTTGATTCATGATTTTACGTGTGATTTCGAGTATAATCTGATGTATTTTTATGGTATAGTTAATTCTAAGTGTTTGGGGAAAGAACCAAGTCGAAATAGGGGGTTTAGATATGCAAAACAAAGAAGAAAAGTCAGAACCCACTTAGGCAGGGGTCTGGGGCGCCGCCCCAGCCAGAGCACCCCAAAAGGGGCTCTGAAGTTTCACCTCTGGGGCATTGAGCCATCCAGAGCGCCCCAACCCATCCCCTAAATTTTTGCCTCTGGTTCCCCACGTCGCTCAGAGCGCCAAGGACACCAAGTTTTCCATCCTTTCCCCCTTCTTTCCGTACTAGTTCCTTAGCAACGTACCTATGTTTTCTAGTCAATTTCTATACTCTAAGGTACGTCTAAACATCATGAAATCATCCATAACATGAGATCTTGAACCTTGAATCCATAATTCAATTCAAGGAAAGTTAAGATTAAAGTCAAGAGAAATAAGAGTCAAGTCAAGTGAAGTTCTTAGAGTTTTCCAAATGTTTTAACTTTGTTTTAATACTTAAAGTTCAAGTTGAGTAAGGAGTAAAGAGTAAAGATTGAAGTTCATTTCTTCAAAAGTATATGGGGACTATGTATTCCCACAGATTTCAAAATGTTTTCACATTTTTAAAAGAAAAGGAAACCTTGATTTCCATAGAGTCTTTGAGTTAGTTTTCAGAAAAGAGTAAACGCTTTCACAATTAAGCAAGAGGGAAAACGTTGATTTCCAAGATAACCTTTGAACTAAGTTTTTGAGAAATTATCTCAAATCATAGAAAGAAGTATGTTTTAAAACATAAGAGCTAGTATCATATTTTTGGGAGTAGTATCGGGCACAGATATGGGGGAGAGTTTAGACAACTCACAACTCCCATAAACTATGTAGCCATCATAGGTAGAAAATGGTCATACTTTTTAGATGATTCCTTAGTGCTTTTTAGTATAGACTAGTGGATCCACTTAGTAGCCAGGTCTATACCCTCAGCAAGTATAGGACGGCCCTGGCAACGTGAGACAAAACATTGTATCATCACAATAACTCTTACGTGATGGTTGTTGGTTAGAGAAACTCCCACAGAAGTATTTGTATTCTTATATACACTGTTTAATTGTATTCTTACATATATTTCATAGTTATATTGTATCTTTGCATACACACAGAGTAATATTGTATTTCTGAATACACAGAGTTGACATCCATGTTTTAAAAAGCTTTTCTTTATATTGCACTTGTTTTATATTGCTTTATATTCATGAATTGAGTTCAGTTAAATTGAGTTGAGTTGAGCCAGGTAAGTTCTTCAGTTCCTTTCAAGCTTATGTCTTGTTTTAGAATTCCTCTCGCATACTTGTACATTCAATGTACTGATGCTATTTGGTCTGCATCTTTTAATGATTCAAATACAGGTAACCAGGATCATCATCCAGTGCATCGTTGATTCTAGTTGAGCTCCAGACTTGTTGGTGACACTCCTTGCTTCTGAAGGATCCCCTTTATTGCCTTTAGTAGTTTTAGTTTCATTAGAATGTCGTGGTCTTGTCCCGACATCCATCTCAATTGTATAGAGGCTTCATAGATAGTCAAATGTTAGTTCTTAAGTTTTCCATTTCCTAGTTGTAATGGTTGAGACTTGAAATGCCATTTTGGCTAAGTTTAATATTTCTTAAAGACATTTGTATGAGTTATCCTTTGAGACCGTTTCTTGTGTTTAAGACTTCTGCTGAGTAAGTAAGCCAGACCAAGGTTCGCTTGGGGCCAAAAATGGTTCTTGAATGCCAGTCCCATCCAGGGTGTAGGCTCGGGGAGTTATATCCAGGAACATGCGCGACTCATGGGACCATGTCCCATTGTTTGTTAGGATCATCAAACAACAAAGTTACATTTCCCCCTTTTTGATGATGACAAACAGTACACTCAACATGCTCCTTTTATCTTACGTTCTTCCTGTTACCAATGTTCCCTTAATGGATTGTTCCCCATATCACCAATACTTACTCCTGGTCACATGGCCCTCCACTCTAATAATACATTCTTAACTAATACTCACTCCTAGTCATGGACCAGATGAATATTATAACCATCACCACCAGTAACAACATATTATGTGAAATACCACAAGTACAATATAGGGAGGATAAAGTGTATGTGGACTTACTACAACCTCGTACAGATAGAGAGACTATTTTCAACAAACCCTCTGCTCGAGTACAACAAATTAAAGTAGGTATGAAAAAGAAAAACAAGAGTGAAGAAAACATAGTAACTAATATGGAAATAGTAACTACTAGGGGTGGCAAAGTAAAATCCAACCCGCCCAACCCATCTAAGTTAGGAAAACTACATAGTAAGGCAATATATGCTATGTATTTATTATATATAACTATAGTTTAATAAAATTATAATTAGCAGCTATAGTATTAATTTAATAACTATTCAATCTAAATGTGTATCCTCCAATTAGTGTATTTGGGCTTAATTCTAGGCATTGTATTTATCAATTATTTATTTTTCCTCATTTCTCTCTCCAGATTAGTGTATAACCTCAAATTAGCACATTATTCCCTCTTTCATTGATGATTATATTTCTTCTTCATTTCTACCATGGACGATTCTTTCAAATTATTTTCAAATTCAAACTTAATGACGTTGCACTTCCTCTCCCTTTCTCTGATAAAATATTGTCTTCATTAGCTCGAGATGATTTATGAAATGGTTAGCCATGATAGAAAACTTTGAAGCTTAAGTTCAAATTATGAATTCATGAATTGTTTTTAAAATTAATGGGTAATTTTTCGAAATATTGGATATATTATGAGGAGTTCATATGTCGAATTTGAGGAAGTTTTGGTGAAAATTTGGAGACTTTTTAAGAAATTAAATGCACACGTATATTCATTTTATTCATGGATTAATATAAATGTATCTGCTTTGTATTCATGTATTTGAGTGTATTTGTTTCACTGTTATTGTATCATCTCATATTGATTATACATTTGTATCAAAGTATATTTATTCATTTGGTATCAATGTATTGTGTATGTTGCAACTTGTTAGAAATTTTTATCAATGTATTCAAGTCAATTAGTTCCTTGTTTTACATTTCTATCATTTATTTGAGTGTATTTTTGTTCACTATTATATATTTGTGTCAATGTATTTGAGTATTTCTATAGTGTATTAACCATTAGAATTAGGGGTATACATGGACCGGGTTGGTTCGGGGTTTTTAGATACCAAACGAAACAATTTATGTCTGATTTTTAAATCTATTAACCAAACCAAACTAATAAAATTTGGGTTTTTCAACCTCAGATTTTTTTCTCGGGTTCTTAGGTTTTTTGGGTTTTTCGATCTAACTTGTACTAGCGGTTTCTGAGGGGTCCACATTCCTTCTAGTAGGACGTTTTCTGACATTTCTTCATGGAGACATGATCTGAAAATACGTGTAAACATGAATTAAAAGAAACTTTTATAAACTTAATTCTATCGCACGAACATGATTATGAAAGAAATTGAAAATATTCCTAATGTCATGTAGCCTCCCTATCATCGATGTGGCACACTTGATATGCTCAAATTACACTTCCCTAAAGAAGTATAAGCAGTCGTTGTCAAATAAAGAACCCAACTTGTAAGTTAGGGTTGATCCCACAAGGAATATGGTTCAAACTTAAACTTAACTCACGATTATATTCATTTAGTCAAACTATTTCCGAAATAAGTAATTAAGGGGGAGGGGGGGGGGGTTGCAAGCAAGTAATTGATTGTTGTTTAAGTAACAAGTGAGCAAGATTTAAATTTTGAGCTATCAATAAGAGAGAGAAACTAGGGTGTATGTGTTCCCCATAAGCTCTTAACGTGGTAATCCTAATAATAGTAATCATTTCCTAGTGTTTTACATGCAAAGTTGGTAAGATAGGTATCCCTAAGTGATTGGTCCTCCAAATAGGGAATTTCACCCCGCACCTTGGTCTGGCTACGTGTGTATACTTTACTAATCCTTACCTTTACCTCAGATTAGACATCACATCAATGTATGGCTTAGTTTTCACCCTTGCACCAATTGACATTAGATTATTAGATAGTATCCCACTAAATCTTTGTTGATAATTCTTTTCTCATTAACTACCTCCTTGGTCCGGCAAGTAGCAACAAGGCGAGTTCTAACGCGTGCACTCATTAAAAAGACTTCTAAGTGAAAGAATTACTAATACATGCATAAACACTATTTAAGAATTACTTAATTATTATTCATACGTTGTTAATTGCCCATGGTTCTCACAACCTAGTTGTGTATTTAGCTACTCATAGTTGAAAGAACACAATTCATGTTTTGATAATAAGAATTCATGAACTTATGTTTAGAGTAGAAAAAACCCGATATCTCCAATTGAATTTCAAAGCGAAAATCTTATAAACCAAATTTCGGAAATCAAATTGCCAAAGTTGCAAGTTAATCCCAAAGAAAATATCAAGAACTAAAAGTAAACAATAATGTCCAACCCCGAAAAACGAGATTTACATATCCTATTTATAGAAAAATATGTCCTAAACAAAAAGGAAACTTAATAAGGAAATAAACTTCTGGGACGCAACTTTGATTGACAACTCAACCTACGAACCGTGGGTCAACCTATGGTCCGTAGGTCCCTTCGTTGGTCAACACTTAGAACATTTTCAGCAGAGGTTGAAACCTTCACTCTCAGATCAACAACGACGGATGTGCAGGACGGACCGTAGGTGGAGTCCTCTTTCGTGGCTCCACACTTAGGATTTTTATCAGGTACTGGAACTTCAACTATCTAAACACATTCGACGGATGTGCAGGATGGCCCGTAGGTTAACATACGGTCTGTGGATCATTTTGTAGTTCACACTTGGTCAGAATTCCTGATGCTCCTATCTACACCTACCCATCGACGGACCCTCACAGGACCTACGATTCGTAGGTCCCTCCGTGGGTGGCCACTTCTATAGAATTTTAGTTGTCATCTCACTCAATCGCGTCAAAGCCTATTTCCTGCAAGCACAAGACATAAAACATTATTTCCAGTACAGAATGGCCTTAGACATACACAACTTTTAAGTGAAATGTATCAAAAATATCGTAAACTTACGGTATATCAACACCCTCAACTTAAACATATTTTTTGTCCTCAAGCGACACACTAACACTTTAAACGACACTTGTGTAGAAGCAGACATACAAACTCAAGCAATCACATTGCCATTTCAATCCATTCTATTTTCTCAGTGCAAATATTTTCTCTTAGACTTAACAAGCCAACTCATACAGATCAAAACATGACATAGATCGACCAACAGCCACCACAACATACACCATTCACAATCACCAAGGTATCAATTTTCCAACAATGTAACTACTGCCCTCACTTCAAAAAAAATCTTTTTCCACCACAAAAGATATGACTTTCAGGGTTTTTTAGGATTCGTTCAGCACTCATGCTTAGAAGTGACTTCAAGTACGGTTAGTGCTCAATACCATAGGCTTGTCCATATTTTCACTGCTTAGACTCTCCAAACTAGTTGCTAGGAACACTATAGGACTTTCTTAGCTTGTAACGTAGGCTCAGGGTCAGGTGTGGTACATTTGGGTACTTTTTAGTGACTTTCTGCCCTCCTTGACATTACATTGACTTTTTACCTCTTTTCTCAACCTATTTTTGACATCCTTTCATTCTACTTTCTTTCCCTTGACTTTTTTCAACACAGATGTGACTTTTGACTTTGTGGCTCTTATTTTTGACTTTCTTCTTTTTCTTTCACTTTATTTTTCTTTATTTATTTCAGCACTTTAGTTTATCATCTTTTTGCTTCTTTTGCACATAGTCACATCTTTTTCTTTCCAGTTTCTCTCTTCAACACACAACTCTTTTCATACCCTTTTTCTTTCAGTTTCCTTTTTTCACAGTCACCCTCAACTTAAGTGTTTAGCATGAGTTGAGGTGCATAATATCTGATGTCGGACCAGGGCTAAGATCAAGGTAACTTTTTGGATTAGCCACCCTCAACTTAGGCTTTTGGCCTAAGTCAAAGTGCACATGTCCAAGGAGGGACCGGGGCCAAAACAATTATTTTAGGGAAGGTGAGTTAGGTGAATTTGAAAGAAATGGTCTATCTTAGGATCAAATAGTTGGATCAAAGGGCCTATGATCACTTCCCAAGTTTTAGCCTAGATTATCTTAGCAGGACCAACGTGGCAAGTTCTAGATTGGCACATACTGTCCAAACATTCAACTTTTCTCACACACTCTTGGCACATTGTTTCATTATCAGATTACCCAGTTCAAGTTATAGCTTAAGTTATGAGGTCAAATTGGTTCCTTATCATGTCACATTGAGATCCAACACATTCAACTCATCAGGACAATAGATCTAGCATATTTTAACATTTTTGGATATGGATCATTTTTCTCATGCTTTTTATTCCATCATGTTTTCATTTTTCTACTTACTCCTACATATACATTCCTACACATGCCGATTCAACGAAAATTAAAACAGTCTCTTGGGGGAAAAGAACACAAACAAGAAAACCCCAAGAGAGGATTATGAGTTGGGTTACTCAGACCTCACCCTATCACTCACAAACCATTTACCCCACCCCCCAACAAAGTAAAGTGCAATTGTCCCAAATGCACAAAAAATAAAAAGTAAAGGATCAGGTGAAGCAAACTTGTGGAGCATATGCGTCGAAGACCACTCAAGAAGCGGGTGAGTCCAGTTTCTGGGAGCCTGTTGGATCAACACTTGGAACGACATCAATAGTGCTCTCATCAACTATCTCAACACTCTTAGTAGTGCTCTCATCAACTCTCTCAGCATCCTCAGTAGTGCGTACTCTGGCGGATGGGCCAACACCTACCTCCCTAGCTTGCTATTGTCTCATCTCCTTCTTTAGTAACGACGCCCTCGTGGAATCCTCCAACTGCTGACACTCTTTTATTCTCAATTTGTGGGCCTCAGCATCATCAGAAGTACAATCGGAGGGGGGGGCACTTCCCAGCAGTACGGGAAGTGTCCGGTGGTGTCATGGAATTACCAAATAAGGTAGATATGGCCATGGTGTCAACCCCCTCTGTAGGGGTAGCCTCTGGTGCAGACTAGAGAGGAAACTAGGAGGGAATCTAGATTGTCACGAAGGTTGGCCAAATTTATCGAGAGGGTAGATAAATCAATGGTCGGGGCCGGCCTCTCCAAGACTCACAGCTCGAATGCATCCAGGCGCTTATGAACGGCCTGATTCTTTTGGCCCATTAGCTGCTCCATCCTAACCTCAGACTGCTCAATCGAGCGCTGCATCCATGACCTAATGTGTTGTAGTAGTGTGGCCATCTATGTCTCTAGCTTTAAAACTCGAGCTAGAGGAATGTTGGAGGAACTGGAAGAGTGGGTGTCTTTGGAGGAGCTAGGGGCCTGACTGGCGACCAAAGACGGAAAAACCTGGGCATCTGTTATAGTGGCTGGAGAAGCAAGGTCATCAATCTGCATCTGCTTCACATCTACTACGAGATCCTCTCCCATCGGTGGCACCTCAACCTGTGGCTCTCTGCGATGTGCGGCTAGGTTGGCGTCATCCCGGATCAGGCTGATGTCTAGAGTCTTGGTTGCCTAAAGAAACCTGTCACAATGTCAAACTGGTACAATTGAGTCCCTATAAAGCTGAAAGATGAGGTGGGGGAAAGTCAAAGTGATGGTGGCCTGAAAGGCCCTCTTGTGGATTTCTGCGATCAGTATGCAGATAAAATCTACCTTAAATCCCACTACCATAGCTGCAACTATCACTGCTCTTTCCATGTGACCACATTGTCTGCCTAAGTAGGGAACAGTCTATTTCGTACCAGCAGCCAAAAAATTTTTGTAGCAAAATTCAGGGTAGCCTTCCTAATGCCCAGGCTTAGAGTACTGACCCACTCTGCATGCTCTCCATCTATGGCAGGATGTCGTGCTAACCAACGAATAAGGGAATCCCGCTGCTCGACATACCTTTGAAATGCCCCACTCTAAATAATGCCCATGCGATAGTCTAACTCTACTGTATTGATGGGCAGAGTATGGTCCGACTCATAGATAAACCTGCAGAGGGTGGTCTCGAAAAGTCAATATTAAAACCCCGTACTAGTGTTGCCTCAAGTGGAGGCTGAGCTAAGGGCTTGGCCCGCTTGGAGATAGACCCTCTAACGGTGGCGCATAAGAAGAGTAAAACTCCCTAACTATCTCTTCACTATACATGCCTGAGGTCATTCCATCCACTCACACATGTGTCTACGGAAGAGCCCCTCAATGACTGGAGCAGTGTAGAGGCTACCTGTGAGAACCTGGTGCTCATTTGTGACCAATCTAGCCATATTATCGTGTAAATCTGGAATTGGTTGTCGACACACCACCTGTTAGGCTCTGTAGCAACCGCTAGAGGCTCAAAACAGGGGGAGCACGATGGTATCCTCTATACTATCAGACTCGTATAAAGAGGCAATGCTGCTTTTGGGGCTGAAGCTGGAGTTAGAGCCGGATGGGGACTCTAAGCAAGTCGATGATTCGATCGGTGTGGCCCCCTCATCAGACTAGGGGCAGTGACGATTTCAGAGCTCACCTATTGGGCTCGGTTACATGTAGTACGTGGAGCAGTGGGGGAAGTCCTGGTGGGAGGTGGGATGTACTCCACATCCGTATCCTCATCGATCAGCCTAAGGGAGGGAGCAACGGATTTTGATTTGCCCTTTGTGGCGTAAGTCAGAGCTTGCTTGGGGGCCATGGTACCTATGGAGGCTTAGTTACTACCAAAATAAGCAAATAAAACATTTGGAGGAATTTTAGAACAAGAAACGAATCAAAAGAAAAACTGAAAAAAATTTGGACAATAGTTGAACTGTCGACCTACGGTCCGTGGAACCTCTTCGTAGGTAAGAGTACCAAAAATTGGGTCTTTGATGTGGGAACCATGGATGTGCAGAACGGACTATCGATGGAACGACTGACCGTAGTCCACATTGTGGTTCGACACTAATAAATATTTTGTGTTCTTCTGGCCCATGAACCCGACCTACGGTCCGTAGACGGTGTCTCGTGGGTCAGTTTGTGCCAGACTTCAACAAATTTTCCAATTTCATGTCTTTTCCTACAATATGCACAATCAAACTAGGCCTACACATGCATTTCAACATGTAATTTGGTAGTTAATCATCCTTAAGGTCTCGTTGACACAATTTTTATAGATTAAAAAATGAAACCTATAAACCCTAAGTCAAAATTTCCAATTCGACCTCTTACTTGATTTCATTGGTTAAATTTTTACGACACACTCACATAACGTCATTCCAAGGTTTCATCCAACTACAATTTAACAGTTAAACATATGATCGACAACCCAAGGTCAAGTTCCACTTCATAACTTCATGATTTAAACTATGAACATAAATTCAAAGTTAGGGAGAGGTCGTTTACCTTACAAGTAATCGAAATGGGTGAGTGTGTGAATGAAATGAACTTCTAGACCCTCTTTGCAGGCCTTTGACACAGAACCTAGACCGTGGTATCGTTGGGGAATGAGACTGGGGAAAGGAACCATTGTCTGGAGAGAAAATAAGGATGAAGGGCTCTGTGGAATTTATGTGGGTGATGATATGGGAGTGATTGGGGGGATTTATGGTTGATTATGGGTATTTGGAGGGTTGAAAAATGGTTAGGAGGGAGTTTTGGAAAGGGGGAATGAATTTCAAATGAAAAGGTTTTATTTTATAAGGTGTCCGGGTCGGGTCAGGCAAACCCTAGTTTTTTTGACCCATGAGACCCCGTCTACGGTCCATGGGTCGACCTATGGACCGTAGGTCTGGTCCGTAGGTCACTCTGACACTTAGAAATTTCAGAACACTTACCTGGGGTCTACAGATGCTATTCACAGTCCGTGGATGGACCAACAGACCGTCGATAGGGTCCGTGGACCACTTCACAACTGTTTTTCTGTAGATTTTGCCTTTTGTCCCTGCACACGTAGCAACCATTTGGACTTTCTTTTTACACTTTCTGGACACTTTTTAGACACAAACCCTATTTTATATCTAGCCAACACTAATACAAAAATAAAACACCTATCTAAAGAGTTACGAAAACAAAAATAAAAGAAGTATACTCCTATATTGGAAAGAAAATCCTATAGTTGGCTAGGTTGTACATCTAGGGTTGCCTCCCAAGCAGCGTTTGATTTAAGGTCGCGGCACGAAGCAGAACCCTTGATTACTCAGACTTTATCAAGGTGTCATGCCTCTATCACTGCATTGACACTCTCAGAATTTCCCATGTAGCTCTTTATCCTCCTGTGATTTGCCTTGAACCTTGTCCCACTCCTTTTCTCAAACTCAACCAATCCATGTAGGGACACTTGGGTTACTCTAAATGGTCCGATCCACTGGGACTTGAATCTGCCAAAAACCAGCGCAACCTTGATTTAAACAACAACACCAAATCACCAGGAGCAAGCATGCGCTTTTCTGTCTGTTGATCATGGTGTTTTTTATTCGTGCACAACGCTGCACCTAACTTCTCCTTACTAGATACTTCAACACCTTTTCTGAAAATGCGACTCACCACAGATACCGATTTAAGATCACTTTCTTGCTTCATAGACTTACAGATTTTAAAGGTCACCTCCTCCTTATTTAGTCGAAACCTCATTTGCCCTTTCTCCATGTTGACTAAGGCACGCCCAGTAACAAGGAATGATCTCCCTAAGATGATGGGGACCTCAAAGTCAACCTTGCAATCAAGTATCACAAAATCTACCAAAAAAATAAATAACCCCACTTTCACAAGGACATCTTGAAGCACTCCAATGGGCTTTTTCACAGTTCTGTTAGCCCTAAGTAAATGCATCACAATTGGTTTTGGAGCTCCTAAACCCAACTTCTTATAAATCGACAATGACATCAAATTAATGTTGGCACCCAAATCACATAAAGCTTTCGCAAAGTGCATCTTACCGATGGTGCAAGGAATAGCACCAGGATCCTCTTTCTTTTGTGCCAGTGACCTCGTAGAAATGGCACTACAATGCTGAAACCTCTCATCACTCTCAAAATTGATAGCCCTCTTTTTTATCATAAAGTCCTTCATGAACTTTACTTACCCAGGCATTTGCTCCAAAGCTTCTATCAACGAGACATTGATGGAGAGTTGTTTCAACATTATTATAAACCTACGGTATTTTTCTTCTTCAGTCTTTTGCACTAACCTCTGTGGGAAAGGAGGTGGAGGTCTAGGCATAGTAACAACCTTCTGAGTCAACTCAACTTCCTTTTCTGCGGCATCTTTCGTCTCTCCAATAACCTCAATCTCATTTGTATCTATTTCTACCACTTTTTCAACATCAAATGGCATAGGGGGATCCATAGTCTGTTTTCCTCCATGAGTCGTGATTTCCATACAAAGCCCATCATTTTTCAAATTTTGGATGGTGTTGCTGGGAAGTGCATCTGGTTACGTGTATTCACAGTAGCAGACAACTAACTAAACTGCTGCTCAAGTTGCTTTATTGACACTGCATGGGCATTAACTTTCTGACCAATCCTGAATTACTCAATGTGCATCTCTTTCACATTCTGATCAGTAACATCAAACCTCTTCATCATCTTTTGCCTCATATCCTCAACACGCGACATACTACCCCCAACTTCTCTATTTCCAGATTCTCGATTCGCAGGTGGAACATAAGGCCCAACTCTCTCATTTCTGTTGCCATAGTTGTTCCAATTGTAGTTGTTATCACGATTGTAGTTCCCATCCCGGACATAGTTTCCTTCTCAATTATAGTTTTCATAGTTCCGACCTTGGTTTCCTTGACCTTTGCGCCAATTATCCGAGTTGGAAGCTTGGGCATTGGTTTGGAAACCCCCCCCCCCCTCCCCTTGATCATTCATTAAATAAGCATCCTTCTCATAGTAGTATTCCTCAATTGGTGGTGGTGGAGTTCTAGTTAATTCGTTTACCGCATTCACTTTCTCTACACCTCCGTTCACATGCTTCAATACCAACCCAAGTTCTATCCTCATCTGAGCCATCTCCTCACGAATGTCATAGGCAGATTGACTACGTGCAGCTTGAACTGCAAAAGTGCTTATTCTAGTGTCTGACTTTCTAGTGCTCCTTGCTTGATTGTTCCAGGAAATCTTCGCCAATTTCTCAGCGATCTCCTCAAAAGTGCACTCACCATATGATCCTCCAACAATAGTATCCAGCACAACCTTACCATTGTCATTCTGACTTATGTAGAAGTACTCCTTCAGTGACTCATCATCAATGCGGTGATTCGAAACACTTATTATGAATGCAGTGAACCTATCCCATGAACTGCTCACAAACTCTCCAGGTAGTGCTACAAAGTTGTTCAGTTTGTCCTTGTGATTCAGCTTCTTGGACAACGGAAAATACTTTGCCATAAACACCTTGTGCAATTGGTCCCATGTATTAATAGAGTTGTACGGAAGCTCTGAAAACCATACCGCAACATCTCTGATTAATGATAGAGGAAAGACTCTCAACCCTATGACGTTCATATCTAACTTAGGTCATCCCACACAACTCTTGCAGATACTCCTCAACTTGGCCATGTGCCCATGTAGATCTTCTGAAGCCATACCAGAAAACAACCCCCTTGATGTAAGCATCTACATTAGACTGTTGGTCACCACAAATGTATGCCCTGGACGTAGAAAAGATAGAACAATAGGTCCTTCTGATTTAACTGTATTGAAGTCGACCCTGTAATTATCACGCAACTTGGGTTCTGGCGGATTCTGTACCCTCAAAGCATCTCCAAGTAGATTACCACCATGATCCTAAGCGTGCACATTAACAACCCTAGAAGGCTATAATTCAACTCTATCACCCAGATTCTCTCAAATTGGATTGACTTGGACCCCTTGACTATTCATTTTTCTCAAAGTTTTGATCAACTTTGGATCGTATGGGGTCAACAGTTTGCCTTCACTCCGTGTACTTGGCATACACTAGAGTAAAAACTTGTAGAAAACAAAAACAAAAGAAAATGTAAAATTAGAAATTAATTGACTAAAAGTTCAATAATGTAGTTAAACTTAATCCAAAAGCCTTATTCCCCGGCAGCAGCACCAAAATTTGATACACTCGTATTGCACTTCCCTAAAAAAGTATAAGCGGTCATTGTCAAATAAAGAACCCAACTTGTAGGTTGGGGTCGATCCCAAGAGGAATATGGTTCAGACATAAACTTAACTCACGATTATATTTGTTTAGCCTAACTATTTTTGAAACAAGTAATTAAATGGGGGTTTTGTAAGCAAGTAACCGATTGTTGTTTAAGTAACAAGTGAGAAAGATTTAAACTTTGAGTTATCAATAAGAGAGAGAAACTAGGGTGTATGTGTTCCTCATAAGCTCTTAACGCGGTAATCCTAATAATAGTAATCCTTTCCTAGTATTTTACATGCAAGTTTGTAAGATAGGTATCCCTAAGTGATTGGTCCTCCAAATAGAGAATTTCACCCCGCACCTTGGTTTGACTACGTCTGTATACTTTACTAACCCTAACCTTTACCTCAGATTAGACATCACATCAATGTATGGCTTCGTTTTCACCCTTGCACCAATTGACATTAGATTATTATATAGTATCCCACTAAATCTCTATTGATAATTCTTTTCTCATTAACTACCTCCTTGGTCCGGCAAGTAGCAACAAGGCGAGTTCTAACGCGTGCACTCGTTAAAAAAACTTCTAAGCGAAAGAATTACCAATACATGCATAAACATTATTCAAGAATTACTTAATTATTATTCATACGTTGTTAATTGTTCATGGTTCTCACAACCCTCGTTGTGGATTTAGCTACTCATGCTTGAAAGAATACAAATCATGTTTTGATAATAAGAATTCATGAACTTATGTTTAGAGTAGAAGAAACCCGATATCTCTAATTGAATTTCAAAGCTAAAATCATATAAACCGAAATACAGAAATCAAATTGCCAAAGTTGAAAGTTAATTCCCAAGGAAAATATCAAGAACTAAAAGTAAACAATAATGTCCAACCCCAAAAAACGAGGTTTACATACCCTATTTATAGAAAAACATGTCCTAAACAAAAAGGAAACAAAATAAGTAAATAAACTTCTAGGATGTGACTTTGATTCGAAGACTCGACCTACGAACCGTGGGCCGACCTACGGTCCGTAGGTCCCTTCCATTGGTCAACACTTGGAACTTTTTCAGTAGAGGTTGGAACCTTCACTCTTAGATTAGCAACGACGGACGTGTAGGATGGATCGTAGGTTGACCTACGGTCCATGGTTCCTCTTTCATGGCTCCACACTTAGGTTTTTCATCAGGTACTGGAACTTCAACTCTCTGAACACATTCGACGGATGTTCAGGATAGCCCGTAGGTCGACCTACGATTCATGGATCACTTCGTAGTTCCACACTTGGTTAGAATTTCCTAATGCTCCTATCTATGCCTAACCATCAACGGACCATCACAGGACCTACGGTCCATAGGTCCCTCCGTGGGTGGCCACTTTTGTAAAATTTCAGCTGCCATCTCACTCAACTGTGTCAAAGCCTATTTCTTGCAAACAAAACACATAAAACATTATTTCCAATACAAAATGGCCCTAGACACACACAACTCTTAAGTGAAATGTATCAAAATATCGTTAACTCACGGTATATCAATGCTTCACACTAATAAGAAGGACTCTACTATGCATGATTTCATAGACATCCTATGACACTTGAACTTTGTACTTTGATATCAAGTTTGTCACATCTTGGACCTACACCCTGGATGTGGCCAACACTCGAGAATCATTATTGACTCTCAAGTGAACCATTGGACTAACTGCCTATTTAGTGGAAGACTTACTCAAGCATTTATAAGTTTAAACACGAGATAGTAGAACCAACTATCTGAAAATAATAAATGATATAGTTTTAGAAAAATATCTAAAAAGGAAAATACTGAAAAAATTCTCTAAAACTATCTATCTAGGAAGTCTCTATTGTTTTAGACACAGGTGTCAGGACAATACCTATGACAACCTTAAAGTAACTTAAGACTTGAGTCCTCCAAAAGCTGACGAATGACTGGGTAATCTAGAAAAAATATCGATTGATGATCCTAAACATTTGTATCTGTATAATAAAATGATGCAGGTTGAATAGTTTCAGTACACTGAATACACAAATATATAATAGGGATGAATGAGAAAATAACTGAATTAGAAGGCTAAAATATAACTCAACTGAAATAAAACAGAAATATGAGATGAAATCATTTAAGCTTCACAAATAAAATGCAGTAATAGAAGTCACTCTTTACTTTACTAGGGAGTTTCTCTAACCGACAACCATCACTATGAGCCTTGTGATGATATAACATTTTACCCATATTGCCAGAGTCACCCTATACTTTTTCGGAGTATACAATAAAACTCAACTGATGGATCCTCTAAAAGGACTTCTTGAAGCAAGTGAGGAATCACCCATTTTGTGTTACGATCTTATCTATGCTAGCGGCATAGGTTATGGAATCTGAGTTACCTTAAATTTTACCCCAAATCGGTGCTCAATACTACTCCCAAAATATGACTGTATGCTCATGTACAAGTACTCTATGGATTGAGATAATTTCTCAACAGACCTCTTTAAGAGCTAAATATTTCTAAAATACTCTGAAACTCTTTATACTTTTTCTAAATACAATGCTTTTTTTTAATGTAAAAATGATACATTCAGAACTACTTAAGTTACCTGAAATTCTTTTTGAAAATAATGCTTTAAGATTACATATTAACGTACTTACTGGCTCAAAATACTTATAGTAAAACTCAATATATGTCGAACTACATGCATGAATAATCTTTCAACAAATTCAATGCATAAAGTATCATAATCTCGTAATACAGGAATCTTATAAGACTGAGGGAAGAACCCTAGATTCAACTTTCTACTAACTAAATTGAGATGTAGGGTATGAGGACGAAGTTAGTCCCACACTATGAATAGCCTTACATATCCTGAAGAACAATATATTCTTGGAGAAACTCGAAAGAGATGCTTGAAAACACTAGCTTTCTCTTCCTGGATCCTTGTTCTAAGACTTGAAGAGTTATTGAGAACAATAGGGTTGATTAACACTATTTAGAACCTTATTTAGGTGTAGAAACATAGGGGTTTAGTCTTAGAAGGGGTGGGAAAAGATTGGAATGCCCCTCTTAAAACTCCTGCATCGAATCTACGGCTATGGTCCATGGTCCATAAGAAGTTCTAAGGACTGTCCTGTTCATTTGTAGAACCAAGTACTGGAGACCAACTTCTGGACAACGTTCCATTGACCCTTCCTATGGATCCTGGAACTTTATACGATCCGTAGGACTTCTTGTAGAACCTACAAACTGAAAATGCTCCAAGTCCAACTACCTTCTACGGGCCCCTTTCTACAAATCGTCTGAGATTCCATGGTCCGTAGAACCTGAAGTACAAAAAATACCACAATTTGAAATATTCCCATGGACAAACCCTACGATTCATCTAATTTTCTATGAACAGTAGGTCCTCTTGTAGGTCCAACATTCCTCAATTTTTTCTAAGTCTAGAAACCTCCTTCAAGTACTTCTTATAGCCCGTAGAAGTTCCTACGGCTCATCATGTTGAGTCATAGACATTCATCAGAAACTTGACATTTTCCAAAATTCAAGTCCCCCTTCTACGGATCATAAGACTTTCTACGGACAGTAGACATGCTCGTAGGAACTGGCACCAACAACATTTTTTTTTAAAAAGTTAGTTGATCATATGTTGTAATAGCTAGTTACTACTATTATTAATTTATTGGACTAGTGAATCCTTGTAAAATTATATGTACTTAAAAGTTTTTAATAACAGGTAATTCTACATATTTATTTATAAAAGAAACATGGAGATATGTGATTTATTAATTTGACGTCTTAGGATAATGCAAAATTAAATCGAATGCATGTCCAAAAAGTTTTTCAACATGAAATAAACATACTTGAAAATGAGTACGAATGGTCCTAAACGCTAAAAACATCAGGGGAAAAAGTGTCACCTGATGTTTATTTCAATTTATTCAGAATTACAAAAATTGTGCTACAGTACACAAGGAAGAAGAACAAAACGTAATGTTATTAATTCAATTGTTACTACCCGTGTGTCTCAATCAGGTTTCTTAATTCCCAAAGAGGACAAAGGAAGACATATCTATTTCATACCGCTACATAGTCTGTGTATAAAACCTTTCTAGAGTATTCATGAAAATCATTTCTTAGGGCGATCGTTGGCTCTGTTTTCGACTCTGGTATCTTCTTTTATATATACACATGTTCATTTATTTTCATTTGTGCTTATGGTTGTTACTCATTCATTCTGGATCTATATTGAAATGCTTGTTAATTAGATCAGATATGTTGTCTAAGAATGTTATTTTCTTAGATATAATACTATGTATAATGGGGTTAATTTGGAAACAATTTACATTTGATTTTCAACCCTCTCTCATGTTTGCAAGGTAAAAAAGATTGACTTTTGATGATAATCTTTTGATTTTCACTGTGTTTATGTTTTCATTTATTCTGTTATCTCTGGCATTTATGGTGTTGTAGATATTTGTAAATAAGATGCTGGGAATTTGGGATTTAGTGATAATCTAGAGGTTTAGAAATATAAATTTTGATTGCCTTCCCTTTTAATCAACACAATATTTGTATTTTGTTCTTAAGTTTAAGTGTCTTCTTAGAATCAAGATTGTTCCTTTTCACATTTAAAAAATAATATAGTCATGCTTCTTAAATCATCTTTTTATTTTTCCTACACAAGATTGGTACTTTAATTGTTTATATGCCAGCACATGTGCACAAGGAAATTTAGGTTGGTATTTTTGGTTTAGGGTTCAAGTAAAGAAACAAGGTGATTTTTCATTAAAAGTTAAGTCCATGAGTAGTTGGAGTTGTTTGTTCTTGATGCATTGACTATCTTTGTTTGCAGCAATGTGATGGAATTGGATTTGTAACTTGGTAGTTGCACCATATTTAAATATAGTTATAGTTGATTATTGAACTGTATTCTTCTGTTCATCTTGGTACAAATCCTAATTGTGCCTTTTTTCTGGTCTCATCCATTCATGACCAAGATAGATCCAATTCTTATGGTGGATTAATTCTATGGAGACATTAGTTGTGCCTCAACTCTTCCTACTAGAGACAATTGTCTCCTACTAGTAGGATTTGTAGTTTGTGAAGTTTGGATTGTCTCTCTTTTCCTTTATATTGTACTTTTAAATGCCAACAACCTTCTTTATTAAGATATATCTGTAATGACTCGGAAGGTCATTTTTAGAAAATCTTTATAAAATTACCGTCTTACCCCTCCTAATAGTTATCCCAAGTCATTTTTATCAGCTTGTGAAGTTGATTTGAGAATTTTGAACTATTCGATTGCTACGGTTATTTAATTGATGGGTATTTATTAAATAATTAATTTAGTTGGTTGGTGGTTAATGTGCCAAGTCTATAATTTACTTAATACCTATATCACTTGGCCCATACATGAAAATAAGAAAAATTATATACATAATTACTTAAGAAGCGAGAGGAGTATAGTGAAAAAAATATTTGTGCAACGTTGACAAAAGGAAAACGACCTCCTGGAAAGAAAATCTTCAAGATTTGTTCCTGCATACATTTATCTTATTGCCGCATATATACAATGTAACTCATTTTGTATTAAATGAGATTGGATTAAATTTTAAATGTCATGACCCGAGCCTACACCCTAGACGTGGCCAGCATTCGAGAACCATTGTTGTTCCCCAAGCAAACCCTCATCTTGGCTGACTATAAACAGAAGACTAACTTAAGCATGCAAAAGCTAAAAAACAGAATTAAATTCAATTTACTCAACTTTAAAATAATCTGAACAATACTCAATAGATAACTCAGAGTTTGTTAAAACAACTCAAGGAAGATACATACTGAAAACTACTCAACTTTGTCTATCTATGAAGCCTCTACTATTACAGAAGGATATCGGGACAAGAACAATGACATTTCAAAAATACTAACTATAAGATAAAGGTGAAGTCCTCCGGAATATAAGAAGGCTCTCCAAAGCTGACTGGAACTGCAATTGGTATCAACGAAGGTTCTCTTGATAACCCTGAATACATGTATCTGCATCATAAAAGAAGCAGGCCAAACGGCATCAGTAAATGAAATGTACGAGCATGTAAGGGGAATTCTAAAGCATAAACATAAGCTTTAACTTATGGAAAGAAACATACTTACCTCTTCTCAACTCACTCAACTAAACTCAACCCAACTAAACTCAAAGAAACATAGTTCAACTCAACTCAGAGAAAATAGGGCTCAACTCAATGACAAGATATTCAACTCAGTGAAATAAGGCTCAACTCAATAATGAGATACTCGACTCTATGAAATAAGGCTCGATTCAATAATGAAAAATAAGGCTCAACTCAACAATAAGATACTCAACTCTGTATACTCAACTCAATATAAAGACACAATAAAAGATGCAATATATGGAAAGCTTTTAAAACAATAGATAGAAACTCAATGTATTGAAGAATACAATAATAACTCAGTTTGAATATAAAATACAATATAGCTCTGTGTATATAAGAATACAAAATATCTCTATAGGAGTTTTTCTACCCGAAAACCATCACTATGAGCTATGTGATGATACATCGTCTAACCGATGCTGCCAGAGTAATCCTATACTTTGTCGTGGTATAGAACCTACTACTAAGTGGATCCACTAGTCTATGCTAAACGCATTAAGAAATCATCTAAAAAGAATGACCCTTTCAACCCACGTTGGCTACATGATTTATGGGGGCTGTGAGTTGTATGAACTCTCCCCCATATCGATGCTCAATACTACTCCCAAAATATTTAGCTCATTACGTTTTAAAGAAAACATTTCCTCTTTTTGTGGTTTGAGATTATTACGCAAAAACCTCTCTGAAAAGAGATGGTACTTAAAGTTGCTCATGAACTCTTTTGGAAATCGATGTTTCCCCTCTTACTTAGATGTGAAAACATTTACTGTTGGATATACTTAGTTGTCGTATATCAATTTGAATGAAACTTTACTCTTCCTCAAACTCAAGTGTTCAAGTCTTAAAACAAGTTTTAAAAAAATTATAAAAGACTTCTTAAACTAAGGTTCACGCCAAATTATAGACGTGAACAACTCAATTTTAGGTTTTCAATAACTATACATAGAACTCAATACTCAGAACTCAACAACTCAGAGGGTTCATATGGAATTATGGACATGAACAACTCAACTCATGGACTTCATGATACTACTCATCTCAAGAATGTTCAACTCATAGGGTTCATGTAGAATTATGGGCATCAACAACTCAACTCAAGGACTTCATGGGTAATATGTAATAGTCCTATGATTAGGAATATAATCTCAAAACGGATTAGGAACTCAATACTCAAGATTTAGAACTTGAAGATACTTCTAATCTCAAAGATGCTCAAATTATGAAGTTTATGCGAAATTATGGGCATGAACGACTCGACTCAAGGGTCTACATAACAATATGGAACTCATGTATACAACTCTTCTCATTATCATACTTACTTTCTCAAAACATAGCTCAAATCGATAGTTGATCTCAAAGGATACACAATTGAACTCAAAGATTTTCTTGAACTCTACTCTTAACTCTCTCTTGAATCTGAATGATGAATTCAAGAGATATGGTTCATGATATGAAGGATATTGTGATGATAATGTAGACTCATAAATACATTCTCCTCATTCTCATACTCACTTGCTCGAGTCTTGAAACAAGTTATTAGAAGTTGTAGAAGAATCCTCAAAAAGACTCAAAGGGATTTCCTCAAAATGTAGGAAAGAACTCTCAAAACTTAACTCTTAGCTCTACCTTGAATTTGAATTATGAATTCAAGGTTATGATTCATGTTATGAATGATTTCTAGATGTTTAGAAGTAGTTTATAGTGTTTAGAATCGATAGGCTTAAATATACCCTTTTAAAGGACTCAGATGGGAAAAATGATGGAGAAGGGATAGGGGAAGGCAATTATGGCACACTGAGTGGCACAGGGCACCAGCCCTCATCCTACAAACACACTCTGCTAGCGCAATGGTGGGGTGGCGCGCCAACCCATTCCCAGAAAACCCTGACGAATTTCTTTGCTCGTTTTCTCACCCTAGTTCACCTAGATTCGAATGGTTTCTTCCCCACTCACTTAGATTTGATACCCAACCTAAGCACACACTAATCTACTCAAAACAACCATCAAATTCCAAGGATTTATCTCAAGAATTCATCAAAACCCCAACAAAACAAGATTTAGAATGAAACTTTAAGAACACTTATCAAGAACTCATCAAGAACTCAACATACTCAAACTTATGGATGAAATTTGTAAAAGAAACTCATGATTGGCATGTGGATGAATGAACCCAACACTATGACAACTTACATACCTCTTAGGGTTAAACCCTTGGTGAAAATCTGTAATAGAACTGAAGAATCTCGACGAACGCTTTGATCCTTTTCTCTTTTCTCGTATTTTCTCTTCTTGAGCTCTCAACTAAAACCTAAGCGTAGATTAGGATTATTAAACTGAACCTTATCAGTTTAGACCTCTAAAACCTTATGAAAAATGAATTAAATCTGATTAGATAAGGAAAAGACCAAAATATGCCTCATATTTTTGGGTAACTTTCCTTGAATGGACAGGCTGACTTAAAAAGGGCGTATCTCACTCATCTGAACTCTAAACTTAGCAAACTCAGTGGCATTGGAAATATAATTCAATGACCTTTCATTTGATATCTTATGGGCCACCTAACTCATGCGGAATTATAGGCATAAACAACTCAACTCATGGACTTCATGATACTACTCATCTCAAAAATGTTCAACTCATAGGGTTCATGCGGAATTATGAGCATGAACAACTCAACTCAAAGACTTCATGGGTAATATGTAATATTCCCATGATTAGGAATATAATCTCAAAAGGGATTAGGAACTCAATGCTTAAGACTTAGAACTTGAAGATACTACTCATCTCAAAGATGCTCAAATTATGAAGTTTATGCGAAATTATGGGCATGAACGACTCGACTCAAGGGTCTACATAACAATATGGAACTCATGTATACAACTCTTCTCATTATCATACTTACTTTCTCAAAACATAGCTCAAATCGATAGTTGATCTCAAAGGATTCACAATTGAACTCAAAGACTTTCTTGAACTCTACTCTTAACTCTCTCTTGAATTTGAATTATGAATTCAAGAGTTATGGTTCATGACATGAAGGATCTCGTAATGATAATGTAGAATCATGAATACATTCATCCTCATTCTTATACTCACTTGCTCGAGTCTTGAAACAAATTATTAGAAGTTGTAGAAGACTCATCAAAAAGACTCAAAGGGACTTCCTCAAAATATTTGAAAGAACTCTCAAGACTTAACTCTCAGCTCTACCTTGAATTTGAATTATAAATTCAATGTTATAATTCATGTTATGAATAATTTCTAGATGTTTAGAAGTAGTTTATAGTGGTTAGAATCGATAGGGCTTGAAGGTACCCTTTTAAAGGACTCAAACGGGCAAAACGACAAAGAAAGGGTGGGGGCAGGCTACCCTGGCGCACTGACTGGCGCAATGCCAGCCCTCATCCTACATACACACTCTGCTTGCACAATGGTGAGGCAGTGCGCTAGTCTATTCCCAAAAACCTTGACGAATTTCTTTGCTCGTTTTCTCACCCTAGTTTGCTTAGATTCGAATGGTTTCGTCCCAACTCACTTAGATTTGGATACGCAACCTAAGTACTCACTAATCTACTAAAAAAAACCCTCAAATTCCAAGGATTTATCTCAAGAATTCATCAAAACCCCAACAAAACAAGATTTAGAATGAAACTTAGAGAACACTTATAAGAATTCATCAAGAACTCAACATACTCAAACTTATGGATGAAATCCGTAAAAGAAACTCATGATTGGCGTGTGGGTGAACGAACCCAACACTATGAAAACTTACATACCTCTTAGGGGTTAAACCCATGGCGAAAATCTGCAACAAAAGTCAATATTCTCGACGAACGCTTTGATCATTTCCTCTTTTCTCCTTTTTTCTCTTCATTTCTCTTCTTGAACTCTCAACTAAAACCCTAAGTGTAGATTAGGATTATAAAACTAAACCTAATAAGTTTAGACCCCTAAAACCTTTCTAAAAATTAATTAAATCTAATTGCATAAGGAAAAGACCAAAATACCCCTCATGTTTTGGGGTAACTTTCCTTAAATGGACAGGTTTACTTAAAAAGGGAATATCTCACTCATCCAAACTTGAAACTTAGCATACTCAATGACGTTGGAAAGATAATTCAAAGACTTTTCATTTGATATCTTATGGGCCACCTAAATCATCTTGTACTTAAAGTTATGGTCATTTGAAGTTGACCCAAAACTTAGAAGAACTTAGGAATAACTTGAATGAACTCTCTTTAGTTCTTTTTTGAACTCAAGATGCTACATCTAGTGACCTTAACACTTAAGAAATTTTAAATTCTTTGGCAAAAACTTACTCACTATAAAGGATGGTACGAGTCTTAGTTCAAAAATTTCGGGGTGTTACAATAAAGTTGATATGTTAATAATGTTTGGTATTGTTTTGGTCGAATTAATGGTAAACATAGTATATTCTTCAATAAAGTAATGATGGAAATTATTGGATATAAGAGTATTGATTGGCAGAGTATAAAACCATAGGAAACTTTTGATTTTGGTATAATATGGGTCAAGTTTGGCAGGTTTATTTTATAGTTCTTAGGTTACTGACGCTTAATCCAAATCGGGTTGAAAAAGTTTCTTATGGTTATCATATTATAAATTAAGTTTTGATATATTGAGATAGGTAATTAAATACTAATTGTATGTTATTAAGTGATACCAGCTGAGTTATATTATTTCGAGGGATTAAGACTTAACCCTAGACTTTAAATTGGAAAATATGAGAATTGACATGTTAATTGGCATCAAAATTAGGAACTTGATTATAGATTGGGGTGAGTTTTTGGGTCTACACTAGACACATAATAATATGGGTATTGTGAGTTTTGAAATCTTATTGTGATTATTTATTTGAATAGATTGTATTGATTTGGACATCCAATGAGAGGAAGGCTCAAGTCCCGAAGTAATTGCTCGATTTTTTGAGGCAAGTGGATTTCTCAACCCTTGTTAAGTGTATAAAATCATGTATTTCCTTGTGGTATGTGTTGGGGAGTAACGAAACTTGGTGATGGGTTAACTTGTCCATATTGAATAATTCTAATGATAAAAATGGGGTAAAAAAAGGCAATGTGATTAATTATTGGTGTGTGATGTGTTGAAAATAGTTTGAAAGGTTTATTGATTAATTGATGATATTGTATCACAATTTTGTTGGTGTGAATTGTGCATTGTTATGAAAATGGTCATCTCTTTATTGTTTGTGTGAACATGTCATTTGCATTGGTTTTGAGACATGGTTGTGATAAGTGTTATGTGAATTGAGAAAAAATGATAAATTAAAGAAGATGTACCATTTCGAGGGACGTGTCACGCTCCGCGATTGATATTATGATTTGAGGGATATGTCGCACGCCATGATGAATTTTATTATCGAGGGACGTGTCGCATGTCGGGATGGATTTTATTATTAAGGGTTGTGTCGCACGCTACGATGAATGCATGGACAGATATGTCCCCTATGTGTCCCAGACTAAGAAGCAGCTGGTGTGTATCACTAGGTCAGACATGCATCACTATACTTGGCATTGCATTTCATTAGATTGAATATCTATAACATTTGTGAACTTGTGAGTGTCTTTCTGTGGAACTTGTGATTGATTAACTTGATCTTGTGTATTGTTGATCCAAAATTATTGGAGTGTTGTTATTGATATATGTGTTAATATAAATTGTGAACTATTAGGTTGGACTGGTTTTTCTGCAGGTTGTAGTTGTGAAGGCTCGGTTGGGGTGTAAGGAGTACCCGTATTCTATTCCATTATCTTGGGTTTAGAAGTTTACTTGTTGAGTACCGTGTGATTTGGTACTCGCCTGTTGCTTTTACATTTTTGTTGGTTACAAGCCCGAATCTTCGTGATACTTTCTATTCTCCTCTTTTCCGAGGCTTCCTGTGGAGAATCATGAGGTATATGTTTTTCATCTCAGCGGACCTTACTCTTATTTATTATCTTGTCCTATTTTAGTAACAACATCATTTGAGAGTTATTTATTTCTTTCAAATCTATTGCAATACATTAGAGGCGTGTACACGTAATAACCAGGTTTTTAAGGTTTAGCCAAGTTGATTTGTTATCCGCATTAGTAATTATTTATTTAAATTTTATTTTTCATACTTTATCGTAATGGTTGAGTTTTAGGTTGACTTGTCTTAGTAGGATAAGACGAGTGCCATCACATCCATTTTTGGGTCGTGACAAAATGGTATTAGAGCCCCATGTTCATAGGTATCACGTGTTTTTAAGTCAAGTCTAGTAGAGTCTCGAGGATCGACGTGGAGACATCAGTTGCTTATCTTCGAGGGGCTATGGTGACTTTTAAGAAAAATCTTTACTTCTTGACTCTCTATCATGCATTCGTTATCCATTCTGATTTTTATCAATTCATTCCATTCTCTCTCATTTATGTGATGACTCGTGCGTAGTTCCTCATTTGAGCAGTTGGTGTCGTGTATGGCTTGGAGGTTAGAATATGTTTGGAAGTGATAGACTTATGGAAAAGATGTGTGGTCAAATCCAGAATATTCAGTGACTCTAACAGGTTGAGTTAGTTGATGGTTCGATGAAGCATTATGATGATATTTGAATGATAAGGTTGAACAATGGTTTGAGGAACTTCATGAACATGTTATTTTTTTGGGTTTTTACCTAACAATGGGAATAGTATTTGCGTGGTGTATATGATATCTGGAGTGGTTCGACAAATGGAAAAGGAATGATTAAAGGGACGGTTAGATAATGAATACGGTAACTATGGAAACTATAGTTAGTAAAGTTATCACAACATATATGGGTTACTTAGCAGTGATGAGAATGATGTTATGCCAATCGAGGTAAGAATCTCTACTATAGTTTCATAAATTGAGTGTATGTCAAAGAGGGCCATGTAACGACTACTACAATGGTACCTATGCTTACTTGGTTAGAATTATGGAGTGTTCATTCGGCTATCGACCTGATCTATGAAAGAATGCATAACGCTTTAGGCTAGAGACCAAACAGATTTGGTAATGTACTATAACTACTCAATGGGTAGAAATGTGTGGGATATTTGGGTACAATCTTCTCGATAGGTGTGATGTGTTCTAGTGGTGGATCTAACAGACTTTAACGATATAGTACTAGTGGCATATGGAAACAGATACTCCGATTGCTAAGCGTGAATACTAACTACTTAAGGAGCTATCAGTTGTATCACATTCTCGTATAATGAGATTCAATATTGCATTCATATTTGAGAAACCAACTAGCTTGTTACAACGGATGGATGAGTTAAGTATTGTTTATAAGGGAAATTTTAGTGGTGGATCTTTGGTACGATATTAATGTGTTTAGGTTATAAGTGTATCTCGAGGATTCTAAATGAGGACTGTTGATTTAATCATAAGCTCCAAGGAGGTGGATCAATATCGGAATGACAATTTTATGGGTAAAGAAAGTCCCAACAAGTATACTTGTGTGAAGGCAATTGAGGATTTTAGTAACAAAAAAATGTGTATAAAATTGGGTTAGTTCTTTGGATTTGGTTGGTATGACTGGGTTTAAGGTGTTATGTCGATGATAAGGTAGACTTCGAGATGATGGCAAGGACTAACTGAGCATGATGGTAATAAGAGTTTATGATGGATTGTGATTGAGATTCATCTATATAATAAAGATTGTTGGTTAAACAAATTTTTGTATTGTAATGATGACTTGTGAGTAGTAAGGTTGTGGTTTGCTACTATTTGGTGAGTAGCGTGGTCATATGGAAAGTTGTAGGATGTGTTGAGACACCGCTGGAATAGAATTGAAAGGAGATAGAATCATAAATAGAAAGAATTAATTGAACCTAATTTAGCTTTCAGAAGGAGAAAAAAGAACAATGATATTTACTTTAATTGTAAGGATCAAAGATGTATCTTCAGAAATAGTGGATAATTGGCTTCAGAGACACGTGATTCCATCTGTTTTGCCCAGATTATTGTGATAGTGTTACATGTCATTCATATGGGTTAAAAGTTATTGGGTAAGATTTGATAAAAGAGTCTATAGACGTTTGATTCAAGTGTGGTCATAAGTTCTTAGGTAGTTTCGAGTTTGGTAACGTGTACGATTAAAAAATTTAGTGAAGAAAATGATAAGATCGATGGGAGGCAATCAATGAATAGCTAAGCTACGTGAATTCATAAAAATCTTCAATGTATGAGCTAATGTTGAGAGTTAAGAGGATTGGGTCACACAGTTGAATTCAAAATTTAAGCTTTTCATTGTAAGCCTATGTGTGTAGTAGTATGGTTTGTCAAGGTATGAATTGGTAAGGTAAGAAATGATGCTTTGCATCGGGTATTGACCATTTTGAAGGACTTGTGCATGGTTTGGGTAGTAAAGTTTGTTGATTTTGATTGTTAAAAGACCTAAGGAAGGGTTTCAAGTAAAGTTTTGGTTTAGAGGATAAGGTAAAATTTCATAGGTTGTTTGTCAAATGATAAGCTTGGTAAACGAGCTATCGAAAAGAACAAGAGTGTGGTGTATGGAAGAATTCAAGGTATTTGAAATTTGTGTCATGGGAAGAAAAAAAAAAGGATAAAAGAATAATACATATCATATAGACCCTTGGTTTGAAGTTGAAGATAGTAGGATTTTCCGCGTTTGAGTTTAGAAATGACTATGCAATGTGGATTGATTCGGTACAAACTTACTAGGAATTTATCGACGACTTTTATGATGATTGAGTTTTGGTTTGGGTGACAAACAGATTAGTATGGAAAATTTTGCGTTGTTAAATGGGGCTAGATTGTTCAAATTATGATAGATAACTTATGGATGCGCAACGGTATGGACCTATAAATCTACATGGTTATTGAGGACTTCAAGGGAATTGAAACTACTTTTTTGATGAGACTACTTAGACGGTTGTGATGCGTTACATTGACACTTGATGGTAAATAGAGATTATGTGCTCATAATATATAGAATTATTTGCCTCACAAAGAATTTCTTAAGTGTTAGTATGAGGTATATGATGGTTTGAATAATAGTTGAACCTTGGTATATGAAATATTGTATGGAGTTGACACTGGACGTGATTCAATAGCTTTATCTCGATGAGAAAATAGTATCAGATTTGAAATTAATGCTATCAGCCTTAGGTGGGACCCATATCTATCATGGGGTGCTTAAATGGAAAGATAGGGAGCCATAGTTCAACATTTTTGGAGGCTACAATGTGCTTGGTAAGAAGACTTTGATACTAGTGACGGTTTGAGAGTAAGATAAATGATTGGTGTGGTAATGATTTTTGTTGGTATTAAAAGTGTTGGCTTCAATAGAGTACTATGAGAAGTATGTGGGGTTTGATAAATCGAGTATGTGTAAGATTGTAATGGGGATCGGATTGGTTGATTGTGGGTGGCTAAAAATTGATAGATGAAGTCACATGAATGGAAATGTTTGATATGGGAACTATGGAAGGAGAATCTTGTGTTATTCGACCTTACCTCCGTACATTCTAATGTGACCACTTTCTTCATTCATGAATTATTTGGAGTATAATTCACTGCTTATGCCACGTATGTTTCCACATCCATAGGTGAATTTCTAGTGGTGGATCGGGTGTACCGATCATGTGATTGTCCACTTGGTAGGGTGACATCCTTGGGCAGACTTGGTCATTTTAGTTATGGAAGATTTGGTCTTGTTTGGGATAGTTAATGTATACTAGTGATTCTATATGCACAACTTTGCTTATCAGAACTTATAGAAGAACTACCATGAATAGTTACAATTGTACACTAGTCTTAATATTTGTCTCGTCATCAAGGTCACATTTTGGCTATGTGTGATTGAATGTGGGGACCACTGAGTCTAGTCGTACCATTCTTAAGGGTTGTCTACAATCACGGGTATTGATCTAGCATTTTCAATAGTATTGATAGAGGTTTTGTATGTTTGGGTGAACCGTTTGCTAGGTGGTTACTCGATAATTTCCTTCTTTGGATCAGATGACTTTGATTCTCCTCGATGAGTAACCGATGTCTATAGATAAGATTTTTTATAACTTAAGATCATGAAAAAATGTGTTGTGAAGAGAGAATCTTGATATGATATGTGATGGTTTGTGCATTATGAAAGTGTGGTAGTTGGTTCAGGTTCACTTGTGATTGTAGCCGATAATGATTCAAAATTTTATCGTGGTTATGAGCAAAGATTCGTCTTGGTTAGTGGGTTTCGGTTCAAAATGAATTCATGGGTTAGTCTATAGCTTGGTAATCACTTTGGATTTGTAGAGCTGCCAAAGTTTGATTCGAAAGTTCAGTTCTTAGTAGTTGATCTTGATGGAATGGTCTTAAGGAGGACCTCATTTGGAGCGATGAACACCGACTCTGGAAAATCATACCTCAAGCTTTTGGTAACATCGGTTATTCTTCCGTCTTCTTTATATTTGAGCACGAACATAGTTTTTAGTGATGGATAATGTAATGAGCCGGAAGGTCATTTTTGGAAAATCTTTGTAAAATTGTCATCTTACCCCTCTTGATAGTTGTCCCAAGTCATTTTTTATCAGCTTGTGAAATTGGTTTGAGAATTTTGAACTATACGATAGCTACAGTTATTTAATTGATGGATATTTATTAAATAATGAATTTACTTAGTTGGTGGTTAATGGGCCAAGTCTATAATTTATTTAAGGGGAAATTGTATATAATAGCAAACTATTAATTCAAATTAAATGTTATAAATATAATTTGATTTAATTGTACCTCATAGCAAACTGTTGCTATTTCACCTCTCTCCTGGTGAATCTCGCTCACCACTCTCATTCTCGTCTCGTTCTCTCCCTCGCCTCTCTCATTTTTTATACAAACGCAAGTGTATAAAGTGTGTTTGTGTTTGTATAAAGCGAGAGAAAATTGTATATATACATATATTTTCGTTCCTCTCTCTCCCCACTCTCCCAGATCTTGCTCTCGCACTCGCCTCTCTCAGTTTATACAAAAAACGCAAATTGTATAAAATGCGTTTGTGTTTGTATAAAAATTGTATATATACATATATTTTCATTCCCCTCTCTCCCCTCTCCCAGATCTCTCTCTCTCACTCGCCTCTCTCACTTTATACAAAAAAACAAATATATAAAATGTGTGAAAATTGTATATATACATATATTTTCATTCCCCTCTCTCAAATCTCGCTCGCCACTCTCCTAGATCTCGCTCGCTCACTCGCCTCTCTCACTTTATACAATTGATCTTTTTGTATATGTATACCAAAGCAAATTATACAATTGTTTTCTTTTGTATATGTATAGTGAAATATACATATTTATGTTTGCTATGGAGCGCAATTATGCAAACTTTGTTATAGCATATAAATATGAATTTTGTGTTTGCTATATGTGAAAGTTGCTCTTTATTTAATACTCTATATCACTTGGCCCATACATGAAAATAAGTTATTAGGGTTAAAAAATTATATACATAATTACTTAAGAAGCGAGAGGAGTATAGCGAAAAAAAATATTTGTGCGGCATTGACAAGAGGAAAACGACCTCCTGGTAAGCAAATCTTCAAGATTTGTGCCTGCATATATTTATCTTATTGCCGCATATATACAATGTAACTCATTTGGTATTGTTTTGGTCGAATTAGTGAGAAACATAGTTTATTCTTCAATAAAGTAATGATGGAAATTATTGGATATAAGAGTAACGATTGGTTGAGTATAAAATCATCAGAAACTTTAGATTTTGGTATAATATAGGTCAATTTTAGCAGGTTTATTTTATAGTGCTTAGGTTACTGACGCTTAATCCAAATCGGGTTGAAAAGTTTCTTATGGTTATCATATTATGATTTAAGTTTTGATATATTGAGATAGGTAATTAAATATTAAGTATATTGTATTATATGAGTAACAGTCGAGTTATGTTATTTGGAGGGATTAAGGCTTAATCATAGACTTGAAATTTGGAAAATATGAGAATTGACATGTTAATTGGCATCAAAATTAGGACCTTGATTATAGATTGGGGTGAGTTTTTGGGTCTAGACTAGACACATAGTAATATGGGTGTTGTTAGTTTTGAAATCTTATTGTGATTATTTATTTGAATAGATTGTATTGATTTCGAAGTCCAACAAAAGAGGAAGGCTCAAGTCTCGGAGTAATTGCTCGATAGTTTGAAGCAAGTGGATTTCTCAACCCTTGTTAAGTGTATAGAATCATGTATTTACTGGTAGTATGTGTTGGGAGTAATGGAACTTGGTAATGGGTTGACTTGTCCATATTGAATAATTCTAATGATGAAAAAAGGGTAGTAAAAGGCAATGCGATTAATTATTGGTCTATGATGTGTTGAAAATAGTTTGATAGGCTTTTGATTAATTGTTGATGTTGTATCACGACTGTGTTGTTGTGAATAGTGCTTTGTTATGATGTCACTATCCAGGGTACACCCTAGATGTAACATGGCGTATAGAACCCCGAAGGACTCCATACAAGTCACCCAGCTCTCATAACATAAGAAATAGGACAATAAGAGTAAAACAACATATTTCAAGTCCAAACATTTTATAAAAGAAAGCGGAAATCTAAACTCTTTGTCTCATCGTAGCCATCTAATACAATAGAATGAAATTGGGACTATCCCATACATCATGTCCAAAAGTGAAATACGAAGAAAGGGAACTAAAATAATGAAAGTCCGCCCGCGAAGCATAAAGACTCACCAAAGCTCTAAAATATCTCAAGTCAACCTTTAGCCACGAAACTGATGACCCTGACTGTCGGACCCTACATTTGGGGAAATGTAGGCAAGAGTATGCATTAGTACAAAAATATCTACCGAGTATGATAGCCATGCATAAAACATTTAAAACATGCTAAAAGGGACATTTCATTTCATGACATGCAATTGACCAAGTTAAAATATGATATAAGAAGGTTAGAAACATACTTCATAAAATAAGGCCAATGCAAGCTAATCATCTTTAAACCTTTGAACACATATGAGATAATTCTTGAAGTAACCTTAGTTCATTATTAATGTGGGGGATTAGCCTTAACCGACATAAATACCATGTGAGCTATAACATCATCCCCTGTGTCTCCCACACCGAAAAGGGTTGTCTACTTGCCAAGGTAAGGACCATGAATTTCTAGCTTAAGTGGATCCACTAGCTAATGTCTCTTGAGACAATCATCCTATAGGGGCACATAGGTAACGGATAAGAAGATTGCTTCTAGAAATCCGGCCTCTATAATAATGTGAGAGTTTCTAGCTCAATATCCCTTTGGTGCTAAGCATAAATCCCACGGACACTTATCTCTTTGATCCATGGAAAGGTATCCTATCCTAGGATAACCAATCCAAGCAAGTATCATTAAGATAGCTCTTACTCTTTGAGTCAATTAGGTGAGAAAGCCTTTCAACCTAAGAATCCTTATTATGTGAGAAAACCTTTCACATCATGCAAGTATGTGTTTACGAGAATATCCTTTCAACAACACAACAACAACATCATTTTTGGTACTTTACTCTCAAAGCACCCTTAAAACATTTGCATAGATTTCATAAGAAAATGCATAAATCCATAATTTACCTCTTGAGGTTCTAAACCCACTCTCAATCTTCAATACATAGAAAACATAGGTTAGATATGGATTTAATCATAATTTCATGTAAATCTTGCAATACATGCTTAATTTCATAAAACTCTTTCTTTACAATCAAAATCTCACATCACATGATTCAAAACTTGAAAACATAGGGGTTACATGGGTTCATGGGGAAATCATCATATTTCATCAATTCATGCATAAGAGATCATAATTCAATCATTTAAATCAACATTGAAGAAAACCCATGATAATTGAAGAAACCCTAACTCAATTAGGGATTTCTAACTTTGAAAATAGAGAAATTTGGTAACTCTATGGATGAAAGGAATCAATTGATGAAAACTATCATACCTCAAAGCCCAATGCTTAACTTCAATGGAGGAATTGAGGCTTGACCTTGATCCTAGCTTGAACCCTTTCTTCTTCTTCAAGTTCTAGAGAGAAAAATATTTGAGAGGAAGAACTTTGGGGATTTCTTTTTGGTTTTGGAAATAATGACTTGAATTGGTGAGTTTTGGGGTTAAAATGACTTATATAGGGGTCCTAGGCTTGGGTAAAACGACATAGCTTTAATCTAATTAAAACTAGAAAAGACCATTTAACCCCCAACTAGCAGTGGACTACCTCACCACCACGTGGGGCTCCACGAGCCATGGTCCCTACCATGAGCCGTGGTGGCCTCCGTGGTCTTGGACCAGTGGCTAGGTTGCCACCCCCTTTTCCCCTTAAAAACTAAGTTAGAGCCATGACCCCTCCCACGGCCGTGGTGGCCTTCACGATCCGTCTAGTGGCTCGTAGGGAGGGTCCTATTTTGGGACAGTGTAGCCTAGCGACTACCTAGACATTCACGAACCTCACCACGACTCTTGGTCATTATCACGAACAGTCATGGTGGTCATGGGAAGGTGGGCAGTGCTTGGTGAAGGCTAGGTTGCCCAAGCTCCCTTCCTTGGCCCTTGCCCTCTCACTTAGCCCTAGTTTAACCTACTAGATTTTGAGGTGTTACATATGAAAATGGTCATCTCCTCATTATTTGTGTGAACATGTCATTTGCATTGGTTCTGAGACATGGTTGTGATAAGTGTTATGTGAATTAAGGAAGAATAAAAAATTAAAAAGGATGTACCATTTCAAAGGGAGTGTCGCGCGCTGTGATGGATATTATGATTCGAGGGATGTGTCGCACGTTGCAATGGATTTTATTATCGAGGGACGTGTCACACGCCATGAAGAATTTTATTATCGAGGGTCCTATCGCATATCGCGACGAATGCATAGACAAATATGTCCCCCATGGTCCTAGACTGTGAAATAGCAGGTGTGTATCACTAGGCTAGACATGCATCACTATACTTGGCATTGCATTTCATTGCATTGCATATCTATATCATTTGTGAACTTGTGAGGGCATTTCTATGGAACTTGTGATTGATTAACTTGATCATGTGTATTGTTGATCCAAAATCGTTGGAGTGTTCTTATTGATCTATGTGCTACTATAAATTGTGAATTATTAGTATGGACTGGTTTTTAGGCAAGTTGTAGTTGTGGAGGTTCAGTTGGGGTGTAAGGAGTACCCGTATTCTATTCCCTTAGCTTGTGTTTAGAAGTTTACTTGCTGAGTACTGTGTGGTTTGGTACTCTCCCTTTGCTTCTACATTTCTGTAGGTTACGAGCCCGAATCTTCGTGATACTTACTATTCTCTAATTTTTCAAGGCTTACTGTGGAGATTTGTGAGGTAGATGTTTGTCATCTTAGCGGTCCTTCATACTCCTATTTATGATCGTGTCCTACTTTAGAATCATTTGAGACTTGTTTAAATCTTTCAAATCTATTGCAATACATTAGAGGCTTGTACACGTGACAACCAGATTTTGAGAATTTAGTTAAATTGACTTGTTATCCGAATTAGTAATTATTTATTTAACTTTTATTTTTATTTTTATTTTATTTCCGTACTTTGTCTTAATGGTTGAGTTTTAGGCTGTCTTGTCTTGGTGGGATAAGACGAGTGCCATCACATCCATTTTTGGGTTGTGACAATATCACGAGTGTTGATTCCTTCTTTTGAATATAATGTCTATCAAAAATAACCTCCCAACACCACAAAAGATAGGCTAAGGTGTGTGTACATCCTACTCTTACAAGATCACACTTGGGATTACACTCGGTTTTATGTTGTTGTCCTGAGTGTGGTTTAGAGGGCCTTTACATTTAAGTAGATTCACTTATCCTTCCTTATACTAGCCGGAAAAAATCTACATGTGGAGATTGTTTCATCTTCTCTACCTGACTATCTTATTTTGGACTTTTGGTTTGAATTCTTGTATATTTCACTTGACATTAAAATTCAAGAATTTCCTTAACTTCTATAAGTGGTTATCTTTCAGTGGGCCAGATCTTATATATGTAAATCCAAACAATAGGTCCTTCTTTTATTGTAAACACATATCAAACCTTTTAAGATATATGATTAAATAGGATAAAGGGATTATTTTATGTTGTACCATGTTAAAATGTTGTTGGAGTTCCCTAATGAATACACGTTGTATTTTTTTGTCCTCAGGTTAGTCAATTCCATTAAGAGTTTGCTGATGTGTAAGTCTTGCATTTTCTTCACTACCTAGAACAATTAGACTAATGTACAAATATATATTTCATGGTTCTTTAATTATTATTTTTTGTCATGATTTTCAGGTATTATGATTCGCCTACTAGAACGAAATTTCGTTCCAAAATAGAAGTTGAAAGGTATGTTAATTTTGTCAAGTTGAATCAGCTTAACAAAATATGTTTCTTTTCCAAATCCTTTCTTGGGTTGGTATAAATTTGTGAAGTCATAATTTAAAATATGTACTTCATTTGTATTTTTGTTGCCATATTGACTAATGGTCTTTATTCCTAGGTACTTGAAGCAACATTCAGAGTATGCATCACAAGGCGTAAAGCTGGAAAAGTTTTCATTTCAGACCCCAAGACCTCTACAAGAAGATTATGCTAAGAAGCGTAGTCCAACACCTTCATATGATATAAATGGTGCTAATGATGGTATGTGTATGTGTATGTGTATGTGAATTAAAATTCCTTAAATTCGAAGTAAGATCATGCACATGCATTCTAATTACTTATTTGCGACATGCCTGAAAAATAATTTTTTGTCCTCAAAATATAATCAGAGATATTCATATCATTCATTTCAATTAAAGAAAATGACAGAGAATTCATTATTCTACTAGATAATGCATTTAGTAAAGGTTGGAAAAAGTTAGTAGGGACAGTAAAAGCCTTCATTAAAAGGAATACAACAACCTTAACAAACTTTAAATGCATAAGGGAGCCAGATACTGCTGTATATAAGGGGAAATGGAGCTATTCAGAAATATTACATAAAAGTAAATGGACACAGAAGGAGGCAGAGGTTATTGGAGAACTAGAAACTGGAGAAGTGTTGCAGGCACAAATCCACTTGAAGGACAAATGAATGCAAAACAAATCACTTTGTTCGGATACCCAACTCATATAAAGACCGACACATCTGATTACGCCTAAGAAACATAAGGAATAACTAATAAATGGATGCAGAAAAATATTTTGAGACTTAGAGAGACCTTGGAGTTGCATTTGAAGAGTATATAGAGGAGGCATTAATTCTTCCGTTAAAAATTGATCAAAAGAGAGGAACGGAACAGGGAGAAAGAAGAGATACATTTGAAAAGTGGAGGATCATATACATCATTTAGTTGGAAGGAAGCAAGGGGGGATAATAGTGATGTGAGATGAGAGATCATGGAAGGGAGAACTTGTGGAATACCACAATCAAAGTATCTCATACAAACTTATTTGCATAAACCATAGTTAACGTGGTTTCTAACTGCAATTTACACTTCTAGTGATAAAAATGAAAGAAGGGAGCTTTGGGAGGAGATGAGTGCCATGAGAAGATTTTGTGAATGACCTTGGGTAGTTTGTGGAAGTCTTGACACTACTAGACTAATTGCACTAGACTATCGAGAGCTATCTCAGATTTTTGTAACAGCATAAATGAATTAGAGATGATCAATCCCCCTTTATTTGGAGGTTATTTCACTCGGAGAGGAGGAGAAAATAAGAGAAATGCTTGCGGAATATCCTTGTTCCTTTATGCAATCCCTTAGGATGATTTGTTTACTCAAATCAGACAAAGTACATTACGAAGCTTGGGGTCCGATCATCATCCCATAGTTCTGACTTGTGGGGATGAGACATTCAGGAAGTCCTACTTCAGATTTTGAGAACTTGCGGCTAAATGTCGATGGATTCAAAGACAAAGTGCATGACTGGTGGAGTTCTTTTAATGAGAAAGGAAAACCTAATTTTAAGCTAGCTACTAAGTTGAGTCTCCTAAAACAGAAACTCAAGGAGTGGAGGAAGAATACAAAATGGTAATTGACGGGAAAAAAAAAGATCAAATCATAGAGAAATTAAGAAGTTTGGAAGCTATTCAGAAACTTAGAACTTTAACATATGATGATGAACAGTTGATCAAGGACAATTTAACAATGAGTAAGAACAAGTGGCAAAGAATGAAGATCCATTGGAGACAGAGATCTAGAATCCAATGTATTAACAACGGGGATAAGAAGACCAAGTTCTTCAAAAAAAAATAATGGCTACAACTCACAAAAGGATTAATACTGTTGACACTTTGAAGATTAATGAAGTAATGAAAACTGAACACTTGGCAATTAAAAGCTCAATTGTAAACTTCTATCAAAATATATATAAAGAACATGAAGGTTGGATACTACCTCTAAACATTATGATTGTCAAGAAAATCACAAAGGAGAAACAAGAGTGACTATCAAAGGGCATTGAATAGGAGGAGTTCTCGGAAGGGGTCAAATTATGTGTTATTGACAAAGCACCTGGTCGAGATGGCTATGCTATGGAATTTTTTCATGCCTTGTGAGACTAGTAAAGGAGGATTTGATTCAGACTTTCCATAACTTCCACTCTTAGTAAAATTTTGAGAAGAGCTTTAATATTACCTTTGTAGCTTTAATTTCAAAGAAGGCATGGACAATGATCTGAGAGACTTCATACCTATAAGTCTGATTACAAGGGTTTACAAGATTATTCCCAATGTGCTTGCAAAAAGACTCAAAAAAGTGATTGATAAGTTAGTAAATGAGCATTAAATGGCCTTCATCAAAGGAAGCAGATTATGGATGATTTCTTTATAGAAAGACAATGCATTGATACCAGAATCAGAGGGAAAACACTAAGGGTGATGTATAAGTTGAATATTGGAAAAGCTTATGAACATTTGAATTGGCAATTTCTGATTTATACCTCTAGACAGATAGGACTTGGATGGAGATGGATAAGTTGGATATCTTTTTGTATTAAAACTATTAGGTTCTTCGTTCTTGTTATTGTAGAACCAACTGGTTTTTTCCAGTAGAAAGATGATTAACACAAGAGGATCCCATATCCCCTTTTATGTTCATCACTCTTATGGAAGGTTTAGATAGTCTTATAAGAGTTGGTTCCGATAACAACTGGATAAGGGGTTTTTGTGTAAAAAATATGGCAGATGAAAATATGGAGTTGAGTCATCTATTATATACTGATGATACATTAGTTTTCTGTGAAGCAAAATAGGAGCATATTTGTTACCTGAGGGTGATTCTAGCTATTTGAATCTTGGTTAGGACTTAAATTCAACTGAAGAAAGAGTAGTATATTCCCAATCAAGGAAGTTATGCAGATTGAATCAGTGGCAAGTATTCTTAAGTACAAGGTGGAAAATCTATCAATGGTAAATCTTCCCATGCTATTGGGATCCAAACATGAAGCAATTGAGATCTTGGATGACATTGTAGAAAAGTTTGAGAAAATATTGGTATCATAGAAGTCGCAATACTTATCTCTGGGAGGAAGAGTAACATTGATTAACTCAATGTTAGATTCTATGCCAACTTATGTGATGACATTGTTACCAATTCCTAGGAAGGTGATAAAGAAATTCGATGTTTTGAGGAGGAACTTCCTTTAGCAAGGAAACAAAAATGAGAAAGGGTTCAATCTGGTGTAATAGGTACCAGTCCAATAAAGTAAGAAGAATAGGAGATTGGTAGCCAGAAACCTTAAATTACAAAGCAAGTGTTTGCTATCCAAATGGCAATGGAAATATGTTCATGAATATCATGCACTATAGAAAGAGGTAATTCATCATAATTATGGGAAAGAAAACCACTAATGCACTACCTATAGAATTGGGATGTGGAGAACTATTAGAAATTACTGGACATAGCTAAAATGCAAAACTAAGATTCTTTTGGGGAGGAGAGATAAGACAAAGTTTTGGACATACAAATGGTATGATCAAGGGATTCTAAAGAACTTATTCCCTAGATTCTTTTCCATAAATTCTAACCCTGATTAAATAATAGAGGAGATGTGGATTACACATGGGTGTGTCACGACCCCAACCGCCGTGTTTGACACTCACACTAATCCTCCGGTGGGAGAACCATTTCTACAACCCAACCAAGCAACTTAAAGAAACTAAACCATTTTAAGATACATAAGCAGGTTTAAATGGCAAATTAAAATGAGGAGTTCCCATATACTCTGAAATTGTAACAAACAACTATCGCAGAAATTCAACCCCTAGAACTGAAAGTCAATGTACCAAACACTACCAATCAACAAGTCTAAGAAGAAGGGGTGCAACCCCGAAAGCTAAACATAAGTAAATGCCTAAATGTCTAGTCTGAGTCCGAAAAGAATGGACTAAAATAGATTAAGGATCCATGGCAACCTGAAAGAACTGACTCACCCTCGAATCCGATCTAGTTAATGGTCTCCTAGCTAAGGTTTATCAGTAGCCTCCTGAAGATGCCCTGTACTCAACAAAGAAAGAGCAAGTGCAGCATCAGTACACAAAACAATAGTGTACTGGTAGCGGCTACTTCAGTAAGCGTAATATAAGCAAGTCATTACCACACAGTAAACACACATATACAGAAGGCACAATTCAATCATCAATCTAGGAGCAACATACAATTTCCAAATAACCACGACAGGTAAATATAAATGTAACAATCACAATTGGTTCTCTCATGGAACCCACACCCAAACGGTTAGTGTGTCGGAATGTGACACCCGATCCAAAGTATATATGTCGAAATGTGACACCCGATCCAATATATGTGTCAGAACATGTCACCCGATCTAATATATGTTTCGGAACGTGACACTCAATCTAGTCAGCACAATCACAGTCACAATCACACCCATAAGAACAGTGTACATCGTAACACTGTCAAACAACAGGCTCATGGTATGTAATTATTCATACACATTCATTTCATTAGATTTATTTCATGTCTCCCTATCCACATACATTTCATTAGATTTATTTCATGTCTCCCTATCCACATACATGCATGCATACAATGAAGCAATTAATAAGCATATATAACATCACAGGAAGTCGAACCATCACCTACCTCGAAACCAAGCCTGATTACTCCAAAGACACTTGAGCCTTCCTTTTTCGAAGTTTTTCAGCCTATTCTTCGTCTAAAACAAGTAATTAACACAAGGATCAATAAACAATGCCTAATTTATCCGGATTATATCAAAATATCAACCTAAGGCCAAACCAATGATCCTAATGTTCAACTAGGGCTTTTCCCACCATTTATCTTCAGGTCAAAACCCTTCCCCAATGATAATTTACAAGGATTCTAAGTTCTAAGAATCGAAATACGAATTAGGGGAGTAATTAGCTTACCTTTAGAGCGAGAAATAGTGGGAATCTGATAAGAAACTTCCCTGGGTCATCCCTTAGATCTTAAGAGCAAAGTTTTGCAGAAAATAATGATTTTGGGACTTTTCCCCGATTTAGGTCGCGACTATCCCACCACAGCGGGACCTATCCCGCCACAACCGCCCTGGCGGAAATAACCCTGCCCCAGCGGCTTGCATGTAGACAGAAACTCAGAATTTGAGTTCCAAGGTCACATTTCACAACACACCTTCAAACCTGGACGTTCTAAAACTACCCTTTCATGCAAAGATCAGTTTCGGGAGTTCTACTTGTCTGAATTCAATTCTACTAAGACATACGTGCTCTTTAACGTCTTGGATATCCACTCGTGATCAAACTCATAATTAAATCCCCCATCCATTACCGAATTGCCCTAGACCTCACCTGACTCAAATTTCGTCCAAGTCTGGCCTAGGCTAGAAATTTCCAAGTTACTACTCAGAAGTTTTCTAGCCCAAATTCCTTCCCCATAGATTTTTCCATAATGACAGAAATAGGTCGTTACAGGGTGGAACTTAGTCTTCAGAAGACTTCTTAATGACTAGGAAATTGGTGAGGTGGTGGAGCACTTAAAACTGATAGGTGGGTTCCTGGGACTATTTGGATCTAGATAGACTAACTTGGCCTCATCAAAAGGATGGGAAGTTCTCTATTAAAAGGCTATATACAAATGGGTGGTGGTGGGAAGAGCATGTAGGACTTAAGGCCCTTTGAAAACAATCTAGTAGACGTGGCTACAACCAAGGTGAAATGTTTCACGCGGTTAGTAGTCAGAAGAGCTTGTGACCAACAATTTTGCATCAAGGTGTCTCTTGTGTAAGAATACCTTGAGACCAACAAACATTTATTTCTGCACAATTAAGTGACAATACAGCTGACCCTTTTCACTAGCATATCTAACATTTGATGGTCCATGCCAGAACAAACAATAGATCTATTAAGTTGTTGGATTAGAAGAAGATACAGGAAAAGTCAAAAAGATAGTGAAGATCAATTTCAACATGTATTTGGTGGACCATATTAAAAGAAAAGAACTGGGATATAGATGAAGAAATCCAACTAGTGGATTAATAGGAGCATTGTAAGAATCTCTAATATATTTTTTTCTTCTAACAACTTTTTGGAGGTGACCAGCATAGCCCTTAATGTTGAGGAATACAAAATATTACCGGTCACAAAAAAAGTCACAACGTTCATAGCTAAAAGTTGTATGAGAGAAATTGGTAGTTGAGGAATTCATATTTTTGGTAGTGTGGTAGGTGGTAGTGTGGTAGGTGAGGAATTTATCTTAAAGATTTTATTATAATATTCTTTTTTCAAGGGTCTTAATCTTAATATCTCTTTGATATTATTTATGATATATTCTAAATATAACATATCTTGGATTCTTAGGTATATATATGAATTATTTTTCATTAATTGTTCTAATAGTTTTATATTTTTCATAGCTCCTGTCCAATATTGTAAATATTTGTAGTTTATTTTAATCTGAATTTGTGCGGAATTCATTTTATTGGTAGGTGATAAATTCATGATATGTTAAGATACTTTTGGTAGTGTGGTAGGTGAGGTATTCATGACTTTTTTGGTAGGTGTACCATTTTTGGTAGGTGAGGAATCCATTTTAAAGATTTTATTATAATATTCTTTTGTTAAGTGTCTTAATCTTGATATCTCTTTAATATTATTTATGATATATTCTAGATATAACATATCTTGGGTTCTTCGGTACATATATAAATTATTTTCCATTAATTATTCTAATAGTTTTATATTTTACATAGCTTCTGTCCAATATTGTAAATATTCGTAGTTCATTTTAATCTGAATTTATTTCTAAATCATACCATTCTATTCTTTCGAGGTCTAAATCATGTAGGTCTATTTCATACCATTATTGGGTTAATATATTTTCTGATTCATTATTAAATATTTTTTTTCCATATGATTCTTCTTAATTCAATTATCTTTATACCTTTAAGTATATATAAGATTAAAGTTTCATAGGTTTTTATCATTTCATCATGCATGTATGTAGTCATGTTCGTTGTTATTCAGGTTTTTTATTTTCAATTATTCCTTCCTATCATATTAATAATTGATAAAATTCATATTAGATCATTATGAACTAGATTATCTGTTTATCATGTTCTTCTATCACTACTAGCATCGTACTTTAGCGGATACTTCCTTCTTATCAGCGCCTCAACTTTGTTTACTCCCCTAAACGGCTTTCCTCGCCTACCGGTTTCAACATTAGGATGATATAGTATAGAAGTTTTCTCCCTGTTTTCAGTGTGCTAATAAACTAGAAATCATGATTCAAATAATTATAATATATAATAACTAACATAAATTTATTCAATCATATATATGATATTCATGAATATATAAAATTAGTTCTGTATATTTGTTGAACAATATATCTTTGCCTCTTGCTTATCCATGGTATCTGAGGGTTGCTCCATTATCTATTAAGTATTTAAATATTTGAGAGAGTGTTTTTTAGAAGACTTCGTTTATTGATGGCTTCCAGGCCTGCTTATTAATTTACATGTACCTTCCTTTATATAGAAAGGAATTTCTATTTATAGTAATACACAATAATGCACGTACTACTTACTTTACAATAATGCATGCACACCACCTACCATTCATACACTTGTCATCCTTATTTATAATGCACACCACCTACCATACCTACTACTTTACACTTGTCTTAATAATAATGCACAATAATGCACCTATAATGCACAATCATGCACCTACTTCATGACTTTATTACATAGTACTATTTATTTTATGACTTTTTTACATGGTACTATTTACTTTATACTATTTGTTTTTGACTTTTTTGGTCAAATATGTCTTCTTTGCCTTATCTCTTTATCTACGACTTTCTTCTTTATCTTCTTATCTCTTTAGACTTTATTCTAACTGGACATCTGGAATCACGTTGTCTTCTCCATTACATTTTGTACATAGATGATCAGGGTATTTGTGTCCAATTAGCTTGCAATATCTGGTTAATAGTTTTGGCGAAATAAATCCTGCTTTGAGTACTCTTGTCGTAGGTCTTTCTTCTGGTTTTAATAATGATAAAATTCATCTCTGGATTTCATCCATATCTTCTTTCCGTAGTTCTCTTGAATTTGAATATATCATTAACTGGTCTCTAGAGTAGTAACTCCATATAGCATTTCCGTTTGAATAATTATTTGCTAACTCTTGTATAATAGTTGATATACCAATTATTCTTTTATTGGCATAAAAACTTGGTATCTCTATTTTTCATATTTCTTCTTGTTGTCCAATATCTTCAGGTATAATCATGTCTTTGGTTAGTCCGATCTTAATAACTTGAATCGGAGGTTTTATCTCTTCGTATAATATCTCCGCTAGTGTTGTATAAAACTTTATATAAAATAAGTTTCCTTTGGTAACTCTTTTATATGTGACGAATATTTTGTGTAATTCTGGTATTCCACTTATCTCTTCTCTATCGTATGTATATACGGTATTTAATAGTCCATAATTGTAACATGTTCTTACTAAATTGGCGTTAGTTTTTGGTTATGCGATTAACTTGTTATAACCTTGTAATTTTTTGGTTAGGTAGTCTTGACTTGGTTCTTTGGTTGTAGTGGATCTAGGATTACGGTTTAAATAGGTTTGAATTTTGTATATATTTTCAATATATGTTCTCGTGACATGGTTGTATAATTTTTTCTCATTTTGTAGGTTATCTACATAGGTAGAGGTTTGTGGTTCCATAGTCAATGTGTTTCTTGGCATTTTTGGAGTAAATGGTTTTTCAAATAGCTAGTTTAAGTTTGTATTCTTATATTGTTTTTCACTAACTTGTTTACTTGTACCTGCAGCTGTATTTAAACAAATATTATGGGTTTTAAGGTGTTTTCCAACGTCACCTTTTAGCTCTGGATTTTTAAAGTCTTTCGATTGACTTAGCTCCGCATTTTTACAGTCATGCTGCTGACCTGTATTAGCTTTAGACTTCAGATTATCTTCATTAGTCTTTAGCTTTTGTATCTCATTGTCCATACTGTCCACTTTTATACAAAGTGTAGTAATGGCTTTGAGTATATCTTCAATTGTATTTTCTTTCTCAGTCTGAGTAACTTTGTCTTGATAAATAATCTGCAATAACATTCTTATCAGTTTTTATTACTTCAATAGTAAATGTAAAATTTAATATATTTAATACCAATCTTCTCATTTCTTTTGTAGTTACTGAATCCTATATTTTTCTTGTTAGCCACCATTTTACTTGTGTGTTATCTGTCCTTATAATAAATTTGTTATATACAATATATGGTTCAAATGATAGTAAACATTTATACACTGCATATAATTCTTTCCTATTTATTTTCCATTTTATTTTCGTATTAGTAAATGTTCCTGAATAATATCTACAATGATGTTCTATTTTTTCTTCATCATATCTGTATTTTAAGACTCCTCCATAACTTTTTTCAGTGGCGTCTGATTCTACTATATAAGTAATTTTTTTTGTTTTCATTAGGAAAATATAGTTTAGGTAGGTTCTTACATAATAGTTTTATTTTTTGTATTTGTGTTTGGTCTTTTTTATCAAACTGGTATTCTACATCTTTCTTTAATTTTTGTTGTAATAGTTTTAAATTCCCTGCTAATTTTGGTATGTATTCTCTTACTTGATTTACTAGTCTTAGAAATGATTGTAATTTCTTTTCTGTATCTAGTTGTTCATTTGAGTTAATTATTTTTTGTACTATGTGTGTTTGCATTTTTATTTCATTTTTATCTATTTGTATTACTAAAAATTCTATTTGCTTTTTCATTATGTCTTCTTTCTTTTTGCTTAGGCTTATGCCTGAATATTCTATAATATGTATAAATTTTTCTAATAATCTTATATGTTCATCTTGTGTTTTGGAATATAGTAATATATCATCAATATATACTACACAATTTTCTAGTTGTTTAAAATAGTTATCCATAAAGTATTGGTATCTACCTGGTGCATTTTTATATCCAAATGGTAATACATTCCATTCATAAAATCCTTGTGGTACTGTAAATGCTGTAAGTTTTTTAGATTATTCTTCTAACTTTAAGTGGTAAAATCCTGATTTGCAGTCAAATTTACTAAAATAATTATATCCTTGTATTTGTCTTATCTTTAATATTTTATTTGGTATTGGGTAATTATAAGTTTTAGTTTTTGCATTTAAATTTCTATAATCAATAACCATTCTACTTTTTTCTCTTTTTTGTTCACTATGTTTATTTACTATAAATGTTGGGCTTGTATGTTTACTATTGTTTTCTTGTATATATCCTTTTTCTAGTAATTCACTTATATGTATCTTAAATTCTGTTAAATTATTAAAATTATACTTTAATGGTTTTGGGGTTATTACACTATTATTATCAATTAGCTCAATTTTTACTTTTGCTTTATGTTTTTTCTATCCTTGTAAACGATCTTCACTATATAATAATTCTAACTTATCTTGAAATATTTTTACTTTATCTATAGAGAATATAATTAATTCTATTTTAGGGTCTTCTTTTTTTATATTTTCTAATTTTTGCGTAATTTTCTCACTTCCTTTTATCCATTATGTTATTTTTTTGTTTTTTGTTATTTACTCTTTTTGCTCCTATTTTTTGTTTAAATGGTGTTGTGAACCACCAATGTGTTTTTGTTGTTATATGTGGGTATAATTTTTCTAAAAATGACATTCCTAATAACATATCTTTTGTTGTAAGTTCGAAGTTATACATTTCTTCTATGGTTAATATTTCATCCCATATTTGTATTTTTATATTTTTTCCTTATATGTGATCATGCTTCCTTCATTATTAAATCCTGCTACTACTATCGGTGTTTTTAAATTTTTTTCCATTTATCTTCTGGTAAGCAATTGTATTTACATATATTAGTTTCTGCTCATGTATCTATCATTGGTGTATAATATCTGTTGTAATATCATTCTATTATTATCTTTGCAAGTATATATATATTTTCATGTTTTTATCATAAGAAAGTTCTCTTTATTATTAACTTCTTATTATTATAATTTATTGTTAACTATTTGTCTTCTAAATTATATGGTTTTACTTGTTCTAACCATTTTATTTCTAAAGTGATATTTTTATCTCCTTGATATACTTTAAACTTTATTATTATTGGTACTCCTCCAATGATTATTTTCTTTTCTGTAGTTTCTTCGGTATATATTAATGTCTTTGGTAGTTCAGGGCATAATTGTTCCGTAGTAATTATTTCATCTGTTGTTACTAGTTCTCTTGTAATATAGCTTTCTTCTTGTCCTGTATTTATTAATATTAGATATTTTCGTTGTTTCATTACTCTCGTTATGTAGTAATGATATAGTTTTATTTCTTCTTTCATTGATTTTTGTGGAGTTTTATCTATTCTTCTTGAAGTACTCATTTTTTATGATATTTGGGGTATTTCATAGTTTATTCTTTTTTATGTGCTTAATCTTTCTTTTACTATTTCTAAATCTTCTTCTATATCAATCTCATTATAACTATAATCATTATTATCTATGACTGCAACTATCCTTTCAAAAGGATCTTCTATTTTTATTTTATTTATTTTATTTTTTGCTGTTATTTTATGTTTTGTTGTTAAAACATATAAGTTTTTACATCTAGCTGTAAATATTTTACTTCCTAGGCTAGTTCTATCCCTGACATTTTCCAATATAATACTAGTGATTTATTTATAATTCTGTCATTTATTGCTACTGAATAGTTAGCACTTATTATAAATTTAAATTTTTGGTATATGAGATTCCCTTTTACTGCACTTATTATTCTTTTTTCTATGGGTTGTATAAATTCTATCATCCGCTAAGTATATTTCTATGGGTGTATCTATTCCTTCTCTAAAACATGCTTTTATTAGTATTTTTGTTCCTCATAAATGTACATATTTAATTGAATTTTTATCCTTAATATCTTGTATTTCTTTATTTATTATTCGTTTGTTTATTATTGGTATTTTAGCCTTTCTTTTGGTGTATTTGCAATCTATGATATATTCTCTTTGACTTACTACATAATATTCTTCTTTTTGTCGTTTATACCAGTTTCTTATTGTTGGTATTTCGAATATTTTTTCTACGCTTAGGTCTAATTCTTTTCCTTTTATTTGTTCAAATATATTATTATCAAATATTATTTTTTGTTCTGAAGATTCTTCAGTTTGGTATTCTTCTTTAGTTATTATTTGTATATTTTTTTCAGTCATTCGACATATTATAGTCTTCTTTGTCTGATCCCACTTCTATATCATTATTCATTTCATTTTCTGATATTTCGTATATGATGTCTTCACTTTCTAATTCATAATCAATGTACTCTATTTGCGTATATTTTTCATCGTTTATTATTATTTCTGATATTTGTTTTTTTTTTTGGATTTTTAGGTAATTTACAATCTCTAGCTATATGTCCTAATTTCCCACAATTGTAACAAGTACATTCTGTTAATTTTTTCTTTGATCTATATGGTCTTTTAGTTTTATAGTTTTTTACATAGTATCTTCTTCTCGGTTTTTTATAATTATATTTTGATCTGTGTTTTTTATTATATTTCTTTCTATAGTATCTGTCTATAGATCCAAATTGGGATGTTGTTTTATTTTTGCAACATGCTAAGTTTTTTACTAATATTTTTTTCATTTTTATTTCTTCTTTATGTTTTTCACACAGTTCTATAAACCATCATTGTAAGAATTTCATTCTAGCTCCTAAGGTATCTGTTAATCCTGCTTCATTTCAATTTTTTATTATTTTTGAATTAAAAGGTTCTGGTAATTTTGTAAAATATAATTTTCTTATTTCTTTGCTCTCTTCTATGTTATATGTTCCTTTATAATAATATTCTCTAAATGCACATGTATATTCATCTATATAACACATATTACATATTGCTAATTTTGTCATTAGATTTCGATTTATGATTTTTTCTCTATTTTGTTCTTCTACTTCTGTTGTCATACTGCTAAATTCATTTCTTATAGCTACTTCGTACTTATATAATGTTTCCATAGTTGTAGTAGCTAATTCACTATTAGATTTTCTATTACTTCTTAGAATTTTAAACTTTCATCTGATAAATTTTGTAGCCATAATTTTACTGTTTCTATAAGTGTTCTTTCTATATATCCTGATGTTTCTGTCATTCCTATTTTATTATCTATTAATTCTGTTGATATATATCTCATCCATAATTGGATTGTTTTATTTATATCTGCTACACAGTCTAAATCTAAAAAATCATGTTGTTCAGTTATTGATTTAGGTGTCCATTTTTTATTTAATCTTTTATCCCATATAGTTTTTTATTTATCATATTGTTCATAGTTTGTATTATAATATTTTAAATTTTTTGGGTTTTTCATTCCTGATGTACTAGGTTTTTCATCCATGTCTATGTCTCCTGCATTTACTTCTAAATTCTTTGTATTATCTATATTTGTTAAAAGTTTCGTATATGTCTCGCTTATTTCCGAATGTTGTTCATCTAGATCATCGTTATTGATTTCATCAATTCTTATTTCAGGTAGATTATCTTGGTTATTTTCTTCTTTTTCTTCTAGTTCTTCTTCTAATTGCAATTTTTCTTTAAATTTATTTATCTCATTTGTTAATTTTGTTTTTTGTTCTTTTTCTTTTTGTTTAATTTCATACATTTCTTTTAATATTGCCAGTTCTTTTTCTAGTTCTATTATTTTAGTATTTTTTACTTTTCTAATTGTTGTACTTCCTTTTTTGCCTATTGTTTTATTTTTTCAATTTCCGTTTTTCTATCTATTTCTTCATTTTCTTTTGTTATTCTTATCATAGCAGTTAAACTATCTTTTAGTTTTACCGTTTCTTTTTCTAACATTAAACTTATATTGTCACCTATTTTCTTGTATCTTCTTCCTAGATTAGAAAATATTATTTTTATTTTTAATCCTTCATAGTTTTCATATGTTTTTTCGTCTATGGCATATTCTTCCTTATTCATTTATAGATTGTGTTGAAGTTTATATTCTAAACTTTCTGTCTGTATATGTAGATATAAAATAATTTTTCTCTATTCTATTATAAAATTTTTACAAATTCCTGCAAATATATTACTAGTAAGTCTATTTTGCCTATGTCTTAATTCTTGTCTTTTTGCTATAATTGTTTCAATAAGTTTTTGTCTATTTTCGTTATTCTCGTTATTCATTGTATTTTTAGATATTGAATATATTTATATTCTATTTTAGATATAGTATCTATTAATTGATCTAATTTGTCGTTATCAGTTTTTGTGATATTGAGTTGCTTATATTCCGGATATAATTTATTTAATTTTCTTCTTATTTTTCTTAACTTTCTACTAGTATGTCTCTTCTTATATTTCTTTTCATCCTTGAAGCCATCAATAAACGAAGCTTTCTTAAAAAACACTCTCTCAAATATTTAAATACTTAATAGATAATGGAACTACTTTCAGATATCATGGATAAGTAAGAGGCAAAGGTATATTGTTTAAAAAATATGCAGAACTAATTTCATATATTCATGAATATCATATATATGATTGAATAAATTTATGTTAGTTATTATGTATTAGAATTATTTGAATCATGATTTCTAGTTTATTAGCACACTGAAAACAGGGAAAAAACTTCTATACTATGTCATCCTAATGTTGAAACCGATAGGCAAGGAAAGCCGTTTAGGGGAGTAAACAAAGTTGAGGCGCTGATAAGAAGGAAGTATCCGCTAAAATACGATGCTAGTAGTGACAGAAGAACATGATAAATAGATAATTTAGTTCATAATGATTTAATATGAATTTAATCAATTATGAATATGATAGAAAGGAATAATTGAAAATAAAAAATTTGCATAACAACGAACATGACTACATACATGCATGATGAAATGAGAAAAAACTATGAAACTTTAATCTTATATATACTTAAAGGTATAAAGATAATTGAATTAAGAAGAATCATATGGGAAAAAATATTAACAATGAATCAAAAAATATATTAAACCAACAATTGTATGAAATAGACCTACATGATTTAGACCTCGAAAGAATAGAATGATATGATTTAGAAATAAATTCAAATTAAAATGAACTACGAATATTTACAATATTGGACAGAAGCTATGGAAAATATAAAACTATTAGAATAATTAATGGAAAATAATTTATATATGTACCGAAGAACCCAAGATATGTTATATCTAGAATATATCATAGATAATATTAAAGAGATATCAAGATTAAGACACTTAGCAAAAGAATATTATAATAAAATCTTTAAAATGGATTCCTCACCTACCAAAAATGGTACACCTACCAAAAAAGTCATGAATACTCCACCTACCACACTACCAAAAATATCTTAGCATATCATAAATTTATCACCTACCAATAAAATGAATTTCGCACAGAAAAATGGAGTATATATAGATTTAGTCAAGAATGCATCAATTACCTAAATTCTTAGTCCTACTCATTTGCATCTTGTATATTGTAGTGAACCGGAATTCTCAACACCAAATATTCAAGTATTATATAATCCTTGAAAATCACAACACTTTAACGATTGAATTATGACAATATATATATATATATTATATACACAAAGAGAGAGACACTTATATTATAACTAAATATACTTATTATGTATATCAAATATACACACTATATACAATCTATATCTCTTTAGAATCTATTGGAATAGGTGGATAAAACCTCATGCCTTCACAAAGCGAAGCATGAGTATACATCATGTTCTTTACTTCGTCATAACAAAACTAAAGCATCTGTTTTAAATTCTCCAATTTCTTTCACGATTTCAGATTCCGATTCTTCAAAAGCAACCAGAAAAACTAGGGGTGTCAAAAATGAACTCAAACATAGGTAATCCGCTCATAATTTTAAGGGTTGGACTCAAAATAATTTGAATTGGGTTCAATCTCAACACATTCAAGTTTAACCCATTTTAAGAAAATCCTCAATTGAGTACAATTCAATCTCCAGTTTCAACCCGTTTTAAAACTCTTTATTAAGATATGTTCCTATATTGAAGGTATGAATTATAATCTATTTAATATCTTTCAGGATTTATCTTTCCATTTGTTACATTTTTTTTTTTAAAAAAATGAGTTGAAATTCAAATTGTGATTATAAAAGTTAAATATCATGTTAAAATATTGAGATTAAGTGGGTCAGATTGAGCAGGTCAAAACCCAACCCGATTTTTAGCTCATTTGAGCCCAAAGTAAACTTGAGCGAGTCAAGACCCAACCCGATTGCTATTTCAATCCATTTTAATATCTCTAATTTCAACCGTATTCACCCATTTGACACCCTTAAGAAAACCATGTCAATGCAGTTGAAGTCGTGTAACGTCCAGCTAAAATAAAACTTATCACTATATCAACAACGAAATCTTCATCAGAATGCCCTGTACTCAAAAAATCTTGATAATAAATCAATTGAATCCAATGATGACTTCTCATTCAACTCCCTCTTTTTCTCCCTAACTATTTTTTTCGCGAATTCACCAACTTGTTCAACTGCAATTCGTAATTTCTTCTCCGAACCAATATGAAGAGCGCGGAAGAATGAATCTATTACTGGCTTAATCGAACACAATCTTCAAATGCAACCGCAAATTCTGCTTCAGGGGTTGGGGTGGGGTGGTAGGGGTTGAGGTATTAACAATTTATCTTTGATTAAATTTTTTTTTTGATTTTAGGAGATTAAAGTGAGTTAGAACAATTTTATCCAAATCATATTTGATCAAATCCTTATTTACCAATATTTTTTATACGGGTGGACTGTGATTCAATTCATTTTAATTCAATTCATATTCAATGCATTTAAATCCGATCTAATGCACTCATTTGCCACCTCTAAACTAAACAAGTGTTGTAGACATCTCAAAATAATATAATTGATGAATAAAAATATATAAAGGAAGTAATAAAATTCAAATTTTGAATCAGCCTAGATAAACTAGGTAGCAAGTGAGTGGTTGTTTCCTTTACTTTTCTAAACGTTGTTTAGACGACAAAGATTGGAACTTGTTGACTAAACCACTTGGAAAATTTTGATGAGAAGACAATTATATTTATTCTGTTTATCTTTTTCTTAATATAATTTATATTATATGATTGATTTCCCACGTCTGAACCCAACTCATTGTTTATTATTAATGATCATCTCCCTACAAATCTCATTTAATAGTAAAAGATAACTTTGTCATAATTCAAAAAACTAAACGTCACCAATTACTTTATATTTTTCATCTCCTCAAAATTGAGCTAAAAAGTAAAAACTGACCAAACAACTAGAAAAATGTCATTATCTCTAGGATGAACATTATAACAAAAATAATTTTTAGTGAGTTTAAATATATATTAACAAAAAGTATTAAAACTTTTATCAGTATTAGTTATTTGTTATTGGATTCAATATTGTTATAGGCATCATTGTCCATCAACATTTATAAGAGTGCTAATTGCCACTAAAAATATATATTTAACAAAAATTAAGATATTACTGTTAATTAATTATCGATAAAGATCATTTTTTATATAGTGTGATTAGCCGTTGATGATTGCAAACAAGCTTATGTTATTACCAAAAATCATGGATCAATGCCACTGAATTCAACGAAACCCATAAACTATATTAATTTCCAACTTCGCTCTTGGCTGAATAAATTATTTTAATTTAACAAAAAAAAATTGTGCTTGATGTAAAGAAATTGTCCATATCAAGTGGGAGGATTTTATTAAAGAAAGCTAGTTGATCATATGTTGTAATATCTAGTTATTACTATCGTTAATTTATTAAATCAGTAAATCCTTGTAAAATTACATGTACTTCAATATTTTAATAACATGTTGTTCTAAATATTTATTTATAAAAAAAACATGGAGATATGTGATTTATTAATTTAACTTCTTAGGATAATTCAAAATCAAATCGCATGTCCAAACAATATTTCAACATCAAATAATTGTGATTGCAAATGAGCAAATAGTCATAAAAGTCAAAAACATCAGGGGCAAAAGTGTCACTTGATGTTTATTTCAATTTTTGTTTAGAAGTAGTATTCGTGCTCGTGCGTTGCACGGATATTTTAAAATTAAACTTATAGTTTTTTTTTGTATTTTTCAATTGTTAGTTCTTTGTGATTTTTTTTAAAAGATTGTCCTAGTCTAACAAATGTAGGGAAAATATATCCACTTGAATTAAAATTATCGTAAGATCTTATATTATGTGTAATAACATTCAGTTTTTTCAAAAAGTAATTCTTATAAATCTTCACATATTGTTAGTAATTCATATTGTTAATTTCATAAGTAATTCACATATTGTTAGTAATACAAATCAATTGAAGTATAATAAAATTTTAAATTTTAAAATAAATAATAATGTGAGGAGTAATTATTAAATTTTATTTATATATATATATATATATATATATATATATATATCCTAGAATTACAGAAAAAATATGTTACTATTTTAACAGAAAATCTATTATAATAATATAAACCTCTATCTATGATTGAATAAATATTTTGATATCAAAGTTGTTATTCATAACCACTCCATAACTGTCTTATATTTTCTATTGAAGTGTCTCCTTTTTATATTTTTAACTACTCTGATTTTATTTATTTTTCTGTCGGACATTAATTTTTTATTTTCAAATTTCGTTTTCATTAATTATGAGTATTAATTGGTGGAATAATTCCTTCTCTCTTTTTTTTCGGAAGAGTGAATTCAACGTTCAATTATTTTTCTTATCAGTTAAATTAAATGTCAAAATTTAATATTTTTTTAACAAAGCAAAAATATGAAGTGAAAAGTTATTATGAGTATTAGTGATTGTTTTTTTTATTTATCTTTAATATACAGTTTAATATAGAGGCAGTTAACCATTTAAAGAAAAAAGTTGTATTCAAATTTTAAAGTTGAATTCAAAATTTTAAATTTTAAATTAATTAAATTCAAAATTAATATTAATATATTTACTAAAGAAATGTACTATTCATATTCATGATTGAATAACTTGATCTATATATTGACGTTTTATTGACTTTAATTTTTTTTTTAGATAAAATAGAAGCGGAAAGTTAATGAGTAGTTATTTTTTTCCATTATTTTTTAATGTGCAGTCAAGTAAGAAAGATAATGTCAAGACTAACTTTTAATTCATATACTAGATAATGCTGCCCGTGTTATGCACGGGCCCAATAATATAAATGGCATGTTTTGGGGCTAATAATTGAGTTTTTAAAGCGATTGTTTGCGTGGATAAAGGAATAATTTTTTTTATCACAAATCTGTACTTTCTTTGACGGTATTTAAGACATAATAAGACTACCCGCATACAACATTTTATAAATATTTTATGTTGTCAATTATCATGATTTATAGTATTTTTACGATAGATTCACTTCAAGAATCAGTGGAAATTTTTGTATTTTTTTCAAAACATATTTTATGTTGTCAACTATCATGATTTATAGTATTTTTACGCAATTTTTAAATATAAAAAAAATAAGACAAATAAATTAAAATGGACCCAATATATGTTATTTTTGTTGTCTGAATTTATGTGGCACAAATGAAATTTGGAGAGTCATCCAAATTTTCATATTTAAAAAAAAAATGTTTTAAGTTATTAATTATTGTGATTTATAATATTTTTATGTAACTTTGAAATAACGTACATCACTGGTCATTTTGTCCTAATTTATGTGATATGAATAAAATTACAAAATTAACCCTTTTAAAATGTCTTTCTGATATTTTAAGTTAATTATTATTATTTATAATACTTTTTTGGTAATTTTAAAATGATATGTGTTATTTTTTCTGTCCCAATATATGTGAGCCTGATAGAATTCTGAGAGTCAACCTATTTTATTATATAGCTTTTAAATATTTTAAATTAGCAACACTATTCACCAACAGTAAATACATTGTTACCAGGACCCAAATAGGGGCCCAGTATCCTGTACAAAGATGCTTTCTTTTTCTATAAATAGGTTTGTTTTTCTTTAATTGAAGGCAGGTTTTAGAAACCCTCTCTCCTTCTTTCTACTTTCTCTCTCCCCCTTTGTAAAAAAAACTCGGTTATTAGCCCCAAAACATACCATTTATATTATTGGGCCTTATGGGACTTTTAAAAGCTTTTATAATATAGTAGAATATATATATATATATATATATATATATATATATATATATATATATATATATATATATATATATATATATATATTTATATTATTGGGCCTTATGGGACTTTTAAAAGCTTTTATAATATAGTAGAATATATATATATATATATATATATATATATATATATATATATATATATATATATTGTAAATGATATATTGGGACTTTTTCATTTTCTTGATTGGGACTTTTCCATTTGTGACATATATATATAATCTATTATATTATAAAAGCTTTTAAAAGTCCCACAAGTATAATATATAATATTAAAGATTGAGAAAAGTCTCAATCTTGAATATTATATATTATACTTGGGCCTAAATTCCCTTTTATAATATAGTAGAATTATTTGTTATGTACATCCTTTTAATTAGTTTTAAAAGTTCAACTGATAATTGAAGGTATTTCATTACGGTTAGGATTGTAACTGTTATAAATTAATTAATTAATTTAATCACCATAAGATAAATAATGGCTTTATAAAAAAATTGACAGAATAAATTAGTCATAAATAATTAATAGTTGTATCATCAATTTTGTTTTTTTTTTTTAAACTTGAAGGAGTATAGTTTGTTCATCCATGCTCTTTTATATCTGTAATTATCATGTAAGGATTTTTTCCCTACAATATACAGATACTTCTCTTGACTAAAATAAGTATACAATACTAATTTTTACCCTTCTAAAAAATGTACATATTCTTTTGAATCAAATCAATTTTTTTAAAAAAATAATCAAAAATAGAATTATTTTCTCAACATATCTTCTTGTAGACAGTGAAATTTTATTGATAAATCCATAAATTCATGATATATTGGCCAAGTCAAATTAATGGTTAATAAAGTCGGATTAATATTTAAGTCAAAATATATGACTTAAATAAAGTCCAAATCACATTTGGGTCAGTCCATTAAGTTGACAAGACGAGCCCAACTCATGTTCTTCAAGCCGAAGGACCAAAATGTTTGGACAAAAATACCCCTAAAACCCTAGCTCAAGCCTATATAAAGAGGTCTTCATAAGACCAGAAGAAAGGAGGAAGAAAAGAAGAAGACACATAGAAATACATAGAGAATCCTTGCTCTTCAGTGGTGATCTGCAAGTCTTCCGCATACAAAGGAGTCTTCGCTCCAAGTGTTGAGCCGCAAGTATAAAGAAGTCTTCGCTCCAAAAGTTGAGCCGCAAGTATTCCATCAAATCAAAAATATCATTGAAGAGAAGAATCGGGGGATTACATATCTTTTCTTAAAGATTTTATAAAGATTGTAACCTTCGTATAAATTCAAATACAAATACTGTTGTTTGTTTGCTATTTTCCTTTCCTGTTTGCTGTATTTCAAGATTGAAACTTTAGACGCTTACAAATTGGCACGCCCAGTGGGACATCATTGTCGGCTAACTCCTAAATTACTTCTCAGCTCCTAAAAATATAAAATGCCATTTTATGTATGCACTTTTTCCTTTATGAAGCAAGTTAATGAATTTACTAAGTTGCCATCTCTTCTAGGGTCTGCTGCAACTTTCCTTGTTGCCATCTCTTCCACTTTCAATCAGGTTAGCTGTCGTTGAGTCGAATTTAGGATTACTAAGAGTGTTACTAATAGAGTTTCAAAATCAAATTGAAATTAAAATATAATACGGAAAAAAAACCCATGCATCAAATTCCTTTAATTTCCTACCTAATATAAACCTTGAATTTGAGATGCCTAAATTAAAACCTAACTAAAAGAGCAAACTAAATAGGAAGAAGAAACATTATGGAGAACCAGAAAAGAAAAAAAAAACGCACGGCAGAAGGAGAAAGAGTCATAAAATGGGTCAATATTATATTTTAGCGGGTCAGGTCAAGTAGAGCGGATCATTAAATAGTTTAAATGGTATTTTTTATTTTTTAAAATTTTGGTTTGTTATATAAACAATTAATATCATCAAAATTTAATTAAAAAAACAATTAAATATATTTAGTGACTTTCTGAGAGAAGAGTGGATAATTGAGTGACTTTTGAGTTAAAATTCAAAGTTGAGTGACTTTCTAAGAGAAAAGTGCATAGTTGAGTAACTTTTGAGTTAGAATTGAAAGTTAAGTGACTTTCTGAGAGAAGAGTGCATAGTTGAGTGACCATCTGAGGTATTAACTCCCAAACAATAGGTCCTACTTTATTATAAACACATATCAAACCTTTTGAAATATATGATTAAATAGGATTAAAAAAAATTATTTATGTTGTAAGTTTTTTAACTGTCGTTGAAGTTCCCTAATGAATACAAGTTGTATTTTCTGTCCTCAGGTTGGTCAATTACATTAAGAATTGGCTGGATGGAGCAAAATCATCAAAATGTTTTCACCCCTAGAAAGATACATCAAAACAATATGCATGGTTATGAACCTACTAAACTCAAAAGGCAAGTGGTAGATGAAGAGGAATTTATTGTGCAGTGTGGTAGATGTTTCAAATGGCGGTACATACCTACAAATTAAGGAGAGATATGAAAAAATAACGGAACAGATGTTGGAACATCCCTTCTATTGTGAAGACTCTTGTGAGTGGCGTCTAAATATATCATGGAATGATACACCAGATATCACTCAAAATGAAAGAAAATTGTGGGCATTTGATAAGCCTAGTATTCCACAATTTGCTTTCATGTTGAGTGACATCAGGTGTATCATCACATGATATATTAGCATGTCACTCATGAGAGTCTTCACAACAGAAGGGATGTTCCAACATGTGTACCCTTATCTCTTCATATATCACATTTGTAGGTATGCACCCTCATTTGAAACATCTATCACACTGCAAAATGAATTCCTCTTAATCTATCATTTATTTTTTTAGGTTTGCAATGCATATTATATTGATCTATCTTTCTATGGGTGACAAAATCTTGATGATCTCACTCCATCCAACAAACTCTTATTCTAATCAATCAACCCGAGGAAAAAAACTATAACTTGTATTAATCAGGGAACTCCAACGACAATTAAAAAATGTACAACATAAAATAATCTATTTATCCTATTTAATCATATATCTCAAAAGATTTATTATGTATTTACAATAAAAGTAGAACCTATTATTTTGAATTTATATATATATATATATATAAACCCGGTTCCCTTAAAGTTAACCCCTTATAACGTAGCATTAGCTAACAGTTCTCATAGCTCATGAATTCAGAGAAATTTCTACAAACATTCAAGAGTTCATAACCCCCCCCCCCCCCCCTCCCCCTCCTTATGATTAAACATAAGCAATAGATGGGCTGCAAGAATAGTTAAAGTACCATAAAGACATGTTTGTCTAAGTTGAAAGAAAAAAAAAAAGTATGAATAAGTATTCTTCACTGACACATGAACACATATTCATATTTTAATTTAATGTAAACTTAGAAGCCAAATTGTTCAAAATGTATGCTCCTAAAACATGACTCTTACTTCCAGAAAACTTTTATGATGTAAAAAATCCTTGGAGCATGAATTTTAACAATTTTTAAACACAAATAATACATGTATGCATCAGTTACATAAAAATCTATTTAGATACTTTAGATATGGTTTCTAGCTAATAAGGAGGATACAACACACATAATATTTAAATTAGGGGTGGCAATTGAGCGGGTTGGATTAAATCTGGATGGGTCATAATAGGTTAAAACAACAATCGGATCAAGACGCAACCCAATTCTAATTTTCTTGGGTCAAAATGTGTTAGGTAATGGGTTACATTACGGGTCAAGATCCAATCCAACCCAATTTTTACTAAGTTTAATTGTTTTGTTTGTTCTTTTAAACCATTTTAGTACCTATAAAAAAAATTCTTTATTATGGTTAAATACAACATACCAAATTGAAAAAAAAAAAAAAATTTAAAAAAAATTTTGACAAAAAATTTTCTGAGCCAATTCGGGTTACATATCAACCCAATTTTAATGGATTGAAATGGGTTGAGCTAATGAATGGACGGGTCAATCTTAAACGGGTTGGATGGGTTGAGTTTATTTTTCCACCCCTAATTGAAACAAATAAAGTAACAAACATTTCTTTTAGCAGATAATATTTCTTACCACCAGAAAAAGTTTAATACATAACTTCTAACTCACAAAATATATTAAACTATCATACACAAAATCAGATTTAAATCTAACCTTTTTTGTGGGCAGTGAACTAGGCAGCACCAGCAAAACCTCGGATCTACCCCCTCAAGAATAGATTTCGAACCATAATAAATTTGAATGTCTATGTTATGGCCAAACTAGGGGTGTCAAATGGACGGGTTGAATTGAAATTGGAGATTGAAATAGAAATCGGGTTAGGTCTTAACCCGTCCAAGTTTACTTTGGGCTCAAATAATTTAATAGAGTGATATTTAACTTCTATAATCACAATTCAAATTTAGCTCAATTTTTAAAAAAAAGAAGTAACAAATGGATAGATAAATTCTAAAAGATGTTAAATAGATAGTAATTCATACTTGTAATATAAGAACATATTTAATTAAAGAATTTTAAAACGGGTTGAAATTAGAGATTGAATTGGCTCAATTGAGAATTATCTTAAAATGGGTTAGGCTTGAATGAGTTGAGATTGAACCCAATTCAAATTATCTTAAGCCCAACTCTTAAAATTCTGAACGAATTACCTATGTTTGGGTTCATTTTTGACACCCCTACCACAAACCAACAAAAACAGAATGAAGACTTCTAAAGATATAGAAGCTTAGAGTAGTAGTTTAATGATGAAAGTGTAGTGTGTGATAAGATATCGAAATTTAAGATTTCCATGGTACTACTTGTGCATATCCGAACATGTCCAAAATGAAATCCAAACTCTAGTATTTAAAGGACAAACTTAGGGTTATAGTTTCTTGAGCGGGAATCGAAAGTATTTGTTTGAATTTTGAATAAAAGTTGTTCGAATATCTGAAAATTGATTCTTCAGATCAGATAATCAAAATCTCAAAAAAAATTCCCTTGTCATCTTGTTTTGACTGGCCAGTTCAAAACGAAAGATAGAGGATCATAGCAACACATTTTTGCATAAAAATGATCATACATTGCCCTGCCAATATTGAGATAGGGGTGGTCGTTTTCTCAAAGAAGACAGGGAGAGAGATGGAGTGTAGTGGCTAATGAGAAATAGGTTTTAGGAGGTTTTGTTTTGAGAAATCTAATATAATTCTAAAGGGCTTCTGGGTTTGGGCCTAACTTTGGACTGATTTTGGGAAAAAGAAGATGGGCCAATTGACTGAATAGTTTGGAACTCCTTCGGCCGAATTTTTGTTATTTTTTCTTCCTTTAAATTAATTCGTTTGAGCTTCTAATTTAATACCTTGTATAATATATAAAAAGTTTTATATGTAAGAAATTTGAAATAAAGTAGCAATAATCTTTTTAAAGAAGACAACAATAAGTAATAGTAGTAATGTTGAGAATGAAAAATATGATTTCAAAATTAATGAAAATAATGATAAATTGATGATAATCATAAAAATAATAAAGGTTAGAGTAATAGTACTAAGGGAAAATGTTATAATATGCACAATGAAAGCATTATTCAAGATCACTGTGAGAAATATAGGAAAAGAATATTATTGAATTGTTGTTGTTTACATTATTACATTGAGACCCTATTTATAGACCCTAGAATACAATCCTTTACCAAGTAGGATACTATTTAGTATTCCTATTTCTATTTCTATTCCTATTCCTATTCTAATAGGATTGTATAAACCTATTCTTATTCTTATAGGATTGTATAAACTTATTCCTATTCTAATAGGATCGTATAAACCTATTCATATTCTAACACTCCCCCTCAAGCTAGTGCATACAATTCATGTACCTAGCTTGTTACAAATGTAATTAACACGAGGACCGATGAGGGGCTTGGTGAGACATCTGCGAGTTGATCACTCGACTTCACAAAATTGACAATAAATTTCAATGTGCTTGATCTTCTCATGAAATACTGAATTTGATGCATAATGCCGATAAACACAGAGTGATAAAATTACAGTGTTGGAACTTCCCAAACCAAGCTTGCAAGGATTGTTTCAGACCATAGAGTGACTTACATAATCAACATACAAGGCTACTAAACTCCCCCTGAGCAACAAAATTAGGTGGTTGCTCTATATAGACTTCTTCACAATGCAGCGAACATTGTAAGTGCTCAAAATCTAGTATAAAGTACATGGTTCATGTTGGAATCAATAGACAGTCGATATTAAACAAGTCACCGAAAAAACTGGCCAGAACATGCTTTTATGCCGGAGTATTAGATTTGATGGCTAAAAGTAGTCACAATCTAAGAAATAAAATTATATGGATAGGGTCAGAATGATGTCACAACCCAACTAGAAAATAGAAATAATATAGGATAGTTCGAATTGGTGGAACGACCCTATTGAAAAAGAGAAATAATATAGGTAGGGTTGGAATGATGGCACAACCCTACGCAAATCAGATTTGAGGAGTCATCGGAAAGACGAATGGAACTATGCAAATCAAATCTGAGAAGTCACTGAAAAGACACATGATGCTATGCAACTCAGATATGAGAAAATAGTTTGGAAAAATTCACGGTACTACACAAATTAAATATGAAAAGTAGTCCGGAGAGATGCACGGTGCTACTCAAATCAGATATGCCAAAAAAAGGTAGTCACCGGAAGGATGTCACGGTGCTACACAAATTATATATGAAAAAGTAGTCACTGGAATGATGGCACAGTGCTACACAAAAAAGTAGACACCAGAATGATGACACGGTGCTACAAAAATTAAATATGAAAAAGTAGTCACCGGAATGATGGCACGGTGCTACACAAATTAGATATAAGAAAGTAGTCACCGGAATGATGGCACGTGCTACACAAATTAGATGTGAGAAAATAGTCACCAGATAGATACACGGTGACCCAACTTTTGCTAACATAATCATTGGCCAGACGGGCAGCATATATGGGTGCCACCCGCCGGCAGCGGAAGCTCTTTAATTCTCTACCAAGTTTGTAGAGGCTTTGATACCATGTGAGAAATATAGGAAAAGAATATTATTGAATTGTTGTTGTTTACATTATTACATTGAGACCCTATTTATAGACCCTAGAATACAATCCTTTACCAAGTAGGATACTATTTAGTATTCCTATTTCTATTTCTATTCCTATTCCTATTCTAATAGGATTGTATAAACCTATTCTTATTCTTATAGGATTGTATAAACCTATTCCTATTCTAATAGGATCGTATAAACCTATTCATATTCTAACAATCACGAACATACATAATATCATAATAATGTAAACTGAATAACTTGTGAAACTCTAGCCATTTGAAGATTTCACACAACTCGTTCAGGAACTGAGACTCCACGACTGCAGCCTTCTACTAATTCATGACTAACTCTCTCAATCACGTCTTGTGTATGTCACTTGACATTAAATGCAAGAATTTCTCTAACTTCTCTAAGGGGTTATCTTTCCAGGTCTTAAATATGTATAACCATGTCTTATATATATATATCCAAACAATAGGTCCTACTTTATTGTAAACACATATCAAACCTTTTGAAATATATGATTAAATAGGATTAAATAAATCATTTATGTTTTATGTTTTTTAACTGTCGTTGAAGTTCTCTAATGAATACAAGTTGTATTTCCTGTCCTCAGGTTGGTCAATTACATTAAGAGTTGGCTGGATGGAGCAAAATCATCAAAATGTTTTCACCCCTAGAAAGATACATCAAAACAATATGCATGGTTATGAACCTACTAAACTCAAAAGGCAAGTGGTAGATGAAGAGGAATTTGTTGTGCAGTGTGGTAGATGTTTCAAATGGCGGTACATACCTACAAAGGAGAGGTATGAAAAAATAACGAAACAGATATTGGAACATCCCTTCTATTGTGAAGACTCTTGTGAGTGGCATCTAAATATATCATGGGATGATACACCTGATATCACTCAAAATGAAAGAAAATTGTGGGCATTTGATAAGCCTAGTATTCCACAATTTGCTTTCATGTTGAGTGACATCAGGTATATCATCACATGATATATTAACATGTCACTCATGAGAGTTTTCGCAACAGAAGGGATGTTTCAACATGTGCACCTTTATCTTTTCATATATCACATTTGTAGGTATGCACCATCATTTGAAACATCTATCACACTGCAAAATGAATTCCTCTTAATCTATCACTTATTTTTTTTAGGTTTGCAATGCATATTATATTGATCTATCTTTCTATGAGTGACAAAATCTTGATGATCTCACTCCATCTAGCAAACTCTTATTCTAATCAATCAACCCGAGGAAAAAAACTATAACTTGTACACAGGGAACTCCAACGACAATTAAAAAATGTACAACATAAAAGAATCTATTTATCCTATTTAATCATATATCTCAAAAGATTTAATATGTGTTTACAATAAAAGTAGAACCTATTATTTTGAATATATATATATATATTCAAACCTAGTTCCTTTAAAGATAACCCCTTATAACGTTGCATTAGCTAACATATCTTATAGCTCATGAATTCAGACAGATTTCTACAAACATTCAAGAGTTCATACCCCCCCCCCCTCCCCTCCCCTCTTTATGATTAAACAAAAGCAATAGATGGTCATTGACAATGAATCATCATAAGGAAGTCAAGTAGTCCGTGACTGACTAGCCGACGTTTTTGCCTTTCCACTTTTCACGAGTCAAAAAATGTAACGATAGCTAATAGAACGTCCTTGTCAGAGGACCAAGCCACTCGAACAAAATGAGATTAGTGGAATGCAACTTCTTGACCGAGAGCTTCAATATGAGCTTTGAGAAAAGCATGCAAAGCACACTAACCTAACTCAATGAAGGCGACTGCCAGCACTGACTTAGACACACACGTGGGTGTGCAAGAATAGTTAAAATACCATAAAGAAATGTTTGTCTAATTTGAAAGAAAAAAAAAGAGCATGAATAAGTATTATTCACTGACGCATGAACACATTCATATTTTAATTTAATGTAAACTTAGAAGCCAAATTGTTCAAAATGTAAGCTCCTAAAACATGACTCCTACTTCCAGAAAACTTTTATGATGTAAAAAACCCTTGGAGCATGAATTCTAACAATATTTAAACACAAATAATATATGTATGCATCAGTTACATAAAAATCTATTCAGATACTTTAGATACGATTTCTAGCTAATAAGGAGGATACAACACACATAATATTTAAACTAGGGGTGACAATTGAGCGGGTTGGGTTAAATTTGGATGGGTTATAATAGGTTAAAACAACAATCTGGTCAAGACGCAACCCAATTCTAATTTTCTTGGGTCAAAATGGGTTAGGTAATGGGTTACATTATGGGTTAAGATCCAATGCAACCCAATTGTTACTAAGTTTAATTGTTCTTTTAAACCATTTTAGTACCTATAAAAAAAAAATTCTTTTTTATGGTTAAATACAACGTATCAAATTGAAAAAAAAAAGTTTTTTAAAAATATTTTGACAAGATTTTTTTTGAGCCAATTTGGGTTACATATCAACCAATTTTAATGGATTGAGGGGTTGAGCTAATGAATGAGCGGGTCAACAACCCGTCCAATCTTAAACGGGTTGGATGGATTGAGTTTATTTTTCCACCCCTAATTGAAACAAATAAAGTAACAACATTTCTTTTAGCAGATAATATTTCTTACCGCCAGAAAAAGTATAATACATAACTTGTAACTCACAAAATATATTAAACTATCAGACACAAAATCAGATTTAAATCTAACCTTTTTTGTGGGCAGTGAACTAGGCAGCACCAGCAAAACCTCGGATCTAACCCCTCAAGAACAGATTTCGAACCATAATAAATTTGAATGTCTCTGTTATGGCCACAAACTAGCTGTGTCAAATGGGTGGATTGGGTTGAAATTGAAGATATTAGAATAGATTGAAATAGAAATAGGATTGGGTCTTGACCCGCCCAAGTTTACTTTGGATTCAAATAGATTGGGTTCAAATGGACTAAAAAACGGGTTGGATCTTGACCCGCCCAATTTGATCCGATTAATCTCAATAATTTAACATAATAATATTTAACTTTTATAATCACAATTCAAATTTGACTCAATTTTAAAAAAAATAATTAACAAATGGATAAATAAATCCTAAAAGATGTTAAATAGATAATAATTCATTCATTTAATATAGGAACATATCTTATTAAAGAGTTTTAAAACGAATTGAAATTGAAGATTAAATTAGGCTTAATTGAGAATTATTTTAAAATGGGTTATCCTTGAATGAGTTGAGATTGAACTCAATTCAAATTACTTTGAATTCAACCCTTAAAATTCTGGATGGGTTACCTATGTTTGGGTTCATTTTTGACACCCCTTCCACAAACCAACAAAAACAGAATGAAGACTTCTGAAGATATAGAAGTTTAGAGTAGTTGTTAAATGATGAAAGTGTAGTGTGTGATAATATATCGAAATTTAAGAATTCCATGGTACTACTTGTGCATATCCGAACATGTCCAAAATGAAATTCAAACTCAAGTATTTAAAGGACAAACTTAGGGTTAGAGTTCCTTGAGCGGGAATCGAAAGTATATGTTTGAATTTGAATTAAAGTTGTTTGAATATCTAAAAATCGATTCTTCAGATCAGAGAACCAAAATCTAAAAAAAAAAACCTTGTCATCTTGTCTTGACTGGCCAGTTCAAAACGAAAGATAGAGGATCATAGCAACACATTTTTGCATAAAAATGATCATACATTGCCCTGCCAATATTGAGATAGGGGTGGACGTTTTCTCAAAGAAGACAGGGAGAGAGATGGAGTGTAGCGGCTGATGAGAAATAGGTTTTAAGAGGTTTTGTTATGAGAAATCTAATATAACCTAATTGTAAAGGGCATCTGGGTTTGGGCCTAGCTTTGGATTGATTTTGGGAAAAAGAAGACAGGCCAATTGACTGAATATACTGTCTGGTTTGGAACTCCTTTGGCCGAATTTTTGTCATTTTTTTCCCTTTAAATTTATTTATTTGAGCTTCTAATTTAATACCTTGTATAATATATAAAAAGTTTCGTTTGTAAGAAATTTGAAATAAAATAACAACAATCTTTTTAAAGAAGACAACAATAAGTAATAGTAATAATGTTGAGAATGAAAAATATAATTTTAAAATTAATGAAAATAATGATAAAATGGTGATAATAATAAAAATAATGAAGGTTAGAGTAATAGTACTAACAGGGAAAATGTTAGAATATGCACAATGAAAGCCTTATTCAAGATCACAAGCATACATAATAACATAATAATGTAAACTGAATAACCTGTGAAACTTTAGCCTTTTGAAGGTTTCATACAACTCGTTCAAGAACTAGGATTTCACGATTGCAGTCTTCTACTAATTTCTGACTAACTCTCTCAATCAAGTTTTGCGGGCAAAAATATTTTCAGAAAAAAGATGATATTTCCTTGAGAACCACCACCCATATTTATACTTTTCAGAGAGGGAAAATGTTTGAAAGATGAAATATTTCTAGTCATAGTTAATTGTCATTAACAGTCATTAAATATTATTAAGTCTATTTAGACACCGTTAACAATATCCAACAATCATGATGAATAGTCATCAACAACCATTAAATACTATTAAGTGTATTTAGACACCATTAAGGGTATCTAACAGTCATGATCAATAACCATCAACAAATATTAAATATCATTAAGTGTATTTAAACAATGTTAATGATATCCAACAATCATGATCAATAGCCATCAACAACCATTAAATACCATTAAGGATATTTAGACAGTCATTAAACACCAATGGTATTCAAAAGTCATAACACTTTGTTTGGATCATTGTTATTCATTGTTTCATAATGTATTGTGTTGCATTGTACTCTATTGTATGATAGATATAATGTTTGGCTAGACTGTATTGTTTGTTGTTGTTTAATAACATTTTAATTGTTTGGTTTGATTATATCGTATTGTATTGTAGTTTATAAATTTACTAAACTATCCTTAATTATTCTAGGGTAGGAGGTTTGACTAGAATTAGATAATATAAGGTAAAGGGTAAAATAGTATTTTGAAATATTATATAAAGATATAATTGGAAAAAGAAATTAAGTAACAATGGGAACACACCAAATCGGTTGTTCCGTAAAATAAGGGTTTTCATTGTTACGTAACAACAAAATTTGACAATACAATACAATACATTTTAAGTAACAATCAAAACAAACATTGTAGGTATAATAACGATACAATACAATACAATGGATAACAATGATCCAAACAGAGAGTAAACATCATCATTAGCCATTAATAACCATTAAACATCATTAAGGATATTCAATAGTCATTAAATACCATTAATAACCATTAACAACAATATTTGCTTCTTTTCATCTTGTAAGGAAACAAAGAAACTCATTATTCTCCTGATTAACTTTTTTTGCAAGTCTATCATGAGATGTTGTTCATGGATCTTGGATCTGTGACTTTATCAGTAGCTTGTTTAGTAGTATTCATATTCTTGACTAGCACAATAGTAGCTTTCTATTGTCTGTTTTGAATTTGTTTTAATGTGACTTGAAAAATATAAGCCAAATCAGTACCAACAATGGTAGTAGTTGGCTCTTTGAGTTTTCTAGTAGCCAAAATACTCATGTTCTTTGGAATCTGCAACTTTCATCCTTGTTACATTGCTTCCACGGAAAAAAATTCGAGTTCTTTACTTTGTTGTTTACAGTTAACTGTAAAGGATCTTGATTCCCTGGATGAGTAGTTAGTATTGTTTTCTTCAAAAATGTCCCTAAAATTTTCAATATTAGAGATAGTAGTGTGGGGCGGGGGCATCTGAAGGTTTTAAAAACCTGTTTAAGCTAAATAACACAAAGGGAAATCAAAGACTGCACCTAAAACAAAAAAGACGAGAGAGAGAAAAAAGAATGAAAGCAGAAGAAGAAGAATTTTATTAATGCTTCAGATTAGATATATAAGAGCCTAGAATGAAAAGTAAAAAAATAATAACTCACGATCTAGCAGCTCACTTAACAACTCCTAAATAATAGGAAAGCATGACTAACAACTAATTGACTAAGTCTTACTTAAAACATAGGCACTAAAATTAAATTTACTGCAGTTCAAAAGCAGATTCTTAACAACATCCTCGTATATCAAGCCAAATCCTATCCCTCCAGTGTCATCTAACATATTATAGCCAAGCCATATTTGGTCTAGTTTGGGTTCAAGAAGATCAATCTCAACCTTAATCTTAGCTACATTGCCTCGAGACTTAGAGTACATATGTAGAGCAACATCAAAGGCGACAACAATTCCAACAACACTTAAGATCTTAGAGACTATCCCATCTAAAGAGATGCCAGGAAAATTTGTGAATGAGAATCCAAACAGTATCAATACATGTTTTCACTTGTGGTTTGAAATCCGGAGACCATTTAAAGACTTTCATATAAGGATATCTTCAATAGGATATGATTGTAATCACTCTCATGAAATCTAAGTAGACATGTTAGAGATTGATAGACTGTTAAAACATTCATACAATTAAGATTTTCAAATAAGGATTTGAGGAACCTATTAGAATAGGAATACATTCAAGTGTTATTTTGCTTGGCTATATATGGGTAGTAACAGTGTTATTATTACAAGAAAAGTTACATATGTTCTTGATTTGTTTCCCTTTCTTCTCATAAAGCTTTACTCTCTTTTTTCAACATTCAATATCTTCATAGAAAAATTTCTCGAAAGCATCGACATGAGCAAGTTGAAGAACAATTGCAACAGTCAAAGATCCATCGCCTTCATTCTCTGGTAGTATAACACAATCACCATCATACTCATGAATTCCTGGGCTCATATGTATCTCTTTGCCCCATCCAAAATCCAACCCCAATACTGGCAAACTTATCCAACTTATCACACCAAGATTAGGATTCCCATAGAAAGGACCCTCCTTGTTTCTAAATGCATGAATATCTTGATATATTGACAAATCCTCTTGTTTTTTCAAGAAATTAATCGTTGAGTTTGCGTAATCACTTGTCACCATATTAATAGCTTCCCTAACCCTTTTAGCAGTACACTCCAATGGGCTCGAGGCAATGTCACCTGAGGCCCCGGTGGCAATGACATCAACAATGGCATTGCCAAAGTAGGTATTAGGCAAAGGCGGATCCATTTTTTTACGTATGTTAACACAAATGCATAAATTTGTAGGCTGCTCAAATTTATGACCTCTTGCCTTACATGCACATCTCCATATATGAGCAGTCACAACTTCATAACGTGTGTAACTACGCTCTTTACTATCCTCTATACTTCTTCCTTGATTTGCTTTTTCCCTCAACATTTCTACTTGAAGTTTAGTAAGTTTTAACATAGCGCCTTTCGTTTCTTTCTTCTTCTCGTTTTCAGTACTGGACTTTCCATTTAAAAGTGGTGGAGTATTAAACTGTAAATGCTCAAAAGTAGGAGATGCAACTGCTGGTTCCCCAGCTCGGAGAAGTTTTCGATCATGACAAGGAGCAAACATCAACGGCTCCCCACAAGCAAGCCTAGCCCATTCAGAGAAGAAATAAAGAGCACTTTGTCCATCAACAACAGCATGTGAGATTGCAAAACTGAGAGCAATACCACCACACTGGAACTTAGTAAGCTGCACAAGCAACAAAGGGAGCTCATCAATTGGGACAGTGTAATCTACACGAGGAAATAAGCTATTATAATCTGGTGATAGCAAGAAATCGGTGAGATTATCTAGCTTAGCATCAGCTTCAGCTTCCGTGAAAACAACCCCCGAGGCATCACAGTCTAGCTCAAGCCGGGACCCATTGATCCAACGTAAACGACCAGCCAGTGGATAGAAGTATACTAGTGCTTTGCTCAGTGAGGTCTTAAGAGTTTCGATGATTTCATCAGTAACAAAATCCTGGAAATATTTATAGTAATAGATGGTTGGTACATGAGTTACAGCAAATGTTTGATCAAATTCTGATAAGGAGACAGTGCCATTCCATGTTGCCTCAGCTGGCTTAACTACCCAATGGTTCTTTAAGATAACTTTCATTTCTGTCTTAATATCTTGTTGATGTTATGTTTAGACAGAGTAGGTAAATCTATTTAAAGACCTTATCAAAGAGCCTGAGTTTCGTGACCTAATTTTAAGTTATAAACACAAAGAAAATGTGTTATATTTGTGACTTGTTTCCTCCGTAAAAGACGTTTCTTAGTTGAAGGTAAATTTCTCATGAACTGAGTTAATTCCTCACAAATCTAAGATTACAACAAGCTGTGTATGAACAATGTAATTTTACTTCTTCCAAAAATATTGCAGAACTTGTACAACAAACTTTGTGTGTGGCTTGCCCCACTCATCGTCATGCAAATGCTGCGAAAATAAACGTCAGATCAATACATATAGAGTTGGAATAAAAGTACAACATATGATGAGTTGTTTCTCCCAGAATTGAGGATCAAGAAAAGATTGGTAATAGGCTCCAAATATATTGGAATATAGAACTAAAACAGAGTTTAAGCAATAGAACTATGCAGTCTTTATTTTTAATAAGCAATCACCATTAGGTTGTTATAATGACTAGAAGAGGACATGTAAACCATGCCTCAAGACCACAAAAAAAAAGATTGAAAAGACAATCTTGCTAAGAAAGAAAGTAGACAATACAAAACTCTTTCCAAATAACAAAGAAGAGTAGGAACCAAGTAGGAATTGATTATATAAGGTGCAACTTGAAATTCCTTCATACATATAAGTCGTAATATTTTCTTAAAGGGAAACTTTCACATATAGCCATTCAAAATTAACTTAATTACGCTTCATAACTATAGTTTACTAATTTCGATTCGTAGCTACATGTTATAGGGAGGAGAGTGGCGAGTGATATTGGGAGAGGGAGGAGAGAGGCGAGCGAGACAGAGAGCAATAATTTGTATAATTCGCATCTCGTTTGTATAATTCGCAGGTACGTTTGTGTAATTCACGTGTTTTTGTGTAATTGAGTAATATAAAGTCTGGAAGTATACAAGTATGTAAAAACTCAAAATAACGAATTGATACAAACATAAACATATGAACTTTAAACAATTATACAAATTATATTATACAAATTACATTATATAATTATATTATACAAAATCCGACACCTACACATTTATACAAACTTTAAAAATTTATACACAAAAAGATTGAGTGTATATGGTGATAAAACTGAAAAACCAAAGGAAATCATCGTCATACACAAATACAAACCATCGTATACAAATACAAATCAAACGAAGAATTGTTAGTTGCTAATTATATAAATCAGGCGAATTATACAAACGTGGCTAATTATACAACCTCAAAGTCAGCCCATGTAATTAATGGTTAATGTTAGTCGCAAGTGATAATTATAGCAAACTATAACTATGATGAATAATTAAGTAGTATAAATTTGCTTAACCGCGTAATTTTCCCTTTTTTAAATGATGGGTGTTAATGGTACGGTTTAGATAGGTCCAATAAAAGGTCACTCCTCATCCCGATCTTATTAAAGGAGGAAGTAAACAAATCAAGGTTTCTACGTACTTTCGTTATGAAGGGTGCGGGCAGGGGGGCCGGCTCCACATGACCCTTGTTGGTTGCCGAAGATCATGACCCCTTGCCTTGGTCTCCAAATAAGTTTTTTCAATAGTCAAAAACACCTTAAAACCACGAATAAGTTGGAGATGAGGGTAATTTTTTAAAATTTATAACATATTATTTTTTTTGATTATTTTATTTTATATAACCAAAACTAGACTTTTTGAAATTGTTTCATTATTTCGTTTTTTTCTATATTGATACGGTTCAATTGATTTTCGACATTTCTTTTTAAAATATATAAAACTTAGAATCTGCTATCATGTATATTCTATGTATGACTTTGAAAAAGAACTCTCCAGATATTTTAAAAGGTGATGAATTAAGAAAATAAATAGAAATTCATATCATTATTAGTATATTAAGTTCAAACAAAATATATAATTTATATCATACGAGCAAAAAGAAAAAAAATCAATCAAAATGAAATTTGAGAACTGAATCTACTTAATGGATCTCACCTTTCATGGGAGCCAAAATTCTTCTTTGGAAAGAGTTGATTTTTCAATCTCTTTACCCATTAGCTTTTTCCATAATTAATTTGAACAATTTCTCTTTAAGAATGTATCATTGTTTGTCAAAATCGTGGGAACTCCTTGTAATTTGTTAGTTATTATTGAGAACTAATTTAATTTCGATTAGAATAGTATAAGAAGTTATTAATGTTAAGTGTTAACTATGTTGTTACTTATAGTCACTTTATTATCTTGGGTACAACATTTTAAAAATATTTTCTTATTTAAACTTAATATATATTATAAAATATATTTTACACATGTATATTATTTAGTAGAGTTTGTTTTATTCGATTACCTTTATAAAATAAAAAATATACCTACTTATTTGATACAATTATAAATTTATACTCCTTCCGTCCAACAATAGTTGTCAATTATTGACTTGACATACACACCTTAAGAAACAATAAATAATAGGAGTAATATTATTATATTACTCGTTTAATATGTTAATTTAACTCTTTGGAAAATTTATTAAATAATATTTAATACGAAGGTATTATTTAATACCAAGGATAAAATAGAAATAAAATGATAAATTATCTCTTGATTTTCAAACTGAATAAATATTATTACACAACTATATTTTGTTGGGGAATTTTGCATATAGTCACTCAAAAATAGCTTCATTACGCTCCATATTTATGTTTGCTAATTACAATTGTAGCTACATGTTAGAGAGATGAGAGAGGCGAGCAAGAGAGGGCAGAGAGTGGAGAAAGACGAATTTTATATGTATATATGTCGAATTGTATATGTATATCAATCAAAATAATTGTATATATGTAACTTGTATACATATGTATTTGCATATCTGGCGAGCGAGATTGAGAGATGGAGGAGAGAGATGAGCGAGAGAGGGCAGAAGGTGGAGAGAAGGGAACTATATATGTATATCTTTCAAATAAATTGTATAATATATATATATATATATATATGTATATATATATATATGTATTTGTATATCTGACGAGCAAGATTGAAAGAGGGAGTAGAGAGGTGAGCGAGATTGGGAGAAAGAGAAGAGCGAGCGAGAGAGGGTAATTATATTTGTAAATCTGTCATATAATTGTATATTTGTATTTCTATATGTATAATAGAGAGGCAAGAGAGAGGAGGAGATGAGAAAGGTGATATAAATATATCCAAAATAAAGTTGTGAGTAGTAATTAATTTAAATTATAGCTATATTAGCTAATAAACCAAAAAGTCTATTTGATATGGTTCAATTCGATCATTAACTCCGTTTTTAAAAAAAAATCATTGACGAGTGTGTGAAATATTTATTGAAATTTAGATCAAATCTCACTTTAATAAAACGAATTGAAAATTATACAGGAGTTCTGCGCTAATTTTGCATTTCTAGAACCTTCACTTTGCCTAATTTTCCATTTCTAGGGTTCATCTATGCACCAGAAACTACGAACATGTCTTCGAAGATCATGCTGAAACCTAAGGGGAAGAACACCAAGAAAGCTGCTGCGGCGGACGAGGACGACGGAGCAGTGGCGGTGGTGGGAAAGTTCGTGAAGGAGTGGGGGACATGGACCGCAAAGAAAGCCAAAGTTATCACCCATTACGGTTTCATCCCTCTTGTCATCATCATTGGCATGAATTCTGAACCAAAACCCTCTCTTTCTCAGCTTCTTAGTCCCGTATAAACCCCCTTTCTCAGATATCAGTCGATTTGACTTCTATTGGTAATGGGTTGTTTTGAATTTTTGTTTAGCTGGATCACCTTGATACTGATCAATTTTATATTTGTCGAGCTCATTTTGGCTTTTGCTATGTATGGATCATCATTGAACCCAATTAAGTTTTCTTGGGTTATCAGATTTGCAGCCCTGTGTTAAAGCCCTTTTATTGGTAATAATTGTTTGGGAATTTAGGGCTTAGGTTTAGATGTAATAAAACTATGTCTTGTTGGCTCTTTAATACTCTTCTGATGCTAATGGGTTGTGAAACTTGGATAAAAGAGTTACCTTTTTTAGTGAATCACCTTGATTTTGATTATTTTGATGTGTGTGAAGTATGGGTCAATTTTTTCTTTTGCATTTATGCTTGTATTATCATCTGTTTCTACTGTTTCATGTATTGTGGTGAATGTTTTTACTTACAATATTGTGAGGTTGGTTTGCATATCTCCTCTATGCAAGGCATGGCTGTGCTATGGTGAATCCGCTATTTTGTTTTCTTAACAAATACAGATAAATAGCTAACCCAACTAGAAGCTAGCGCAATTAACTTGCGACTGACATGTGGTTGATGTTGATTGATTGATTGATGAACCGTCCTGTTTCAGCCCTTCTCTTGCTTTCTCTCTTCGGGTTGAGCTGTTCTGCTTCATAGTGTAGTGTAGCTGTCAGGATGTCCGGTACTTGGCAGAAAACAGTTGAGATTTCACTTATAATAGGTGTATTGACTATAGAAATAAGATGCTGTGTTAATGATACCCTGCGTAGGAGGGGGAGATAGGCATCCTCTGTTCTGGCCTCCCCACTGTTGTCCATACGTGAGTCGAGTTCTTGTAATGTGCTAGTTTTATCTACCATGTGAAGTCCTCTCTGAATCTAGTGATTAGTTTAAGCAGTTTTGTTCTTCGCATATGAGGCAAGCTTCAGGGCTTTGATGGATGACCTAATTACGTAATGCATGGTCTCGTTAGCTTGAGTTTACCATTTGGGGCTGCTTTTTAATGGATTTCTTAGTAACTTAATTTAATAGTGGAGCGTAGTGGCTAAGTGGATTTATGTACAATAATTGAAGCTTCTCCGACTTAACTCTCTGGTAGTTGTTTTATTACTATTACCATGTCTTATAACTCATTTTCCTTTTATCATATGCATGATTGCCATAGTTCTCTGAAAAGATGGCAGAAATGCTTATGTTTCTGCGAAGTTCAACTTAACTTCTTTTTCCTTCATTTCAATACCTTGGTGGCACTTTCTGCTCTCCTATATCCTATATGGGAGATGACTCAAGACTCTTATTGTTTACTGGAATGCTTGTGGATATTTCACTGGAGCATGTTGGTGAATACATATGGTCTAGTTATTTGCATGAGGATTAATAGCTCCTCAGATCACTTTAGTGTTAATGTTGACTTGCCAGAGAGCTGATACATGATTAGTTAGATGCCGCTGGATGGCGAGTCCAGTGTCCCCTGCCCCCCATGTTGGTTATTGAGATTGAGAAAGCATTCGAGTGTCATTTACTGTGTGACAACTTGCCTCTCATGTTGTTCCCTTGCCATGTGCAGTTGGTTGCTGATTTTAGTGTTGTAGTTGTTGTGCTTTAGTTTCCTACTTGTTTGAAGGTGAATGGCATCTCCCTCATTTGTTCCCTTGCCTCTCCGCAAATACATGCATATCATGACTCCTTTCACCTAACCATGGTTATGTAATATGTATGTTTTACTTGATTAAATCACTTGATCATGGTAAATTGTATTGATTTGATGTGAAAGATGGTTGGTTGTTAAGTTTGATTAAATATTAGTACTATCATATTTAAACCAAAACTACTTGTCACCTATGAGCTTGTTTATACCACATAAACACCTTTTGACTTCTCTTAATAATTATTTATAGGGGGCACTGTTTGAACGTGTTAAAGATCTTAACTAGCTAAAAATGCCCCCTCATAATTATGTAAAAGTTTATATAAGAAATAAATCTTAATCAATTACTCAATTATGCTCAATTTTAAAACTAGTTACAATTAGCCATATGATTAATTATCCCTATTTCTTTAGAATTTGCACTAGCTAAACTTTGCAAAATTTATCTATTGTTAAGGTAAATCTTGAATAGATAGGTTAAATTCAATGCTATAGTGTGTGCTTTCTTCACATATTGATTTTCATTCCTTTTTCTATTAAAATGATTAATTAAGAGACCGCATGAGACTATTTATTGCAACACAAAGTTTCCTGTGATCAACCTAATAACATGCTTCTCTTATTATTTTATGTTAATTTAATCAATCAATGATGTATATAAGTATATATTCAACTCCTTAACATCCTTAAAATCAATACAAAAAGTATTAATTAAAATGTAAATTGAGGAAAGAGTGACAAATTGTTCATTAACATATCATAAATTGTTTCGAGTAAATAATATATTTAAAAGATTCGAAACATTGAGAGGAGGTCATATCTAAAATTTGGAACAATTATGAGGAAATTTGAGCAAGTCATTATTAAAAAAAAAAACAGTCTACAATTTATAAATATTGTATAACCAACGTATATGAATGTATATACATATTTAATATACCCCTCAATTTTGCGATTTAGAGTTGATATAACCCTCGTTGCAAAAGTGACTCATTACATAAAAATGATTTTTGTAAGCAACTTTTGTAACAATAGGGTATATGTGATCCACTTTTGTAACGGTAAGGGTATATGCAAACCACTTTTGTAACTAGAGGTATATCAACTTTAAATCGCAAAATTGAGGGATATTTTAGGTTCTTTTCCCTATATCATATACACATAGTTATTTATTATTTATGCACTATTGATACATTACATAACCATTTGCACAATATCAATCCATTACTTATAAATGCGTCTATTTTGTTAAAAAGAAATTTTGTCACCTGTACATTTATGTAAGAAGCCCGTTTTAAAAGATCTCCAAAATTCATTATCTAGATTTTTACTTCATTTTCCATCTTTTCAAGGATTATCATCATTTTGTTCCAGTTCTGATAGCATTTCTTAAAATGTTAGGAGTCGTTTGGTGTGAGGTATAAAATATAATAATGCAGTCCTACGATTATTTATCCTACTATTTATACCTTAGTGATGAGATAAATTATCCCATCTATACTGGTTGAGGCTCAGCCTTTAACTCCACTTGCCATATAAATGGTGGAATAACTTATCCAGGAATAGTTAATCCCGAGATAACTTCTTCCCAATCAAATGACACCTTAATGTCTAAATCATGTTTCTATCATCAGAATGAAAAAGAAACAGAATAAGGATACAAAGTACATGCAAATTTTGATCTTCCCAGCTTGCAACAGAAGAAAATAACTCCATTATAGAAGAAATAATATATGCCTGGTTACATATTCTCACTGTTCCAGAACAATCCATCTGCCACCCCAAATGATTACAAGGTTTATTAACTCAACATAGAAGCCAAATAGCTAACAGTCCCCAAAAGAGGAAGAGCTTACACTAAGCATGTTGGTTTTATATGAACTAGAGTGTCCATTGGAAATGCCATCTAATGAGTAATAGCTTGCTGGATTTTCTCTTTCTTCACCTGCTTGTATTGCTTTTGTCCAGTTTGATGAGGATCATCTTGTTGCCTCTTGCTGCTATAGTCCCCTAGCTCTTGCCTGCCTGATAGAGAAATACGTCCACCTTCGTTTGACCAGATTTATAAATACAATGAGGAAAAGAAGAATGTGGAACCCCCAGATATCAATGTTGAGACGAGCATTAATAGAGACAACGTGAATGTCTTTGATATTATGAAAAAACAAACCTAGAGTAGCCATGTCCACATAATATTCTCGTTGAGGTGCCTTTCAGTTACCAGTTTCCTTTGATAGGCTCATGACAGTTCCCATTGAAAGCTCTCAAAGAAGCTGTTTTTGAACTCAAACTATACCCAAAACCGCTGCCTGCAATATAGGAAAGGCTAAGATCTCAAATGCCAAATGCAGGGTGGTCTAACACCAAAGTCACTCGCATTTGTACTTCAACTACTTACTAAAGGTGACGGAAGAATGCTTAGGTAACACATACAACAAAAGATGATAGGGAGAAATCAGTTGCTCCGGTAATAACGGCACCCTTGCTTCTGATCTCCAGGAGATAATTCAATGCTTCTTCTGTGATGATCTCGCCAGGAATTAGCACTGGAATACCAGGTGGATAAGGACAAACAAGCTCTCCACAAATTTCACCGAGGCTATATCTTATGCTGACTTTACGTTTTGTAGCAAAGAAAGCCTCTCTAGGGCTCATGCTTATTCTAATATCATCAAGGCATACAAAATGATTGACATTTTTGCCTTCATCTTTCACAGGTTGAGGAAAGTGAGAAGTTTGTGATAGATGCTTTAGACCAGCTACAAGCCGAAGGACATGATCTCTTTGAGTCCCTAAGTTAAATGCCAAAGTAAAAGATTTGGTCCCAACAAGTTCACAAACAACACCAAAATCATTGCACAATATATCATCTGCTTCAAAACCTGAAAGACCTAACTGCCATACACCAATGGTGAGTCGCAATGGGTCGATCTGGAAAAAACTCGAGAAACTAGGAACCTCGAGGATTGAGATTCCAGGAATTTTACTAATCAAGCTTCTTGCTTCCAATGTCAAGTCTATTGCTTTGTCAAAAATAGCCTCTCTATTTTCACTTAATTGGGCCCTGGCAGCATCCAGAGATGCTAAAAGCAGATAACTAGGGCTACTACTTTGAAGCATTTGTAGGCTTTTGCTGATTCTTTCTCTATCTACAAGATTTCCTTGCGTGTGCAACATAGATGATTGCGTAAGCGAACACAAAACTTTGTGAGTAGACTGTACAGCAAGATCAGCTCCCTGGCTGAGGGATGAGCTAGGCAGCTCTGGATGAAATCCTAAATGGGCCCCATGAGCCTCATCGACAATTACAGGGATATTATATGAATGACAAATATGACAAATCTCGTCCATGTTGCTGCATATACCATGATATGTAGGGGAGACAACCAAAAGGGCTGCTGCTTTTCGGCCTTCCATTTCCAGCTCTTTGATTGCATCATTCACCTTCATAACAAGAACTTCATCTTTTTATGGATACAAGTGATAGTCTTTTTAACACTTATAAATTAATCACTAGTTTGCATAATTTTAAACTTAAACAATCGTTCCACTTATGCATTCAAGATAATTTAATTCTTACATAAAGACAACTTTGAGAAAGATGCATGTCATGATGTTGTACTTGCCTGTGATGGAGTGATGCCACCAGCAACATCCCAATTGAAATCATATTCAGGGACAATGTACTTCGGGAGTGCACCAGACAACACCATTGCGGATATGGCTGAGATATGAGAATTCCGTGGGAGAATAAGAGTATCTCCAGGTGAACAAGTCGCCATAATGGCCGCGTGAATTCCACATGTACTACCGCCAACAAGGAACCATGTTTCCAATGCTCCAAAAAGTCTTGCTGCTTGTTTTTGTGCTTCGAAAATGGGACCTTGTGGCGAAAACAGATTGTCAAGCTCCGGAAGTTCAGGCAAATCATGAAGAAACGGTTTTGCACCAATGAGCTGAGTCAACGATGATGGTGCTGCTTGTCCTCTGTTATGGCCAGGAAAATGAAAACTTGCAGCATTTTCTTCAGCTGAAGCTTTTAAAGCACTAACAAGTGGAGGAAGTTCACTAGAACTGGCAGCAGCACTTGGAACACAAGAAATTTCTGTTAAAGGAACTCCATTATATCCTATAGAGCTAGTATAGTTCTTGTTTTTCCCGAGCAATAAACCATTCCTTTCCTGCAATATATGTTCAACTAATATCCACGTTAAATGTTGGAAAGGAAGACCTTATTGTGATGAATGGTATATAATCAAATGAGTTGTTCACACAGTCATTGCAACATTTCTTTTTACCAAATCTCAATACAAGAATTTCCAAGTATTTAGTGTGTCAGTAATCAGATACGAAAGACAAACAGAAGTACAAAATCTGAAGATACCTACAGTAAAGCGATACGAATCTCTCCAAATGAAATGAAACATATACTTGAAGTATCAAAATTCTAATTGACCCATATCAATTGAAATGCAAAATTGAAAATTTAAAACCTACATTTCACCCCAAAAAAAATAAAATGCTAACATCAAGAAACATCATAAGCCCTAAGCTATATTATGTGATTTCTTAGCCCTAATCTCAACCTACATTTTACCAAATTCTCTACTGGTACTAAAGAAAAGTTCCAAATTCTTCCATTTCTAAGCTATGATTATCATACTGCAACACAAAGATATAGAGAAATTCGAAAAAAAAAATTGAACTTGGAAAAACCCACTTGGGAAATGCAAGGTGTTAGTCTTGTACAAGGTCTGAAACTCCAGTTGTTGCAGCAAAAATTCCCAAGAAAGCTCTGCAATCAAAAGTAATAAAAAGGGGTTAAATATGCAAATGAAACTGAAGCAAGTAACGTAACAGAAGCAATCAAATTCGGATTCAGTACCATATCCAGACAAGTAGAAGCCATTGTTGGCTTCTTGAGAAATGGCTATAGATAATTATTCTAACAAAACACTATTTATTTATGGCTAAACTACTTGCTAACTCAATTACAATTTACATGAGTTAGTCTAATCTGACACTAATTTAAGAAAGAAATAAATATTTTTGAAAATCATTTCATTAGAGGTTAAATAAATATTTTAAAGTTAAATTGTTACTAAAATTTAATCACACAAAAATCAATGACTTGTTTTAGATCACAAGTTTTAAAATTCTTTATATATATTTTTTGAGATAATAATTTATTTAATTTTTCTCAAGGTGGAATGTTTGTCCATGTGGAGTGTGACGTGACAATTTTTTAAATAAAAGAGAGAGTGTGTTACAACACCATGGTGAGAGTGTTATAAAAGAGAGATGTGTGTTTCTCAAATTAATAAGTTATAGTTTAGATATTGTCACGACCCATCCCACCGGGCCGTGCGGGTACCTAGTTTAACACCTAAGTAGGAGAACCCTTATATCCTAATAGTTAAAACATGCAAATTGTTTTTAAAGAAAAATAGAGATAAATGAAATAATCGGGTTTCATAAATAAGAACTTTTAAACAATTTCGAGTTAAGACTTGTAAAGTAACTAACACCCCCCAAGGATCTAGTCTAAACAGGTACAAGAGCTACTAAGAGTATGAAACCAGACATGATAATGAAAAGACACAGCTCCCATCATGCAGAAGGAAAAATAAAAGTTGCTGGAGATTTCTTCGTCTTCACCTAATGAGACATGATCGACCTTGCATCCAGACTATGCCAAAAAGGCATAACAAGAGTAGTATCAGTACAAAATCACACATATTGGTAGGCAACATCGGTCAACCCAACGCCCACCGCATAATATAAGAATTCAACTAATTAAAACATGCAATAAGACCACTCGCTTCTCCACCTTTACCCTTCCTCGAATACCTCGAAATTACACTAGTACTCTTACTACCAACTACAATTTCCGTCAACCTACTTACTAGGTTTGTGATCATAGCCTAACCATTCTTGATGCATCGAAGAGTCCACAACATACAACTACAAGCACTACGACTAACCACTCACGACATACCCTTACTTTCTCTTCATATTACCCAGCCCTTGCCTTATAGCACATTACATCAAGATTTCGAACTACCAACCACGAATTTCTTCCTCCAAGGTGAAATCCACCTAAGTAATTACATCACGTACACTACCCCCACTTCTCACCCTTACAACACACGAACAACCCTTACTCTTAACTATTTCAACCCTTGAACCCTTCCCAGTTCATTCGACAAGGTGATACATAACCAGATTACTCAACATAGAAGAACAATCAAATATAAGTCCTCATAACCATAAAACATCTTCGGGGAAATACAATATCAGTTATCATCACAAATAACTCACAGTTTCACGATTCTCAAATTCACAGTTATGACAAGTCATTTGTCCTCTCATGGAACCCAAACCCAAATTGTTCACTTTCATACATTGAGCTTCATCATGTTTAGTGATTATTTATGGAGATAAAATTTTGAAATTAAGTTAATTAAATTTTTGAGTTTAAGTTTGGTGTGTTGTCTGATTTAAATCATGTTTAGGTTGGCTTCTCTGTTTGCAATGATCTGAGAAATAAAAAGAGTTAGATCTTGATTTGTTTAAATTGATTTATCATTGGAGAAATAAGTCTTGAATAAACTTAATTTTTTTCACAAATTAGAGATCTCCTTGGTTGTAAAGCATATATACTAGTGTATTCCATTTGGGTTCAGGGGTGTAATTTCAAAGCATGGATAGTATTTTTTGGGGCCTAGACCAATGTTTTAGGCCCTATTAATAAATGTGAGAAGAGTTATATATGATACGATTCTCCTATTTTTGAGGATGTAAATTGTGTAAATACTTGGAAAATGTAAAAGATTTGAGTCAATCTTATGTCTAGCGTAGAATAGATTCCCTATGTTAAACGTTTTTATTAATTTTTGTTTAAATAGATGAGAAATGTGAAAAATATTGTCTCTCATGTCTAATTGTTTGAAGAATGTTCATTTATTTTATTGAATACTAAAATGATTTTTTAGTTTTTTAGATAGAGATATGCTAGGTTTAGGTAGAAATAGATGGATTGGATTAAGACCTCTCTTTTGTTCTCCTCTTATCAGATGAAAAGGAGGTTTCCTAAATATTCTAAGCTATAGATCAGGAATTCAAAAAACGTTAAAAAAATACAAACACAAAAAATTAAAAGAAAGGAACGACTGAGTCAAGATAGAATTATTGAAGTTCTTAATTTGATCAAGAAGTGCTCTGATAGTTCTTGTATTACAAAAATGGAAATTGAAGATGCACATTGACTTAAACATGGGAGATCCCTAAAATTATTCCTTTTTAGTTTATTTTATTGCTTTCATAGGTTATTTAGATGGATAAGGATCTAGATAACATAGATCGATTCAATCATTTATTCAAAAAAAGTCGTACGATAACGGTAATACAATTGATCAATTCAGTATAACATAAATGAAACTTTTTGGAACAGTTCTAATTATCAATAATCAGTTTTTCATCAATTATTCTTTAGTTATTTTGAGACTTTTTTGTTGAGACGTACGTCAAAATTTAATAATATTACTAGCATTCTTATTTGTTTGATAAAGATTATCAAATACTATTTTAGTTACTAGTTTAATATATATTTGTGATATTTTTATACTTATATTAGTTGAAGTGGGTTCATGTACTTCTTTTATATGAAAATAAGTACTGACTAGTTAATTAATCTAGAGACTATCTCAACTATTTACTTTTATCTTCATGCATTACATTATGAGGATACTTTAATAGCTTTTCAACTTTTGTTAAGACAAGAATGAGAGTTCACCAAAGAAAACATCTAAGATATTGTAGTTTTTGTTTTATCTTCTTAATTTCTATAATTGAAATAGAAAATATTAATATGTTGTTCAAATCTATAAACACATTTAAAAACTCCATGAAAAATACTGTAATTCTCAATAATTAACAACTCAAAAAGTTTTAAAAGTATTTAAACAGATTATGATAAAAAAGAATATTCCTTGAATGTCCAAGTTAATAGTAACTAAGAAAAACAACATATTTAATCTTATCTTCATGTATGTAAGGAAAACATTATAAAAATCAAAGATTTTCTTCTCTCCTTAATTTTCATTGTTGATAACTAAGCATTCCAAATGTTCCCTCACTCACTCACTCACCTTTTCTTGCTTCTTCTGCAGATTAATAGAACCACCTTGCATTTTATTATTAAATTGGCTACCAAACTATGCAATCTGCTTGATGTTCATATCTGTAAGAAGTTGCTGCTAATGTGATGGTAGTTCCTTCGACATTACTTGGGGGTACATGATTTGCAGGGTATGCATCAGTTAGAGAACCATATTTTCTCCAAGGAATCTTCTCTGGTAACACGATTATAATTCATCTATGAGACCCTTTCCATGGATGGGATAGAAACATATGCAACTTGAGAGGTGCATCGAATTATTGAGGTTGATTGGTGTGGTTTTAAAGTTCACAAATTATATTGTTAGTGGCACATCGTGAGTCCAATACACCTCATAATTATGTCGATGCACCATGAATAATATCCATGAAAAGGGTTTCACATATGAAATATAATCATGTTACTATGAAGTTGTCTTCAAGAGAATATAGTCTAAGTGATGCATACTCTACAAATAATGTCCATCCAAGTAGTACCCCGTGTATTATGTGCACCAAAGCGATACTGCATAACTTATTGCAATCCTAACAAAGATGCTACAAGCTAGTAAGTCATTTTTTTTTTCATTTCATAGCTCAATGTTAGTCCCAAAGCTCTACTCCAACCACCAACATTAGCTAATTCGAGGAAATGATGACTTGCTATATTTGGTTGCTTCTATTGTTTGCTTTCTTAAATTTAAAATTAATTCCATGTCAAGACTGACATCTCATATATGAAACTGTAAGCTATTCCGAAGTTATCATTCATGATTGTTGTTGTTGAACTTTTCAAATGATAACATGAACACTGAGGGAAGGTTGCAGTGTGGTAAGCTTTGGTGGTATTTTTTCAATCCTCTGATACCATAACAATGTCATTGGTACCAAACTAGGTACCAAACTATGTGAATAAGATTTATATACAGGTTGCCTTAGAGAGAGGAATTCCCACGTACCTTGTTGTCCTTGGAAAAAAAGGCTTTCCAACTTTCTAATTGTTCTCATTGTACGATTGAATGACAAAGGGACATAATCAATCTCCTTGAGGTCGATAGAGTAGTAAGACCTGGAGTCTATTTTTCATGCTCATCCCCATAAGTATATCCACATGATTGCATACTTATTATAAATCATGTCTTAGGCTTTATTTTTGGATATTTCATGATTGTTAGCATCTTATTCCTGCTTCATGAGCATGCCTTACCTTCTGGAATTTGTTCGTACTTGTTTATTATATTTGGAACCTTGTTATTGTCCTTAGCCTAGGAATTGGCTTGTGTTTTCCTTAGAGTCACATTTTGGAAGCCGATACACCTTAGAATTCTCTGACGTTGCTTTAGGTGACTTAGCTCCCTGTAGATTAGTATAGCATACTTGGGTCCTATAGTATGAGCCTTATCTAGGAAGTAACTCAGCTCGGATGACCTGTCATCCATATTTCCTTTTTTACTATGGACTAGATGATTCTTTGTTGTGATTTTAGGCTTCTTTTGACGATGTGGATCAAATTTTGGTGCAGCCTTGGAGTGCTATGAGCTTTCAACCTTGGGGTGGACGCTGATCCTTGGTAGACTTATGATGGTGACTTGACATGATATTCTCCCTCAACAGTTCATATAATCGTAGATTAAGGTATGGGTATATCACTCTTATAGTCATAGCTTTAAGGTCTACACACATGATCTACAACTGCAGTATGAGTTTCAAGAATATTATCCTCTACTTGCTTTTCTCTTTCGCTCCTTCCTAAACTCGTGTGTATTCTTGTTAGATTTCTATTCATTTTACCTCTGTAGTGTTATTTCTCAATTTTCATGTTGTTTTTACTTTTCAAGCTATGTCGGGCTATGATGCATACTTGGTACCTGTTGTTTTGGTACAAATACTATACTCTTCATCTATTTTTGTCGCAATTTTTAGCACCATTCATCAACGCTAATATTGAGTTGGTTTCACGAGGATTCGGAGACGAGGGTGAACTTATGATGTTCTAGATCATACATGTTTCCTTCTGTTTAATTTTGTCTAATTTTTCTTTCTTTTGAGACAAGAGTATATATTTTAGTCCACTTTAAGGACTTGCACTATTTGTGTAGATGCTCTGTACATGTGACTACTAGGTTTTGGGTCTAATTATATATATACTTATCTTCCGGAGATTCCTTTAGATTATATCTTGCATCCCCTGTTATTTGTTATTTTAACCCTTTAAGCATGTTACTTGTCTTTCTGAATTATGGGTTGGCTTACCTACTGATGGGTTATAGTAGGTGTCATCATGACTCAAGTTTTCAGGTCGTGATATACATACACAGTAAACATGATCCAACACATCACAACAAATGAATCTGGTTCTCTTATGGAACCCACACATACAAACTTTTTCTGTAGCTGGGTGGTATATGTTTCCATTGTACTAGTATGGTACCCATTACAGATGTTAGTGTACGAACATGGTACCCATTTCAACAATAGTATGTGTTGATGTTGCACCTGATACCAATCATCAACACACAACGCATTCACAACAGCAATGAATCACAATCAGATGTGTACATTTATGTAACACATTTATTTTATGTCACTGATAACATCTTTTATTTCACATCATATATTTCTGATTTCCCTAATTTATATCATGCATGCACTATTAGCAATGTAGTTAAAAAGAACATATAAAATAAATTGGAAAAACACACATCTATCACTTACCTCGGATCAAGCCTTGGAAACTTTGAAGAATTTGAGCTTTTCCCTTGTTATGATTTTTTGCTTGTTCTTAGTCTACAACAACAATAAAACACGACAATCAATTAATAATGGCCTAACAATACCCGTATTATAGTAAAAACCTAAACCCCAGGCCATTCCCATGATCATCCCACTTTGCAAGGGTCATCTCTATCATTAATTCAAGCTTAAATCCGTCCCCAAGAATAACACCCTTGATTCTAAGGCACAAGAATCAAAATACAAGTTGGGGAAGTAATTAACTTACCTTTATCGAAGATCCTGGTGGAAAAGTTGAAGAAAGTTTCCCTAAGTCACCCTCTCTTTTCCCAAGAATGAAGTTTAAGAAAATAAGAGGTTTTGAGACTTTTTCTGCGTAAAACCTCCCACTAACTCCGCCATAGCGGTGTCACCATAGGGGACCACCCTCTATAAGGAGAATTAATTTATCCTGCTATAGAGGTGTGAAACCCGCTATGGTAGCTTGCTTGAAATCAAAAAATCCTTTCCAATGCCTCCATTTCACAATACACCTTCGAACATTTACGTTCTATAATAACGCCTTCACACCAAGTTGGATAGTGGGAGATTTTTCACTCCAATTGATTAAGAAAAACCCTATAGATCCCATAATGTCTTAGCTACTAGGAAACATGATCCAATCTTAGACATACCATCCAACCCCTTCCATGATTTCCCTAGACCTTACCTTGCTCATATCCCGTATAAGACTAGCCTAGCCTAGAATTTTCAAGTCACTACACAAAATGTTTTCTAACCCAAGTCATAAATCACCCTTTTGGACCTACTGAAGCTATGAAAACTCAAATCAGACCTTATTTACTCAAAATATTTACTTTGGTCAAACTTTCTAAAAATCAATCTTTCAAAACTAAAAATCTTCTACATATCAGATTGATCACCTCAGGAATTGTGTCACTCATCCCCACAAATCATAAAATTTATAATAAAACAATGTGAAGGATCAAAATAATGGATAAAAATTTGAAAAAAAATCAACCAAGAGGATTGTTAAAAAGTAGCGAATAAGCACAAATTGGTTCATTTGCATATTAAAATTGAAAATTGCCACACTTTGATAAGAGCTATTCATATGATCAATTTGTAATTAATTAAACTTTATTAAGCAATTTAAGTTAGATTTTCTAGAAGATTTAAGTAATTATATTCCAGCAAAGAATGGAAAAGTTGTTGGTTCCTATAAAAGCAATTTTAAAAAATTATGTTGTGAAGTTTAAGAGCTATACATTGACTTGATTGTCCTTTCTAGAAAAAAATGGAAAAGAATGCATTGTCATTTTTCTTTTAATCTTATGACCTCTTACAAAAATGGTGTTTTATTTTATCACTTTTGAGTCAATTCTACTATTTTAGTATAGATTGGTGTCCAAATCATTCTTTCCCTTACATTTTCTTGATTAAATACACAAATTGTTTAGTTCATATCTCAATAAAGTTAAGGAACAACAACAACACAAACCGATTGTAATCCCACATGGGATGGAGGGCAGTGTTTACGCAACCTTACTTGAACCTTGTGAAGGTAGATATATTTTTTTGATAGACCTTTGGATTCGTAACAGTCATACACAATGCGGTTGTTGAATCAAAGAAAACAAAATGTAATAATAGAATTAAGAAACAAGATAGTCTGTGAATAATAAAAAGAATACTAACAAGAATTAAAAACTAGAAAATGTTCAGCTACCTACTAACCTTCTACTCTAATCCTCGATCTCCATATCATTCGGTTTAGGGTCATGTCCTCGCTAAGCAACACATACGAAATTAAAATAAAAAAGTATAACCATCAAAATAAACAAAGCATTTAGACAAACATGTTTGAATTATAGATTTCACGACCTGAGCCTACACCCTGGACGTGGCCGGCACTCAAGAATCATTGCTGGTCCCCAAGCAAATCGTCATCCTAGCTGACTACAAACGGAAGACTAAGTTAAGCATGCAAATGATAAAAAACTGAAATGATTAACTGTGAATAAAAATAATATATTCAACATGCCAAAAAAATAGGCAACTTAAGTCTTTAAAACATTAAACAAAATAAATGAACAAACTTCTCAAACTCTACTATCTATCTGTGAAGCCTCTAACTGACAAAGATGGAAGTTGGGACAAGACCCACGACATCCTGACAAAATTGAAAACTAAATGAAATCCTTAGGAAGAAAGGAGGCTCACCATAGCTAACTCGAACTCCATGTGGTATCAACGAAGCTCATGTTGATGACCCTGAATACATGTATCTGCATCATGTAAGGATGCATGCCAAATGATTCAGTACGTGAAATGTATAAGCATGTAAGGGGAATTCTAAAGCATAACATAAGCTTGAACTTGATTAAAAAAAAGGAAACATACTTACCTCTTTTCAAACTTACTCAACTCAAGGAATACTCAAGGATACTCAAAACTACTCAACTTACTCAACTCAGAAGTACTCAAGGATAAGATACTCAACTCAGAGATTAGATACTCAACTCAAAGATATGATACTTGACTCTGGGTACTCAACTCTGAATACTCAACTCAATATAAAGCAACAATACACGTGCAATATATGGAAATCTTTTAAAACAATAGAAATCTACTCAGTGTATTGAAGAATACAATGACAACTCAATTTATATATAATAAAATATAATACAACTCTGTGAGAGTTTCTCTAACCGACAACCATCACTATGAGCCTAAGTGATGATATATCGTCTTGCCCACACTGCTAGAACTGTCCTATACTTTGTCATCATATAGGATGCCTTAACTAAGCGGATCCACTAGTCTATGCTAAAAAGCACTAAGCAATCATCAAAAAGTATGATCCTTTCTACCCATTATGGCTACATAGTTTATGGAGACTTGAGTTATCTGAACTCAAACTCATCCCATATCAATGCGTAATACTACTCCCAAAATACTCAGCTCATATGTTTAAAAACATAACTTTTTCTTTGATTTGAGATAATTACTCAAAAATCTTTCTCTTAAAAGAGATGGTACTCAAACTGCTCAAAACTCTTTTAGAAATCTCAGTTTCCTCTCATCTTAAATGTGAAAACATTTACTCTTGGGAATACTTAGCTCCCATATATTATTTTAAAGAAAATGAACTTTACTCTTACTCTTTACTCAACTCAAAGCTTAAGTGTTAAAACAAAGTTAAAACGTTTGTAAAAGACTTCTTAAAATATGGTTTATATCAAATTATGGATGTGAACGACTTAATGCAAAGTTTTCAATAACCATAGATAGAACTCAATACTTAGAACTCAATGACTCAAAGATATTTCTCATCTGAAGACTGTTCGACTTATAGGATTCATACGAAATTGTGGGCATGAACAAATCAACTCAAGGACTTCATGGATAACATGTAATAGTCCTATGATTAGAAATACAATCTCAAAGGGGATTAGGAAATCAATACTTAAGACTTAGAACTTGAAGATACTACTCATCTCAAAGATACTCAGCTTATGGAGTTCATGCAGAATTTATGGGCATGAATGACTCAACTCGAGGGTCTCCATAACAATATGGACTTCATGTATACGACTCTTCTCATTCTCATACTTACTTCCTCAAAACTTAGCTCAAATTGACAGTTGATCTCAAAAGATTCACAATTGAACTCAAAGACTCTCTTGAACTCTACTCCTAACTCTCTCTTGAATGTGAATTATGAATTCAAGAGTTATGGTTCATGATATGAAAGATCTCGATAACAATATAACAATTTGATAATTAAGAATAGAACTTTTAAAAGAAACACGAACTCAAGAGCTCAAAATCAACTTATCTCAAGAATACTCAAATATAGGGAAAGTATCCTAGACTACTCTTTTACTGATTTGAAAGTAGATATAGGGAGTGAGGACGAACTAGTTGAACACTATGATAGCCTTACATACATGGAAGAACAATGTTCTTGAAGAATCTTGAAGAAGAACTTGAATAGAAGCCTTGAAGAATAACTTGAAGGTAAACGATTAGGAAAACCTTTCTTAAGCTTCTTGAATTAGTTTCTTGAATTCTCTATGGCCAAGAATTATGATTTTCATCAGTGATTCATAATTGTATGGAGGAATTTGAGTTGAAAAAAATGGAATTCTTGGAGAAAGACTTACCTTGAAGAAGAATCTTGAAAAAGATTGTAGGAATCTTGAATGGGTTTTTTTTTTACTTTCATTTTTCCTTAGGGTTTTGTTTTAGGGTTTGAGATAGAAGAGAATGATGGAATAAAAGATGAAAATCTGATTGTTTTGAGCCTTTTATTAGTCAAGAAATTCGTTTAGGGTTTTCTTGGATGTTAAAAAAACAAAAACAACCCTTTTTAATATTTCCCCGTCGGCTAATTCGTAACAACACTGTATAGGTTACTAAAATAGTCATAACTTTTTACTCAAAAATTGGATTGACGCGAAATTGGTGGCGTTGGAAAGTAGATTCAATTATCTTTAATTGGATAGGTTATGTCTCACGTAACTTTTTATATTCTAAGAGATATGATCGTTTGAAATTGACGCAAGTAGAATCTTACCTCAAAACTTAATCGATAAGGGAACTTCAAGAACACTTATCAAGAACTCATCAAGAACTTAAATCTTTAAATTTCAAGAACGAAATTACGCTGAATAAATCATGATTGGTGTGTGGGTGAAAGTACCCAACACTATGGAAGCTTACATATTTGAAAGAACTAGGTTCTTGGCGAAATCTTGAATTTCTTGAACGAACGCTTGAAACTTTGAACTTTTTTTCCCTCTTGAATCTTCTCTCCAAGACCCTAGACGCTTTTGGTGATGAATGAAACTAATTCTTATCAGTTTAGACTCCTTAAACATTACTAAAAATGCTTAAATCCGATTGGGTAAGGAAAATACCAAAATACCCCTCATATTTTCGAGTATCTTTCCTTAATTGGACAACCCGACTTCCAAAGGGCATATCTCAGTCATCCAAACTCGAAACTTTGCGAACTCGGTGGAGTTGGAAAGATAATTCGAAGACCTTTTATTGGATATCTTATGGGCCACCTAACTCATCCTGTACTGAAGGTTATGGTCAGTTTAAGCTGACCCAAAACTTAGAAGAACCTAGGAATGACTTGAATGAATTCTCTTTAATACTTTTTGGAACTCAAGGTGCTATATCTAGTGATCTTACTACTTAACAAATTTTGTATTCCCTCGTAAAATTCTACTCACCACGAAGGATGGTTCGAGTCTTAGTTCAATTTTTTTTCTGGTGTGTTATAATATCTCCCCCTTGGCTTTATTCGTTCTCGAATTACCACTGGATTGGGTATGGAATGAGGTTACTCCTACTAAGGTCTGAGTCTAATGGTATGCTCTTACTATATTCAAGCTTAACCCAAATCCTTAGTTTCAGGTTCTATACCTTTCTATAGGGAATCTCATCTCAAGACTATTACTCTTTACCACCATATTGGGCTCATATCAAGAACCACCTAATGTTTAACAACACCACATTCAAGCTTAGTAATCTAACAACTCCATGGACTCCTGCTAACCAACTCCTTCGGAACCAACAAAAGGGCTATCATTTAACTATTTCTCATAGAAAAACCTCATCCTCCTTTTCCTCCTCATTTATAACCTTATATGGAATTATCACACCATCACTATCATAATAAGAAGAACATCAACCTCCCCTTTCTAACATCACTACATTACTAAAAGGACCTCTTAAAAGATATCCCCAAATTCTTTGGAATTCATTACTATCTTACTCTCAAACACTTGACTTGATTTCTTATCTCTTCATCTCCCCCTTAGGTCTAAAGCTTCCACTTGAAAGCTGTGGACCTATTCCATTATGATTAACTGGTCTACATCCTCTTTTACTCTAACACTCGGGAGAAGCTTATCTCATGACTAACGAACTCTCCATGAGCAGGTACTAAGACCTCTTTCTAAGGTATTTCTCTTAACCTCTTCTATCACATCCCTCTTAGTACACCTCTTAATGCTCTTGTTACTCTTGTGACTTAGCCACACTTCGCTGCCCTTATCTAAAGGTTAGGGTCTCTCAATTGTACTACTCACATTCATTGCAACAACCATCTCAATTCCTCACCTACTTTATGTAAAGTCTACTAGATCAAATCTCAAGATGAACATTATCACCCTCATGTTGTCATTCTTTTGATCATGACACTCATTTTAAATTCAAGCTTAATGTTCATCACTAAACCCGAATATTAATATGATTGCTTGCGTACTATACTATACTTCGTTACTCAATCAGTGCTATAACCTTCTGGACATCATGAACCTCTCAAACAAATCATAAGTCTAGCTTAGATCTATCACTTCATGGATACTCTGTGCTTCTATTCAACAAATATACTTGGTCATTACCTACAAAATGACACTTTATCACAAACTACTTTCTAGCTACAAAACACTCTACTCCTATGATGAAATCTTCACAACTCTTCACTTCTTAGTCTACCCATAAGGGAAAACTCCTAATTACTAACTTACTAGGTGCATGACTATAGTAACATTGCTTGCCTCATCACTATCTCCCTTTTTAGGATTACTAAACCTCTGCATACTTTCCTCTAACTCTGGGCTCTTTCACTACTACTGCTCAAGATCTTGTAACTCATGCTACTTTTTCGGGTGAAAACACTACCCAAGATCTAAACATACTTCCTCACAAGGATCTTAGCTCAAACAAGGCTTAAGGAAAAGAGTACAAATCTCTTTTAGCTCAAACACACGATTCATATAATTATGGATGCATTCCTCTGAAACTGTACACTTAACTCACTCCTAGGCTTCTCTCAAGCCCGTCTGGAGTCTCATAACTTCATCAATACTTTTGCTAAGAATAACCCATCCATAAGGATATAGGGCTTTACTTTTAAACCACCTTTTGTGTGAGGGGTAGTCGAATGAATTTGAGAAATGCACGAGTATGAATAAATCTCTATGACATAGCTCTATTGGACGATTAAGAGTCTGAAAGAAGGTGAACTTTTCCTAAATGTCTGTACTCACTTATTTATAGAAGTAGGCCCCTCACAACTATAAATAAGATCCTACTTGACACAACTTCATAGAAACCCTAGGATACCTGAACTCTGTGCTTTAATACCAAGTTTGTCACGACCCGAGCCTATACCATGGACGTGGCCGACACTCAAGAACCACTGTTGGTCCCCAAGAGAACCCTCACCCTGACTGACTACAAGTGAAAGACTAAATTAAGCATGCAAAATCTTAAAAAATTGAAATGAATAACTGTGCATAAAAATAATATATTCAACTCGCCAAAAAAATAGGCAACTTAAGTCTTTAAAACATTTAAGAAAATAAATGAACAGACTTCTCAAACTCTACTTTCTATCTATGAAGCCTCTAAATGACAAAGATGGAAGTCGGGACAAGACCCACGACATCCTGACAAAACTGAAAAGTAAATGAAATTCTCCGAAAGCAAAGAGGCTCACCAGAGCTAGCTCGAACTCCATGTGGTATCAACGAAGCTCCTGTTGATGGCCCTGAATACTAGTATCTGCATCATGTAAGGATGCAGGCCAAATGGCTTAGTACGTGGAATGTAAGAGCATGTAAGGGGAATTCTAAAGCATAACATAAGCTTGAACTTGATAAAAAAAAAAGGAAACATGGTTACCTCTTTTCAAACTTACACAACTTAAGGAATACTCAAGGATACTCAAAACTACTCCACTTACTCAACTCAAAATTACCCAAGGATAAGATACTCAACTTAGAGATTAGATACTCAACTCAAAGATATGATACTCGACTCTGGGTACTCAACTCTGGATACTCAACTCAACAAAAAACAACAATACATATGCAATATATGGAAATCTTTTAAAACAATAGAAATCAACTCAGTGTATTGAAGAATACAACAACAACTCAATTTATACATAATAAAATGTAATATAAATCTGTGGGAGTTTCTCCAACCGACAACCACCACTATGAGCCTAAGTGGTGATACAACGTCTTGTCTACGCTACTAGAACTGTCCTACACTTTGCCATTATATAGGACGCCTTAACTAAGTGGATCCACTAGTGTATGCTAAAAAGCACTAAGGAATCATCTAAAAAGTATTATCTGTTCTACCCATGATGGCTACATGGTTTATGGAGACGTGAGTTATCTGAACTCAAACTCGTCCCCATATCGGTGCTCAATACTACTCTCAAAATACTCAGCTTATATGTTTAAAAACATAACTCTTTCTTTGATTTGAGATAATTATTCAAAAATCTTTCTATTAAAAGAGATGGTACTCAAACTGCTCAAAACTCTTTTGGAAATCTCAGTTTCCTCTCATCTTAAATGTGAAAACATTTACTCTTGAGAATACATAGTTCCCATATATTATTTTAAATAAAATGAACTTTACTCTTACTCTTTACTCAACTCAAAGCTTAAGTGTTAAAACAAAGTTAAAAAGTTTGTAAAGACTTCTTAAAATATGGTCCATGTCGAATTATGGACGTGAACGACTGAGTGCAAGGTTTTCAATAACCATAGATAGAGCTCAATACTTGGAACTCAAGGAATCAAGATACTTCTCATCTCAAGACTGTTTGACTTATAGGGTTCATGCGAAATTATGGGCATGGACAACTCAACTTAAGGACTTCATGGGTAACATGTAATATTCCTATGATTAGAAATATAATCTCAAAGGGGATTAGTAACTCAATACTCAAGACTTAGAACTTGAAAATACTACTCCTCTCAAAGATACTCAACTTATGGAGTTCATGCGGAATTTATGGGCATGAACGAATCGACTCGAAGGTCTCTATAATAATATGGACTTCATGTAGTCGAATCTTCTCATTCTCATACTTACTTCCTCAAAACTTAGCTCAAATCGACAGTTGATCTCAAAGGATTCACAATTGAGCTCAAAGACTCTTGAACTGTACTCTTAACTCTCTCTTGAATGTGAATTGTGAATTTAAGATTTATGGTTCATGATATGAAGGATCTCGATAACAATATAGCAATTTGTTAATTAAGAATAGAACTTTTAAAATAAACACGAACTCAAGAGCTCAAAATCAACTAATCTCAAGAATACTCAAATCTAGGGAAAGTATCCTAAACAACTCTTTTACTGATTTGAAAGTAGATATATGGAGTGAGGACGAACTAGCCCAACACTATGATAGCCTTACATACATGGAAGAACAAGGTTTTTGAAGAATCTTGAAGAAGAACTTGATTAGAAGCCTTGAAGAAGAACTTGAAGGTAAACTATTAAGAAAACCTTTCTTAAGATTTTTGAATTAGTTTCTTGAATTCTCTATGGCCAAGAATTATGATTTTCATTAGTGATTCATAATTGTATGGAGGAATTTGAGTTGAAAATAATGGAATTCTTGGAGAAAGACTTACCTTGAAGAAGAATCTTGAAAAAGATTGAAGGAATCTTGAATGGGGTTTTTTATTTTGATTTTTCCTTAGGGTTTTGTCTTAGGGTTTGAGATAGAAGAGAATGATGGAATAAAAGATGAAAATCTGATTGTTTTGAGCCTTTTATTAGTCAAGAATTTCCTTTAGGGTTTTCTTGGATGTTAAAAAAACAAAAACAACCCTTTTTAATTATTTCCCATCGGCTAATTCGTAACAACACTGTATAGGTTACTAAGATAGTCATAACTCTTTACTAAGAAATTGGATTGATGCAAAATTGGTGGCGTTGGAAAGTAGATTCAATTACCTTTAATTGGATAGGCTATGTCTCACGTAACTCTTTATATTCTAAGAGATATGGTTGTTTGAAATTGACCCAAGTAGAATCTTACATCAAAACTTAATCGATAAGGGAACTTCAAGAACACTTATCAAGAACTCATCAAAAACTTAAATCCTTAAATTTCGAGAACGAAATTACGCTGAATAAATCATGATTGGCGTGTGGGTGAAAGAACCAACACTATGGAAGCTTACATACCTGAAAGAACTAGGTTCTTGGCGAAATCTTGAATTTCTTGAACGAACGCTTGAAACTTTGAACTTTTTCTCCTCTTGAATCTTCTCTCTAAAACCCTAAACGCTTTTGGGGATGCATGAAACTAATTCTAATGAGTTTATACGCCTAAAACCTTACTAAAAATGCTTAAATCCGATTGGGTAAGGAAAATACCAAAATACCCCTCATATTTTCGAGTAACTTTCCTTAATTGGACAGCCCGAATTCAAAAGGGCATATCTCACTCATCCAAACTCGAAACTTTGTTAACTCGGTGGCGTTGGAAAGATAATTCGAATACCTTTGTTTGGATATCTTATGGGCCACCTAACTCTTCTTGTACTGAAGGTTATGGTCATTTTAAATTGACCCAAAACTTAGAAGAACCTATGAATGACTTGAATAAATTCTCTTTAATTCTTTCTGGAACTCAAGATGCTATATCTAGTGATCTTCATACTTAAGAAATTTCTAATATCTTCGTAAAATCATACTCACCACGAAGGATGGTTTGAGTCGTAGTTCGAAAATTTTTCTGGGTGTTACAATAGACATGTGACTTTTTACCCTCCTCAAGTTTCAATCCATTTTTAGGTTTGAATATATATTTTTTAGAATCTGATATTTATTTTAACTTTCATTTTATTTTTTTAGTGGATTTTCCTTAAGAAAATTGAAAACCACAAAAATAATTGTGGTTTTTTCGATAATACTTTTTTTTTTTGCAAGGAAAGCGAAATATTACAAAAATGGTTCGTTGAATTTTATTGTAAAACTATATATATATACACACACACACACACACACACACACACACATACTACCTTGAAAGCATGAACTCTCAAACTTGAATGTTGAATTACTATAATACCTCCAATTAAAAATACTCAATTTCTTTTATTTAATTCATTATATTATATTAAAAATAGATTCCTTTTCACATTAAAGATTTGTGACTTTTCTGATGAGTTGTGACTTTTCCAAAGGGTTGTGACATTTCCGTTGAGTTGTGACTTTTTCGAAGGATTGTGATTTTTTCAAAGGGTTGTGATTTTTCCAAAATGTTGTTCCTTTTCCGATAAGTTGTGACTTTTTCAATGAGTTGTGGCTTTTCCGATGAACAATTACTTTTTCAAAGGGATGTCACTTTTCTGCTAAGGTACAATTAACACCTATTCATAATATTATATGTTAGCTATAAATAGAGGGGTTTCCTCTCAATTTTAAACTACAATTTTTTTTTTAGACTTTCTTCTCTTCTTTTGAAAAAATCTCAAGTGTTATTTGATCAAGAGTATTAAATTCGAAATTTAACTAAATTCGAGGTACCACATAAGAAAGAGTTGGTGAACAAATTGTTACAGATCATTCATCAATTCACACTCATATTTTCCTCTTAGAATTTTCACCACATACATACTTCTATTATTTGTAGCATTTTAGAATATTAATACCCTTTTAATTAACCTACATAATTTATTTATTAAAAAAACTAATTTTCTACGAATAGTCACAACAATTTAATTTAAACATTCATGTTTTTTAAGTCATAAAGCACAACCATTCACTCCTTATAAATTTTTGGGGATCTCTTTTCTGTGACAATTTGAGATCATTTAAAATTTTCATAAATGATTCATCCCCAATCCATTGATATATTTTGCAAATGTTCTTAGCATTGAAATTTAGGTATTGACTTTTTATTAAAGAAGAAAATAAGAGAATAGAGAAATGTGCAATTAGTTACGAGGCTTGCTTCACACAGAAAACTTCTATATATAGTGAGCGTGAATTTTTTTTATCCTGTTTAGTTTCGTTAATTAATTTCTTTTATGTTTTCATTCGAGAGAGAATTTAATAATTAGTGTTCACATAATGATTGAATAGTAACAAATACACATATTGTGGATTATTTTTTCTAATAAAATTAATAGATCAAATTGTGAGAGAAAATAATAAAAAATAAATACGAAAAAGTTACATGATTGGGGTACGATATTTCTTCTTTATTTTTCTATTTTTTATTCTTTTACCCTTAAACAAAGTACTTTCTTCCTAAATTTTCTAAAACACCAGGTATCAACTTAGTCCATTGAATCATTAGTTCTGATATTAAGTCCACTATTTCAAAAATAGATTTTCACCTTTAAATTTTATATATATATATATATATATATATATATATATATATATATATATATACTACCTTAAAAGCATGAACTCTCAAACTTGAATGTTGAATACTATAATACCCCCGATTAAAAATGTTCAATTTATTTTATTTAATTAATTATATTATATTAAAAATAGATTCCTTTTCACATTAAAGGTTTGTGACTTTTTCAAAGGGTTGTGACATTTTCGTTGAGTTGTGACTTTTCCTAAGGATTGTGATTTTTTCAAAGGGTTGTGACTTTTCCAAAGGGTTGTTCTTTTCCAATAAGTTGTGACTTTTTGAATGGGTTGTGTATCACGACCCGAGCCTACACCTTGTACGTGGCCGGCACTCGAGAACCATTGCTGGTCCCCAAGCGAACCCTCATCCTGACTGACTTAAAGCAGAAGACTAATTCAAGCATAGAAAGCTTAAAAACTGAATAAATATTCATGAACCTTAACTAGAAAGCTTTAACTCAAAGAAAACTCTGAATAAAATAAATTATTCAGCTCGCCATAAAATAGGCAACTTAAGTTTTTAAAACATTTAATAAAATAAATAATACAGACTTCTCAACTATACTGACTATCTATGAAGCCTCTTAGTGATAAAGATTGTCACTCCCCCGAGCCTACACCCTGGGCGGGACTGGAACTCGAAGACCATTGCTGACCCCAAGCGAACCCTTGACCCGGCTTACTTAACTCAGTGGAAGACAATATTCATATCTATAATGATCAATGAACTTAACTTAACTGAATAATAAAATAATTGAGAATGTTTTAAGGATTAAACATTCAACAAGGCCAAAAGTGGCAATTTAAGTCTTTAACATAAGAATTATAATGCAAGGACTACTGAACTACTAACTGTCTATGAAGCCTCTAAAACAAAGAGGGATGTCGGGATAGGACCCCTGATCATCCTAATATCTGAAAGACTAGAAAGCAAATAAAAGAGTCCTCCGGAATACAAAGAGGCTCACCAACATACTCTAAATGCTCAAGCTGGATCAACGAGGCGCTGGATGCTGATCCTGGTTACCTGCGTCTGCATCATAAGATGATGCAGGCCAACTGGCATCAGTACATTGAATGTACGAGTATGCGAGTTGGAATGCTAGCAAACATAGGCTTGATAGAGGTTCTGAAAGAAACACTTACCTGGCTCTTCCCAACTCATGAATAATCAACTCAATATAAAGCAATAAAACACATGCAATATATATATATATATATATATATATAATGCTTATAAAACAACTGAAAACAATCTTAGCTTCGTTAAAGATAAAGAATTAATAAACTTAACTTTACTTATTTAGAAAGTAATATAACTTCTGTGGGAGATTCTCTAACCGAAAACCATCACTATGAGCCAAAGTGATGGTACAACATTTTACCTCACGTTGCGAAGGATCATCCTATACCTTGCCATCGGTATAAAACCTGAACTACTAAGTGGATCCACTAGTCTATGCTAAAAAGTACTAAAGAATCATCTAAAAAGTATGATCCTTTTTCTGCCCATGATGGCTACATGGTTTATGGGGGCGTGAGTTAATATGACATATCAGTGCTTAATACTACTCCCAAAATATACTTAGCTAATATGTTTTTAAAACAACTTCTTCTCTGGTTTGAGGTAATTGCTCAAACTTAGCTTAAAAAGCTCTCTTGGAATCAATGTTCCCTTTTTGTTGTTCAAAACTCTTTTGGAAATCTCAGTTTCCTCTCATCTCAACTATGAAAACATTTACTCTTGGAAATACTTAGTTCCCATATATCATTTTAAAGAAAATGAACTTTGCTCTTACTCTTTACTCAACTTCAAAACTTAAGTCTTAAAACAAAGTTAAAACGTTTGTAAAAGACTTATGAAAACTTGAAATGAACTTCTCTTACTGACTCTTGACTTCTCTTGACTTTACTCTTTACTTTCCTTGAATTTGAATTATGGATTCAAGGATTATGATTTGTGATAGGAAAGGTCTCTTGATGTTTAGGAATGATTTGGAATAGCTAAACTTGAGAAAAGTTACGAAATCACCGTCTTGGAACAAGTCCGCGACGTAGAGATGTTCCTAAATAATTATTCACGAAATTAAATTTTGAGACAGTGGAGTCTGCATCCTCTCTGTGACACGGAGCAAAATTTTTTTCATTGTGGGAACAGGCCCGCGACGCGGGCTTGTTTCATGAACCTTACTCGACTTTTTCCTTCTTCGTTTTTCAGCCTCAATCCACCTAAATTCAATTATCTTCCTTAAATTCATTTTAAATCCCGATGCCCAGAATGTATACTCAAGAAACTAACTCAAAGCAACCCTAAACTCAATGTAAGGATCCTATAAACTTCTCAATTCGTCCTAATTAGCTAACAACTTTCGAATTCAAGAATATTTGTCAAGAACATCAATTTTCCAATTCTTCTAGAACGAATTTCACTGAATTAAACATGCTTGGCGCGTGGGTGAATGAACCCAATGCTATGAGAGACTCACATACCTATTGGGATCAAATCCTTGAAGAAATCCGAGATCAAATCCTTTCGAAATGATGAATCTTGCTTTTCCTCTTCTCTTTTCTCTTGTGTTCTTTCTCCATAAACCCTAACTCTATTTTTCAAAAGTGTAAACTGAACTCAGTTAATTTAGACCCTAAATATATTACCAAAAATGAATTAATTAAGTTGGGTAAGGAAAAGACTAAACTACCCCTTAAAAATCCGGATTGGACTTTCCTTATTCCAACAACCCAACTTCCAAAGGGCATAACTTAGTAATTCGAACTCAGAATCGCCCAAAATTAGCGGCATTGGAAAGATCATTCCAAGATATTTCCAACTATATTTGGAAATACACTTAAATCATCATGTGTTAGGAGTTATGGTCATTTGAGGTTGACCAAAAACTCACTTTAACTTGCTTAAAATTTTCCAGATTTCCTTATACTTTCCAAAATAACTATTTCCAAATTTTTAAACCTCCTTCTAGTTCTTTATAGTTGCGAGATATTACAAAGATGGAAATTGGGACAAGACCCACGACATCCTGAATAATCTGAAAAGTAAATGAAATCCTCCGAAAACAAGGAAGCTCACCATAGCTAACTTGAACTCTCGGATGTATCAAAGAAGCTCCTGTTGATGATCCTGAATACCTGTGTCTGCATCATGAAAAGATGCAGGCCAAATGGCTTAGTACGTGGAATGTACGAGCATGTAAGAGGAATTCTAAAGCATAAATATAAGCTTGAAACTTGATAAAAAGGAAACATACTTACCTCTTTTCAAACTTACTCAACTCAAGGAATACTCATGGATACTCAAAACTACCCAACTTACTCAACTCAGAAGTACTCAAGGATAAGATACTCAACTCAAAGATACGACACTAGACTCTGATACTCAACCCTAGATACTCAACTCAATATAAAGCAACAATACACATGCAATATATAGAAAGCTTTATAAAATAGTAAAAAAAAACTTAGTTCGTTAAAGAAAATGCAATAACAAACTCAACTTTACTTACATGATAAAGTAATATAGTTTCTGTGGGAGATTCTCTAACCAACAACCGCCACTATGAGCCTAAGTAGTGATACAACGTTTTTACCATCATGCTGCCAGACTATCTTATACTTTGCCATCATATAGAACTACTTAACTTAGTTAATCTACTAGCTTAACTTATGTGATCATCTAAAAAGCATGACCCATTAATACCCATGATGGCTACATGGTTTATGGAGACTTGAGTTAATATGAACTCGCATCCCCATAGCGGTGCTCAATACTACTCCCAAAAATATACTTAGCTCATATGTTTTAAAACAACTTATTTCTTTGGTTTGAGATAATTACTCAAAACTTAGCTTAAAAGCTCTCTTGGAATCAATATTCCCTTTCTTGTTCAAAACTCTTTTGGAAATCTCAGTTTTCTCTCATCTTAAATGTGAAAACATTTACTCTTGGGAATACTTAGTTCCCATATATCATTTTAATGAAAATGAACTTTACTCTTACTCTTTACTCAACTTCAAAGCTTAAGTCTTAAAACAAAGTTTAAACATTTGTAAAAAACTTCTTAAAATATGGTTCATGCCGAATTATGGACATGAACGACTCAATGCAAGGTTTTCAATAACCATAGATAGAACTTAATACTTGGAACTCAAGAATTTCAATTATTCTACTCACTTCAAGAATGCTCAACTCAGAGGGTTCATGCGGAATTATGAGCATGAACTACTCAACTCAAGGACTCAAAGATACTTCTCATCTCAAGACTACTCGACTTATAGGTTTCATGTGGAATTGTGGGCATGAGCAATTTAGCTCAAAGACTTCATGGGTAAGATGTAATAGTCCCATGATTAGAAATATAATCTCAAAGGGGATTAGGAACTTATACTCAAGAATTAGAACTTGAAGATACTATTCCTCTCAATGATACTCAATTTATGGAGTCCATGCAGAATTTATAGGCATGAACAACTCGACTCGAAGGTCTACAAACTACATGTAATTCATGTATACGACTCTTCTCTTTCTCTTACTTACTTCCTCAAAACTTAACTCAAATCGATGATGGATCTCAAAGGATTCACAATTGAACTCAAAGGCTTTCTTGAGCTCTACTCTTAACTCTCTCTTGAATGTGAATTATGAATTTAAGAGTTATGGTTCATGATATGAAGGATCTCATGATGACAAAGTAGATTCATGAATAAATTCTTCTCATCCTCATACTCACTTGCTCAAGTCTTGAAACAAGTTACTAGAAGTTGTAGAAGACTCTTTAAAAGAACTCAAAGGGACTTAGAATGTTCGAAAGAATTCTCAAAACTTAACTCTTAATTCTACCTTAAATTTTAATTATGAATTCAAGGTTATGATCATGTTAGGAATGATTTTAGGTGTTTAGAAGTAGCTCTGAGTAGTTAGAATCGAAAAAGAGTGAAGGTACCCTTCGAAAGAACTCAAACGGAGCAACTGATTGCAAACTGGATGGGGCAGGCGACCCTGGGGCTATGGGTGGCGCGGAGTGCCAGACCCTTAACTTTAGAGCCTACTTTTGTGGCGCTCTGGCTGGCGCGACACGCCAGTCCCCAACCCAGAAAACCAGACGAATTTCTTTGCTTGTTTTCTCACCCTAACTCGCCTAGAATCGAACTGTTTCTTCCCCAATAACTTAGAATCAATTACTTAACATAAGTACACTCTAATCTACTCAATACATCCCTTAAAGAACTCACTTTGATCTCAAAAAATCATCAAGAAGCCAACACAACAAGATTTAGAAAGAACTTCAAGAACACCTATCAAGAACTTAAATCCTTCAACTTTTTGAGAATGAAACTTTGCTGAAAATAATATGTTTGGCGGGTGGGTGAACAAACCCAACACTATGGAAGCTTACAAACCTCTTAGGGATCAAACCCACGGCGACAATCCGCAACAACTCTCAAGAACGTCGACGAACGCCTTCATCCTTTCCTCTTTTCTCCTCTTCTCTTTTCTTTTCTCTTCTTGAACTCTTAACTAAAACCCTAGGCCTATATTAGGATTATAACACTGAATCTAATCAGATTAGACCTCTAAAATATTACTAAAAATGAATTAAATCTGATTGGGTAAGGAAAATACCAAAATACCCCCTACTATTTTCGGCTAACTTTCCTTAACTGGACAGCCTAACTTCAAAAGGCCATATCTCACTCATCCGACCTTGAAACATAGCAAACTCGGCGGAGTTGGAAAGATAATTCACATGTGTTTCCTACGGTATCTTGTAGCACATCTAAATCAACCTGTGATAGGAGTTATGATTATTTCAAGTTGACCCAAAACTCATAACTTAAGATTAACTTGCAAATTTTCAGATTTTGCTATTTCCAATTTAGTTCTTTTTCGAACTCAAGGTGCTGCATCTAGTGAACTTAACACTTAAGAAATTTTAATTTCTCAGTAAAATCCTACTCACAACGAAGGATGGTTCAAGTCTTAGTTCAAAAATTTTCTGGGGTGTTAGATTGTAGCTTTTCCGATGAACAATGACTTTTTCAAAGGGATGTCACTTTTCTGCTAAGATACAATTAGCACCTATTCATACTATTATATGTAAGCTATAAATAGAGGAGGGGTTTCCTCTCAATTTTAACTACATTTTATTTTTTTTAGATTTTCTTCTCTTCTTTTAAAAAAATCTCAAGTGTTATTTGATCAAGAGCATTAAATTCAAAATTTAACTAAATTCGAGGTACCACATAAGAAAGAGTTGGTGAACAAATTGTAGCAAATCATTCATCAATTCACACTCATATTTTCCTCTTAGAATTTTCACCACATACGTACTTCTATTATTTGTAGCATTTTAGAACACTAATACCCTTTTAATTAACCTACATAATTTATTTATTAAAAAAACTAATTTTCTACGAATAGTCACAACAATTTAATTTAAGCCTTCATGCTTTTTCTGTCATAAATCACAGCCATTCACTCCTTCTAAATATTTGGGGATCTCCTTTTTGTGACAATTTGAGATCATTTAAAATTTTCATAAATTATTCATCCCCAATCCATTGATCTATTTTGCAAATGTTCTTAGCATTGAAATTTAGGTATTGACTTTCTATTAAAAAATAAAATAAGAGAATAGAGAAATGTGCAATTAGTTACGAGCTTTGCTTCACACAAAAAACTTCTATATAGAGTGCGCGTGCAATTTTATTTCTTTTTCCTGTTTACTTTCTTTAATTAATTTCTTTTATGTTTTCATTCGAGAGAGAATTTAATAATTAATGTTCACAAAATTATTGAATAGTAACAAACACACATATTGTGGAGTATTTTTTCTAATAATATTAATAGATCAAGTTGTGGGAGAGAAAATAATAAAAAATAAATACGAAAAAGTTACATGATTGGGGTAAGATATTTCTTCTTTATTTTTCTATTTTTTATTCTTTTACCCTCAAACAAAGTACTTTCTTCCTAATTTTTCTAAAACACCGGGTATCAACGTAGTCCATTGAATTATTAGTTCTGATATTAAGTCCACTATTTCAAAAATAGATTTTCACTTCTACTTATAATATGATAATATAACCATGATAATAACAATTTTTTTAAATATATATGTAAGTAAAGATGAATGGAGAAAATAATGTGTTGGTGGGAAGAAATTCAATCTAATGGAGCATACTCATCCCCGTAAGTATATCCACATGATTGCATACTTATTATAAATCATGTCTTAGGCTTTATTTTTGGGTATTTCATGATTGTTATCATCTTATTCCTGCTTCATGAGCATGCCTTACCTTCTGGCCTTTGTTCGTACTTGTTTATGATATTTGGAAGCTTGTTATTGGCCTTAGCCTAGGAATTGTCTTGTGTTTTCCTTAGACTCGTATTTTGGAAGCCGATAGGCCTTAGAATTCTCCGACGTTTCTTTAGATGGCTTAGCTCCCTATAGATTAGTGTAGCATACTTGGGTCCTATAGTATGAGCCTTATCTAGGAAGTAACTCAACTCGGATGACCTGTCATCCATAATTCCTTTTTTTCTATGGACTAGATGATTATTTGTTGTCATTTTAAGCTTCTTTCAACGATGCAGATCAGATTCTGGTTCGGCCTTGGAGTGCTATGAGCTTTCAACCTTGGGGTGGACACCGATGCTTGGTAGACTTATGATGGTGACTTGAAATGGTACTCTCCCTCAACAATTCATATAGTCGTAGATTAAGGTATGTGTATATCACTCTTATAGTCATAGCTTCAAGGTCTACACACATGATCTACAACTACAGTATGAGTTTCAATAATATTATCATCTACTTGCTTTTCTCTTTCGCTCCTTCCTAAACTCGTGTGTATTCTTGTTATATTTCTATTCATTTGACCTCTGTAGTGTTATTTGTCACTTTTCATGTTGTTTTTACTTTTCAAGCTATGCCGGCCTATGATGCCTACTTGGTACCTATTGCTTTGGTACTATTACTATACTTTGTATCTATTTTTGTGATGCAAGTTTTTACTTTTCAAGCTATGTCGGCCTATGATGCCTACTTGGTACCTGTTGTTTTGGTACTAATACTATACTTTGTATCTATTTTTGTGATGCAATTTTGAGCACCATTCATCAACGCTAATATCGAGTTGGTTTCACGAGGATTTGGAGACGAGGGTGAACTTATGACGTTCTAGATCATACATGCCTCCTTCTCTTTAGTTTTGGCTAATTTTTCTTGCTTTTGAGACAAGAGTATATACTTTAGTCCACTTTTAGGACTTGTACTATTTGTGTAGATGCTCTGTACATGTGACTACTAGGTTTTGGGTCTAATTATATATATATATTGGCTTCTATTCTCATCTTGCAGAGTTTCCTTTAGATTATATCTTGCATCCCCTGTTATTTGTTGTTTAAACCCTTTAAGCATGTTACTTGTCTTTCTGAATTATGGGTTGGCTTACTTACTGATGGGTTATAGTATGTGTCATCATGACTCAAGTTTTCAGCTCGTGATATATATACATAGTAAATATGAGCCATCACATCACAACAAGCGAGTCCGATTCTCTTATGGAAACCCACACATACAAAATTTTAGTGTAGCAGGGTGGTACATGTCCCCATTGTACTGGTGTGGTACCCATTCCAGATGTTAGTGTACAGACATGGTACCCATTCCAACAATAGTATATGTTGATGTTGCACCAGAAACCAATCCTCAACACACAACACATTCACAACCACAATGAATCACAATCAGACATGTACATTCATGTAACGCATTTATTTTATGCGACTGATAACATCTTTTATTTAACATCATATATTTCTGATTTCCCTAATTTATATCATGCATGCACTATTAACAACGTAGTTAAAAAGCACATATAAAATAAACTGGAAAAACACACGTCTATCACCTACCTCGGATCAAGCCTTGGAAACTCTAAAGAATTTGAGTTTTTCCCTTGTTATGATTTTTTGCTTGTTCTTAGTCTAAAACAACAATAAAACACAACAATCAATTAATAATGGCCTAACAATACCCGTATTATAGTAAAAACCTACACCCCAGGCCATTCCCATTATCATTCCACTTAGCAAGGGTCATCTCTATCATTAATTCAAGCTTAAATCCTTTCCCAAGAGTAACACCCTTGATTCTAAGGCTTAAAAATCAAAATACAAGTTGGGGAAGTAATTAACTTACCTTTACCGAAGATCTTGGTGGGAAAACTGAAGAAAGTTTCCCTAAGTCACCCTTTTCTTTTCCCAAGAATAAAGTTTAAGAAAATAAGAGGTTTTGGGACTTTTTCTACATAAAACCCACTACTAACTCCACTATAGCGGTGTCACCATAGGGGACCACCCTCTATAAGGAGAATTAATTTATCCTGCTATAGAGGCGTGAAACCCGCTATAGTAGCTTGCATGAAAACAAAAAATCCTTCCCAATGCCTCCATTTCGCAATACACCTTTGAACATTTATGTTCTATATAACGCCTTCACACCAAGTTCGATAGTGGGAGTTTTTTCAGTCGAACTCGATTCTGAAAAACCCTATGGATTCCTTAATGTCTTAGCTACTAGGAAACATGATCCAATCTTAGACATACCACCCAACCCCTTCCACGATTTCCCTAGACCTTACCTTGCTCATATCCCGTATAAGACTAGCCTAGCCTAGAAATTTCAAGTCACTACACAAAATGTTTTCTAACCTAAGTCATAAATAACCCTTTTGGACCTACTGAAGCTATGAAACTCAAATCAGACCTTATTTACCCAAAATATGTACTTTGGTCGAACTTTCTAAAAATCAATCTTTCAAAACTGAAAATCTTCTACATATCAGATTGATCACCTCAGGAATTGTGTCACTCATCCCCGCAAATCGTAAAATGCATAATAAAACTATGTGAAGGGTCAAAATAAGGGACAAAAATTTGAAAATACAATCAACCATGAGGATTGTTAAAAAGTAGCGAATAAGCACAAATTGGTTCACTTGCATATTAAAATTGAAAATTGCCACACTTTGATAAGAGCTATTCACATGATCAATTTGTAATTACTTAAACTTGATTAAGCAATTTAAGTTAGATTTTCTAGAAGATTTAAGTAATTATATTCTAGCAAAGAATGGAAAAGTTGTTGGTTCCTATAAAAGCAATTTTTAAAAATTATGCTGTGAAGTTTAAGAACTATACATTGACTTGATTGTCCTATCTAGAAAAAAATGGAAAAGAATGCATCGTCATTTTTCTTTTAATCTTATGACCTCTTACAAAAATGGTGTTTTATTTTATTATTTTAGAATCAATTCTACTATTCTAGTATAGATTGGTGTCCAGATCATTCTTTCCCTTCCATTTTCTTGATTAAAAACACAAATTGCTTAGTTCATATCTCAATAAAGTTAAGGAACAACAACAACACAAACCGAATGTAATCCCACATGGGATGGAGGGTAGTGTTTACGCAAACTTACTTGAACCTTGTGAAGGTAGATATGTATTTTTGATAGACCCTTGGATTAGTAACAATCATACGCAATACGGTTATTGAATCAAAGAAAACAAAATTTAATAATAGAATTAAGAAACAAGATGGTCCGTGAATGATCAAAAGAATACTAACAAGAATTAAAAACTAGAAAACGTTCAGCTACCTACTAACCTTCTACTCTATTCCTCAATCTCCAGATTTTTCTGTTTAGGGTCATGTCCTTGCTAAGCAACACATACGAAATTAAAATAAAAAAGTATAACCATCAAAATAAATTATTAAAAGCATTTAGACAGACATGTTTTGAATAATAGACATGTGACTTTTTACCCTCCCGAGTTTCAATCCATTTTTAGATTTGAATATATATTATTTAGAATATGATCTTTATTTTAACTTTCATTTTATTTTTTTAGTGGATTTTACTTAAGAAAATTGAAAACCACAAAAATAGTTGTGGTTTTTTCGATAATACTTTTTTTTTATTTGCAAGGAAATAGAAATATTACAAAAATGGTTCGTTGAATTTTATTATAAAATTATATATATATACACACACACACACACACTACCTTGAAAGCATGAACTTTCAAACTTGAATGTTGAATTACTATAATACCCCCAATTAAAAATACTCAATTTATTTTATTTAATTCATTATATTATATTAAAAATAGATTCCTTTTCACATTAAAGGTTTGTGACTTTTCTGATGAGTTGTGACTTTTCCAAAGGGTTGTGACATTTCCGTTGAGTTGTGACTTTTCCAAAATGTTGTTCCTTTTCCGATAAGTTGTGACTTTTCCTATGAACAATGACTTTTTCAAAGGATGTCACTTTTCTGCTAAGGTACAATTAGCACATATTCATACTATTATATGTTAGCTATAAATAGAGGGGTTTCCTCTCAATTTTAAACTACAATTTTTTTTTAAGATTTTCTTCTCTTCTTTTAAAAAAATGTCAACTGTTATTTGATCAAGAGTATTAAATTTGAAATTTAACTAAATTCGAGGTACCACATAAGAAAGAGTTGGTGAACAAATTGTAACAAATCATTCATCAATTCACACTCATATTTTCCTCTTAGAATTTTCACCGCATACATACTTCTATTATTTGTAGCATTTTAGAACATTAATACCCTTTTAATTAACCTACATAATTTATTTATTTAAAAAAAAACTAATTTTCTACGAATAGTCACAACAATTTAATTCAAACCTTCATGCTTTTTCAGTCATAAATCACAACCATTCACTCCTTATAAATTTTTGGGATCTCTTTTCTGTGATAATTTGAGATCATTTAAAATTTTCATAAATGATTCATCCCCAATCCGTTGATATATTTTGCAGATGTTCTTAGCATTGATATTTAGTATTGACTTTCTATTAAAGAACAAAATAAGAGACTAGAGAAATGTGCAATTAGTTACGAGCTTTGCTTCACACAAAAAACTTCTATATATAGTGCGCGTGATTTTTTTTTCCTGTTTAGTTTCTTTATTTAATTTCTTTTATGTTTTCATTTGAGTGAATTTAATAATTGGTGTTCACATAATGATTGAATAGTAACAAATACACATATTGTGGATTATTTTTCTAATAAAATTAATAGATCAAGTTGTGGGAGAGAAAATAATAAAAAATAAATATGAAAAAGATACGTGATTGGGGTAAGATATTTCTTCTTTATTTTTCTTATTTTTATTCTTTTACCCTCAAACAAAGTAATTTTTTCCTAATTTTTCTAAAACACCGGGTATCAACTTAGTCCATTGAATTATTAGTTGTGATATTAAGTCCACTATTTCAAAAGTAGATTTTCACTTTTACTTATAATATGATAATATAACCATGATAATAACATTTTTTTTAATAGATATGTAAGTAAATATGAATGGAGAAAGTAATGTGTTGGTGGGAAGAAATTCAAACAAATGGAATACTAGAGTGAATAAAACATACACACATATATTTTCGTCTTCCTTCTTCACTGGCTATGAATTGTTTCATATATTTTTATTGAGTATGAAATTTTTTAAGCATGAATTTCCTGTTGTTTTGTGTTCATTTTAATCTGTGAAAATTTTATGTCACAAGATACACTTCTTGCTAGCTATATAAAAATAGATAAGAAAATAGTGATTGATCTTAATCAAATTAAAGATTCAATAAATAATACTTAAAATTTTATTTATCTATTAATTTTTTATTATTGAAAAAGTTTAATATTTTATATCACGATACAACTTCTATAAGTTTCTAGATACTTTTATTAGACAACAACTATATGATATGTATGCGGCAGAAAAAAGGAGAAGACTACAATTCCGCAACGATAAGTTTGTAATATAAAGAAATGAAATATTGTTCAACATAGGTGATGTTATTCATATATTAACATTAAATTATGCTACTTAAATATATATATATATATATATATATATATATATGTATGTATGTATATAAAATAAAGAATTTGTCAAATAAATATTCGACACACACTCAAATCACTAATTAACCATCATTCGTTGTAACAACATTTCACCGTAACAACCTAATTTTCTTAAGAACTAATTATATGTTATATTTTTTGTCTCTATAACTGTAACATCTCGCAAATTGAAAGAACTAGAAAGAGCTAGAATTAGAAAGAGTGATTTTTGGAAGTGATGAAAATCTGGAAAATTGGTTAAGTTAAGGTTGAGTTTTTGGTCAACTTCAAACAACCATAACTCCTAGCTCAGGATGAGTTAGGTGTGTTTATAGATATCGTAGGAAAGATCTTGGAATAATCTTTCCAACGCCGCCGAGTTCTCACGATTCCGAGTTCGTATGAGTGAGTTATGCCCATTGGAAGTTGGGATGTTCAAATAAGGAAAGTCCTATCCGGATTTTAGAAGGGCATTATGGTCTTTTCACCACCCAATTAGTTAATTACGTTTTTGGTAATTATTTTTAAGGTCTAAAATGATTGAATTCAGTTTACGCTTTTGGAATTTAAGTTAGGTTTTTGAGAGAAGAGAAAAGAAGAGGAGAAAAGAGGAGAAGGAGCAAGGAATCGTCAAGTTCTTGAAACTAGACTCGTGGATTTCGTCAAGGGGTGATCCCTACAAGGTATGTGAGTCTTTCATAGCGTTGGGTTCGTTCACCCCCACACCAATCATGTTTATTTCAGCGAAGTTTGTTCTAGGAAGTTGAAAGTTGATGAATCTTGAATGGTGTTCTTGAAATTAGCCTTTGTTCTTGAGTTAGGTTGAGATTGAGGAGTTCCATGAGGTTAAAATGTTGTTTCCTTAAGTTGTTTGAGTTATATTCTTGTGTATACATGCTGGGTATTTGAATCTAATGAAAAATTGAGAAGAATAGTTGAGTTCGGGTGAATTAGGACTGGAAAACGAAAGAAGGAAAAAGTCGGCCAAATTTGGTGCCCTAGGCCGCGTCGCGGACTTGTCCCTCAGTTTCAAAAAATTCATCCTCGCGGAGCGGAGCGGTCATGGACCACTCTACCTCAAAAAGTATTTTCGTGACCAAAATTTAAATACACCTCTGCATCGCGAACTAGTTTCCATGCATTGATTTATGTATCATTTCTCATGTTTAGCTATCTAAAATCATTCCTAAACATCATGAGATTTTTCCTATCACAAATCACAATCCTTGAATCCATAATTCAATTCAAGGAAAGTTAAAAGTCGAGTCAAGAGAAGTTAAGAGTCAAATTAAGAGAAGTTAAGAGTCAAATTAAGAGAAGTTAAGAGTCAAGTCAAGAGAAGTCAAGAGTCAAGTTAAGAGAAGTTCATAAAGTTTTCCAAAAGTCTTTTACAAATGTTTTAACTTTGTTTTAAGACTTGAGTTTTGAGTTGAGTAAAGAGTAAAGTTTGAAGTTCATTTCTTCAAAAGAGTATATCAGGACTATGTATTCCCAAAAGAGTAAATATTTTCACATTTAAAGAAGAAGGAAACCTTGATTTCCAAAAGAGTTTTTGAGCTAGTTTTCATTAAAGAGTAAGAGTAAAGTTCATTCTTCAAAGATTATATGGGAACTAAGTATTTCCAAGAGTTAAAATGTTTTCACATTTGAGCAAGAAAGGAACTGAGATTTCCAAGAGAGCTTTTAAGCTAAGTTTTTGAGTAATTATCTCAAACCAAATAAAGAGTTTTGTTTTTACAAACATATGAGCTAAGTATATTTTGGGAGTAGTATTGAGCACCGATATGGGGATGAGTTTGAGTTAAGATAATTCACGTCTCCATAAACCATGTAGCCATCATGGGTGGTAAAGAATCATACTTTTTAGATGTCTCCTTATGACGCTTTTAGCATAGACTAGTGAATCCACGTAGTTAAGCATTCTATATGACGGCAAAGGATAGGACAATTCTGTTAGCGTGGGCAAGACATTGTATCACCACTTAGGCTCATAGTGGTGGTTGTCGGTTAGAGAAACTCCCACAGAAACTATATTACTTTATTATATGAGTAAAGTTGAGTTTGTTATTGCATTTTTTTTAACGAACTAAGTTGTTTTCCATTGTTTTACAAGTTTTCTATTTATTGCACATGTTTTATTGATTTATATTGAGTTAAGTTATTCAGGAGTTGAGTAAAACCAAGGTAAGTGTTTCTTTCAGATTCTTTTCAAGCTTAAGTTATGTTTAGCATTCTAACTCGCATACTCGTACATTCAATGTACTGATGCCAGTTGGCCTGCATCTTATTATGATGCAAACGCAGGTAACCAGGATCATCATCCAGCACCTCGTTGATCCAGTTGAGTACTCAGAGTCAATTGGTGAGCCTCCTAGCTTTTCGGAGGATCCTTTTTATTGCTTTCAGTATTTTAGTTCATTAGGATATCATGGGACTTGTCCCAACATCCATCTTAGTTATTAGAGACTTCATAGATAGTCAGCCAGTTAATTCATTTGTCTTTATCTTGTTATTGACTTATGTTCAGTTTTGAGTTGCCACTTTGGCTAAGTTAAATATTTATTTCTTAAACATTATGAGTTTAGTTTGAGACAGTCGAGTTATCTTGCATTTGAGTTCTTTTCTTAATGCTTAGTCAGGCTAAGGGTTCGCTTGGGGTCAGCAATGGTTCTCGAGTTCCAGTCCCGCCCAGGGTGTAGGCTCGGGGCGTGACAATAACATTCTACTTATAAGAGTGTTGACATTCACTATAGAAGTACATTTTTTTTTTTTGTAAAATTACATCTCTATGATAACCTTACTCAACTATTAATTGAGTAATAATATATTTAAAAGATATGTTACGTATAAAGATAAAATATTGAAATATTTATGATAATCTCTAAAAGTATCATGCACATACTAAATTCAAGTATGGATATTTACGACAAAATTGTACTTAAATGGTGTCTATCATTTATGGTCATAACCTCAAGAAGGACAGCTATTGGTGACCTTTTTTATATTGATATTATTTTTTTATCTAGTTTATTGGTTAAATTTTCTTACAAATTGAGTAAAGTGAAAAACAATACAACTAAAGAAATGTCACTTTCGCTCCATATTAAAATTTTGAATCTCTTCTGAAATGTTTCAATGATATGTGGCATTTTGATCTCGAAAAAAAATTTAACTCTATGAAAATTTGTAGTAATCATTTAAAAGTACTTGTCCAAAGTTCATTCAATTATAATTATTTACTTAAAAACTTTAATTTAGTAATATTAATTATATTTTGCAACATCATATACTATATGATATGATACACACGTGCCGTGAAACTAGTGTGTGTATGTGTATATATATAGATATATATATCCTTTTATTGTTGGTTATTTTTGAAAGAAAATAAAAAAGATGGAAAGCAATAGCATATTGCTACATGATAAATTTCATCCCAATCTCAATCAAAAACTTATCCCATGGGAAAGGGAATATTCCACTCTTTCTCCCCCAAACTTTTTGATCTTATACAAAATTTATAATTACACTTTACCCTGAATCTAGTCTAAAAACCCAAAAAGGGGTGGGGGTAACTATAGAAGGGAAGGTCACAATAGCTAAAATATAAAAAGCCTAGATCTAGAAAAAAGAGAATGGATAAGACGAGTTTGAGATTTTGACAGAGTTTGGAGGTTTCCTATCAATCTTTGATTAGCAATCCAATGTCACTTGTTTTTATTTGATTTGCAGAGACATTTGAGGTTTAACTTCTATGTCATTCTCATTTTCCAATAGCTCCTTTATTCAAAATATATAAAAATTATTCCTTTGTGTGTGAATGTGAATCCTAGTTTTACGACTGAGCTGTTAACTAAAAAAATAAGTTAGTCGCTTCATATGACCTATGAAAAAGCAATCTATTCTTTCTTAATTGAAATTTTGTTGGGCCTTTTATTAATAACTCCAATGGAAAAACAAATATAAACATCATTTGGGCCTAAAACCCAAATCAAAGCAACATTACATGGATATAGGAGACCAACCCACCCGGTCCGCTCACTCCCTCTCCTTTAAATATCTCCCTTAAGATTAGTGTTTTTATTTCCTCCCCACACTCTACATTTTCCCCAGCCCTCCACACCTGCACAATGTTTGCACTGTGGTTTAACAAGAAACTCAGCCTCCTCTTTTTATATATCAGCAATGTTTATAAGTTGATCTTCCTGCTTCCTTGATCATCAGGTAACAATACAAAGTACTCTTTTCTCTGTGTTTTTTTTGCTGTTTCGTGCAACTGAGTCTTTTTCCCTTAGTTGTGATCTCCCGTGCAATGGCTTGTGCTCTTGATGTTTTGCAAACGGAAACTATCTACGGGATGAAAAAGTAATCTGTTAATTGTTTCATTTATGAAAAGTTTTGGCATTCTTAATTATTATTATTTTTAATACAAATTAAGAGGTGTTTGTTGTGTTGATATGTTTATTACCAATGGGTGTTAAAGATGGATTTTGAAATTGTTGTTAAAGTTTGAGATGGAAAAAAATTGCTCCTAAGTTGACTTTCATACATTGAGTTTTATCATGTTTAGTGATTATTTATGGAGGTAAAATTTTGAAATAAAGTTAGTTAAGTTGTTGCGTTTAAGTTTGATGCGTTTTTTGTTTTAATCCATATTTAGGTTGGCTTCTCTGTTTGCAATGTTCTAAAAAATAAAAAGAGTTAGATATTGATTTGTTTAAACTAATTTATTTTTGAAGCACATATAGTTTTTTTGGGGCCTAGACCGATGTTTTAGGCCCTATTTATAAATGTGAGAAGAGTTACATATGATACGATTCCTCTATTTTTGATAACATAAAACTGTGTGAATGTGTAAAAGATATGAGTCAATCCTATGTCTAGTGCAGAATAGATTCCCTTTTGATTAATGTTTTTATTATTTTTTGTTTAAATAGATGGAAAATGTGAAAAATATTGTCTCTCATGTCTAGTTGTTTGAAGAATGTTCATTTGTTTTATGTAGCATGACTCATGCCCTAGGGAGAACATATCCCCCACTTAAAGAAAATTAAATTAAAATTCTTAGTTTTTTTTTAGATGGATATATGCTTGATGTAGGTAGAAATAGTTGGATTGGATTAAGACCCCTCTTTTCTTCTCATCAGAAGAAAATTAGATTTCCTAAATTTCTACGCTATAGATCAGGAACCCAAAAAACGTTAAAAAAAACACAAACACAAAAAATGAAAATAAAGGAACGACCGAGTCAAGATAGAATTGTCATACAGAAAAAGGAAATTCAAGATGCACATCTACTTAAAGAAGGGAGATCCCTAAAATTACTCCTTTTTATTTTATTTCGATTGCTTTCATAGGTTATTTAGATGGATAAGGATCTAGATAACATATATTGGTTCAATCATCTATTCAAAAAAATCATACCATAATGGTAATACAATTGATCAATTCAGTATAACATAAACGAAACTTTTTGGAATAGTTCTAATTATCATCAATTGTTCTTTAGTTATTTTGATACTTTTTGTTGGGTCGTATGTCAAAATTTAATAATATTACTAGCATTCTTATTTGTTTCATAAAGATTATCAAATACTAATTCAGTTACTTTTTTAATATATATTTGTGATATTTTTATACTTATATTAGTTGAAGTGGGTTCTTGTACTACTTTTTTATGAAAATAACTAATCACTAGTTAATAATATACAAACTATCTAAACTATTTACCTTTATCTTCATGCATTAAATTATGAAGATACTTTGATAAATTTTATAATTTTGTATTAGCTTTCAACAAAGGTAATACACTTTCCTTTTGTATTTTATTTTAAGATTATGTGTTATTTGCTTAAATTCGACATCAGATTTTATATCTAGGTTGCATTTATGAATTTCTTGATCTTTGTTTTTCCATTGTTGTTTTTATTGTGAGTTTAAGGTTAAGTACGATATTTATCTAATTTAATTATCATAACAGTCTCTTTCATTTATTTATTGTACGATCTCATGTAGGCTAATACAAATTGACCTAATTCAATACTTGTTTGATTGATATTGTCTGTCTTTTTTATATGTGTGACAGTAAAGTTTATTCACTCAGCATTGAGGTGTGTTTTAACACAAAGGGAGTGATGGTAAAACTCATGCTAAATGTCAAGTTTCAGTACTTTGATTTATGGACCAATCTACTACTTGAAAATGCGTTTACGCCCCTTAGACTAGACTCGTAAAACTCAAACCTGAAATTTTAATCTATGAAGTTTGATCTACGGATCCAATCTATGGTCTGTAGTTCCATTTATGGCCCTTAGAGGGCATTCGTAAAACTTTGAATTTTCTGTGGACTTCCATTTTTACTTCTCATGTCTGATCTAAACTTAAAAATCTCTGAGGTATGGTTACACCTACATACTCGCTCAAGCACAATTTAGAGCTGAGAAATTTATCGTGACTAAAGATCCTAACTTGGCTTTATATGCAGTGACATGGCCACATAGAGTGAAAGTGGTTAGTTGATCACCCTTCATCAAAAAATTACACGGATTATGTAGAAAACTATACGGTGTATATACGTAAAAAAAATACTTTTTATATTTTGTATATAGGTCAAAACATCACGTTGATTACTCTTGACGAAATTATTGGCTTTGCCGCTGTTTGTACATTGATCTTACCTGCAAAAACAGATTGAAATGAAGTACCATTTCTATTCTCATTGAAGTATCTTCAACTGCTGATAACATCCTTTGAAGAAGCCTAAGATTAAACCTTTTCCTTTCACATTGTGAGATAGCTCTAGGAGTTACTGTCTCGAACTGTAGCAACCACCAGAGATGAGACATAAATTCTACCCTGCTTCTGCTACATTTGAAAATGTATAGCATAGCCATCCCTCGACTGCAGTTAGTCTTTTGAATCCCTTAGTAGTTGTTTAAAAGGGCTTTAGAATGCATAGAGTTCTTCTGTTGACTTGAGGTATGTTGTGTAAGTGGCAATGAGATTTATAGAAATAGCAAGTCGAATAGTATGGACGACATGGATTAAGATAGAGGTATAGTTAGATAGTTGAGAGTTGTCTCGCTTATTCTTCTAAACTGGTAGTTGTATTATTACTCTTGGAGTTTCTTGGTATTCCATTTTGTTACTATTTTATGTTTCTTGCACTTCGATTATCGTATTATTTTGTTGTAGTTACTAATTCTTTTTTCGTATGTTCTGCCATGCCTTCTTAAGTATTTTGTCTTGGCTTCTTCATTCCTATTGTTTTCTTTTTTCAAACTGCTTTGTAATGCTTTTACTTGAGCCAAAGGTCTATCGGAAATATCCTCTCTACCTCCCCACTTGTGGGATTAAACTAGGTATGTTGTTGTTCATGTCGAATAGTAGACAATTGTGCTAGTACCTTAACATTTATGTTTTTGCTGTCATTTGAGGAACAACAAGAATATCCTTTTCATGTTATCTAATCTTACTTTGATAAATCACAATAATTTAGGTACAGGTAAACGAGAATTTAGTTAAAGAAAGCCATTATGTGGCTTCCTGAAATTTGGAAGTTTTTATATCATACCGAAACCTAGGACTGTCTGTTGTATACCATTTCTGTTGTACTTATAGAACACAGTCAGAAATTGTTTTTAACATGAGAAACTTGGTACGACAAGTTCATTAACATGGTTTAAGCTCGTGACGTGCGCTTAGCTTACACATGCTGTGCTGTACTCTTACCACTAGACCAAATATCTACGCGAGCATAACAGTGGACACAATGATCTGTCACCAAAATTGCAATTTAGCTTTTTATGCCTTATTAGTGGCAAGCTCCACTTTATGCCTACTATACAGTATACACTTTTCTCATATCTATTCTTTCTGTGTACCATTCAACTATTGTCTAATTTATCCCTTTTGTTTTCAGCTATGATTGCACAAATAGCAGTAGCAACTACAGTTTGAATGCTCAGATTGGCATATTTGTCATTATTTAAGCCTCCAACTCCAAAAGATTGTGGCTCACCAGATGGTCTTCCGGTGACTTCGCCAAGGGTCCAACTCAGTGATGGGAGATATTTAGCCTACAAACAGGGTGGTGTTGCCAAGGAGAAGGCAAAGCACAACGTCATTATTGTTCATGGCTTCGATAGTTCCAAAGACTTGATGTTACCAATATCCGAAGTATGAAAACTTTTATAACTCCATATTCAACGTATTCAATTTAGTATCTATTATGTATGTTATGCCCAAGTTAGCTTGCACCTACAATGCGGTTGAAACTCAGGAAAATCTTGCTGAGTCCAATCTTTAACGTTGGACTCATAATTTTTTTTCTGATTTTCAACCATATTGCAGGTACAATCGAACTTGGAGATAACATATATACATAATAGATACTAAATTGAATACGCTAAATATGGAGTTTTAAAAGTTTTCATGCTTGGGATATCGGCAACATCAAGTCTTTGGAACTATCAAAGCCATGAACAATAATGATCTTGTGCTTTGCCTTCTCCTTGGCAACACCACCCTCTTTGTAGGCTACATATCTCCCATCACTGAGTTGGACCCTTGGCGAAGTCACCGGAGGACCACCTGGTGAGCCACAAACATTTGGAGGGGGAGGCTTAAGTAATGTCAAATAAGCCCATGAGCATTCCAAGATCATGATATTGAATCCAAGGGAGCTTCTGTACTAGATAACGACTGAGTTCACGTGCAATAATTTTGTCATAGTGTCCTTGCCAAAGCTGGACCGAACCTTCGTTATCTGGAAAAAGGAATTTTTATATCCGTCGGAGCAGTCCCAATTTCCAAACCAACTATTAGGTCCTGATGCAAACATTGCATTCAAACTCGCCTTGATGTTGTACCTTCTCCTGGACAGACATAGTTCCAGAATTATGACAATCATAATGGTAAGCAAATACTAGCTATGTTAGTGCAGCATTAGATGTCTTTGGGGGAGGAAAAATTACACTATATGTACAAGGTAAAAAAAGAGGTAATATAGGTACCTAATTATTAATCCGAATTGACATGTATCTCATGACAATGAACAAGAATTGACGAAATAATTCCATTGATTCCTATGAAAATAGGAAACTTATATTTCTCATTCACAAACCCATCTTTGTTTATGCTACTAACTCTCAGTTTGGTCCTACTTTTGATTTATTTTGTTACTAAAAAGGAAGGAGGAAACTCAGTACCGACCATGTTCGTTCTCTGTATTGGTGGCTTTACACTATCGATAGAGGAAGTTGATATGCGAGATGGACAAAGTCGGCTTCATCTAATGCTTGCTCTCATCTTGCGAAGAATGTTTTTAGTCCTTTTCCCTATATATTTTTATGTATATAGTAGATATCGACACTTTTTTAATTCACAATGATAGTTATTGTGAAACCATCTTGAGGAAACTTTTCACTAGTTAAAAGGTGAGTCTAGAGCAACAGTAATGTTGTCTCTGCGTGACTTATAGGTCACGTGGAAGAAACCACTAATGCTTGAACCAATATATGTTACTCTCTCATTCTCAACTTAGAGATACATATGTAATTTGGAGAATCGTCCAAATTTTTGTATGACTTTTAAATATTTTATTTTGTTAATTATTGTGATCTATAGTACTTTTTACATAATTTTCAAATAATACATATTACTCCCTATATCCTAATTTACGTGGCATAGATAGAATTTAAAGAATCAACCAATATTTTTTTTATATGTTTTTCAAATATTTCAAGTTCTTAATTGTTGAGATTTATAGGGATTTTTATGTCATTTTCAAATAACCTTTATTACTTCTTTTGTCTCGGTATGTGGCACCAATAGAATTTTGAGAGTCAACCAAATTTTTTATGTCTTTTAAAATTTAAATATTTCAAATTGTTAATTATCGTGATTTGTAGATTTTTTTTTTATATGTAATATGAAAATATCCAAAAAGAATTAAAAAAAAGATAAACAAATTAAAATGAAAGAAATATAAAAATTACATAAATGACCTTGGCTAAAAGTAGGCATGTCGACCAAGAAGGGTCTGCTCCTAGACTTCTCTATATAGTAGTAATTAGGTGAAAATTTACTATATATCTACTCTTTCAGCCAAGGTTCTGTTTGTTCTTTTTCAGAATGCATTAGCCGAATGAATTGAAGTTTCACGCTCAATTTTGAATTAGAAACATTGAAAATAATAATTTGACGTTGATTATAGTACATTGCAACATACAATCCAGTAATAGTTTTCTTAAAATTCCGCATTACCTTATGGGAGTGTCACATTGATACTGTGACACAAGCATATGAATCATGAATTGTCTAATATGAATATTCATGTTATTTATAAACTTGCAAAAATGTAAGCTGTGAGAAATTATAAAGTTAATTTTCTCCAATATAGAGATACTCTATATTTGAAGATTAAAATAGAGAATTTGGGGTTTTTTTTCCCGGAAAAACACTTTATTGCATTACTTTAAAATATGTTTCAGATGTCCATAAGACATCATTGCATCAGTTACAACACAACATGGGAAGGCAAAATCCCAAGAAATTCTATTTATACATGAAATAGAAAATTTAGCTAGATTATGAGCTAACATATTCCATGTTCGAGGAATATATATGTCACGCCCCGAGCCTACACCCTGGGCAGGACTGACACTCGAAGACCATTGTTGGCCCCAAGCGAACCCTTGGCCTGACTTACTTAACTCAGCGGAAGACAATATTCATATCTATAATGACCAATGAACTTAACTGAACTGAATAATAAAATAACTGAGAATGTTTTAATTAAGGATTAAACATTCAACTTGGCCAAAAGTGGCAACCCAAGTCTTTAACATAAGAATGATAATGTAAGGATTACTGAACTACTAACTATCTATGAAGCCTCTAAAACAAAGAGGGATGTTGGGACAGGACCGCCGATCATCCTAACATCTGAAAGACTAGAAAACAAATAAAGGAGTCCTCCGGAATACAAGGAGGCTCACCAACAGACTCTGAATGCTCAAGCTGGATCAACGAGGCGCTAGACGTTGATCCTGGTTACCTGCATCTGCATCATAAGACGACGCAAGCCAACTGGCATCAGTACATTGAATGTATGAGTATGCGAGTTGGAATGCTAACAAACATAGTCTTGATAGATGTTCTGAAAGAAACACTTACCTGGCTCTTCTCAACTCATGAATACTTAATTCAATATAAAGCAATAAAACACATGCAATATATATATAAATTTTATAAAACAACTGAAAACAATCTTAGTTCGTTAAAGATAAAGCAATAACAAACTTAACTTTACTCATTTAGAAAATAATATAACTTCTGTGGGAGATTCTCTAACTGACAACCATCACTATGAGCCTAAGTGATGGTACAATGTTTTACCTCACGTTGCCAAGGACCGTCCTATACCTTGCCATCGGTATAGAACCTGAACTACTAAGTGAACTAGTCTATGCTAAAAAACACTAAGGAATCATCTAAAAAGTATGATTCTTTTTCTGCCCATGATGGCTACATGGTTTTGGGGGCTTGAGTTAATATGAACTCTTGTCCCCATATCGGTGCTCAATAATACTCCTAAAATATACTTAGCTCATATGTTTTTAAAACAACTTCTCTTCTGGTTTGAGGTAATTGCTCAAACTTAGTTTAAAAAGTTCTCTTGGAATCAATGTTCCCTTTTTGCTGTTCAAAACTCTTTTGGAAATCTCAATTTCCTCTCATCTCAAATATGAAAACATTTACACTTGGAAATACTTAGTTCCTATATATCATTTTAAAGAAAATGAACTTTGCTCTTACTGTTTACTTAACTTCAAAACTTAAGTCTTAAAACAAAGTTAAAACGTTTGTAAAAGACTTATGAAAACTTGAAATGAACTTCTCTTGCTTACTCTTGACTTCTTTTGACTTTACTCTTTACTTTCCTTGAATTTGAATTATGGATTCAAAGATTATGATTTGTGATAGGAAAGGTCTCTTGATGTTTAGGAATAATTTGGAATAGCTAAACTTGAGAAAAGTTACGAAATCACCGTCTTAGAACAAGTCCGCGACGCGGAGATGCTCCTAAATAATTATTCGTGAATTTAAATTTTTAGACAGTGGAGTCAGCGTCCTCTCCGCGACGCGGAGCAGATTTTTGTTCACTGGGGGAACAAGTCCGCGACACGGACTTGTTTCATGAACCTTACTCGACTTTTTGCTTCTTCGTTTTTCAGCCTCAATCCACCTAAATTCGATCATCTTCCTTAAATTCATTTTAAATCCCGATGCCCAACATGTATACTCAATAAACTAACTCAAAGCAACCCTAAACTCAATGTAAGGATCTCATAAACTTCTCAATTCGTCCTAATTCGCTAGCAACTTTCGAATTCAAGAATATTTGTCAAGAACATCAATTTTCCAACTCTTCTAGGACGAATTTCATTGAATTAAACATGCTTGACACGTGGGTGAATGAACCCAACGCTATGAGAGACTCACATACCTGGTGGGATCAAATCCTTGAAGAAATCCGAGATCAAATCCTTTCGAAATGATGAATCTTGTTTTTCCTCTTCTCTTTTCTCTTGTATTCTTTCTCCAAAAACCCTAACTCTATTTTTCAAAAGTGTAAACTGAACCCAGTCAGTTTAGACCCTAAAAATATTACCAAAAATGAATTAATTAAGTTGGGTAAGGAAAAGACCAAACTACCCCTTAAAAATCTGGATTGGACTTTCCTTATTCCAACAGCCCAACTTCCAAAGGGGAGAACTCACTCATCCGAACTCGGAATCACCCAAAATTAGCGGCGTTGGAAAGATCATTCCAAGATATTTCCAACCATATCTGGAACTACACTTAAACCATCATGAGGTAGGAGTTATGGTCATTTGAAGTTGGCAAAAAACTCACTTTAACTTCAGCTTTTCCAGATTTCCTTATACTTTCCAAAAATAACTATTTCCAGATTTTAAACTTCCTTCTAGTTCTTTCTAGTTGCGAGATGTTACAATATATAATCTTGATTTCTTCGAAAGACTTCATCAATCGCCAGACATCATCGCAAATGGTCTCTATTTCCCAAGATGACATCAAATTATTTTGCAACATTTGTATAACAATTTTTGAAATTGACAGTATGTGAACCTTTGACCAACCTTTTTATAGTGTTCTTTCCACAGCTTCCCCAATTGCTAGTGCTTCAGCAGTGATGACCTTCCCTACAAATTTAATAAGGGTACCAAATACATGCAGTAAATGACCACAACTATCCATAGCCACCATTCCAATGCTTACCTTTTCTTTCTCCCTTTGTAGACTTGTATCTGTGAAATAAACAACTGATCTTAGGCGTATATATGTGCCTAGAAATCTAATAATGCCCATATTTAAGCTAAGTTTGAATTCAATGTGTGTTTGTTTATAGTCTTATCGAGTCTTTTGGTTGTATATGAACTAACCAACGTGATTAGTTGTGTAGGTGAGCTTAAAAGGAGAAACGAGCACTAAAATGGACATTGGGGAACACAAAAGATCTGAGTTGAAAAGAAGAAAGAAAGAAAAAAGAGGAGAAGAATTCCAAGGCATAGCCGTTAACGCGGAGAGGGATTTTAATTTTGGTTTGTCAGATTCGAATTGAGGCAGAGTGGTCCGTGTCAAGACCGCGTCGCAGAGAAGAGAAAAGATTATCAGAATGAAATCTGAGAAACCCTCCGTGTCGCGCCCCTGTGTGCCAGATTTGGCCATTTCGACTTTAGTATAAATAGTTTAATATTTTATTTTATTAAAACATTCTTTTTCTGGGTTTTGAAGAACGACGACTTAGAGAGCTATTGCATCATTTTTAGGGTTCTTTACTAAACTCTTTTACTTTCGATATTTCTATGATACTTAAACATTGTTTGATCGAATCTATTGTTATGAGTAGCTAAATACCCTAATTCTAGGGTTGTGGCTACATGATGATTGTAATCTATTGAGTTTTTATTGTGTGAATATTGATTATCATATGAATCTTTCTTATGTTCTTGCTTTTCGTATTTCGTGCATGATCACCATTGAAATAAACATATTGTCCGAATTGAACTCGGGAGAGGAATAAGAGGATAGAACGTAGGGCATAAAGAGCATGATTTTCTCTTAATAACTAGGATTAATTTGTATCTAGGATAGGGATATACCTAGAAACCATGCTTGGTCACTATATAGGAAGAAATCGTAATGCTCGGTACTTGGTCTAGCCTATCCCCGCTCAACGATGTAGTTAGGTTGTCATTTATCGTAGGCGATTAGAGGTCGGGAGATCATAATCATACATTCAACCCTGTGATCATTAATTCGATAGTTGATTAACACCCATTTAAACAATATAGTTACATGAATCCTGATAAGAGCTGCAGCCCTGGACTTTACCAAATCATTGTTTGAAAACCTTGAAATTAAATCGTTTTTGTTGCATTTTGTTTAACTCTTAGAATTATAAAATAAATCATTCTTGAAATCTTGATAACACTTGTGCTAAGCTAAAGGTTTTGGAGAAATTATTTGATTCTAATCGTATGTCCCTGTGGGTACGATACCCAGCTCTTTATAAGAGCTACTTTAATACTTGAACCATCATATGCACTTGCGTGTTCGATTTGGGCGCAACAAGTTCTTGGCCATCTAGGACCAAAGTAATAGTTACATCATAAATCTTGTTAGGTATAGGATTCGCCGAATTTTGCACAACATCATCATATTCATATAAATCAAATAAAGTCTTATTAACTATGCCATTAGGTTAGGTTCGTATGTACCACCACTAAAGGGACAAGTGGATCCCAATTAATTTCTCTTTTTAAAAAAAAAATCATTTAAACATTAATTAAGTTAGAGGGTTAAATTATAATATTTAAAAATTGGAGTTTGAAAATGATTTGTTTCTTTCCCCTTCTCTCACCAACATATTACTACTATATAGAAGTCTCTACCAGCAAGGTGTTGATGGTCGACATTCCTGCTTCTTTGCATGGGCAATTTAATCAGTTCTCGCCTGTTTTTGTTTCAAGTGTAACTCTGATTTTAGCCCATAAACACTTCTCATAGTTTTCATCGATTTTATTCGCCTATGCTTCATCTCTTTGTCTGTATGTATCTCTTTCATCTTTTGGGTTTGTCTTGTCCTTTTTGGTCAAATTTAATTATAATTATTTCAAGTTGCAGACGAAGTGTTCGATGAAAGTGCTGAGCAAGCATCTGCTTGATCAATCAAAGAAATCAACTCTTGAAATGTGAAGAGTGATTACCCACGAAACTTTACTCATTTTTATTTTTTTTTTTGGCTATTGTTAAGTAGTAATAGCCATTAACTGAGAATTGGTAGCTATACTAGATGCATAATTCATAGCCATTTCCTATGGATGTAATGAAATTATTTTATTGTACTTGCCGTGATGCCACCAGCAACATTCCATTTGAAATCTTATTTAGGGATGATATACCTCGGGAGTGCACCAGACAATACCATTGCAGATATGGTTGAGATATGAGAATTCTGTGGGAGAATAAGAGTATCTCCAGGTGAACAAGTCGCCATAATGACAATTAAAAAGAAAAAAGTCTCACATTGGTAATTAATGAGATGGATGGACTTCTTATAAAGCTTGGACAACCCTCCTCCCTTTGAGTTAGCTTTTGGGGTGTGAGTTAGGTGTAAGACCTAATTCAACAATGTCCGCGTGATTTCCACATGTGCTACCGCCAACAAGGAACCATGTTTCCAATGCTCCAAAAAGTTTTGCTGCTTGTTTTTGTGCTTCGAAAATGGGACCTTCTGGTGAAAACAGATTGTCAAGCTCAGGCAAATCATGAAGAAACGGTTTTGCACCAATGAGCTGAATCAACGATGAAAACTTGCAGCATTTTCTTCAGCTGAAGCTTTTAAAGCACTAACAAGGGGAGGAAGTTCACTGGAACTTGCAGCAGCACTTGGAACACAAGAAGTTTATGTTAAATAAAAGAGAGAGTGCATTACACATACCGTGGTGAGAGTGTTATAAAAGAGAGAAGCGTATTTCTCAAACTAACAAGTGATAATTTAGGTATGAACATGGGAGGCTCAACGTAATTGGAGGTCTAAAGCGAAATTTCAATTTGAGGCCTAAAATATAAACAAAAACTTCATATACATATTTATTCAAATTTATTTTTCTTACACTATTTAGATGAAATTATAAGTATGTAATATTGTTTTTTCAGTTATTGATTTTAGGTAATATTTTATCAACTCGACATTGAAAAACATTATTTCAGTGAGACAATTATTATATGAATTGTTAACATAATTTTATAAGTAATAAGTTGACAAATATTAAATAAAGATAAGAGTTAGAACCATAGAATCTGATTCAAGAAGTTGATGACTTGATATACATCATTTTAATATGCATGTTGTAATGTTTGAAACTAAAATTTAAAAAGAAATATAAAAGAATTTATAATTCACTTTGTTCAACACTTTTCACTATTAATTCTTATTTTTAACAAAGTATAAAAGATATACATCTAAAAACAACTTAGATTTTTTTTTTCTTTAAATGAAGGATACTTTGTCCCTAGGACATGAATCATTCTAAATAAAACAAATGGACATTCTTCAAGCAATTATAAATAAGAGACATCTTTTTCCACATATTCCATCTATTTAAAACAAAGAATCACGAAAACATGAAAGGAGACTTTGATCTACGCTAGATATATCATTGACTCAAATATTTTATATTTTTCAAGTATTCACACATTTCGATGTCATAAAAAATAGGGACAAGGCAGAAGTATCCCCTAGACTATGAATGAAATCTCAAAGAAACACCATAATTGAACTAAGGCCCTATTACGTCCGACCCAATTTTTTTGTCATCTTTTTTACACTTTTTTAGCTTACGTGGCATCCAAACATCTCCCATGTGCCTCAACTACGTGGAGTCATGGGGGGCGTGGGGGATAGGACCTTAGTTTAGTTAAGGTGTATTTCTGAGATCTCGGTTATAGTCTAGGGGGTACTTGTGCTTTATCCCTAAAAAATAGGAAAATGTTGGTAGCTTAGTTGGTTGAGTATGGATACCTAATTTTTCACACTGTTCGATCTTCAAATATCAGTTCTTTTTCAATTTTTAACTCATGATACTTAGACTATGTTTTTATGTCTAGACACAACTTCAACCTTCAAATACCTTTTTCTTAATTTAACTTCAAAAACTATTTTTTGTTTCTTTCAATTATCAACTATTTCATGTCCAAACGCCTATTTCACATCATTTTAGAAAATATTATAGTAAAAATATAAGGAATATATTTAATTGATTTACTAAATATTGACCTATAAAATCCTAGTTAGAATTGGAGAAAATCTATCCAAAAATTTCAGCCTTGATATTTTTCACTATGCCACTATAAATTCATCACCTACTCTTTACTTTCTCTTTGTCCCTTCTTTAGTTTTTCCAATTTCAATACATTTTCTTCTGAGGTATTCATAAGTTCCTTTTCTCTTTTGCCTCTTCCTTATTTTTGTTGTTTTCTAATTTAAATTTTCTCAAACTTTAATTTTTGGGTGGTTTATCAGAAACCTTGTATGTATTTTTCTTAATTACTTTGAATGGTTAATGTACATTGGTTGATTTTGTAGGTTTTATAATTTTGAGTTATTATTTTTTATTAATCTTTTTTTTTGGTGTTGCATCGTTTGATGAATCTTGAATTTGTAACACCTTTTTTTTCTTCTTAGATTTGATAATTTAGAACTTTTATCCAATTCTATAATACTTCCTCTTGTTACAGTTGTATCAAATTTTATTTTTTAGTAGATTTTACTTGGAAAATTGAAAATCACAAAAATAGTTGTGATTTTTCGATAATACTTTCGTTTTTGATTTGCAAGGAAAGAGAAATATTACAAAAATATGTTCGCTAAAATTTTATTATATTTAATATATATATATATATATATATATATATATATATATATATATATTTCATCCAGTCTCAATCAAAAACATATCCCAGGGGAAAGATTTCACTCTTTCTCCCCAAACTTTTTGATCTTATACAAAATTTATAATCATTTACCCTGAATCTAGTCTATAATACCAAAAAAGGGGTGGGGCCAACTATAGAAAGGAAGGTCACAATAACTAAAATATAAAAAGCTTAGATCTAGAAAAAAGAGAATGGAGAAGACGAGTTTGAGGTTTTGAGAGAGTTTAGAGGTTTCTGATCAATCTTTGATTAGAAATCCAATGTCGCTTTTTTGTTTGATTTACAAAGACATTTGAGGTTTAAGTTCGATCTTATTCTCATTTTTCCAATATCTCCTTTATTAAAATTATATAAAAATTATTTCTTTGTGTGTGAATGTGAAATCTTAGTTTTACAACTGTGTTGTTAACTAAAAAAATCAGTTAATCGCTTCATATGACCTATGAAAAAGAACTCTGTTTGCTTTTTAATTGAAATTTTGTCGGGCCTTTTATTAATAACTCTAATGAAGAAATAAATAAAAGAAAAATTCATTTGGGCCTAAAGCCCAAATCAAAGCAACATTACATGGATATAGGAGACCAGCCCACCCGGTCCGCTCTCTCTCCTTTAAATATCTCCCTTAAGATTAGGGTTTTTATTTCTGCCTCACACTCTTTATTTTTCCAAACGGCCTCCACACCTACACAATGTTTGCACTGTGGTTGAACAAGAAACTCCACCTCCTCATTTTACTTAGCGTCAATGTTTTTAAGTTGATCATCCTGCTTCCTTGACCACCAGGTAACAATACAAAGTACTCTTTTCTCTGTGTTTTTCTATTTTTTTTGTTTTGTGCAACTGACCTTTTTGCCCTTAGTTGTGCTCTCCGGTACAATGGCTTGTGCTCTTGATGGCTTGTTAATGGAAACCATCTACGAGATGAAAAAGAAATTTGTTAATTATTTCATTTATAAATTTTTTTGGCATTCTTAATTATTATTATTTTTTATAAAAATGAAGAAATGTTTGTTGTGTTGATATGGTTATTACCAATGGGTGTTAAAGTTGGATTTAAAAATTGTTTTTGAAGCTTGAGATGAAAAGGGTTTGCTCCTGAGTTCACTTTCATATATTGAGCTTCATCATGTTTAGTGATTATTTATGGAGATAAAATTTTGAAATAAAGTTAGTTAAATTTTTGAGTTTAAGTTTGACGTGTTATCTGATTTAATTCATGTTTAGATTGACGTCTCTGTTTGCAATGATCTGAGAAATAAAAAGAGTTAGATCTTGATTTTTTTAAATTTATTTATCATTGGAGAAAAAAGTCTTCATTATAATTTAATTTATTTCACAAATTAGAGATCTCCTTGGTTGTAAAGCATATATACTAGTGTATTCCATTTGGGTTCAACAGTGTAATTTCAAAGCATGGATAGTATATTTTGGGACTGGATCAATGTTTTAGGCCCTATTAATATATGGAGAAGAGTTATATATGATACGATTCTCCTATTTTTGATGATGTAAAATTGTGTAAATACTTGGAAAATGTAAAAGATTTGAGTCAATCTTATGTCTAGCGTAGAAAAGATTTCCTTATGTTTGACGTTTTTATTAATTTTTGTTTAAATAGATGAGAAATGTGAAAAATATTGTCCCTCATGTCTAATTGTTTGAAGAATGTTCATTTATTTTATTGAATATTAAAATAATATTTTAGTTTTTTTAGATAGATATCTACTAGGTTTAGGTAGAAATAGATGGATTGGATTAAGACCTCTCTTTTGTTCTCCTCTTATCTTTTGTTATCCTCTTATCAAAAGAAAATGAGGTTTCCTAAATATTCTACGCTATAGATCAGGAATCCAGAAAACGTAATAAAAAATACAAACACAAAAAATTAAAAGAAAGAAACGATTGAGTCAAGATAGAATTATTGAAGTTCTTAATTTGATCAAGAAGTGCTTTGATAGTTCTTGTCATACAAAAAAAGGAAATTCAAGATGCACATCTACTGAAACATGGGAGATCCCTAAAATTATTCCTTTTTAGTTTATTTTATTGCTTTCATAGGTTATTTAGATGGATAAGGATCTAGAGAGCATAGATCGATTCAATCATTTATTAAAAAAAAGTCATACCATTATGGTAATACAATTGATCAATTCACTATAACATAAATGAAACTTTTCGAAACAATTCTAATTATCAATAATCAGTTTTTCATCAATTATTTTGATACTTTTTTGTTGAGACGTACGTCAAAATTTAATAATATTACTAGCATTCTTATTTGTTTGATAAAGATTATCAAATACTATTTTAGTTACTTGTTTAATATATATTTGTGATATTTTTATACTTATATTAGTTGAAGTGGGTTCATGTACTTCTTTTATTTGAAAATAAGTAATGACTAGTTAATTCATGCATTACATTATGAGGATACTTTAATAACTTTTCTACTTTTGTTAAGACAAGAATGAGAGTTCACCAAAGAAAACATCCAAGATATTGTAGGTTTTGTTTTGTCTCCTTAATTTCTATAATTGAAATATAGAATATTAATATGTTGATCAAATCGATAAACACATTTAAAAACTCCATGAAAAGAACTGTAATTCACAATAATTAACAACTCAAAACATTTTAATGTATTTGAAAAGATTATGATCAGAAAGAATATTCCTAGAATGTCCAAGTTAGTAGTAAGTAAAAAAAACAACGTATTTAACCCTATATTCATGTATATAAGGAAACATTATAAAAATCAAAGATTTCCTTCTCTCCTTAGTTTTCATTGTTGATATCTAAGCATTCCAAATGTTCCCTCACTCACTCACTCACCTTTTCGTGCTTCTTCTGCAGATTAAAAGAACCACCTTGCATTTTATTATTAAATTGGCAACCAAACTATGCAATCTGCTTGATGTTCGTATCTCCAAGAAGCTGCTGTTGATGTCACGGTAGTTCCTTCGACATTACTTGGGTGTACATGATTTGCAGGGTATGCATCAGTTGGAGAACCATATTTTCTCAAAGGCATCTTCTCATGTAACATGATTATAATTCATCTGTGAGACCCTTTGCATGGATGGGATGGAAACATATGCAACTTGAGAGGTGCATCGACTTATTGAGGTTGATTGGTGTGGTTTTAAAGTTCACACATCATATATTAGTGGCACATCGTGAGTCCAATACACCTCATAATTATGTCGATGCACCATGGATAATATCCATGAAAAGGGTTTCACATATGAAATATAATCATGTTACTATGAAGTTGTCTTCAAGAGAACTAGTCTAAGTGATGCATACTCTACAAATAATGTCAATCCAAGTAATACCCCGTGAATTATATGCACCAAAGCTGTCACGCCCCGAACTACCCCCGAGACACGGACACGGGACCTAGGACCATAAGTGATCCCAAGCTAACCCTGCTGGCATGATCATGAGCATACTAAAGAAAATAAACTAATGCGGAAGCTAAATCATAAATAAATCTGAAAAGATGGGGAATACCCATATACTGTAACTGAATATGTCAAATCTGAGAGTTTAATACAAAAGAAATATCAAACTCAAAATACTAAGCTGAATCTAACTATGTCTGAAATAAGCCTCTAAACTGACTAGAAATGTTGGGACATGCCCCAACTAGGTCTAGCAAAACTAAAACTAAAGACTAAAAGTGATAAAGATAAACATGTCACTAGTCCTCGAAGAATGAGGACTTACCACTGATGCTGCTGAACTGAAGATCGGGAATCGATCTAAGCGTGATCTGGATGCTGAGAACCTGAACCTACATCACGAGAAGATGTAGCGCACGTATGCGTTAGTACTTGAAAGGTACTGAGCATGCAGGATAGAGTAAAGCTGAAATAACATATAACTGGACAAAGCAATAAAGCAATGAAATAATCTGAACATGATATAGATACTGAATGCTGAGCTAACTGAATGCAATGACCAATTTATAACATGCTAAGACTGAATACCGAATATACCGATAAATGGTCAATGCAATAGAATCTGATCGACTGTGGGAGCTACTAATAACGACATAAAACCACATGAGCTAAATGTGGAGTCCGATGTATACGCCCCATCGAGAGGACCCAATATACCCTGCCAGAGGTATAGAGGCATGTTGGCGTGATCACTAAACTGATGTTGCCCACAGAGGGGACTTACACCTACGTGGCTCGTAGTTCTGGGACTATATGGGTACGCTAAACCCTAGTCAAACTCGGTATTATGCTATTCCCAATGAATTAAGTGGTTAACTAGTTATGACTGAATTTATGTAAATACTGGATAACTCGAAACTGAACATGCAAACTGAGAATGCAATAATTAATTTGATAATGATGCATTCATAAACTGAGGCATGTAAAATTGAATACTGAAATATCTGACCTAGCATGTGTAATTCAAGAACTAAAGAAATATGTAGCTAGGGTTCTGAAATTCACGCAATAAACTGAGCAATAACATGATAATCTGATTTGGAACATTTTAAATAACTAATTCATGATGATTTGCTGTAATTCTAGAAACCCTAGGTTTGTTCATAATCATGGAATCAAGAATATGACTGAATTCTAGGGACCTAATGGGCGAATGGAACCGACTAGTGAAATCCCACATACCTGGTGACGAATTCCACAGAGAAATCATTCGATTTCGGGGCTGGAACTGATGGAACCTTGCCGCGTTCTTGAACTAAGTTTCTTGACCTTTTTTCTCCTTTCTTGATTCTAATTTTCTAAGTTTGATTAAATGTTTTGACTAAGGTAAGTTTTAGTTATGTTTCTAGGCTTAAACTGACTAAAATCTCATGATTTAGGGTCTAAACGACGTATCTTAGGGGTTAAATGAAATAGGCAAAGACCAAAAGACCCCTGGATTAACTGCTGTCAGAGTGACTGACGAACAGGACTGACGGGCCGTCATTCAATCGACGGTCCGTCGATTGGAACCGTCGGTCGAGTCTGCCCGACAGGGCTTCACTAAAACGGGCATAACTTTTTACTCGGAGGTTGGAATTTAGCAAACTCGGTGGCATTGGAAAGATAATTCAATTATCTATCCTATCATATGTCATGGGACACATAATTATGTTTGTGCTAAAAGTTATGGCCATCTGAATTTGATCCATCAACAATTTTTAGCTAACTAACTGCTGGTCCTCATCTACGGTCAGCCCTATGGACCGTGGATCGAATGAAGGTTCATGCTGGTCAATCGTAGTTCCTGTCAGAGGCTGGGTAAATGAGATCTCAATCCACGGACACAGACCACTGACCGTGGTCTAATCTACGAACCGTGGGTCTATTCGTGAGTCGGGACTTAGCCAAATTTCTGAGCTGGGTCTGGGAGGGGTTGCAGTGGTGAACCACGGACCACTAGCATAGGCCATGATCTGACCTATGGTTCATGGATGGCACCGTGGGTTGCACTTGCAACTTCTCAAAATCTGTATTTTTTTGGACTGTTTTGGATTTGGGGTGTTACATTATCTCCCCCTTGGGACCATTAGTCCTCGAATGAAGACTAAACTAGCTGAAATAGAGGAAGAGGGCTGCCATAAACACTGAAAACTGAATTTCTGACTGAGCTGAGTTCCAAGGACATACAAATACGCTGAAAATGCAAGTACAAACTGAAGGAACATGATTCTAAGACTGAATTTACGCATGAATGACTGAAAAACTGAAGAGGAACTATTACCTCAAGCTGGAATGGAATCGAAAGGAAAGAGGTGAGGGTACTTGGACTTTATGGCTGCTTTTGCTTCCCAAGTAGCTCCCTTTATTGACTGACTCCTCCACAAAACCTTGACTGAAGCTACTTCTTTATTTCTCAACCTTCTAACTTGACGATCAAGAATATCAACTAGTACATCCTCATAAGCAAGGCTATCTTTTACAGCCATAGTCTCTAATGGCACTACGGATGCTAGCTCATCCACACACTTCTTCAAAAGAGAAATGTGAAAGACTAGATGCACTGCTGCTAAATCTGTTGGCAACTCTAACTCATAAGCCACTTTACCAATCCTTTTCAAGATCCGGTAAGGGCCTACATAACTGGGACTGAGCTTCCCTTTCTTGCCAAATCTCATCACCCCTTTCATGGGTGACACTTTCAGGAAAACTCAATCATCAACTTGGAACTCTAGTTCCCTTCTTCTCACATCTGCATAAGATTTCTAACCAACTGGAGATCTACATCTACGCCCATACAATGCCTCATAAGGGGCCATCTGAATGCTGGAATGGTAACTATTATTGTAGGCGAACTCAATGAGAGGAAGGTGATCATCCCAACTACCCTTGAAGTCGATCACACAAGCTCTCAACATGTCTTCTAAGGTCTGAATGGTGCGCTCTGCCTGACCATCCGTTTGTGGATGAAATGTTGTGCTAAGGTTAACCTGAGTACCAAGACCTTTCTAAAATGACTTCCAGAAATGAGAGGTAAATTGAGGACCTCTATCTGAGATGATAGACAAAGGAACCCCATGCAACCTCACAATCTCATTAATGTAAAGCTTGGCATAATCCTCTGTCGAATCTGTAGTCTTGACTGCCAAGAAGTGAGAAGACTTAGTAACCCTATCAACAGTCACCCAAATGGAGTCATGTTGTCTGCGAGTATGAGGTAAACCTGTGATGAAGTCCAGGTTGATCACTTCCCACTTCCAAGTAGGAATGTCAATCTCTTGAGTCATACCTCCTGGTTTCTACCTTTACTTGCTGGTAATTGGGGCACTTAGCCACAAAGTCGGCTATATCTCTTTTCATACCATTCCACCAATAGACTTCCCGTAGATCGCGGTACATCTTAGTGGCTCCTGGATGAATAGAAAAGCTGGAGTTATGGGCCTCTGCAAGAATATGCTGTATCAACTCGCCCACATTAGGAACACATAATCGCCCCTGGTAGCGAAGCACACCATTTCCCCTTTAGGAGAAAACCTCCACTCTCTAATTATGGACTGCACCCTTAAGCTCAAGCAAGATTGGATCACTATCTTGCTTTTCCTTAACCTCTACTACTAAGGAAGATTCTTCCCCATTCTGAACCGTTACACCACCATCTGATATGCTCATAAGACGAACTCCTAGGTGAGCAAGTCTGTGAACATCCTTTGCTAGCTCTTTTCTTTCTTCCTCAACATGTGCTACACTACCCATAAATAGTCTGCTAAGGGCATCTGCTACTACATTCGCCTTACCCGAATGGTAATGCATGCTCATATCATAATCTTTGAGGAACTCAAGCCACCTTCTCTGGCGAAGATTCAACTCTTTCTGGGTGAACACATACTGAATGCTCTTATGGTCTGTGAACACATCTACGTGAACACCATACAAGTAATGTCTCCAAATCTTAAGTGCAAACACCAGTGCTGCTAGCTCGAGGTCATGAGTTCGATAATTCTTCTCATGTACCTTAAGTTGTCTAGAAGCATAAGCTATAACCTTACCTCGCTGCATCAACACACAACCTAGGCCGACTCTAGATGTATCATAATAGATCACATAACCATCTGAACCCTCTGGTAGAGTCAAGACAGAAGTTGTAATCAACCTAGTTTTCAATTCTGCGAAGCTTTTCTCACAATCATCTGACCACTAGAACTTAACCTTTTTCTGAGTCAACCTAGTCAATGGTGAGGCTATGGATGAAAATCCTTCCACAAACCTTCTGTAATAACCTGCTAGACCCAAGAAACTTCTAATATTTGTAGCAGAGGTAGGTCTGGGCCATTGTTTCACTGCTTCTATCTTTTGGGAATCTACTCGAATTCTTTCGTTAGACACAATATGCCCAAGGAAAGCAATTGATTGTAACCAAAACTCGCACTTGTTAAATTTTGCAAATAATTGGCGATCTTTGAGAGTTTGCAGGACAACTCTCAAATGACTTGCATGTTCTTCCTCATTCCTATAGTAAATAAGGATGTCATCAATAAAGACGATGATGAACAATTCCAAGTATTGCTTGAACACTCTGTTCATCAAATCCATGAAAGCTGCATAAGCATTGGTTAGTCCAAATGACATGACTACAAATTCATAATGACCATACCGAGTTCTAAAGGCTTTCTTTGGAATGTCACTATCTCTGACTCTAAGCTGATGATAACCTGATCTGAGGTCTATTTTTGAGAAATGACTAGCACCCTGAAGTTAGTCGAACAAGTCATCAATTCTGGGGATGGGATACTTATTCTTAATTGTGATCTTGTTCAACTACCTATAGTCAATGCACATTCTGAGAGAACCATCTTTTTTCTTTACGAACAACACTGGTGCACCCCATGGCAAAATACTAGGTCTGATGAAGCCCTTATCTAGAAGGTCTTTCAACTGTTCTTTCAATTCCTTAAGCTCAGCAGGAGTCATTTTGTAAGGAGGAATAGAAATAGGCTGGGTATCTGAAAGGAGATCAATTCCAAAGTTGATTTCCCTTTTGGGAGAAACTCCGAGAAGATCTTCTGGGAACACTTCTGGATCCTCATTGACTACAGGAACTGACTCAAGAGTTGGGGATTCAGAACTAGAATTCTTAACCCGAACTAGATGATAGAGATAACCCTTAGAGATCATCTTTCTAGCCTTAAGGTAAGAAATGAATCGACCTATAGGCGCTAATCTACTACCCTTCCATTCTAGAATTGGTTCATTTGGAAACTGAAAACAAACAATCCTAGTTCTACAATCAACTAAGGCATAACATGAATGTAACCAATCCATGCCTATAATGATATCGAAGTCTACCATTTATACCTTTACAAGATCTGCTGAGGTGACTTTCTGGAAGACTGTGACAGGGCAATTTCTGTATACCCGTCTAGCTATAACTGGGTCACCGACTAGAGTAGAGATTGAGAAGGGTTCTAAGAGAGTTTCTGGACCAATACTAAATTAGACTGCTATATAAGGAGTTACAAAAGAAAGAGTAGCCTCTGGATCTAACAATGCATAAACATCAAGATCAAAGACTCGTAACGTACCAGTGACTACTTCAGGAGAATCTTCCTGATCTTGACGAGCCTGAAGAGCATAGAGCCTATTTTGGCGCTGTCCGCCACCAGTACCAGAAGAGTTACCCTGCTGAGTCGAGCGACCTGCTGGTGCTGCTGAATATGTATACTGAGCTCTACTATTTCCTCCTTGACCTTGTCTTGAAAGACAATCCTTCAATCTATGATCAGACTGACCACACCCAAAGCATTCTTCCTTACTTGCAAGGCACTCACCCGGATGGTTCTTACTACACTTCGGGCAAGTTGGGTAGGTTTTGGTGCCTGAAACACTACCTTGAGACTTAGAGCCTGATGCCCTACCTTTCTGATCATTACGGAACCTAGGGGATGGAACACTAGCTGATGAAGGTGCTGAAGTCGAAGACTTTTGCTGAAACTGCAAGCGATTTCCACCACCCGATTTCTGTTGGGAATACTCGTAGTTACCTGTTCTTGCTTTCTTAGTCTCCTTAGCCTGTTCCCTAAGCTTATCACCCTCAACCTGCTAAGCATGAGTCATGAGCCTAGAGATGTTCATGTCTCCCAACAACATAGCATTCCTGCACTTTGTTTTCACTAAGTCTGACACTCCATACAGAAACTTATTCATCTGAGCCCTGGAATCAGCAACCATGTGAGGAGCACACCTGGAGAGTTGATTAAACTTGAGCCCATACTCTTGGACAGTCATGTTACTCTACCTCAAGTTCATAAATTCTTGGGTCCTTGCTTCTCTCAACTCTTTGGGGAAAAACCTATCCAGAAAGGTTTTCCTGAAACAATCCCAAGTAATAGGAGCTGCATCTATACCCCTGTTCTCTTTCCACTGAGTGTACCAGATATGAGCCACATCTTTTAGTTGGTAAGATGCTAACTCAACCCGATCATTCCCAGTGACCTGCATTACCTCAAAGATCTTCTTGATCTCATCCAAGAAATTCTGGAGATCTTCACCAGCTTGTGATCCTAAGAACTCTGGTGGATTCGTCCTAACAAAGTCTCGCACCCTGGCTGCAGGTGACCCAACATTTGCATTTGCAAGAGCTTGAACTCGTTGATTATTCTGGTTAGCGACACCCTAAGCCAACATCTGAATGGCTTTCCTGAATTCAGCATTTGAAACTTCCTGATTTGGAATTAGAGGAGCTGCATTTGCGTTCCTGGCATTCGCATTCCTAGTATAAGCTCTATGAGGAGGTATGATCACTGAAACGTAGAACGTCGAGTTAGAATGAAATTAGATCATACCTTACGCGCGATAAGAGTAACAAGAAAATGAAGATTTTTCCTAAGATACTTTGTATCCTCCCTCTCATTAGATGTGGTGTGCACTACACTCCCATGAAAAGGACTCTACCTAGTGCAGCTTTTCAGACATCCTAGGATACTTAAACCTAATGCTCTGATACTAAGTTTGTCACGCCCCAAGCTACCCCGAGATGCGAACACGAGACCTAGGACCACAAGTGATCCCAAGCTAACCCTGTTGGCATGATCATGAGCATACTAAAGAAAATAAACTAATGCGGAAGCTAAATCATAAATAAATCTGAAAAAATAGGGAATACCCATATACTATAACTGAATATATCAAATTTGAGAGTTTAATACAAAAGAAATATCAAACTCAAAATACGAAGCTGAATCTAACTATGTCTGAAATAAGCCTCTAAACTGACTAGAAATGTTGGGACATGCCCCAAGTAGGTCTAGCAAAACTGAAAATAAAGACTGAAAGCGATAAAGATAAACATGTTACTAGTCCTCGAAGAATGAGGACTCACCGCTGATGCTGCTGAATTGAAGATCGAGAACCGATCTAAGCGTGATCTGGATGCTGAGAACCTAAACCTACATCACGAGAAGATGTAGCGCACGTATGCGTCAGTACTTGAAAGGTACTGAGCATGCAGGATAGAGTAAAGCTGAAATAACATATAACTGGACAAAGCAATAAAACAATGAAATAATTTGAACATGATATATATACTGAATGCTGAGCTAACTGAATGCAATGACCAATTTATAACATGTTGAGACTGAATACTGAATATACTGATAAATGGTCAATGAAATAAAATATGACTGAACTGTGGGAGCTACTAATAACCGACATAAAACCACATGAGCTAAATGTGGAGTCCGATGTATACACCCTATCGAGAGGACCCAATATACCCTGCCAGAGGTATAGAAGCATGTTGACGTGATCACTAAACTGATGTTACCCACATAGGGGACTTACACCTACGTGGCTCGTAGTTTTAGGACTATATGGGTATGCTGAACCCTAGTCCAACTCGGTATTATGCTACTCCCAATAAATTAAGTGGTTAACTAGTTATGACTAAATTTCTGTAAATACTGGATAGCTCGAAACTGAACATGCAAACTGAGAATGCAATAATTAATCTGATAATGATGCATTCATAAACCGAGGCATGTAAAATCGAATACTTGATATATCGACCTAGCATGTGTAATTCAAGAACTAAAGACATACATAGCTAGGGTTCTGAAATTCATGCGATAAACTGAGCAATAACATGATAATCTAATTTGGACCATTTTAAATAACTAATTCATGATGATCTGCTGTAATTCTAGAAACCCTAGGTTTGTTCATAATCATGGAATCAAGAATCTGACTGAATTCTAGGGATCTGATAGGCGAAAGGAATTGACTAGTGAAATCCCACATACCTGGTGACAAATTCCACGGAGAAATCTGTCGATTTCGGGGCTGGAACCTTGCTGCATTCTTGAACTAGGGTTCTTGACCTCTCTTCTCCTTGTAGCATTCTAATTTTCTAAGTTTTGATTAAATGTTTTGACTAAGGTAAGTTCTAGTTATGATTCTAGGCTTAAACTGACTAAAACCTCATGATTTAGGGTGTTTAAACGACGTATCTTAGGGGTTAAATGAAATTGGAAAAGACCAAAAGACCCCTGATTTAACTGCTATCGGAGTGACTAACGGACGGGACTGACGGGCCGTCATTCAATCGACGGTCCGTTGATTGGAACCGTCGATCGAGTCTGCCCGACAGGGCTTCACTAAAACGGGCTTAACCTTTTACTCGGAGGTTGGAATTTAGCAAACTCGGTGGCATTGGAAAGATAATTCAATTATCTATCCTATCATATGTCATGGGACACACAATTATGTTTGTGCTAAAAGTTATGGCCATCTGAATTTGATCCATCAATAATTTTTAGCTAACTGACTGCTAATCCTCATCTACGGTCAGCCCTACGGACCGTGGATCGAATGACGGTTCATGCTGGTCAATCGTAGTTCCTGTCAGAGGCTGGGTAAAGGAGGTCTTAATCCACAGACACAGACCATTGACCGTGGTCTAATCTACGGACCGTGGGTCTGTCCGTGAGTCTGGACTTAGCCAAATTTCTGAGCTGGGTCTGGGAGGGGTTGCAGTGGTGAACCACGGACCACCAGCATGGGCCATGATCTGACTACGGTCTGTGGATGGCACCGTGGGTTGCACTTGCAACTTCTCAAAATCTGCATTTTTTGGTCTGTTTTGGATTTGGGGTGTTACAACATGTCATTGTCCTCTTTTGTGATGCACCTATGAAGAATATTAAGGGAGCTATAATCATGGTTAGTATTGTCATAAGTAAAGAGATTCTTGTAAAATCTGATAGCCCGTTCAACAATTTTGTCATTTCCTTTCAGGCAGTTGTTGTGTTCATCCATAATTTTCCTAATGTTCGACCTTTTTCTCCTGTCTCTGATGATGTTGAGAAAATACGCCATGTTGGAATCTCCTTCAAGCCATTTGACCCTAGCTTTTTGTTTGAGGATAGACTCTTGAAGTTTGAGAAATCTAGTGAATTCGGCCTTGAGCCTAGAGATCTCTCTCTCTTGTTATCTCTGGTGTGTTTGGTTACACTATTGTCTTCAAGAGCTTGAATTTGGCTTTCAAGTCTCTTAGTTTCTGCGTAGAGGTCCTCGAAAGCCTATCTAGACCAAGAATTCATAGCTTTGCAAGTCTTGTTGATTTTCTGGTGAAGGATATACAGGGGGTTCCTATTGACTTTTTCAATCCAAGAGTTTTGAACTATATCCAAGAAGTCAGAGTGATGCCCCTATATATTCAAGAATTTGAAGTATTTGATAGTTAGAGGAGTATCATTATTCATCTTAACCAAAAGTAGAGCATGGTCCGAGCACATTCTGGATAAGTGAGTAAAATTAGTAGTAATATACATATCATACCATAAAGATTAATAGACAAGTTTATCCAATCTTCGCCAAATAGTGTTAGGGGGGTCTCTACTGTTGCACCAAGGATATTTAGAACCTGAGAAACCTGCATCTTGAAGACCACACTCATTAAGGCATTCAATGAAATCAAGAGTTTCTTCCATTCTATGAAGTCTTCCTCCAAATTTCTCATCACTGGATACCACCATGTTAAAGTCGCCTATTGCTCCCTAATGGTCTTGGGTAATGTTTGCTATAACTCTCAATTATGCCCATAGGTTTTTCCTCAGCTCTGTGCATTTGGCATAGATAACTGAAAGGAAATTTTTTTTGTCAACATTATGAATAACTTTGAGAAAAATATGTTGCTCCCAATCATGAATGACCTCATTATCAATGTCATTCAACCAATGATCCAGATTTTGTTAGAACTGTTGTTGTATGCCTGATAAAAACCAAGCTTTCTTCTAAATTTATCCATTTTATCACAAGCAACCATAGGTTCTTGTAGGCAGAGGAGAGGAAAATGAAATTGTTGTTTAAAAATGAGTAGTATTTCCAAGGAACCGTTGGATCCTATTCCCCTAATATTCCATGATACGAAGCTATCCATTGGAAACATTAATTGTAGGGGTTATTTGATTTTGAATATTGGTTGTGGCAACTTTGATGGTAATGTTAGAGCACCCTCCCGGATTGGAGGGTTTCCTTTGAGGTAGGTTGTGCTTGGTTGTTGTGTCCAAAGAATCCATAGGGGTATTTAATCGATGAATATCTCTTTTCATGATCCCTGGTAGCCTCACTGTAGCCTCACCGTCCGATTTAGAGGAGGTGAAATCCTCTTCAAAACATTCCATGAACATATCACAGTCTCCACCTCTAATGGTGAGGGACTTGGTGAAGAAATTTAAAAGTTGATTACTTGACTTTACAAATTTTGTAACAATATCTCTTGAGATTATCTTTCTTTGACGAAGTGACAATCAATCTCAACGTGCTTAGTCCTCTCACGAAATAGTGGATTTGATGCGAGATGAAGGTGCACTAGATTATCACACACAAGTTCCATCCGATCAATTTCTTCAACTTTTAGTTCTCTCAACAACTGTTTGATCCAAACTAGCTCACGGATTTCTACAATCATTGCTCGATATTATACTTTTGTACTAGATCTAGCAACTACACTCTGTTTCTTACTCTTCCACGACACCAAATTACCTTGCACTAAAACACAATATTCGGATGTAATATGTCTATATGATGGTGATCCTGTACAATTAATATCTTTATATCCAATGATATGCTTGTAACCTTGATCCTCAAAGAGTAGTCCTTTACTTGAAACTGACTTTATATATTGCAGATTACGAATAACTGCATCCCAATGACTTAAGGTGGAAGTCATAAACTGACTTACAACACTTACAGAAAAGAGATGTCAGCTCTAGTCTTATAAACTTTACCCTACAAGGTAGAAAGATTGTTTCTGATAGACCCTCTGCTCAAATAAATGCTCAAATCATTGGTAAGGGTATGAACTAGAGCACATTTGGAATAAACAATTACATCATACAGAAACAATAATGTTTAGATCTAAACTCTTCAAACTTTTTCCGTTTTACCCTAGGAAAATGTCACCGAGGCTTCAGGGACTAGAATAGAAAAATAATCTCTAAACAAAGAAAAAATGTTAAAATAAGGAAAACAAGATAAGTTCATAGATCTAACTCTTCAATATGCATCTAGATATATCAAATGCAAAAACGAGTGTATTTTCAAAATCCAGAATAAAAAAAGTAAAATCATACCAAAATTGGCTTTCGAAACGCCATTGGCTTTTAAAACGACATGGCTTCACTAAAACGGGCATAACTTTTTACTCGGAGGTCGAATTATAGCAAACTAGGTGGAGTTGGAAAGATAATTCAATTATCCATCATATCATAGGTCATGGGGAACCTAATTCCTTTTGTACTAAAAGTTATAGCAATCTGAAGTTGATCTATCAACAATTTTCAGCTACCTGGCTGCTGATTCTCATCTACGGTCAGCCCTACGGACCGTGGATCGAATGACGGTCTGTGCTGGTCGACCGTAGTTCATATCAGAGGCTGGGTAAAGGAGGTCTCAATCCATGGACACAGACCACGGACCGTGGTCTGATCTACAGACCGTGGGTCTGTCCGTGACTCGGGACTTAGCCAAATTTCTGAGCTGGGTCTGGGAGGGGTTGTAGTGGTGAACCACGGACCACCAGCATGAGCCGTGATCTGACCTACAGTCCGTGGATGGCACCGTGGGATGCACTTGCAACTTCTCAAAATCTGCATTTTTGGTCTGTTTTGGATTCGGGGTGTTACAAAAGCGATACTGCATAATTTATTGCAATCCTAACAAAGATTCTACAAGCTAACATCTCAACCGTAGTTTCTCTCTCAATAAGAGTTTTCTAGTAAGCCATTTTTTTTTCATTTCACGGCTCTATGTTAGTCACAAAGCTCTCCTCCAACCACCAAGATTAGCTAATTCGAGGAAATGATGACTTGCTACATTTGGTTATTTCTATTGTTTGCTTTCTTAAATTTAAAATTAATTCCATGTCAAGACAGACATCTCATATATGAAATTGTAAATTATTCAGAAGTTATCATTCATGATTGTTGTTGTTGAACTTTTCAAATGATAACATGAGTAGCGAGGGAAGGTTGCGGTGTGGTAAGCTTTGGTGGTATGCTTTCAATCCTCTGATACCATGGAAATGGCATTGGTACCAAACTATGTGAATAAGAGTTATATACAATTTGCCTTAGAGAGAGAGGAATTCCCACGTACCATGATGTCCTTAAAAAGAAAAGGCTTCCCTATCCAAACAAGTCATTTGAACTTTCACACTATTCTTATTGTACGATTGAACGACAAAGGGACATAATCCTCCTCCTTGAGCTCGATAGAGTAGTAAGACCTGGAGTCTATTTTGCATACTCATCCCCGTAAGTATATCCACATGATTGAATACTTATTAAAAATCATGTCTTAGGCTTTATTTTCGGGTATTTCATGATTATTAGCATCTTATTCCTGCTTCATGAGCATGCCTTACCTTTTGGCCTTTGTTCGTATTTGTTCATGATATTTGGAAGGTTTTATTGGCCTTAGCCTAGGAATTGACTTGTGTTTTCCTTAGACTCGCATTTTGGAAGTCGATAGGCTTTAGAATTCTCTGACGTTGCTTTAGATGGCTTAGCTCCCAGTAGATTAGTATAGCATACTTGGGTCCTGTAGTATGAGCCTTATCTAGGAAGTAACTTAGCTTGGATGACCTGTCATCCATAATTCATTTTTTTACTAGGGACTAGATGATTCTCTGTTGTGATTTCAGGCTTCTTTCGATGATGTGGATCAGAGTTTAGTTCTGCCTTTAGAGTGCTATGCACTTTCAACCTTGGCATGGACGATGATCCTTGGTAGACTTATGATGGTGAGTTGACATGGTACTCTCCCTCAACAGTTCATATAGTCGTAGATTAAGGTATGGATATATCACTCTTATAGTCATAGCTTTAAGGTCTACACACATGATCTACAACCGCAGTCTGAGTTTTAAGAATATTATCCTCTACTTTCTTTTATCTTTCACTCCTTCCTAAACTCGTGCGTATTATTGTTATATTTCTACTCATTTGACCTCTGTAGTGTTATTTGCCACTTTTCATGTTGTTTTTACTTTTCAAGCTATGTCGGCCTGTGATGCCTGCTTGGTACCTGTTGTTCTGGTACTAATACTATACTCTGCATCTATTTTCGTGATGCAATTCTGAGCACCATTGATCAATGCTAATATTGAATTGGTTTCACGAGGATTCGGAGACGAGGGTGAACTTATGACGTTCTAGATCATACTTGTCTCTTTCTGTTTAGTTTTGGCTATTTTTTCTTGCTTTTGAGACAAAAGTATATATTTTAGTCCACTTTTAGGACTTGTACTATTTGTGTAGATGCTCTGTATATGTGACTACTAGGTTTTGGGTCTAATTCTATATATATATATATATATATATATAACTTTTGTTCTCATCATACGGAGTTTCCTTTAGATTATATCTTGCATCCCCTGTTATTTGTTGTTTTAATCCTTTAAGCATGTTACTTGTCATTCCGAATTATGGGTTGGCTTACCTACTGATGGGTTATAGTAGGTGTCATCATGACTCAAGTTTTTAGGTCATGATATATATACACAGTAAACATGAGCCATCACATCACAACAAGCGAGTCCAGTTCTCTTATAGAACCTACACATACAAACTTTTAGTGTAGCAGGGTGGTACATGTTCCCATTGTGCTGGTGTGGTACCCATTCTAGCTGTTAGGGTATAGACATGGTACCCATTCCAACAATTAGGGCTGGGCATTAGGTATTTCGGTTCGGTTTCAAGGTTTTTTTTTCAGTTTTTGGTTCTTGTACAATGTATACCAAACACCAAACCAAAATAATTTGGTTCAATTTGGTTTTTATTATTTCGGATCTGTTTATGTTATTTCGGTTCGGTTTTTGTTAGTTCGATTTTCACAATAAATTCACAAACTAACTAGTAACAAAAGCAAAAATCAGAAAGAAAAATAAATGGAAGAACAAATATTCATTTTGAAACTTGTTAACCTAAAATGGAAGAACAAATATTAACAATAGAAAAATAATGATGGTCGCCGGAAGTGGAAAGTGGTCAATGGTTGGCTTACGGCTGGCGCCTGGCTGTGTGGAAACTGGAAAGGTCGGCTTGTCGCTGCTGTGCTACTACTTGCTGGTCGACTGGTGGCTGTTGAGTGTTGCTGCTGGTCGCCGAAAGTGGGAATGCCGATTTTCATGAGCTGCCGAAAGTGGGAACGCCGATTCACTGTAGACGTGGGAAGTGGAACGTGTTTGTAAAGTGTAAAGTGGAAAAGTAAGAAACAAGTTTGAAAAGACGAACTTTTGACCTACTTTTGTTTTTAATTTTAAATTATAATATTTATTATTTAATATTAATAATCAATATAATATTAATATATATTACAATATAATATATTTCGATAAACCTAAATACTGAATAACACAAAAATGATATACCGAAAACCGAACTAAAATACCAAAAAATACAAAAACATATACCGAATACCGAACCAAAAATTGAAATACCAAAATAATTCAGTTCGGCTCAGTTTTTCGGGTTTTCGGTGTGTATGCCCAGCTCTACCTACAATAGTATGTGTTGATGTTGCAACCGATAACAATCATCAACACACAACACATTCACAACCACAATGAATCACAATCAAACGTGTACATTCATGTAACACATTTATTTTATGTGATTGATAACATCTTTTATTTCACATCATATATTTCTGATTTCCCTAATTCATATCATGCATGCACTATTCACAACATAGTTAAAAAGAACAAATAAAATAAAATAGAAAAACACAGATCTATCACCTACCTCGGATCAAGCCATGGAAACTCTAAAGAATTTGAGCTTTTCCCTTGTTATGATTTTTTGCTTGTTCTTAGTCTAAACAACAATAAAACACGACAATCAATTAATAATGGCCTAAGAATACTTGTATTATAGTAAAAACCTAAACCCCAGGCCATTCCCATGATCATCCCACTTAGCAAGGGTCATTTTTATCATTAATTCAAACTTAAATCCTTCCCCAAGAGTAACACCCTTAATTCTAAGGCTTAAGAATCAAAATACAAGTTGGGGAAGTAATTAACTTATCTTTACCGAAGATCTTGGTGGAAAAACTAAAGAAAGTTTCCCTAAGTCACCCTTTCTTTTCCCAAGAATGAAGTTTAAGAAAATAAGAGGTTTTGAGACTTTTTCTACCTAAACCCCCCACTAACTCCGCTATAGTAGTGTCACCATAGGGGCCCATCCTCTATAACGAGAATTAATTTATCCTGCTATAGAGGCATGAAACCCACTATAGTAGCTTGGATGAAAACAAAAAATCCTTCCCAATGCCTCCATTTCACAATACACCTTCGAACATTTACGTTCTATAATAACGCCTTCACACCAAGTTCGATAGTGGGAGTATTTTTCACTCCAATTGATTATGAAAAACCCTATGGATCCCATAATGTTTTAGCTACTAGGAAACATGATCCAATCTTAGACATACCACCCAACCCCTTCAATGATTTCCCTAGACCTTACCTTGCTCATATCCCGTATAAGACTAGCCTAGCCTAGCCTAGAATTTTCAAGTCACTACACAAAATGTTTTCTAACCTAAGCCATAAATCACTCTTTTGGAACTACTGAAGCTATGAAAACTCAAATCAGAACTTATTTACCCAAAATATGTACTTTGGTCAAACTTTCTAAAAATCAATCTTTCAAAACTGAAAATCTTCTACATATCAGATTGATCACCTCAGGAATTGTGTCACTCATTCCCGCAAATCATAAAATGTATAATAAAACTATGTGAAGGGTTAAAATAAGGGACAAAAATTTGAAAATACAATCAACCATGAGGATGGTAAAAAAGTAGCGAATAAGCACAAATTGATAAGAACTATTCACATGATCAAATTTGTAATTACTTAAAGTTGATTAAGCAATTTAAGTTAGATTTTCTAGAAGATTTAAGTAATTATATTCCAACAAAGAATGGAAAAGTTGATGGTTCCTATAAAAGCAATTTTTAAACATTATGCTGTGAAGTTTAAGAACTATACATTGACTTGATTGTCCTATATATAAAAAAATGGAAAAGAATGCATTGTCATTTTTCTTTTAATCTTATGACCTCTTACAAAAATGGTGTTTTATTTTATTATTTTTGAATTAATTCTACTATTTTAGTATAGATTGATGTCCAGATCATTCTTTCCCTTTCATTTTCTTGAATAAAAACACAAATTGTTTAGCTCATATCTCAATAAAGTTAAGGAGCAACAACAACACAAACCGACTGTAATCCCACATGTGATGGAGGGTAGTGTTTACGCAACGTTACTTGAACCTTGTAAAGGTAAATATGTTTTTTTGATAGACACTGGGATCAGTAAGAATCATACGCAATACGGTTATTGAATCAAAGAGAACAAAATGTAATAATAGAATTAATAAACAAGATAGTCCGTGAATGATAAAAAGAATATTAACAAGAATTAAAAACTAGAAAACGTTCTGCTACCTACTAATCTTCTACTCTAATCCTCGATCTCCATATCTTTCTGTTTAGGGTCATGTCCTTGCTAAGCAACACATACAAAATTAAAAAAAAAAGTATAACCATCAAAATAAATTATTAAAAGCATTTAGACAGACATGTTTTGAAATATAGACATGTGACTTTTTACCCTCCTTGAGTTTCAATCCATTTTTAGCTTTGAGTATATATTTTTTAAAATCTGATCTTTATTTTAACTTTCATTTTATTTTTTCATAGATTTTACTTAAGAAAATTGAAAACCACAAAAATAGTGGTGGTTTTTTCGATAATACTTTTGTTTTCGATTTGCAAGGAAAGAGAAATATTACAAAAATATGTTTGTTAAAATTTTATTATATTTAATATATATATATATATATATATATATATATATATATATATATATATTTATTTATTTATATTTCAAGCAGTCTCAATCAAAAACATATCCAGGGGAAAGGTTTCACTCTTTCTCCCCAAACTTTTTGATCTTATACAAAATTTATAATCATTTACCTGAATCTAGTCTATAAAACCAAAAAAGGGGTGGGGTCAACTATAGAAGGGAAGGTCACAATAACAAAAATATAAAAAACTTAGATCTAGAAAAAAGAGAATGGAGAAGACGAGTTTGAGGTTTTGAGAGAGTTTATAGGATTCCGATCAATCTTTGATTAGAAATCCAATGTCTCCTTTTTGTTTGATTTGCAAAGACATTTGAGGTTTAGGTTCGATCTTATTCTCATTTTTTCAATATCTCCTTTATTAAAAATATATAGAAAATATTTCTTTGTGCGTGAATGTGAAATCTTAGTTTTACAATTGAGTTGTTAACTAAAAAAATCAGTTAATCGCTTCATATGACCTATGAAAAAGAACTCTGTTTGTTTTTTAATTGAAATTTTTTCGGGCCTTTTATTAATAACTCTAATGAAAAAATAAATATAAAAGAAAAATTCATTTGGGCCTAAAGCCCAAATCAATGCAACATTACATGGATATAGGAAACCAGTCTGTTCCCCCTCCTTTAAATATCTCCCTTAAGATTAGGGTTTATTTCCTCCCCACACTCTTTATTTTACCAATCGGCCTCCACACCTACACAAAGTTTGCACTCTGGTTGAACAAGAAACTCCACCTCCTCATTTTACATATCATCAATGTTTTTAAGTTGATCATCCTGCTTCCTTGACCATCAGGTAACAATACAAAGTACTCTTTTCTCTGTGTTTTTCTATTTTTTTTGTTTCGTGCAACTGACCTTTTTGCCCTTAGTTGTACTCTCCGATACAATGGTTTGTGCTCTTGATGTTTTGTAAATGGAAACCATCTACGGGATGAAAAAGAAATTTGTTAATTGTTTCATTTATAATAATTTTTGGTATTCTTAATTATAATTTTTTTTTATAAAAAGGAAGAAGTGTTTGTTGTGTTGATATGGTTATTACCAATGGGTGTTAAATTTGGATTTAAAAATTGTTTTTGAAGCTTGAGATGAAAAAGGTTTGCTCCTGAGTTCACTTTCGTACCTTGAGCATCATCATGTTTAGTGATTATTTTTGGAGATAAAATTTTGAGATAAAGTTCGTTAAATTTTTGAGTTTAAGTTTGACGTGTTGTTTGATTTAATTCATATTTAGATTGGCTTCTCTGTTTGCAATGATCTGAGAAATAAAAAGAGTTAGATCTTGATTTGTTTAAATTGATTTATCATTGGAGAAATAAGTCTTGAATAAAACTTAAATTTATTTCACAAATTAGAGATCTCCTTGGTTGAAAAGTGTCTATACTAGTGTATTCCATTTGGGTTCAGGGGTGTAATTTCAAAGCTTGGATAGTATTTTTTTGGGACTAGACCAATGTTTTAGGCCCTATTAATAAATGTGATAAGAGTTATATATGATATGATTCTCCCATTTTTGATGATGTAAAATTGTGTAAATACTTGGAAAATGTAAAAGATTTGAGTCAATCTTATGTCTAGCGTAGAATAGATTCCCTTATGTTTGACGTTTTTATTAATTTTTGTTTAAATAGATGAGAAATGTGAAAAATATTGTCTCTCATGTCTAATTGTTTGAAGAATGTTCATTTATTTTATTGAATATTAAAATAATTTTTTAGTTTTTTAGATAGATATATGCTAGGTTTAGGTAGAAATAGATGGATTGGATTAAGACCTCTCTTTTGTTCTCCTCTTATCAGAAGAATAGGAGGTTTCCTAAATATTCTACGCTATGGATCAGGAATCCAAAAAACGTTATAAAAAATACAAACACAAAAATTAAAAGAAAGGAACGACTGAGTCAAAATAGAATTATTGAAGTTCTTAATTTGATCAAGAAGTGCTTTGATAGTTCTTGTCATACAAAAAAAGGAAATTCAAGATGCACATCTACTTAAAAATTGGAGATCCCTGAAATTATTCCGTTTTAGTTTATTTTATTGCTTTCATAGGTTATTTAGATGGATAAGGATAACATAGATCGATTCAATCATTTATTCAAAAAAAGTCATACCATAATGGTAATACAATTGATCAATTCAGTATAAAATAAATGAAACTTTTCGGAACAATTCTTATTAGCAATAATAAGTTTTTCATCAATTATTCTTTAGTTATTTTGATACTTTTTTGTTGAGACGTACGTCAAATTTTAATAATATTACTAGCATTCTTATTTGTTTGATAAAGATTATCAAATACTATTTTAGTTACTTGTTTAATATATATATTTGTGATATTTTTATACTTATATTAGTTGAAGTGGGTTCATGTACATCTTTTATATGGAAATAAGTAATGACTAGTTAATTAATCTAGAGACTATCTCAACTATTTACTTTTATCTTCATGCATTACATTATGAGGATACTTTAATAAGTTTTCTACTTTTGTTAAGACAAGAATGAGAGTTCACCAAAGAAAACATATAAGATATTGTAGGTTTTGTTTTATCTCCTTAATTTCTATAATTGAAATAGAAAATATTAATATGTTGTTCAAATCGATAAACACATTTAAAAACTCCATGAAAAGTACTGTAATTCACAATAATTAACAACTCAAAACATTTTTAAAGTATTTGAAAAGATTATGATCAGAAAGAATATTCCTTAAATGTCCAAGTTAGTAGTAAGTAAAAAAAATAACGAATTTAACCCTATATTCATGTATATACGGATAACATTATAAAAATCAAAGATTTTCTTCTGTCCTTAATTTTCATTGTTGACATCTAAGCATTCCAAATGTTCCCTCATTCACTCACTCACCTTTTCTTGCTTCTTCTGCAAATTAGTAGAACCACCTTGCATTTTATTATTAAATTGGCAACCAAACTATGCAATCAGATTGATGTTCATATCTCCAAGAAGTTGCTGCTGATGTCACAGTAGTTCCTTCGACACTACTTGGGTGTACATTATTTGAAGGGCATGCATCAGTTAGAGAACCATATTTTCTCAAAGGCATCTTCTCAGGTAACATGATTATAATTCATCTGTGAGACCCTTTCCATGGATGGTATGGAAACATATGCAACTTGAGAGGTGCATCGACTTATTGAAGTTGATTGGTGTGGTTTTAAAGTTCACACATCATATTATTAGTGGCACATCGTGAGTCCAATACACCTCATAATTATGTCGATGCACCATGGATAATATCCATGAAAAGGGTTTCACATATGAAATATAATCATGTTACTATGAAGTTGTCTTCAAGAGAATATAGTCTAAGTGATGCGTACTCTACAAATAATGTCCATCCAAGTAATACCTCATAAATTATGTGCACCAAAGCAATACTGCATAACTTGTTGCAATCCAAACAAAGATGATACAAGCTTATATCTCAACCATAGTTTCTCTCTCAATAAGAATTTTCTAGTAAGTCATTTTTTTCATTTCACGGCTCTATGTTAGTCACAAAACTCTCCTCCAACCACCAAGATTAGCTAATTCAAGGATATGATGACTTGCTACATTTGGTTGCTTCTATTGTTTGCTTTCTTAAATTTAAAATTAATTCCATGTCAAGACAGACATCTCATATATGAAATTGTAAACCATTCAGAAGTTATCATTCATGATTGTTGTTGTTGAACTTTTCAAATGATAACATGAACAATGAGGGAAGGTTACGGTGTGGTAAGCTTTGGTGGTATGTTTTCAATCCTCTGATACCATAGTAATGTCATTGGTACCAAACTGTGTGAATAAGAATTATATATAGTTTACCTTAGAGAGAGGAATTCCCACGTACCATGCTGTCCTTAGAAAAAAAAAAGGCTTCCCTATCCAAACAAGTCATTTGAACTTTCACACTGTTCTCATTATACGATTGAACGACAAAGGAACAAAATCCTCCTCCGTGAGCTCGATAGAGTAGTAAGACCTGGAGTCTATTTTGTATACTCATCCCCGTAAATATATCCCATTAATTGCATACTTATTATAAATCATGTCTTAGGTTTTATTTTCGGGTATTTCATGATTGCTAGTATCTTATTCCTGCTTCATGAGCATGATTTACCTTTTGGCCTTTGTTCGTACTTGTTTATGAAATTTGGAAGCCTATTATTGGCCTTATCCTAGGAATTGGCTTGTGTTTTCCTTAGACTCGCATTTTGGAAACCGATAGGCCTTAGAATTCTCCGACATTGCTTTAGAGTGCTTAACTCCTTGTAGATTAGTGTAGCATACTTGGGTCCTATAGTATGAGCCTTATCTAGGAAGTAAGTCAGCTCAGATGACCTATCATCCATATTTTCTTTTTTACTACGGACTAGATGATTCTCTATTGTGATTTCAGGCTTCTTTCGGATGTGGATCAGATTTTAGTTCTGCCTTGGAGTGCTATGCGCTTTCAACCTTGGCATGGACGCTGATCCTTGGTAGACTTATGATGGTGACTTGACATGGTACTCTCCCTCAACAGTTCATATAGTCGTAGATTAAGGTATGGATATATTACTCTTATTGTCATAGCTTCAAGGTCTACACACATGATCTACAACCGCAATCTGAGTTTTAAGAATATTATCCTCTACTTTCTTTTCTCGTTTGCTCCTTCCTAAACTCGTGTGTATTATTGTTAGATTTCTACTCATTTGACCTCTGTAGTGTTATTTGTCACTTTTCATGTTGTTTTTACTTTTCAAGGTATGTCGGCCTGTGATGCCTGCTTGGTACCAGTTGTTCTGGTACTAACTCTATACTCTGCATCTATTTCGTGATGCAATTCTGAGCACCATTGATCAATGCTAATATCAAGTTGGTTTCACGAGGATTCAGAGACGAGGGTGAACTTATGACGTTCTTGATCATATTTGTCTCCTTCTGTTTAGTTTTGGATAAGTTTTCTTGCTTTTGAGACAAGAGTATATATTTTAGTCCACTTTTAGGACTTGTACTATTTGTGTAGATGCTCTGTATATGTGACTACTAGGTTTTGGGTCTATATATATATATTTGGCTTTTGTTCTTATCTTACGGAGTTTCCTTTAGATTATATCTTGCATCCCCTGTTATTTGTTGTTTCAACCTTTTAAGCATGTTACTTGTCATTCTGAATTATGGGTTGGCTTACCTACTAATGGGTTATAGTAGGTGTCATCATGACTCAAGTTTTCAGGTCATCAAATACATATACAGTAAAAATGAGCCATCACATCACAACAAGAAACTTCGGTTCTCTTATGAAACCTACACATACAAACTTTTAGTGTAGCAGAGTGGTACATGTTCACATTGTAATGGTGTGGTACCCATTCCAGATATTAGTGTACGGACATGGTACCCATTCCAACAATAGTATGTGTTGATGTTGCACCCGATACCAATCATCAACACACAACGCATTCACAACCACAATGAATCACAATCAGACGTGTACATTCATGTAACACATTTATATTATGCGACTGATAACATCCTTTATTTCACATCATATATTTCTGATTTCTCTAATTTATATCATGCTTACACTATTAACAACGTAGATAAAAAGCACATATAAAATAAACTGGAAGAACACACATCTACCACCTACCTCAGATCAAGCCTTAGAAATTGTAAAGAATTTGAGCTTTTCCCTTGTTATGATTTTTTGCTTGTTCTTAGTCTAAAACAACAATAAAATACGACAATCAATTAATAATGGCCTAACAATACCCGTATTATAGTAAAAACATAAACCACAGGCCATTCCCATGGTCATCGCACTTAGCAATGGTCATTTCTATCATTAATTCAAACTTAAATCCTTCCCCGAGAGAAACACCCTTGATTCTAAGGCTTAAGAATCAAATACAAGTTGGAGAAGTAATTAACTTACCTTTACTGAAGATCTTGGTGGAAAAACTGAAGAAAGTTTCCCTAAGTCACCCTTTCTTTTCCCAAGAATGAAGTTTAAGAAAATAAGAGGTTTTGAGACCTTTTCTGCATAAAAACCCCCCACTAACTCCGCTATAGCGGTGTCACCATAGGGGCCCACCCTCTATAATGAGAATTCATTTATCCTGCTATAGAGGCGTGAAACCCGCTATAGTTTGCTTGAAAACAAAAAATCCATCCCAATGCCTCCATTTCGCAATACACCTTCGAACATTTACGTTCTATAGTAACACCTTCACACCAAGTTCATTAGTGGGAGTTTTTTCAATCGAATTCGTTTCTGAAAAACCCTACGGATTCCTTAATGTCTTAGCTATTAGGAAACATGATCCAATCATAGACATACCACCCAACCCCTTCCACGATTTCCCTAGACCTTTCCTTGCTCATATCCCGTATAAGACTAGCCTAGCCTAGAAATTTGAAATCACTACACAAAATGTTTTCTAACCTAAGTCATAAATCACCCTTTTGGACCTACTGAAGCTATGAAAACTCAAATCAGACCTTATTTACCCAAAATATGTACTTTGGTCAAACTTTCCAAAAATCAATCTTTCAAAACTGAAAACCTTCTACATATCAGATTGATCACCTCAGGAATTGTGTCACTCATCCCCGCAAATCATAAAATGCATAATAAAACTATGTGAACGGTCAAAATAAGGGACAAAAATTTGAAAATACAATCAACCATGAGGATTGTTAAAAAGTAGCGAATAAGCACAAATTGGTTCACTTGCATATTAAAATTGAAAATTGCCACACTTTGATAAGAGCTATCCACATGATCAAATTTGTAATTACTTAAAGTTGATTAAGCAATTTTAGATAGATTTTCTAGAAGATTTAAGTAATTATATTCCAGCAAAGAATGAAAAAGTTGCTGGTTCCTATAAAAGCAATTTTTAAAAATTATGTTGTAAAGTTTAAGAAATATACATTGACTTGATTGTCCTATATAGAAAAAAATGGAAAAGAATGCATTGTCATTTTTATTTTAATCTTATGACTTCTTACAAAAATGGTGTTTTATTTTATTATTTTTGAATCAATTCTACTATTTTAGTATAGATTGGTGTCCAGATCATTCTTTGCCTTCCATTTTCTTGATTAAAAACACAAATTGTTTAGTTCATATCTCAATGAAGTTAAGGAATAGCAACAACACAAACCGACTGTAATCCCACATGGGATGGAGGGTAGTCTTTATGCAAACTTTACTTGAACCTTGTGAAGGTAGATATATTTTTTTAATAGACCCTTGGATCAGTAACAATCATACACAATACGGTTATTGAATCAAAGAAAACAAAATGTAATAGTAGAATTAAGAAACAAGATAGTCCGTGAATGATAAAAAGAATACTAACAAGAATTAAAAACTAGAAAACGTTTAGCTACCTACTAACCTTCTACTCTAATCCTCGATCTCCATATCTTTCTATTTTGGGTCATGTCCTTGCTAAGCAACACATACAAAATTTTAAAAAAAAAGTATAACCATCAAAATAAATTATTAAAAGCATTTAGACAAACATGTTTTGAATTATAAACATGTGACTTTTTACCCTCTTCGAGTTTCAATCCATTTTTAGCTTTGAATATATATATTTTAGAATCTGATATTTATTTTAACTTTCATATTATTTTTTTAGTGGATTTTACTTAAGAAAATTGAAAAGCATAAAAATAGTTGTGGTTTTTTCGATAATACTTTTGTTTTTGATTTGCAAGGAAAGAGAAAAATTACAAAAATGGTTCGTTGAATTTTATTATATATATATATATATATATATATATATATATATATATACTATCTTAAAAGCATGAACTCTCAAACTTGAATGTTGAATTACTATAATACCCCAAATTAAAAAATTCTCAATTAATAGATTCTTTTTCACATTAAAGGTTTGTGACTTTTCCAAAGGGTTGTGACATTTCCGTTGAGTTGTGACATTTCCGAAGGATTGTGATTTTTTCAAAGGGTTGTGACTTTTCCAAAGGGTTGTTCCTTTTCCGATAAGTTGTGACTTTTTCAATGGGTTGTGGCTTTTCCGATGAACAATAACTTTTTCAATGGGATGTCACTTTCCTACTAAGGTACAATTAGCACCCATTCATACTATTATATGCTAGCTATAAATAGAGGGGTTTCCTCTCAATTTTAAACTACAATTTTATTTTATTTTTTAGATTTTCTTCTCTTCTTTTAAAAAAATCTCAAGTGGTATTTGATCAAGAGTATTAAATTCGAAATTTAACTAAATTCGAGGGACCACATAAGAAATAGTTGGTGAACAAATTGTAGCAAATTATTCATCAATTCACACTCATATCTTCCTCTTAGAATTTTCACCACATACATACTTCTATTATTTGTAGCAATTTAGAACATTAATTCCCTTTTAATTAACCTACATAATTTATTTATTAAAAAAAACTAATTTTCTACAAATAGTCACAACAATTTAATTTAAGCCTTCATGTTTTTTCAGTCCTAAATCACAGCCATTCACTCCTTATAAATTTTTGGGGATCTCCTTTTTGTGACAATTTGAGATCATTTAAAATTTTCATAAATGATTCATCCCCAATCCATTGATCTATTTTGCAAATGTTCTTAGCATTGAAATTTATGTATTGACTTTCTATTAAAAAAGAAACTGAGAGAATAGAGAAATGTGCAATTACTTGCGCACTTTGCTTCACACAAAAAACTTCTATATAGAGTGTGCGTGAAATTTTATTTATTTTTCCTATTTAGTTTCTTTAATTAATTTCTTTTATGTTTTCATTCGAAAGAGAATTTAATAATTAGTGTTCACATAATTATTGAATAGTAACAAATACACATATTGTGGAGTATTTTTTCTAATAAAATTAATAGATCAAGTTGTGGGAGAGAAAATAATAAAAAATAAATACGAAAAAGTTACATGATTGGGGTAAGATATTTCTTCTTTATTTTTCTATTTTTTATTCTTTTACCCTCAAACAAAGTACTTTCTTCGTAATTTTTCTATAACACCGAGTATCAACGTAACCATTGAATTATTAGTTTTGATATTAAGTCCACTATTTCAAAAATACATTTTCACTTTTACTTATAATATGATAATAACAATTTTTATAATAGATATGTAAGTACATAAGAATGGAGAAAGTAATGTGTTGGTGGGAAGAAATTTAATCAAATGGAACACTAGAGTGAATAAAACATACACATATATTTTCGTCTTCCTTCTTCACTGGCTATGAATTTTTTCATATTTTTAAAATATTTATATTGAGTATGAAATTTTTTAAGCAAGAATTTCCTGTTATTTTGTGTTCATTTTAATATGAGAAAATTTTATGTCACAAGATACACTTCTTGCAAGCTATATAAATATAGATAAGAAAATAATGATTGATCTTAATCTGTAACAACCTACTCCCATCGTTATAGAAAAGCCAATGGGGAAAATTTTTGGGCCGAAAAACTTTTTCGTAGTATCTTGTGATTTCCCAACCTAGACCAGATTTGGACGAAATCGAAGTTATTAAAGTCTAGGAAAATCTGGTAGCAATTGGTTGATTTAGTTCTGATTTTGATTACATGAGTAGATAGCTAATACGTTAAGGAATCCATACAACTTTACGGAATTGAATTCGGATGAGTAGAACTCCTGAAATTGATCTTAGAATGAACAAGTAGTTTTTGATCATCGTTGGTTGAAGGTGTGTTATGAAATGGGGTCTTGGAATTATTAATTTTGCTCACTGGTTCCGTGGAAGCCGCTGAGGCGGGATTTCTGTCGCCAGGGCGGGGCCGCTGTAGTGGGGTGGGTGCCACTGTGACGGGGCAGACGCGACTTAAAGTAAAAAATAAACCCCAAAAATGTTTTATTCTGCAATTTTCGAATTTGAGAGCTAAGGAACAAACCCGGGTCTTTTCTTGACAGTTTTCCACCATTCTTGAGGCTAAAGGTACGATTTTAACTCCCCGAATTCATTTTTCAATCTGTAGAATGTAATTTAATGGGTAATCATCGATGGGGAAGAGTTTTGATCTGAGAATTATGGTGGAAAAAGCCCTAATCTAGGTATGGGGATCATAGGTATGATCTAGGGTTGATAGAATTGTTAGTAATTCGGGTAATTAGTGTTTGTTTATTGATTCCCGTGTTATATTGATCATTTGTAGATCAAGAACAAGCGGAACGAATTCGGAAAGGTTAGAATCAAGTTTCTTAGGGGATTCAAGCTTGTTTCGAGGTAGGTGATGGTTGTGATTCTATGATTGTGTGATGTATGTTTGTTCTTGCTTTATTATGATACATGTATGTATGCGAATGTTGCATTATTAATCACATTAATTGGAAATGAGGATATATGAATGATGAATGCCATGAATTATGACTTGATTGTATGATTATGAGAAAGTACTTTGTGATTGTGATTGTGGCTTGTTGAATGGATCAGGTGTTGCATTCTGACACACTAACTTGGATTGGTTGCCACATTCCGGCATTAACATTAGATCGGGTACCACGTTCTAGTATGCTAACTGTGATATTTGAGAATCGTGAAACTGTTCGTTGTTCGTAAATAATGATGATATTGTATATGTTCGTTGTATGTATGTTATTATTATGTTATATTGACTTATATATATTGCACTTAGTGGGATAGCTGCGTGATCCTACCAGTACACTGTGGTTATGTATTGATACTGCACTTGCTCTTTCTTTATTGAGTACAAGACATCTTCAAGCGGCTATTGACAGACCTCGCTTAGAAGATAAGTGATCGTTGTTCGAATTCAAGGGTGAGCCAGTTCTTCCGGGCTACCATGAGTTCTCTTCTGTGTATGTCCACATTTCAGACTTAGATTTTTCTAGTTAGTTAATTAGTTCACTAGTTTGGGGTTGTATCCCTTCTTGTTTAGACTTATGGATCTTGTTAGAGTTTTGGTACATTGACTTTCAGGTTCTATGTTTTACTACCGCATTTGTTTTAGTTGATAGACTTTTGATTTGGAATTTATGGGAACTCCCTAATTCTTTCCTTAGTATTTAACTTGCTTCCGTAAATTTAAATGCTTAGTAAAGTGATTAAGTTGGTTAGATAATTAGTATTAATGGTTCTCCCACCGAAGAGTTAGTGTGGGTGTCAATCACGACGGTCGGGATCGTGACATAATCAAATTAAAGATTCTATAAATAATACTTAAAATTTTATTTATCTATTAGTTTTTATTATTGGAAAAGTTAAATATTTTATATCACGCTAAAACTTCTATAAGTTTGTAGATACTTTTATTAGACAACAACTATATGATATGTATGTGGCAGAAAAAAGAAGAAGACTACTGTCACTCCCCGAGCCTACACCCTGGGAGGACTAGCACTCGAGAACCATTTCTGGCCCCAAGTGAACCCTTGGCCTGACTTACTTACTCAACGGAAAGCTTAAACATAAGAAATATCACTCATGCAATATCTTAAAAGATAATAACTTAGCCAAAATGGAAACTCAAGTCTTAAACGTAAACAATTTAAATGAATAAGACTAAAGAACCATAACTATTTGTCTATGAAGCCTCTAAAACAAAGAGGGATGTTGGGACAAGACCCCCGATCATCCTAAAAACTGAAAACTAGAAATCAATGTAAAAATGAGCCCTCTATAAAGCAAGGAGGCTCACCAATAGACTCTGAGTGGATGATGATCCTAGTTACTTGTGTCTGCATCATAAAATGATGTAGGCCAAATGACATCAATACATTGAATGTACGAGTATGCGAGGGGAAAACTAAACATGATATAAGCTTGAAAGGAATCTAAAAGAAACACTTACCTTGGCTTTACTCAACTCATGAATAACTCAACTCAATATAAAGCAATAAAACACATGCAATATATAGAAAGCTTTTAAAACAGTGGAAACAACTTAGTTTGTTAAAGAAAATGCAATAACAAACTCAACTTTACTCATATAATAAAGTAATATAGTTTCTGTGGGAGTTTCTCTAACCGACAACCACCACTATGAACCTAAGTGGTGATACAACGTCTTGCCCATACTTTACCGTCATATAGAACGCCTTAACTAAGTGGATCCAGTAGTCTATGCTAAAAAGCACTTAAGGAGTCATCTAAAAAGTATGATCCTTTATTACCCATAAGGGATACATGGTTTATGGAGACTTGAGTTAATATGAACTCGCATCCCATATCGGTGCTCAATACTACTCCCAAATATATATTGTCACGCCCCAAGCCTACACCCTGGGCGGGACTAGCACTCAAGAACCATTTGATGGACCGAAGCGAACCCTTGACCTGACTTACTTACTCAGTGAAAGACTTAACTCATGAAGAAAATACTTTTAAAAGTAAACTGAACTGCTCAATAAACACTTGGAATGTATCAAGATAACATTCACAGGTCCAAAGTGGCAACTCAAGTCTCAACCATTAAAACAGGAAATAGGAAACTCAAGAACTAACATCTGATTGTCTATCTATGAAGCCTCTAAACAACTGAGACGGATGTCGGCCTAATGAACTAACTTATAAAACTGAAAGCAATAAAAGGGATCCTCCGAAAGCAAGAAGGTTCACCACAAGACTCTGAGTGCTCAACTGGATCAACAATGCACTGGATGCTGATCTTGGTTACCTGCGTCTGCATCATAAGAAGATGCAGACCAACTGGCATTAGTACATTGCGTGAACGAGTATGCGAGTTGGAATGCTAAATGTAACTTAAGCTTGAAGGGAACTGAAGAACTTACCTGGCTCAACTCAACTCAACATAACTCAACTCATTTCAATATAAAGCTGTTTAAAGCAAGTGCAATATAAAGAAAAGCTATTTAAAAACATGATGTCAACTCTGTATGTATGCAAAGATACATATAACTCTGAAATGTATGTAAAATACAAATAAACTGTGTATATAAGAATACAATTATTTCTGTGGGAGTTTCTCTAACCGACAACCATCACTTAAGAGCTATTGTGATGATACATCATTTTGGCTCACGCTGCCAGGGCCGTCCTATACCTTGTCGAGGGTATAAAACCTCAACTACTAAGTGGATCCACTAGTCTATGCTAAAAATCACTAAAGGAATCATCTAAAAAGTATGACCCTTTTTAACCCATGATAGCTACATGGTTTACGGGGGTTGTGAGTTTGTCTGAACTCTCCCCTATATCGATGCTCAATACTACTCCCAAAATATGATACTAGCTCTTATGTTTAAAAACATACTTCTTTCTGTGATTTGAGATAATTGCTCAAAAACTTAGCTCAAAGGCTATCTTGGAAGTCAAAGTTTCCTCTCTTGCTTCATTTAAAAAGCGACTACTCTTTTCTGAAAACTAGCTCAAAGGCTCTTTGGAAATCTCAGTTTTCGTTCTTATTTAAATGTGAAAACATTTTAAACTCTTTGGGAATACATAGTACCAATATACTTCTTTGAAGAAATGAACTTCAACTTTACTATTTACTCTTTACTCAAGTTGAACTTTAAGTCTTAAAACAAAGTTAAAAGCATTTGCAAAAGACTTCTTGGAAAGACTCTAAGAACTTCCTAGACTTGGCTTTTGACTTTCCTTGAATTTGAATTTATAGATTCAAGGTTATGATTCATCTTTCTAGATGATTTCTAGATGTTTAGAAGTCATTTAGAGTAGTTAGAATCAATGGAAAGTGTTAGTACACTTTAGAAGGACTTAAATAGGTTGAGCGACGAAAATTGGTGAAAAACGACGATTTGGGCGCATCCCAAGCGCGCCGCGCCAACCCTAACTTAATAGGGCTCAAATCTGGCGCAGTGCTGGTGCTCCGCGCCAGCCCCTTGGCCGCTATGGGGGCGCGTCGCTCTAGCCTCCCTTCAAGCAAAATTCTGACGAACTTTTGATCTTGTTTTCTGTCCTAAATTGTTTTAATTCGATTATTTTTCTCAAATTCACTTTAGATTCATGTACCCAAATCGTATACACAAAATCTAACCCAAACAACTCAAGGAAACAACAATTTAACATCAAGAAACTCCTTAATCCCAACTCATATTCAAGAACAAAATCAATTCAAGAACAACTATCAGGAACATCAAATTCTCAATCTTTTTAGGATGAAAATATGCTGAATTAAACATGCTTAGCAAATGGGTGAACTAAACCAATGTTATGTGATCTCACATACCTCGTAGGGATCACCCCTTGACAAATTCCACAAGCGATTCCTTACGAAGACGACAAAACATGAACTTTCTTCTCGTTTCTTCTTTTTTTTCTCTTTTCTCCAAGCCCTACCATAGATTTCCAATTTTTTTAAACTGACCAAATTCAGTTTTGACCCTTAATTAATTCATTAAAACAAATTAAATAAATTGGGTAAGGAAAAGACCAAACTACCCTTTAAAAATCCAGATTGGACATTTCCTTATTTGAATAGCCCAACTTTCAATGGGCTTAACTCACGCATACGAACTTGGAATCACGCAAACTCGGCGGCGATGGAAATATTGTTCAAAGATATTTCCTACGATATCTGGAGACACACCTAAATCACCCTGAGCTAGAAATTATGGTCATTTGAAGTTGACCAAAAACTCAACTTAACACCTTAACAAATTTTCCAGATTTTGAAATTCTTTCCAAAAATGATTATTTCCACTTTTTAATTTCTTTCTAGTTACGGGGTGTTACATATACTTAGCTCATATGTTTTAAAACAAAACATCTTTCTTCGGTTTGAGATAATTACTCAAAGCTTAGCTTAAAAGCTCTCTTGGAAATCAGTGTTTCCCTTTCTCGTTCAAATGTGAAAACATTTTAAACTCTTAGGAATACGTTGTTCCCTTATAACTTTTGGAGAAATGAACTCAATTCTTTACTCCTTGCTTAACTCAAAACTTAAGTCTTAAAACAAAGTGAAAACGTTTGTGAAAGACTTTTGAAAACTTTATGAACTTCCCTTGACTTGATTCTTAACTTCTAGACTTGACTCTTAACTTTCCTTGAATTGAATTATGGATTCAAGGTTCATGATCTCATGTTTATGGATGATTTCATGATGTTTAGACGTACCTTAGTGTGTTGGAATCAACTATAAAACATAGGTACGTTGCTAAGGAACTAGTACGGAAAGTTGGGGAAGAAATGGGAAGAACTAGCGTCCCTGGCGCTCTGAAAGGCGCGGGGCGTCATCCTTTGAAATTCAAAAAATGAGTTGGGGCGCTCTGGCTGGTGCGGCTCCCCAGAGGTCAAAATTCAGAGACACCTTCTTGGGGCTCTGAGAGGGGCGACATCCCAGGACCCTACCCAGGTGCTCCCCAACTTTTTTTCTTCGTTTTTCATCTCTAGACCCTCTAATTTCACTTGGTTCTTTCCCCAAACACTTAGAATCAATTATACCCTCAATATATACTAGATTCAACTCGAAATTATTAGAATCGATTATACCCTCAATATATACTAGATTCAACTCGAAATTACACCCAAAAACATGAATCAAATCTCAAGAAAACTTCAACAACACAACCCACAAGAATTCGAACGAATTTCATCAAGAACTCAAAGGATTTACTTTCAAATCTAATATACTTCGCTGAATTGAATCATGATTGGCACGTGGGTGAACTAACCCAATTCTATGTGATCTCACATACCTCGTAGGGTTGAATCCTTGGCGAAATCCACAACCAAACTCGAACGTTCTTGACAATTCTTGATTTTTCTTCTTCTTTCTCCTCTTTTCTCTTTTTTCCAAGCCCTAGCGTGAATTCCAATTGACTAAAATGATCTAATTCTGATTATACCCCAAATAAACTCCTAAAAATGAATTAAAATAATAGGGTAAGGAAAGGACTAAAATACTCTTCCAAAACCCGGATTGGACTTTCCTTATTTGAACTGCCCAAATTCCAATGGCCACAACTCACTCATACAAACTCGGAATCACACAAACTCAGCGGCGTTGGAAAGATTATTCTAAGATATTTCCTACAATATCTGGAACCAAACCTAACTCATCCTGAGCTAGGAGTTATAGTCGTTTGAAGTTGACCAAAAACTCAACTTAACATACTTAACAAATTTTCCAGATTTCAATTCTTTCCAAAAATGACTATTTCCAAATTCTTGACTTCTTCCTAGTTATTTCAATTTGCGAGATGTTACAACTACAATTCTGCAACGATAAAGTTGAAATATAAAGAAATGAAATATTGTTCAACATAGGTGACATTATTCATATATTAACATCAATTTATGCTACTTAAATATAGATATATCTAAAATAAAGAATTTGTCAAAAAAATATTTGACACACACTCAAATCATTATTTAACCATCATTCGTTATAACAACATTTCACTGTAACAACCTAATTTTCTTTAGATCTAATTTTATGTTATATTTTTTGTCTCTATAACATTCTACTTATAACTGTGTTGACATTCACTATAGAAATACATTTTTTTTTGTAAAATTACATCTCTATGATAGCCTTACTCAAATATTAATTGAGTGATAATATTTTTAAAAGATATGTTACGTATAAAGATAAAATATTGAAATGCTTATGATAATTGCCATGCACATACTAAATTTCAAGTATGGATATTAAGACAAAATTGTACTTAAATGGTGTCCATCATTTATGGTCATAACCTCAAGAAGGGAGGCTATTGGTGACCTTTTTTATATTGATATTATTTTTCATATAGTTTATTGGTTAAATTTTCTTACAAATTCAGTATAAAGTAAAAAACAATGCTACTAAAGAAATGTCACTTTCTCCCCATATTAAAATTTTGAATGTTTTCTGAAATGTTTCAATGATATGTGGCATTTTGATCTCGGAATTTTTTTAACTCTATGACAATTTTTATTAATTATTTAAAAGTACTTGTCCAATGTTCATTCAATTATAATTATTTACTTAGAAACTTTTATTTAGTAATATTAATTATATTTTGCAACATCATATACTATATGATATGACACACACGCAACGCACGTGCCGTGAAACTAGTATATATATATATCCTTTTATTGTTGGTTATTTTTGAAAGAAAATAAAAAAGATGGAAAGCAATAGCATATTGCTACATGATAAATTTCATCCCAATCTCAATCAAAAACATATCCCATGGGAAAGGGAATATTCCATTCTTTCTCCCGCAAACTTTTTGATCTTATACAAAATTTATAATTACACTTTACCCTGAATCTAGTCTATAAAACCAAAAAGGGGTGGGGGCAACTATAGAAGGGAAGTTCACAATAGCTAAAATATAAAATACCTAGATCTAGAAAAAAGAGAATGGATAAGATGAGTTTGAGATTTTGAGAGAGTTTGCAGGTTTCCGATCAATCTTCGATTAGCAATCCAAAGTCGCTTTTTTGTTTGATTTGTAGAGACATTTGAGGTTTAACTTCGATCTCATTCTCATTTTTCCAATAGCTCCTTTATTCAAAACATTTAAAAATTATTCCTTTGTGTGTGAATGTGAATCCTAGTTTTACGACTGAGCTGTTAACTAAGAAAATCAATTAATTGCTTCATATGACCTATGAAAAACTAATTTGTTTTTTCTCAATTGAAATTCTGTCGGGCATTTTATTAATAACTCCAATGGAAAAAAAAAATATAAACATCATTTGGGCCTAAAACCCAAATCAAAGCAACATTACATGGATATAGGAGACCAGCCCACCCGGTCCGCTCCCTCTCCTTTAAATATCTCCCTTAAGATTAGGGTTTTTATTTCCGCCCCACACTCTACATTTTCCCCAGCCCTCCACACCTGCACAATGTTTGCACTGTGGTTTAACAAGAACCTCTGCCTCCTCTTTTTATATATCACCAATGTTTATAAGTTGATCTTCCTGCTTCCTTGGTCATCAGGTAATAATACAAAGAACTCTTTTCTTTGTGTTTTTTTTGTTGTTTCGTGCAACTGAGTCTTTTGCCCTTAGTTGTGATCTCCCTTACAATGGCTTGTGCTCTTGATGTTTTGCAAACGGAATCCATATACGAGATGAAAAAGTAATCTGTTAATTGTTTCATTTATGAATATTTTGGCATTCTTAATTATTATTATTTTTTAAAACAAATTAAGAGGTGTTTGTTGTGTTGATATGTTTATTACCAATGGGTGTTAAAGATGGATTTTGAAATTGTTTTTAAAGTTTGAGATGGAAAAAAATTTCCCCTGAGTTCACTTTCATACATTGAGCTTTATCATGTTTAGTGATTATTTATGGAGGTAAGATTTTGAAATAAAGTTAGTTAAGTTATTGCGTTTCAGTTTGGTGCATTTTTTGTTTTAATCCATATTTAGGTTGGCTTTTCTGTTTGCAATGATCTGAAAAAATAAATAGATTTAGATCTTGATTTGTTTAAACTAATTTATCATTTGAGAAATAAGTCTTCAATAAAACATAATTTATTTCACAAATTAGAGCTCCTTGGTCGTAAATCATGTGTTCCTATTGAAATTTCCTCAAAAATATACTAGTTCACTCCATTTGGGTTCAGGGACGTAATTTCACGCACAGATAGTGTTTTTGGGGCCTAGACCAATGTTTTAGGCCCTATTTATAAATGTGAGAAGAGTTACATATGATACGATTCCCTTATTTTTGATGACGTAAACCTGTGTGAATGCTTGGAAAATGTAAGACATATGAGTCAATCCTATGTCTAGCACATAAGATTCCCTTTTGATTAATGTTTTTATTATTTTTTGTTTAAACAGATGGAAAATGTGAAAAATATTGTCTCTCATGTCTAGTTGTTTGAAGAATGTTCATTTGTTTTAAGTAGCATGACTCATGCCCTAGGGAGAACATATCCCCCACTTAAAGAAAATTAAATTAAAATTCTTAGTTTTTTTAGATGGATATATGCTTGAAGGTAGAAATAGTTGGATTGGATTAAGACCTCTCTTTTCTTCTCATCAGAAGAAAATGAGATCTCCTAAATTTCTACGCTATAGATTAGGAACCCAAAAAACGTTATAAAAACCACAAACACAAAAAATTAAAATAAAGGAACGACTGAGTCAAGATAGAATTGTCATACAAAAAAAGGAGATCCCTAAAATTACTCCTTTTTATTTTATTTCTATAGCTTTCATGGGTTATGTAGATGGATAAGGATCGAGATAACATAGATTGGTTCAATCATTTATTCAAAAAAATCATACCATAATGGTAATACAATTGATCAATTCGGTATAACATAAACGAAACTTTTTGGAATAGTTCTAATTATCATCAATTATTCTTTAGTTATTTTGATACTTTTTGTGGAGTCGTATGTCAAAATATTATAATATTTACTAGCTTTCTTATTTGTTTCATAAAGATTATCAAATACTAATACAGTTACTTTTTTAATATATATTTGCGATATTTTTATACTTATATTTTGTAGAGGTGGGTTCTTGTACTACTTTTTTTTTTTTTTTAATGAAAATAACTAATGACTAGTTAATAATATATAGACTATCTCAACTATTTACCTTTATCTTCATGTATTAAATTATGAAGATACTTTAATAAATTTTATAATTTTGTTGAGACTAGATTGGGAGATCACTCAAGAACAAATCTAAGGTATTGTAAGTTTTGTTTTATCTCCTTAATATCAATAATTGAAATAGAAAATATTAATATGTTATTCAAATCTATAAAAATATTTAAAACTCCACAAAAAGTATTTTAATTCACAATAATTAACAATTCAAAACACGTAGAAAGTATTTGAAAAAATTATGATTAGAAAAAATATTCCTTTAATGTCCAAATTAATAGTAACTAAGAAAAAATATTCCTTGAATGTCCAAAATTTTTTACTTTTGTTAAGATAAAAATAGGAAAACATTAGAAAAAAAACAATGATATAGTAGATGATCTTAGGCATATTTATATGCCTAAGTTGTCAATATTTGCCCATGAATTGATTTAAATAATGAATGATTTTGAGTATATTAGCTTGATTATGCACTAAAACATATGATTAGAGGTTTCAGGAAACTCTCAAGGAGATTGGAGTCGAATTGAAGAAAAGAGATGCAAAGGCGTGCGAAGAATAGACTAAGTGTGGAAGCACCTGGGCCTGGCGTACTGAGAGAGGCGCCGCTCTAGGCCTGAAAGTTCTGAGACTTTCTTCAGGCGTACTGTGAGAGGAGCCGCACCAGGCCTCAACGTTCAAAGGCGCTTTCCTGGCACTCTACTAGGCGCGGCGCGCCAAGGTGAAGAGTTCAAAGGCAACTGCTAGGTGCGATGGGAGGTGCGACACGCCAGTGTTATCCCGACTTTTCCATCTTAAAAAGTGTTAATAGGATTCCTAATTTTAGTAGACATTGACTCCAAGTTTTCCAACTTTTATAAATAGATCCTTAGGGCTCCATAGTTGGGGTTCGATTTTTATTTGGTGTGCAAGATCAAGTATCATCGTTTTTCATAGGTTTTGATCTTCTAACTCTTCTATTTTCTGGAAATTGCATGAACAATTGTATTTTGTGGTTTTCTAATAGCATGAGTGGCTAAACGCCCTAGTTCTCGGGCAGTAGTTACGAATCGAATGTTGAATATTTAAGGTTTATGAATTAATTCTTGGTTGTCATTTTAAGTTACTTCTATATTCTTGTTTCAGTATTTTATGTTTGTGCACCATAAGATAAATCTATTGTCTAATCTTAAAATCGTGAGAAGAGGGATTAGACAGACCAGAGAATATAGAGAGCTTGATAGACCCATTAAGTTGAGGTAATTAGTGTTCAGAAGTGACGCTCGGACGAACAACTCACTTGGTTACGAAATTGGATAAAATATAAATGCTCGCCAGTTAGTCTGTTTATCCCTGCTTAACGATGTAGTTAGGCAACTAATTGGAGTAGGCAACTAGAGGTGTCTAACCCGACTCATACAATTAACCTTGTAAATCAGTAACTTGACAACTAAAATTAGTTCTAAGCCGATAATTTGATACATGAGATTCATATCAAGCTGCAGCCCTGGAATTGTCTTTTACTTGCTTGAAACATCATCTAAAAGACGTTCACAATTAGTTACTTTAATTTGTTGCATAATTAGTAGTAGTTAATAATCATCACAATTTCTGAAAACGGTTACTTTTGTTTTATTTGTAGAGTTAAGTGTCAAATATTAGTTGATCATAAGTCCCTTGGGAACTGTAACACCCCGTATCCGAAAATAGACCAAAATGCAGATTTTGAAAAAAATTGCAGGTGCAACCTACGGTTGCCATCCACGGACCGTAGGTCAGACCACGGCTCGTGCTGGTGGTCCGTGGTTCACCACTGAAACCCCTCTCCAGCCAAGCTCAGAAAATTTGTCTAAGTCTCGACTCACGGACAAACCCACGGTTCGTAGATCAGACCACGGTCCGTGGTCTGTGTCCGTGGATCAAGACATCCTTACCCAGCCTCTGACATGAACTACGGTCGACCAGCACGGACCGTCATTTGATCCACGGTCCGTAGGTCTGACCGTAGATGAGGGATCAACAGTCAGTTAGCTGAAAATTCTGATGGGTCAACTTCAGATGGTCATAACTTTTAGCAAAAAAATAATTGTGTGTCCCATTACCTACGGTTAGATACATAATTGAATTATCTTTCCAACGCCACCGAGTTTGCTAAAATCTGACCTCCGAGTAAAAATTTATGCTCGTTTTAGTGAAGTCCTGTCGAGCTGGCTCGACTTACGAACGCAATCTACGGACCGTAGATTGACCTACGGCCCGTAGGTCCAATCCATAGGTCACTCCGACAGTAGCTAATTCAGGGGTTTTTTGGTCTTTTCCTATTTCGTTTAACCCCTAAGGTACGTCATTTATACCCTAAATTATGAGGTTTTAATCAGTTTAATCCTAGAAACATAACTAAAACTTACCTTAGTCAAAATCATTAATCAAACTTAGAAAATTAGAAGCAAGAGAGGAGAAAAGAGGTCAAGAACCCTAGTTCAAGAGCGCAGCAAGGTTCCTTCGGTTCCAGCCCCGAAATTGAAAGATTTCTCCGTGGAATTCATCACCAGGTATGTGGGATTTCACTAGTGGGTTCCTTTCGCCCATTAGGTCCCTAGAATTCGATCGATTCTTGATTCCATGATTATGAACAAACCTAGGGTTTCTAGAATTACAACGAGATCATCATGAATTAGTTATTTAAATATTCCAAATCGATTATCATGTTATTGCTCGCCTTTATCGCATGAATTTCGAACCCTAGCTATGTATTTCTTTAGTTCTTGAATTACACATGCTAGGTTAGATATTTCAAGATTCGGTTTACATGCCTCGGTTTATGAATGCATCATTATCGATTAATTGTTGCATTCTCGGTTTGCATGTTCGGTTTAGAGCTATCCAAAGATTTACGTAAATTCAGTCAAAATGTGTTAACCAGTTAATTCATTGGGAGTAGCATAATACCGAGTTGGACAAGGGTTCAGCGTACCCATATAGTCCCAGAACTACGAGCCACGTAGGTGTAAGTCCCTTCTGTGGGAAACATCAGTTTAGTGATCACACCAGCATGCCTTTATACCTCTGGCAGGGTATATTGGGTCCTCTCGATGGGGCGTATACATCGGACTCAACATTTAGCTCATGTGGTTTTATGTCGGTTATTAGTAGCTCCCACGGTTCGATCGAGACTCTATTGCATTGACCATATTTCAAGACAGTCAGTATTCAGTCTCAGCATGTTATAAATGTTGTCATTGCATCAGTTAGCTCAGTATTCAGTATATTCAGTATATATATCATGTTCAAATTATTTCATTGCTTTATTGCTTTGTTCAGTTATGTTTCATTTAAGCTTTACTCTATCTTGCATGCTCAGTTCCTTTCAAGTACTGACGCATACGTGCGCTACATCTTCTCATGATGTAGGTTCAGGTTCTCAGCATCCAGATTACGTTTAGATCGGTTCCCGATCTTCAGTTCAAAAGCATCAGTGGTGAGTCCTCATTCTTCGAGGACTAGTGACATGTTTATCTTTATCGCTTTTAGTCTTTAGTTTCAGTTTTGCTAGATCTAGTTGGGGCATGTCCCAACATTTCTAGTCAGTTTAGAGGCTTATTTCAGACATAGTTAGATTCAGCTTAGTATTTTAAGTTGATATTTCTTTTGTATTAAACTCTCAGATTTGATATAATCAGTTATAGTATATGGGTATTCCCTATCTTTTTAGTTTATTTATGATTTAGCTTCCGCATCAGTTATTATCTTTAGTATGCTCATGATCATGCCAGCAGAGTTAGCTTGGGATCACTTGTGGTCCTAGGTCCCGTGTCCGCGTCTCGGGGGTAGCTCGGGGAGTGACAAACTTGGTATCAGAGCATTAGGTTTAAGAGTCCTAGGATGTCTGAAAAGCCGCACTAAGTAGAGTCCTTTTCATGGGTGTGAAGTGCACCACATCTAATGAGAGGGAGGCTATGAAGTGTTTTAGGAAAACTTCACTTTCTTGTTACTCTTATCGTGCGTAAGGTATGATCTAATTCCATTCTAACTCGACGTTCTACGTTTCAGTGATCATGCCTCCTCGTAGAGCTTATGTCAGGAATGCGAATGCCAGGAACGCAAACGCTGCTCCTCCAGTTCCAGATCAGGAAGTCTCAAATGCTGAATTCAGGAATGCCATTCAGATGTTGGCTCAGAGTGTGGCCAACCAAAACATTCAAGCTAATGTGAATGCAAATGGTGGATCAGCAACAACAAGGGTCCGTGACTTTGTTAGGATGAATCCGCCTGAGTTCTTAGGATCACAGACTGGTGAAGATCCCCAGAATTTCTTGGATGAGATCAAGAAGATCTTTGAGGTAATGCAGGTCATTGGGAATGATCGGGTTGAGTTAGGATCTTACCAACTGAAAGATGTGGCTCATATCTGGTATACTCAGTGGAAGGAGAACAGGGGTACAGATGTCGCTCCTATTACTTGGGATTGTTTCAGCGAAACCTTTCTGGACAGGTTTTTCCCCATAGAGTTGAGAGAAGCAAGGGCCCAAGAATTTATGAACATGAGGCAGGGAAACATGACTGTCCAAGAGTATGGGCTCAAGTTTAACCAACTCTCCAGGTATGCTCCTCACATGGTTGCTGATTTCAGGGCTCAGATGAATAAGTTTCTGCAGCACCAGCAGGTCGCCCGACTCAGCAGGGTAACTCTTCTTGAGTGCGGTGGCGGACAACGCCAAAACAGGCTCTATGCTCTTCAGGCTCGTCAAGATCAGGAAGATTCTCCTAATGTAGTCACTGGTACGTTACGAGTCTTTGATCTTGATGTTTATGCATTGTTAGATCCAGCGGCTACTCTTTCTTTTGTAACTCCTTATATAGCAGTCCATTCGGTGTTAGTCCGAAACTCTTTCAAAACCCTTCTCGGTCTCTACTCCGGTCGGTGACCCGATTATAGCTAGACGGGTATACATAAATTGCCCCGTCCACGGTCTCGAAAGTCACCTCGGCGAGATCTTGTAGAGTTAGAAATGGTAGACTTCGATGTCATTCTAGGCATGGATTGGTTACATTCCTGTTATGCCTCAGTCGATTGTAGGACTAGGATTGTTCATTTTCAGTTTCCAAACGAACCAATCCTAGAATGGAGGGGTAGTAGTTTAGCGCCTATGGGTCAATTCATTTTTTACCTTAAGGCCAGAAAAATAATCTCTAAGGGTTATCTCTATCATCTAGTTCAGGTTAAGGATTTTAGTTCTGAATCCCCAACTCTTGAGTCAGTTCCTGTAGTCAGTGAGTTTCCAGAAGTGTTCCCAGAAGATCTTCCCGGAGTTCCTCCCGAAAGGGAAATAGACTTTCGAATTGATCTCCTTCCAGATATCCAGCCTATTTCTATTCCTTCTTACAGAATGGCTCCAGCCGAGCTTAAGGAATTGAAAGAGCAGTTGAAAGACCTTCTAGATAAGGGTTTCATCAGACCCAGTATTTCTCCATGGGGTGCACCAGTGTTGTTCGTGAAGAAGAAAGATGGTTCTCTCAGAATGTGTATTGACTATAGGCAGTTGAACAAAGTCACAATCAAGAATAAGTATCCCATCCCCAGAATTGATGACTTGTTCGACCAACTTCAGGGTGCTAGTTATTTCTCAAAGATAGACCTCAAATCAGGTTATCATCGGCTCGAGTCGAGAGATAGTGACATTCCGAAGACAGCCTTCAGAACTCGGTATGGTCATTATGAATTTGTAGTCATGTCATTTGGTCTAACCAATGCTCCTGCAGCTTTCATGGATTTGATGAACAAAGTGTTCAAGCAGTACTTGGACTTGTTTGTTATCGTCTTTATTGATGATATCCTTATTTACTCTAGGAATGAGGAAGAACATGCTAGTCATTTGAGAGTTGTTCTGCAAACTCTCAAAGATCATCAATTATTTGCAAAATTTAACAAGTGCGAGTTTTGGTTACAATCAGTTGCCTTCCTTGGGCATATTGTGTCTAGCGAAGGAATTCGAGTAGATTCCCAGAAGATAGAAGCAGTGAAACAATGGCCCAGACCTACCTCTACCACAGATATCAAAAGTTTCTTGGGTCTAGCAGGTTATTACAGATGGTTTGTGGAAGGATTTTCATCCATAGCCTATCCATTGACTAAGTTGACTCAGAAAAAGGTTAAGTTCCAATGGTCAGATGATTGTGAGAAAAGCTTCGCGGGGTGAAAACTAGGTTGACTACAGCTCTGTCTTGACTCTACCGGAGGGTTCAGATGGTTATGTGATCTATTGTGATGCATCCAGAGTCGGCCTAGGTTGTGTATTGATGCAGCGAGGTAAGGTTATAGCTTATGCTTCTAGGCAACTTAAGGTACATGAGAAGAACTACCCAACTCATGACCTTGAGCTAGCAGCAGTGGTGTTTGCACTTAAGATTTGGAAACATTACTTGTATGGTGTTCACGTAGATGTGTTCATAGACCATAAGAGCCTTCAGTATGTGTTTACCCAGAAAGAGTTGAATCTTCGCCAGAGAAGGTGGCATAAGTTCCTCAAAGATTATGATATGAGCGTGCATTACCATCCAGGTAAGGCGAATGTAGTAGCAGATGCCCTTAGCAGATTATCCATGGGTAGTGTAGCACATGTTGAGGAAGAAAGAAAAGAGCTAGCAAAGGATGTTCACGAGACTTGCTCGCCTAGGAGTTCGTCTTATGAGCATATCGGATGGTGGTGTAACGGTTCGGAATGGGGCGAGAATCTTCTTTGGTAGTAGGGGTTAAGGAAAAGCAAGATAGTGATCCAATCTTGCTCGAACTTAAGGGTGCGATCCACAATCGAGAGTGGAGGTTTTCTCCCAAGGGGAGATGGTGTACTTCGCTATCAAGGTAGATTGTGTGTTCCCGATGTGGGTGAATTGAGACAAAGATATTCTCGCAGAAGCCCATAATTCCAGATATTCTATTCATCTAGGCGCCACTAAGATGTACCGTGATCTGCGGGAAGTCTATTGGTGGAATGGTATGAAAAGAGATATAGCAAATTTTGTGGCTAAGTGCCCCAATTGCCAGCAAGTCAAGGTAGAACATCAGAAACCAGGAGGTATGACTCAAGAGATTGACATTCCTACTTGGAAGTGGGAAGTGATCAACATGGACTTCATCACAGGTTTACCTCGTACTCGCAGACAACATGACTCCATTTAGGTGATTGTTGATAGAGTTACTAAGTCTTCTCGCTTTTTGGCGGTCAAGACTACAGATTCAGCGGAAGATTATGCCAAGCTTTACATTAATGAGATTGTGAGGTTGCATGGGGTTCCTTTGTCTATAATCTCAGATAGAGGTCCTCAGTTTACCTCTCATTTAAAGTCATTTCAGAAAGGTCTTGGTACTCAGATTAACCTTAGCACAACATTTCATCTACAGACAGATGGTCAGGCAGAGCGTACCATTCAGACCTTAGAGGACATGTTGAGAGCTTGTGTGATCGACTTCAAGGGTAGTTGGGGTGATCACCTTCCTCTTATCGAGTTCGCCTACAATAATAGTTACCATTCTAGCATTCATATGGCCCCTTATGAGGCATTATATGGGCGTAGATGTAGATCTCCAGTTGGTTGGTTTGAAGTAGGTGAAGCAGCCTTGATAGGACCAGATTCAGTCCTTGATACTATGGAGAAAGTGCAACTCATTAGAGATAGACTTAAGACTGCTCAGAGTCGCCAAAAATCTTATGCAGATGTGAGAAGAAGGGAACTAGAGTTCCAAGTTGATGATTGGGTTTTCCTGAAAGTGTCACCTATGAAAGGGGTGATGAGATTTGGCAAGAAAGGAAAGCTCAGTCCCAAATATGTAGGCCCTTATCGGATCTTGAAAAGGATTGGTAAAGTGACTTATGAGTTAGAGTTGCCAGCAGATTTAGCAGCAGTGCATCCAGTCTTTCACATTTCTCTTTTGAAGAAATGTGTGGGTGATCCAGCATCCATAGTGCCATTAGAGACTGTGGCTATAAAAGATAGCCTTTCTTATGAGGATGTACCAGTTGAGATTCTCGATCGTCAGGTTAGAAGGTTAAGAAATAAAGAAGTCGCTTCAGTCAAGGTTTTGTGGAGGAGTCGATCGGTAGAGGAGCTACTTGGGAAGCGAAGCGACCATGAAGTCCAAGTATCCTCACCTCTTTCCAGAAATTCAGTTCTCAGTGTTTAGTGGTAGGGATTGCAGCCCTTTTCCTCTATTTCAGCTAGTTTAGTCTTCATTCGAGGACGAATGGTCCCAAGGGGGAGATAATGTAACACCCCGTATCCGAAAATAGACCAAAATGCAGATTTTGAAAAAAATTGCAGGTGCAACCTACGGTTGCCATCCACGGACCGTAAGTCAGACCACGGCTCGTGTTGGTGGTCCGTGGTTCACCACTGAAACCCCTCTCCAGCCAAGCTCAGAAAATTTGTCTAAGTCTCGACTCACGGACAGACCCACGGTCCGTAGATCAGACCACGGTCCGTGGTCTGTGTCCGTGGATCAAGACATCCTTACCCAGCCTCTGACATGAACTACGGTAGACCAGCACGGACCGTCATTCGATCCACGGTCCGTAGGTCTGACCGTAGATGAGGGATCAACAGTCAGTTAGCTGAAAATTCTGATGGGTCAACTTCAGATGGTCATAACTTTTAGCACAAAAATAATTGTGTGTCCCATTACCTATGGTTATATACATAATTGAATTATCTTTCCAACACCACCGAGTTTGCTAAATTCCGACCTCCGAGTAAAACGTTATGCTCGTTTTAGTGAAGGCCTGTTGAGCTGGCTCGACTTACGGACGCAATCTACGGACCGTAGATTGACCTACAGCCCGTAGGTCCAATCCGTAGGTCACTCCGACAGTAGCTAATTCAGGGGTTTTTTGGTCTTTTCCTATTTCATTTAACCCCTAAGGTACGTCATTTAGACCCTAAATCATGAGGTTTTAATCAGTTTAATCCTAGAAACATAACTAAAACTTACCTTAGTCAAAATCATTAATCAAACTTAGAAAATATTCAGTTTTACATGCCTCAGTTTATGAATGCATCATTATCAGATTAATTGTTGCATTCTCAGTTTGCATGTTCAGTTTCGAGCTATCCAGTATTTACAGAAATTCAGTCATAATGTGTTAACAAGTTAATTCATTGGGAGTAGCATAATACCGAGTTGGACTAGGGTTCAGCGTACCCATATAGTCCCAGAACTACGAGCCACGTAGGTGTAAGTCCCCTCTGTGGACAACATCAGTTTAGTGATCACACCAGCATGCCTTTATACCTCTGGCAGGGTATATTGGGTCCTCTCGATGGGGCGTATACATCGGACTCCACATTTAGCTCATGTGGTTTTATGTCGGTTATTAGTAGCTCCCACGCCCGCGTCGAACTCTATTGCATTGACCATATTTCAAGTCGGTATTCAGTCTCAGCATGTTATAAATGTTGTCATTGCATCAGTTAGCTCAGTATTCAGTATATTCAGTATATATATCATGTTCAGATTATTTCATTGCTTTATTGCTTTGTTCAGTTATGTTTCATTTCAGCTTTACTCTATCTTGCATGCTTAGTACCTTTCAAGTACTGACGCATACGTGCGCTACATCTTCTCGTGATGTAGGTTCAGGTTCTCAGCATCCAGATTACGTTTAGATCGGTTCCCGATCTTTATTTCAGCAGCATCAGTGGTGAGTCCTCATTCTTCGAGGACTAGTGACATGTTTATCTTTATCGCTTTTAGTCTTTAGTTTCAGTTTTGCTAGATCTAGTTGGGGCATGTCCCAACATTTCTAGTCAGTTTAGAGGCTTATTTCAGACATAGTTAGATTCAGCTTAGTATTTTGAGTTGATATTTCTTTTGTATTAAACTCTCAGATTTGATATAATCAGTTATAGTATATGGGTATTCCCTATCTTTTTAGTTTATTTATGATTTAGCTTCCGCATCAGTTATTATCTTTAGTATGCTCATGATCATGCCAGCAGAGTTAGCTTGGGATCACTTGTGGTCCTAGGTCCCGTGTCCGCGTCTCGGGGGTAGCTCGGGGCGTGACAAGATCGATAACTCGTTTCTTTAAGAATCTATATTACTTGATCGACCACGTTCACTTGCGTGTATACTAGGGAGCAATAAGTTTTCGGTGTCGCTGTCGGGGACTTAGAAATTGATTTATATCCGATCTTCTTAAGTCTACAATTAGAATATTCAGGTGTTAATTACTTGATCTTAGCTTGTTTATTGCAGGCATTGAACTCATAAGTCTAGCTCGGAAAGGAGAACTTGTCAAACCAGACAACAAACTCGAAAGAGCCTAACGCCAACGCAAAAAAATGAATCGAGGGCATCAAGAAGAATTGGGGTTAGGTATTCACGGTGACAATAAGGAGAATAACCAAGATAACGTGAACAACCAAGAGAACTTGAATAACCAAGAGGTACCCCATGTCGTACCTGTAAGACAAGTCTGTGATGTGGCAGTCCCACTCACACCCAATGTGGCATCTAGTATTAGGAAACCTCCACCGGGGGGTAGATTTGAACTAAAACATGGCATGATACAACTCTTCCATTCTAATGGGCAATTCACTGGTCTCCCTCGTGAGAATCCTCAAATCCACATTAGAAACTTCATAGAGATTACTTATACTTACATCCCAAATGGAGTCTCATCGGATTATGTGAGGCTGACGTTGTTCCCGTATTCATTGTTAAGAGCCGCAAGGCGCTGGTTAGATTCTGAGCCACCAAACTCCATCACCACATGGGATTACCTAGCTCAGAAGTTCTTGAGTCGATTTTTCATATCCAAGAAAATCACTTGGTTGAGAAGTGAGATATTAAGCTTTAATCAAAATAAGGGGGATGATATATACCAAGCATGGGCTCATTTTAAGCAAATGTTGAATGCCTACCCGCACCAGATGCAAATTAATGAAATACTTGATCAAACATTCTTTGATGGTTTAGATTATAATGCACGTGTACTTCTTAATAGTGCAACAGGTGGACAAGCCCTAGCTAAAACCTATGATGAGTTGTTCGACTTACTAGATAGACTCTCCGAAGGGAACCCAAGGTATGAGGGGGAAATGCCTAGAACCACAACCCAAAAGGCTGCGAGGAACTTAGATGTAGATTAAGCTACTGCCATAAACGCCAAATTAAATGCAATGCAACATAACATGGCCTTACATTTTAAAAAGATGGCCCTAAACCGTGCACCGGTAAATGTTGTACAATAGGCAAAAAATTGGTGTGGGGTATGTGGTAGTGGAGCTAATGAAACCAAACTATGTGAGGAAAACCCAAATTTCGTAAACTATTTGGGTAATGCGCAAAAGGGTGGAGGTCAGCAAAACTATGGTAACACTTACAACCCTAGTTGGAGGAAAACCAAAACCAAGCGCAAGGGGCCAACCAATACCATTCTCAAGGGGTTGGGCAACAATACCAAAATCCTAACCAAAGCGCAAATCCTAATGCACCAAAAGGGGGGATGACCAATGAGGAGCTACTCCAAAAGATCATGGCTGAAATAAGGACAAAAATAAATGCTAGGATAGATAAGAAGGATGAGAACATCATAAACATCCAAATGTCCCAAATGAGTTTAGAGAAACAAGTTGCTAATTCTCTGACCTTGCGTCCCCAAGGTGGGCTGCCCGGTGAACTGAACCTAACCCCAAGCAACTAAATACGATAAGTACTAGAAGTGGGTTACATTAGAGGAACTAGCTCCAAAGAAAAGAGATACTGAGGTAGGTACTAGAGAAAAGAAAGTGGAAGAGGTAGTAAAGAGCTCCAATGTTGAGGCACCCGTTCCTTAAAAGAAACTACCACCTTTGTTTCCACAAAGGCTTAGAAAGCATTATAATGATGAATGCTTCGGTAAGTTTCTCTCTCTCCTTAAACAGGTTCACATTAATCTTTCTTTGGTTCACATTTTGCAGGTATCCCGAAGTATGCTAAATACGTAAAAGAGGTAGTGGCTAACAAGATGAGGCTCACATAGTATGAAACTGTAGCACTTACTAGGAGTGCAGATCTAGAATCCAAAATAGACTGCCCAAAAAGTTAAAAGATCCGGGTACTTTTACTGTGCATATTACAATTGGGAAAAGTGTGCATGCCCGGGGGTTGTGCAATTTGGGGGCGAGTATAAATCTTATGCCCTTATCATTGTATAAAAAGCTTAGGTTGGGTAGTCCTAAACGAATCACTATTATTCTCCAACTCACTGATAGGTCCATTGCTAGGACATAAGGGGTAGTAGAAGATGTGTTAGTACAAGTAGGTTCCTTGATTTTCCAGGTAGATTTTGTAGTCTTGGATTTGAACCCAATTCTGAAGCTTCATTCATCTTAGGACGTTTGTTCTTATCCATGGGGAGGGCGTTGATTGATTTAGCAGCTGTACAATTAACCATGAGGGCACATGATAAGGTTGAAGTGTTTGATGTTTATCGTGCTTTAAAATTGCCTTCTAGCTATGAATAATTATTTGCTATTACGATTATAGACCTAGTAGAGTCGCAATCAGTTGTTCTCGGAGATCCCCTAGAAAGAGTGTTAGCGGGTCATGAGGTGGATGAAGATACTGAGGCCCAAGAGATAGAAACATATTTGAATCTGGCACTTGTGGAAACTCATAAGCATAGAGTCGAGTCATTAGATCGTGAGTTAGGACCTCCACTAAAGCCTTCAATAGAAGAAGCTCCCAAGCTGGAGTGAATAACTCTGCTTGCTAACCTAAGGTATGCATTTTTTGGTACTAATGAAACTTTGTCTGTTATACTTTCTGCAGAGTTGTCTGAAATAGAGGTTGATGCGGCATTGAGGATCCTAAAGCAGAGAAAGAAAGTGATTGGATGGCAGATGGCTGATATACATGGGATTAGTCTAGCATTATTTATGCACAAAATCTACATGGAAGATGATCAAAAAACAAGTGCACAACATCAACGTAGGCTAAATCCTGTGATGGAAGAAGTGGTGAGAAAGGAGGTAATAAAGTGGCTAGATGCTGGAATTGTGTACCTGATTTTTTATAGTAAGTGGGTAAGTCTAGTGCAGTGTGTTCCCAAGAAAGGAGGTATGACAGTGGTAAGAAATGAAAAGAATGAGTTGATTCCTACTAGAAAAGTAACCGGAAGGAGAATTTGTATGGATTATCGAAAACTAAATGATTCCACCTGAAAAGATCACTACCCGGTTCTCTTAATTGATCAGATGCTTGACCGACTAGCAGGGTAGAAGTACTATTGTTTTTTAGATAGGTATTCCAGTTACAACCAGATCTTGATTGCACCTGAGGATCAGGAAAAGACCATGTTCACTTGTCCTTATGGTACATATGCTTTCAAACGCATACCATTCGGACTTTGCAGTGCACCAATGACTTTTCAAAGGTTTATGATGGCTATTTTTCATGATATGGTGGAAGAATTTTTAGAGGTGTTCATGGATGATTTCTCCATCTTTGGGAAGTCTTTTGAGGTATGTCTCCAAAATCTTGATAAAGTACTTGCTAGATGTGAGGACACTAACTTAGTGCTAAATTGGGAAAAGTGTCATTTTTTGGTTAGAAAGGGGATAGTGTTGGGTCACAAGGTGTCGAAATTGGGTTTAGAGGTTGATAAAGCAAAGGTAGAAGTTATTGAGAAATTGCCCCCTCCCATTTCTGTAAAATGGGTACGTAGTTTTCTTGGTCATATTGGTTTTTACCAGCGATTCATCAATGATTTTTCCAAGATTGCAAGACCTATGTATAGTCTTTTGGAGAAGGAAGTGAAGTTTGACTTTGATGAGATGTGCTTGACAACTTTTAAGATGCTGAAGAGGAACTTAATTGAGGCCCCCATTTTAATTGCTCTTGATTGGGAATTACCATTTAAACTCATGTGTGATGCAAGTGACGTAGCAGTGGGTGCAGTGTTGGGACAAAGAAAAGGAAAGGTGTTCCACTAGATCTATTATGAAAGCAAGGCCCTAGACTCTACACAAGCTAATTACACAGTGACTGAGAAGGAGATGCTAGCCCTAGTGTTCGCCTTCAACAAGTTCAGATCGTATTTGGTATGTACTAAAGTTATTGTGTTTACTGACCATTCAACTATTAGGTACCTATTCAATAAGAATGATGCTAATCCAAGGTTGTTCGATGGATATTTCTTCTCCAAGCATTTGACCTTGAGATTAAAGATAGAAAAGGTACTGAAAAATCAAATAGCTGATCACTTGTCTAGGTTGGAGGATTTTCCCATGTAAATGAAGGTGAGCAAATTTGGGATAAGTTTTCGGATGAACAGTTGATGGCACTAGATATCTCACAAGTACCTTAGTATGCGGACATTGTGAATCTTATTGTTAGTGGAGATTACCCACCGGGTGCAACCACCCAACAAAAGAAAAAGCTCAATCATGATGCTAAGTTCTATATCTGGGATGAACCTTCTTGTTTAAGCAAGGTGCGAATCGAGTGGTGAGAAGACGATTCTGGAATATGAGGTTCAAAAAGTGCTTGAAAGTTATCATGCTAGCCCATATGGAGGGCACCATGGAGGAGAGCGCACGACACATAAGGTACTATAATCTGGTTTTTTTTTGCCCTCGTTATTTAAAGATTCTATTGCTTTTGTGAAGGGTTGTGATAAATGCCAAAGGTTGGGTACTATTTTGAGAAGACATGAGATGCCGCTAAGTAACATTTTGGAGGTGAAATTTTTTGATGTGTGGGGTATTGACTTTATGGGTCCCTTCCCGCCATCAAATGGAAACCAATACATCCTTGTGGCTGTGGATTATGTGAGTAAATAGGTTGAGGCTGTCGCTCTTCCTTCAAATGATTCAAGGGTGGTGATAAAGTTCATTAAGAAGCACATCTTCACTTGCTTTGGCACTCAAAGGGTAATCATAAGTGATGGAGGTAAGCATTTCACTAACCATCTAGTTAAAAATCTTCTTGCTAAGTATGGTATTCGTCATAAAGTTGCTTCAGCTTACCATCCTCAAACGAGTGACCAAGTGGAGGTTTCAAATAAAGAGGTGAAGCAAATTTTGTAGAAAATGGTGAATGCGCAGAGGAAAGATTGGTCTGAGAAGTTAGATGATGCGTTCTGGGCATACACGATTGCGTATAAGACACCCATAGGGACTTCTCCCTATCACATAGTATTTAGTAAAGCATGTCATCTTCCAACAGAATTAGAACACCAAGCTTATTGGGCGATTAAGAGGTTGAACTTGGACCCCGAGTTGGCCGGTAGAAAGAGAGTGAATTAATTGCATGAACTTGAGGAGTTTAGGCTCCACGCGTGACAATGCCAAGCTTTACAAAGAAAAGATGAAAAGGTGGCACGACAAACACATAGTTACTCGTACTTTCACTCCTCTTTAACTCTAAATTGAGGTTATTCCCCAAAAAACTAAGGTCTAAATGGAGTGGTCCTTTCGAAGTGGTAAGAATGACATAACATGGGGCTGTTGAACTTAAATATGACACTGGCCCTACGTTCTTGGTAAATGGGCAAAGGGTGAAACACTACTTTGGTGTGGATTCGAATTATGATCGGGAGGCTCTTGAGCTAAATGATGAATGATCCAAGCTGAGTCGTGCCACGACGTTAAATCAAGCTCTACATGGGAGGCAACCCGTGAACAATATGTAATAGATAGGTTCATTTTTTTTTGTTTCAACATAGTTTCAATTCTTAGAATCTAGGAAGTATTCTTATTTATTAGTTTTAGCTATATAGGATTTTTCAATATTTGTAATAGTGAAAAAACAAAATTTTATTTTAAAAGAACTTAAGCTGGGTGCACTAGCAGGCATGCCACGCGTAGCTTGATAATTCAAAGAAACTTTTGGGGAGCTACGCTGGTGCATCACCCCTTCATCACACCCCATCCCAGAACTCCACTGAAGCCAGGCGCACTGGCAGGCACACCGCGCCTGCTTTGTTATTCTGCAACACTTTTGGGGTGCTACGCTAGCGTGTCACCCTCAATCGCCCCAACACCCAGTCGCGATGGGTTGATCCAAATCGGGTTCAACCCGACTCAACCCTTCTTTTAACCCCCAAATCCTACATTCATCCCCCATATTTTCTAAACCCCAACCCCCTAACTTCTCTCCAACTCTTCTTCTTCTTCATCATCTCTTCCCTCTCCAAATTCCACCATTAAAACCCACACCTTCCAAACTTACAACTTCCTCAACCATTTTTCTTCCCCACTCTCTCCCTTAAATATCCAACACTCCACCATTTTCTTCCCTCCCTCATTCTATCTTTCTACAAGCACAAGAAAACAACCTAAATATTTTTCTCCCTTCTTCCACCCAGTCACTGCCATACCCAAACCTCCCCTCTAATTTTTCATTTTTTTCTTTTCTTTTGTTCTTTTTTACTCCATCTTAACAGGTTGTGATGGCTCCTAAATATAAAAATCTGGTGGGTTCTAAGCGGAGTAGAAAGGGTGAAGGATTCTGGTTCGCTAATTGCCGGGAACCAGCGTGAAAATTTGGGAAGAAAGCAGTGGAAAGGTATGGTTGGGAGTGGTTTGACTGTCAGTGAGAGGCTAAGTATATGGGGGACGAGTACGTCAATGAGATAAGATTGCAGTCCTAATTTTCTATTATTTATCAGACTGTGATTGAGTTAGGGCTGAGGTTTATTTTTGAACATCCGGGTGATTGTAATTTGTCATTGGTTTGGGAATTCTATGCAAATTGGCTCAATGAAACTAAGTATAAAACTGTGCCTATTCGGGGTAAGAATGTGAAATTTTCTGCTAGAATACTTAATGAGTTTTTGGGAACCCTGAACTGTGACGTTGATGATTTCAATAAGTTGAAAGAAAAACCCCCCCTAGAGAGATAATCGTCATACTTTGTGTGGGGTGGAATCAACTGTGAGGTGAGAGAGAAGCAAAGATAATGGGAGGCATTCTACCTTCCACTTTGCTAATTTTAATCAGGTTGCTCAGGTGTGGTTAAAGATAGTTTGTAGTGTGTTGTTGCCCGCTAAACATCTAACAGATGTAACATGAGATAGGGTGGTTCTGGTTTATATGTTGATGAAGGGTCTGCCCATAAATGTTGGGGTAATTCTGAGGCAAAATATGACGAAGTTCCAAAATAATTTGCAGTGGCAATTTTGTTACGGGGGGTTGATAACCCATTTTCTGAGGGCCTAAGGCATTGAGGAAGAAGCAATGGACCTAAATATTTCTTTCCACCCCGATTTGATGGCCAAAATAGTTGATGTCACTCAGACAAAGGCATTGGACACGTCCCATGGACCTATCTTGTCAGCCCCAAAGCGACAAGCCCGAGATGATAGTTTTATGGCTAGGATGTTCGGCATGGAAAAATTGCAGCTACGGATTGGAGGTTGTCCGGTCACTGATGAGGAGATGGAGACCCTGGTGGATCCCTACCCGTTGTTCAAGAGCACCACTTTTCTATGCATGACTGGTCCTACTTTTCTTGAGCCGCTAGATGATGATGAGGCTACTACTGATGAGGAGATGGATAAGGAGGATGATGAGGTTGATGAGGAGGTGAATGCCTTAATGGTCTTTGATGGTGGTAACGAAGAGACCTAAAGGCCCGAGGGAGTATTCCTATCTCTATGCTTTGTTTTATTTTTGCACTAAGGACAGCGCTTATTTTTAAGTGTGGGGTGGGTAATATGTATCTTTTGTATATAGTTATTTATTGTTTTATCGAGTCTAGTGTTAGTTTTAGGTTAGTTTAGTTAAATTTTTAATTATTTTTTTGGGTTTCTCAGCATTTGTTTTCAGTACTTTTACTAAGGATAGTCCCTTTGAACCGACTAGGACTAGTTTTACTGCTTTATTGAGTCTTAGAGTCGTCATAGGAGTGACAGTTCCTAATGATGGATGGATGACGACCATCTTAAGGGAAAATTAGTCACATAGAGAAGTAAGATTAAGAAACCAACCTTGATCTTTTGAAGCTATGTCTGAAAAAGGTAGCCAGATATCATGGGTAGTCATAATTGGAAAAGTACAATAGAATGCTAACCTTGAAACAACCATGTGTTCTTAGTTGTGACTCTAAATAAATGGGCTTAATTGTGTAGTAATACCGTAATGCAAGTTTTATGAGAATGTTAGTTGATATATCCTTATATGTGTCATGATGTCATGTGTGGTGAATGTTGTTGGTTCTTGCGTAACTTGATATCTAGAACTTGCCTTGTGTGTGTGAATTAGTAGCTTGTATGACTTAGGGAATGCGATTGAGGTGTTTCTTTTGAAATAGCCAATTCTTGACTCTACTTGTATGCCTACCATTGAAATTATCCCTAGTGAATCCCTATTGAGCCTTTAACCTTGTTTATTGATAAGCCACATGATAAGCCGTTTATTTGATACCAAAGTTTTTTTATCCTAATAAAATCCTTAATACACTATGTTAAGAAGAAGGGTTGAAAATGTTGGTTGATATGAGAAAGGGTGAAATGCTAAATTGTGTGGAAAAGAAAAGAGTAAGTGAAATTCTATTTTGGCCCTGGTCCTTAGTGACATTGTGCACCTTAACGCAATTGAGGGTAGCTACTTCAGAAATATGCTCTAAACATTGGCCCTGGTCCTGCCAAGGATATTGTGTACCTCACTCGGACCATAAAATCTCGAGTGAGGGTGGCTAGTGCAATGGCATGTATAAAAAATTGTGTAAAGAAATAAAGGGCAAAGATGGAGCAACAAAAAGGGGTAAATATTCATGAAGTGTGTACCAAGAGGAAAGAAAAGTTAAATAGGAGGCTGTTGGAAAAACAATGACATGTGCATTAGGGAGGTGTAGTCACTAAAATGATTTTTAAATATTCCCTCCCTTACCTTAAGCCAACATTACAACCAAATGAAAGTCCTTTTGATTCCTTGAGAAATACGTTGTGAAAGTGAGAATACACTATGGGCAAGCTTATGGAGTGTTGAGAAAAGTAAGAACTTTTGTTTGTGAGAGTGAGTGTTTTGTTTGAAAAATAAGCCTTGGTGATATTGTGAGTGCTTGAGTGAAAGGTTTTATTAAACACAAATAAATGAGGGCATTCATGGCATATGTCCGGATTATCTAATTGGTATGTTTGTATGAGTTTGCATTAGCCCGAAAAACAGTAAAAGAGTCATTATTTGAGCATATGTGTTGTAACTTGGTGTAAATGTTTTGAAGTGTTGCATCCATTGTGAACTATAAGATCATGATTAAAAATGTTTGGTTGATTTTAAGGTGGGTTGTTAAGTCCAAGGGATACGAAAAAGATTTGATAGTCTAAAGATTGTTTGAGGACAAACAAAGGTTTAAGTGTGGGGTGGTGATCTTAGGCGTATTTATATGCCTGAGTTGTCAATATTTTCCCATGAATTGCTTTAAGTAATGAATGATCATGACTCTATTAGCTTGATTTTGTTATACTTGCTATGATTATGCACTAAAACATGTGATTAGAGGTTTCAGGAACTCTCAAGGAGATTGGAGTCGAATTGAAGAAAAGAAATGCAAAGGCGTGCAAAGAATAGACTAAGTGTGGAAGGACCTGGGCCTGGTGTACTGAGAGAGGTGATGCGCCAGGCTTGAAAGTTCTGAGGCTTCTTTAGGCGTACTGAGAGAGGTGTTGCGCTAGGCCTCAACATTCAAAGGCGTTTTCCTAGTGCTCTGCTAGGCGCAGCGCGCCAAGGTGAAGAGTTCAAAGGCAACTGCTAGGTGCGATGGAAGGTGCGACACACCAGTGTTATCCCGACTTTTACATCTTAAAAAGTGTTAAATAGGATTCCTAATTGTAGTAGACTGGACTCCAAGTTTTCCAACTTTTATAAATAGATCCTTAGGGCTCCATAGTTGGGGTTCGACTTTTTATTTGGTGTGCAAGAGCAAGTATCATCGTTTGTCATAGGTTTTGATCTTCTAACTCTTCTATTTTCCGAAAATCGCATGAACAATTGTATTTTATGGTTTTCTAATAGCATGAATGGCTAAACGCCGTAGTTTTGGGGCTGTAGCTATGAATCGAATGTTGAATATTTAAGGTTTATGAATTAATTCTTGGTTGTCATTATAAGTTACTTCTATATTCTTGTTTTAGTATTTTATGTTTGCTCACCATAAGATAAATCTATTGTCTTATCTTAAAATCGAGCGAGGAGGGATTTGATAGACCATAGAATATAGAGAGCTTGATCGACCCATTAAGTTGAGGTGATTTGTGTTCAAGTGTGATGCCCAGACGAATAACTCGCTTGGTTACAAAACAGGATGAAACATAAATGCTCGCCAGTTAGTCTGTTTATCCCGCTCAACAATATAGTTAGGCAGTTAATTGGAGTAGGCGACTAGAGGTGCATAACCCGACTCATACAATTAAACCTGTAAATCATTAACTTGACAACTAAAATTAGTTCTAAGCCGATAATATGATACATGAGATTCATTGCATGCTACAGCCCTAGAACTGTCTTTTACTTGCTTGAAACATCATCTTAAACTCGTTCACAATTAGTTACTTTTATTTGTTACATAATTAGTAATAGTTAACAATCATCACAATTTTTGAAAACGGTTACTTTTGTTTATTTTTAGAGTTAAGTATCAAATATAAGTTGATCATAAGTCCCTTGGGAACAATAACTCGTTTCTTTAAGAATCTATATTACTTGAGCGACCACGTACGCTTGCTTGTTTACTTGGGAGCAACAAGTTTTTGGCGGCTTTCTTTTCTCTCCTTAATTTTCATTATTACAGTAGAAAGAATCAATGTGTGTTGTTCCAATCTAACATCAACATGATTACTCCATAGAAAGTGATATTTAATAGTACCCTCTGGATGGAAGTAAAAAACAAGTTTGATATGTAAGCATTCCAAATGGTCCCTCACTCATTTTTCTTTTTTACTTCTTTAACAGATTAATTAGATATCATTGACAAAATGGAACCATCTTGACTTTTATTGTTAAATTGGCTTCCAAACTATGTAATCTACTTGGTAGCTTGATGTTCATATCTCCAAGATTGTTGCTGACCAGAAGCAGGCATACCAGCAGAAGCTCTTGCTATCACGGTAGTTCCTTCAATAATACTTGATAACTTGTTAGCTGATAGAATTTTTAATAGGATTGCACTAAGTTCATGAAGAAATCTTTCAACCTAAGCAAGAACCAGGTTCCTATTAAATTTGCAGAGATAGAAATGTAGGAAATATAGAAGGAGAATATTTTTTCAAAGAATACTCAAGTTTTATATAGGTTACTTAAGATCACTTGAGATGATTAGAACCATAAATTACAGCTCTATTAATACTAATAAAAATGTAAAACCAACGGTCTTGCACAAATAAATAGATATATATATCATAATTTACTAGATACATATTACAAAATACGAAAACACTTCTTGAAAAACTAAGAGGGAAATATTGAAAGACTAAACATTAAGGTGTGAATGCATTAATTCCAACACCCTGTCCCCCCCCCCCCCCCTCCCTTAATGCATTTGCTTGACAACTCCAATGCCTTCTTGAAGATGGAAAAGCTTTTCTCTTGAAAGTGCTTTGGCAAAGATGCCAACAAGTTGTTCTCCTGTCTGACAATAATTGTAACTAAATTTCGTCTTTCTCTTCATGTGCTTTGGAATATCTCCTAATTATTGATTGAGTTTGGTTTTGTAAATTCATTATAGACTTACAACTTCTCTTTATTTGGGTATAGTCACACACTCCCAAGTATTATTTTTCTCAATCATCTGAATTTCTTCTTCCAAACATCATGCTTTATTGCCTCCTCGTAATTTTCTTTCTCAACACCAACAAAGTTGCGACTTTGATAAATGTCACTCAACATTTTTGTTCATTTTGGAGGCAGTTCTTCATTATTTGAATATGAGATTTCTCCCAAGGGGACATCTTCCTATTCCTCATCCACTTCTTGATTTGACACATCTAAAAATATGATAGAAATATCCTCCAACTTTTAATCTTTCGAATTCCATGTTGTTCATCTTCCAAGAGATGGAGTTTTCATTGGTCCGCGAATGTCGGTATGGATTAGTTCCACAAGTGCACCTGCTCTCCAAGACATCCCTTTTGGAAAAGACTTTCTATGTTGCTTTCCCATTATACAACTTTCACATGGATCCACCTCAGTATGTGTCTCTGGAAACCCTTGCACCATGTCTTTTTGCTTGAGAAGCTTCAAATCATGAAAATTCAAATGAAATAATATTTTGTGTCAGAGCCATGAATCGTCTACAACTTCATTTTTGAATGCATTATAATGAAATTGTAAAGGAAAGCTTCTTTTTATCATCTTTACTTCAACAATGACTTGTTTTGGCATAATTTTATCATAAATCTTACAATAATTATCTCTAAACACAAGAGAATAACTATTTTTCATGAGTTGACCAACACTAAGAAAATTTTCTTGCAAGTCAGGAACATAAAGAACATCATGAATTTGCTTACCGCTCCCTTTTATGTTGATTGAAATTGTATCTTTACCTTTTGCATCAACTAAGGCTCCATTCCTTATTCTCACTTTAATAGTGATGCTACTATTAATTGAGAGGAAAGCTTTTTCATCTCCAGTCATGTGATTTCTACAACCACTATCAACATATCATTCATTGTTTTTTGCTGAAGCATCATATTGACAAGAAAATAAAAGGTTTTCTTCATTTTCTTCCTCACGTTCTTCACAAAAATTTGCTTGCTCCCGTTGCTTGTGCCAGCATTCTTTCTCAATATGGCCAAACTTTTTACAAAAGTTACATTGAGGCTTGCCTTTGTTCCAACATTTTTCTGCATTGTGATTAGTCTTTTTTTCAAATTTTACAAAAAAGACTAGAACTTTTCTCACCTTTTTCTTCAACCTTCTTATAAGAACCATCATCCTGCTTCTTTTTTGGATTATAATTATTCTTTTGTTGATATTTTGAGAATTTTTGAGAATTCTCATTAGTTCTGGACTAGAAAACTGTCTCTTTGGGTTGATCTTCACGGAAAAATCTTTGTTTCCCATATGGACGAAATGATGCAACTAGCTCTTTGATGGAGAGCTTAGAAAGATCTATCATCTCCTCACTGATAGCAACAACATGCTCATATTTCTCCGTGACACTAATTAGAATCTTTTCCACAACTTGTTGGTCAGAAATTGTATCACCATGATTTCTCATTTCATTAACAATATTCATGACTCTTGTTCAATATTCATCTACTTTTTCAAATTCTGTCATCTTCAAATTGTGAAACTTTTTTCTAAGAATTGAAGATTTATAGTGCGTACATTTTCGTCACCAAACACTTCGGTTTCCAAACACTCCCAAGATTGCTTTGGAGTCTCACAAGTAGCAATTTTTGCAAAATATGGTCTTGAGACTCCCATTTGAATTTTGCTCAAGGCTTTTGCATCTTGACGCGCGGTACTTAGCCTCAAGATTTTTCATCTCTGATGTTGTAAGTTCACCATCATTTTCTGGCTCGTCAAAGCCATTTGCAACAATAGTTCACAAACCTTCAGCTTTTAGATGTGTTCTCAGTCTTATTTTCCAGTATTCAAAATCATTTCCATAAATAATAGAGTAAGAATAACTGAAGAATCAACACCTTTATTTGTTTTGGATGCCATATTTTTCTTCACCTAACCCCAGAATAAGAACAAAAACCCGCTCTTCATACCAATTTTTAGGAAATATAAAAGAAGAATATTTTCTTAGAGAATACTCAAAGATCACTTGACATGAATAGAACCATCAATTATAGCTCTATTTATACTAATAAAAATGTAAAACCAAAGGTCTTGCACAAATAACTAGATACATGTATAACAAAATACTAAAAGACTTCTTGAAAAACAAAGAGACAATATTGAAGGACTAAACATTAAGGTGTAAATGCATTAATTCCAACCAGAAATGCAACACAACAAAACAAATATTTTATCAAGGAAACATTCCTTGCTTAAGGGAAGAAAAACTACAACCTACACTAATAGGATTTTTCACCAAAACTTCAGTATCTCAACTTTAGATTACAACTCTATAATCAAATGGACTAATTCTAGTTACTTTACTCAACGTTTACACAAACTATTCAATGATTAACTATAATCAAACACTATACTTTCGAGAAGCCAAACCCACTTCTTGTTACAATTCTCTCAAACTCTCTTTCACACTTAGAACAATTATCCCTAAACAATAATTCTAAGATGAAACAATGCAAACTATTCTTTATAAACTAAGCCTAACTCTAGCTCTTCTTTCTTGATCTATTTAGTCGTTATGCCCTTGCTGGAAAAATCTCTCGAATGTAGAGTGTAAAAGCCGTTTTTTCCTTCTTGAAATTATCCTTTTATAGAGGTGGATTAAACCCTAGTTGACTCCTACAAGGAAAGTAATTCTTTTCCTAGAAAACTATTCCTTTTTCGTATAGGAGTCGTTTCCTTTTTTCTTTTCCTTATTTGATAGAGTTTATGTTGAAACACGTTTTCCTTCTTTTAATCCGTATGTGCAGTTCCTCTTTTAGATACCTAAACTATCACTCCCTTTGTGTTAAAACACACCTCAATGCTGAGTGAATAAACTTTACCTTCACACATATCAAAAAGACAAAAACAATATCAATCAAACAAGTATTGAATTAGGTCAATTTGTATTAGCCTTCATGAGATCGTAAAATAAATAAATGAAAGAGACTGTTCTGATAATTAAATTGGATATATATATATCCTACTGAACCTTAAACTCACAATAAAAACAACAATGGAAAAACAAAGATCAAGAAATTCATAAATGCAATCTAGCTATAAAATCTTACATCAAATTTAAACAAATAACACATAATCTTAAGATGAAATACAAAGGAAAGTGTAGTACCTTTGTTGAGCGACGACTTAAAAGCTCGAGTTGATGAACTTGTCCGGCTTCCACCTATTCTCATTGAATGAAAATGTAAGGAAGGAAAAAGAATTTAAACTATGGACCAACATTTTTATGACTTAGATTGGCCTATTTGTCATTATTTAAGCCACCAACTCCAAAAGATTGTGGCTCACCAGATGGTCTTCCGGTGACTTCGCCAAGGGTCCAACTCAGTGATGGGATATATTTAGCATACAAACAAGGTGGTGTTGCCAAGGAGAAGCCAAAGCACAACGCCATTATTGTTCATGGCTTCTATAGTTCCAAAGACTTGATGTTACCAATATCCGAAGTATGAAAACTTTTATAACTCCATATTCAGAGTATTCAATTTAGTATCTATTATGTATGTTATGTCCAAGTTCGCTTGCACCTGCAATGCGGTTGTAACTCAAGAAAATCTTGCTAAGTCCAATCTTTAACGTTGGACTCATCAAAAAAATTCTGATTTTCAACCATATTGCAGGCACAATCGAACTTGGAGATAACATATATACATAATAGATACTGAACTGAATACGCTAAATATGGATTTTTAAAATTTTTCATGCTTGGGTTATCGGCAACATCAAGTCTTTGGAACTATCAAAGTCATGAACAATAATGATCTTGTGCTTTGCCTTCTCCTTGGCAACGCTACCCTCTTTGTAAGCTACATATCTCCCATCACTGAGTTGGACCCTTGGCGAAGTCACAGGAGGACCACCTGGTGAGCCACAAATATTTGGAGGGGGGAGGCTTAAGTAATGTCAAATAAGCCCATCCGAGCATTCCAAGATCATGATATTGAATCCAAGGGAGCTTCTCTTCTAGAGAACGATTGAGTTCACGTGCAATAATTTTGTCATACTGTCCTTGCCAAAGCTAGACCGAACCTTCATTATCTGGAAAAAGGAATTTTTATATCTGTTGAAGCAAAGTCCCAATTTCCAAACCAACTATCAGGTCCCGATTCAAACATTGCATTCAAACTCGACTTGATGTCGTACCTTCTCCTACACAAAGACATAGTTCCAGAATTATGACGATCATAATGGTAAGGAAACACTAGCTATGTTAGTGCAGTATTAGATGTCTTTGGGGGCGGAAAAATTATACTATATGTACAAGGTAAAAAAAAAGAGGTAATATAGGTACCTTAATGACAATGAACAAGAATTGACGAAATAATTCCATTTGATTCCAATGAAAATAGGAAACTTATATTTCTCATTCACAAACCCATCTTTTTTTATGCTACTAACTCTCAGTTTGGTCCTACTTTTGGTTTATTTTGTTACTAAAAAGGGAGGAGGAAACTCAGTACCGACCATGTTCGTTCTCTGTGTTGGGTGGCTTTACGCTATCGATAGAGGAAGTTGATATGCGAGATGAACAAAGTTGGCTTCATCTAATGCTTGCTCTCATCTTGTGAAGAATGTTTTTAGTCCTTTTCCTTATATCTTGTTATGTATATAGTAGATATTGACAATTTTTAAATTCACAATGATAGTTATTGTGAAACCATCCTAAGGAAACTTTTCACTAGTTAAAAGTTGAGTCTAGAGCAACATTAATGTTGTCTCTGCATGACCTATAGGTCACGTGGAAGAAACCACTAATGCTTGAACCAGAGTAAGTTGTCTACACCATGTTTGTTATAAGATGCGGCCCTTTCACAAACTTTGCTAACGTGGGATGTTTTGTGCACCTTGCTTCCCTTTTGCATGTATTTGTGGACAAGATGGAAACTTGCAAGAAACTTAAGTGCATCAACATGTGTATTAAATACTAGGTATGCGAACCCGTGCCAGTACAGACTTAATATATGTTACTCTCTCATTCTCAAATTAGAGATACAGATGTAATTTGGAGAATCGTCCAAATTTTTGTATGGCTTTTAAATATTTTATTTTGTTAATTATTATGATCTATAGTACTTTTTACATAATTTTCAAATAATACATATTACTCCCTATATCCTAATTTTCGTGCCATAGATATGATTTAAAGAATCAACCAATTATTTTATATGTTTTTCAAATATTTCAAGTTCTTAATTATTGAGATTTATAGGGCTTTTAACGTCATTTTCAAATAACCTTTATTACTTCTTTTGTCTCGGTATGTGGCACCAATAGAATTTTGAGAGTCGACCAAATTCTTATGTCTTTTAAAATTTAAATATTTCAAATTGTTAATTATCGTGATTTGTAGATTTTTTTTTATATGTAATTTGCAAATATCCAGAAAGAATAAAAAAAAAGTTAAACAAATTTAAACAAAAAAAATATAAAAATTACATAAATGACCTTGGTTGAAAGTTAGCATGTCGACCAAGAAGATTTTTCTCCCAGACTTCTCTATATAGTAGTAATAAGGTGAAAATTTACTATTTATCTACTCTTTCAGCCAAGGTTCTCTTTGTTCTTATTCAGAATGCATTAGCCGAATGAATCAAAGTTTCATGCTCAATTTTGGATTAGAAACATTAAAAATAATGAATTGACGTCGATTATAGTACATTGAAACATACAATCCAGTAATAGTTTTCTTAAAATTCCTCATTACCTTATGGGAGTGTCACACTGATACTGTGACACAAGCATATGAATCATGATATTGTCTAATATGAATATTCATGTTATTTATAAACTTGCAGAAATGTGAGTTGTGAGAAATTATAGAGTTAATTTTCTCCAATATAGAGATACTCTATATTTGAAGATTAAAATAGAGAATTTGGGGGTTTTTTTTTCCGAGAAAAACACTTTATTGCATTACTTTAAAATATATATCAGATGTCCATACGACATCATTGCATCAGTTACAACACAACATAGGAAGGCAGAATCCCACGAAATTATATTTATACATAAAATGGAAAATTTGGCTAGATTATGAGCTAACATATTCCATGTTCGAGGAATATATATAATCTTGATTTCTTCGAAAGACTTCATCAATCGCCAGACATCATTGCAAATGGTCTCTATTTCCCAAGATGACATCAAATTCTTTTGCAACATTTGTATAACATTTTTTCCAATTGACAATATGTAAACCTTTGACCAACTTTTTTATAGTGCCTTTTCCACAGCTTCCCCAATTACTAGAGCTTCAACAGTTAAGACCCTCCCTACAAATTTAAGGGTACCAAAGACATGAAGCAAATGACCACAGCTATCCATAACTGCCATTCCAATGCTTACCTTTCCTTCCTACCTTTGTAGACCTGCATCTGTGAAAACAACATCTGATCTTAGACGTATTTATATGCCTAGAAATCTAATAATGCCCATATTTAAGCTAAGTTTGAATACAATGTGTGTTTGTTTATAGTCATATTGAATCTTTTGGTTGTATATGAGCTAACCAACATGATTCGTGGTGTAGGTGAGCTTAAAGGGAGAAACGAGCACTAAAATGGACATTGGGGAACACAAAAGATTCGAGTCGAAAAGAAGCAAGGAAGAAAAAGGAAGGGAAGAATTCCAAGGCATAGTCGTATCCTCTCCATGTCGCAGAGAGCGATTTTAATTTGGGTTCGGGAGATTTAAATTGAGGCAGAGTGGTCCGTGTCAAGACCGCGTCACAGAGAAGGGAAAAGATTATCATAATGAAATATGATAAACCCACCGCGTAGTGCCCCTGAGTGCCAGATTTGACCATTTTGACTTTAGTATAAATAGTTAAATATTTTATTTTATTAGGACATTTTTTTCCTGTTTTTTTTTAAGAATGACGACTTGAAGAGCGATTGCATCATTTTTTAGGGTTCTTTCGTAAACTCTTTTACTTTCGATATTTCTATGATACTTAAACATTGTTTGATCGAATCTATTGTTATGAGTAGCTAAATACCCTAGTTCTAGGGATGTGGATACAGGATGATTGTAATCTATTGAGTTTTTATTATGTTAATATTGATTATCATTTGAATCTTTCTTATATTCTTGTTTTTCGTATTTCGTGCCTGATCACCATTGAAATAAACATATTGTCCGAACTAAACTCTAGGGAGGAATAACAGGATAGAATGTAGGGCATAAGGAACATGATTTTCTCTTAATAACTAGGATTAATTTGTATCTAGGATAGGGACATACCTAGAAACCATACTTGGTCACTCTACAGGAAGAAATCGTAATGCTCGATACTTGGTCCAGCCTATCCCCACTCAACGATGTAGTTAGGTTGTCATTTATCGTAGGCGATTAGAGGTCGGGAGATCATAATCATACATTTAACCATGTGATCATTGATTCGATAGTTGATTAATACCCATTTAAACAATATAGTTACATGAATCCTGATAAGAGTTGCAGCCCTGGACTTTACCAAATCATTGTTTCAAAACCTTGAAATTGGATTATTGTTGTTACATTTTGTTTAACTCTTAGAATTATAAGATAAATCATTCTTGAAATCTTGATAACTCTTGTGCTAAGCTAAAAGTTTTGGAGAAATTATTTGATTCTAATCATAAGTCCATGTGGGTACGATACCTATCTCTTTATAAGAGCCACTTTAAAACTTGAACAACTACGTGCACTTGCGTGTGCGATTTGGGCGCAACAAGTTTTTGGTGCCACCGTTGGGGACTATAGAATTAGGATTTTTTTGACTTCTGAAGTTAAAAAGCAAGTGTTGACACCTTGATCTTAGCAATTCATTGTTACAAGTTGTACTAAAATTTTAAATTGGACGACTATCAAGGATTGGTATCGCCTCTAACTGAATCAGAAAGATTCGTTCACTACCGGAGAAGACAAAGAAGACTCACTTACCCAGTTCCTCTTGTTGATAGTGAACCAAGATCTCTAGTAGCAAAAGTTGCGCAAGAGGAACCTGTAGTGATGGCTAAATGAAGGTAAGACACGTGGCAATCCCACGTACCACCAATGTGACATCATGCATTCAGAAACCAGCAGCTGGTGGAAGGTTTGAACTGAAGCAGAGTATGGTGCAACTATTGCACACTAATGGGCAGTTCACTAGTCTGTCAAACGAGGATCCAACAGTCCACATCCAAAACTTCCTCGAGATAAGTGATACTGATACTCCAACTAGAGTAAATGAGGATTACATGAGGCTCACTTTATTTCCCTTTTCTCTGCTTGGGGAAGCAAAAATATGGTTAAACTCTGAGCCTGCTAACTCTATCACCTCCTGGGATGATCTTGCACAGAAGTTCCTTATCAAATTTTTCCTATCTGGTAAAACAGCTAAGTTAAGGAGCGACAACCTAAGTTCCCGATAGAAAGGAGGAGAGAACTTGTACCAAGCTTGGGACAGGTTTAAATAGATGTTGATAAGATGTCCACATCATCATCAATCTAATGAGGTGTTGGTCCATACCTTCATTGAAGGATTGGAGCCTAACACCAAAATTTTATTTGATTCAGTTGCAGGTGGTTAGGCTTTGGATAAGACTTATGTTGAACTATTCACCTTGATGTAAAGGATCTCACAAGGTAACCCCGAATGAAATAGAAGAGGGGTGAAACCTGTGATACAGAAAACTGCAGGTATGCTGGAAGTAGATACAGTGACTGTCTTAAATGCACAGATTGTTGCGATGCAAAATATGATGAACACCCACTTCAGGAATCTATCATTGGGACAATAGTCAGCTCAGGTGAATGTAGTCCAACAACCACCAACTTGGTGCGAAATTTGCGGAGGTGGTGATCATAGTGCAGAGGTATGTGGTGTAAACCTGAATTCTATAAATTTTATAGGGAATGCACAATGAGGAGGAGGCTAACAAAACTATAGAAATTCTTACAATCCAAGTTGGTGTAACCACTCAAACTTTTCTTTGGGTGGTAATCAAAATCAAGCCCAAGGCCAAAATCAGTATAGACCCCAGGGAAATGCAAAGGGTATCAACCATAGGTCCAACGGAAGCAGCCAAATAAGCAGTCTAGTAACATGAGCATGGAGGAGTTGCTGAAGAAGATTAAGGTTGTTAAAGCCCAGTTAGTTGCTGATGCAAGAAACAATCAATTAGCAAAGCAGAATCTGGAGAAACAATTAGGGTAGTTTGCTAGTGCCCAAAACTCACGATCGCAAGGAGGTTTTTCGGGAAACACTGATCCAAATCCCAAGAAGGAAAACGCGGTAGGTACATGCAGTGGTTTGCAGTTAAAGGAGTTAGCTCTTACGAAAATAAATACTAAATTTGTGAGTAAAGATAGTGAACCTAAGGAGAGCGAAGTGGTTGCACAAGAAAAAATAGTGAAACCACCTCTTCCACTCCCTCAAAAGTTCAAGAAAAAGAAGGATGATGAATGTTTGTTAAGTTTCTCTCTCTTTTGCAATAAGTTCACATTAACTTACCATTTGTAGATGTTTTGCAGGGTATACCCAGGTATGCTAAATATGTAAAGGAGATTGTGGCAAACAAAAGGGGGCTGACTAAATATGAGACAGTTGCACTTACTGAAGAGTGAAGCTCCCGAATCCAAAATAGGTTACCCACCAAATTGAAAGATCTGGGTAGCTTTACGATTCAAATCACTATAAAGTAGAGCATGCATGTGCGAGGATAGTGTGATCTCAAAGCTAGCATAAATTTGATGCCAACTTCGTTGTATAAAAAGCTGGGGTTAGGTAGTCCTAAACCTACTACCATCATCTTATAGTTGGCTAATAGATCTATCGCTAGGCCTGAGGGTGTTGTAGGGGATGTCTTAGTGCAAGTGGGATCGTTGATATTCAAAGTAGACTTTGTTGTGTTAAATTTTGATCCAGATCCTGAGGTCCCATTCATATTGGGAAAACCTTTCTTGGCTACTGGGCATGCTATGATAGATGTAGCAACTAGGCAACTCACTATGCGAGCACATGATAAAGTGAAAGTGTTCGATGTATACAAGGAATTCAAGCTCTCAACTATATATGAAGTGTTGTCTACGATAACTGTGATATATCTTGAGGCAGAGGCTCAATATATTGCGTCCAAGGACCCGTTAGAGCGAGTGCTAGTATGAGCTGATATCTATGTGGATGCGGAGGCGCAGGAAATAGTACAATTTCTTGATGTGGCACTTGTAGGTACATCAGGAGATCGATGGAAGCCTTTAAATAGGGTTTTGGGTCCTCCACCCAAGCCTTCCATTGAAAAAGCACCTCAGCTAGAGTTAAAAGCATTGCCAGCCCACCTCATGTATAAATTCTTGGGTGAGAATAAAACCTTACCAGTTATTTTATCTGCAGCATTATCTGATTCTCAGGTGGAAGCAACATTAATTATCTTGAGGAAGAGAAAAACAGCCTTGGGTTAGCAAATGTCTGACATCCATGGAATCAGTCCCGTGTTGTGCATGTATAAAATTTACATGGAAAAAGGGCATAAGCACAGTGCACAACATAAACGGAGACTAAATACAATAATGAATGATGTGGTGAGAAAATAGGTGATCAGGTGGTTAGATGCAGTGATTGTGTACCCCATATTAGATAGTAACTGGGTGAGTCCAGTACAGTGTGTGCCCAAGAAGGGCAGAATGACGGCGGTAACTAATGAAAAAAATGAATTGATCCCCACAAGAACAGTGACTAGGTGGTGTATCTGCATAAACTACAAAAAGTTGAATGATGCCACTACAAATGACCATTACCCGGTGCCTTTTATTGATCAGATGTTGGATAGATGGGAGGGTCAGGAATATTATTGTTTCTTAGATGGCTACTCAAGGTACAATCAGATTGTTATTGCACCAGAGGACCAAGAGAAAACTACATTCACTTGTTCGTATAGCACTTATGCGTTCAAGCACATGCCATTCAAATTATGCAATACACTAGCGACATTTCAGAAATGCATGATGGCAATCTTCCATGATATGGTGGAGGATTTTGTTTAGGTGTTCATGGACGACTTCTCGGTGTTTGGTGAGTCTTTTGAACTTTGTTTAACTAATCTTGACAGGGTTCTTCCCAGGTGTGAAGAAATAAATCTTGTGTTGAACTGGGAGAAAAGTCACTTCTTAGTTTGAGAGGGGATTGTGTTGGGACACAAAATCTCCAAGAATGGACTGGAAGTTGACAAAGCTAAAGTGGAGGTTATTAAGAAGTTGCCACCACCCATCACAATGAAGGGAATTAGAAATTTCCTTAGACATGCTGGGTTCTATAGGAGATTCATCAAGGACTTCTCTAAGACTGCAAGACCCATGTGCAGCTTGTTAGAGAAAGAGATGAAGTTTGTCTTTGATGAGAAGTGTTTGCGGGCATTTGAGTTGTTAAAGAAGAAGTTGATAGAAGCTCCTATTTTGATTGCTCCAAACTAGGAGCTTCCATTTGAGTTTATGTGTGATACCAGTGATATAGCAATTGGGGCAGTGTTTGGGTAGCGAAAAGATAAGACGTTTCATTCCATCTACTACGCTAGCAAGACACTTGATGCAGCTTAATCGAATTATACTGCCACTAAGAAAGACATGTTGGCATTAGTGTTTACATTTGATAAGTTCAGATCATATTTGGTAGGAACCAAGGTTGTAGTGTACATTGATCATGTTGCAATCCAGTATTTGTTTAATAAGAAGGATGCCAAGCCAAGGCTAATTAGATGGATCTTGCTATTGCAAGAGTTGGATCTGGAGAAAAAAGATAGGAGGGGAACTGAGAACCAAATAGATGATCATATGTCCAGATTGGAGGACTCATCTCCTGTGAAGAATGAAGGGCAGATTCGCGAAGAGTTTTCTGATGATCAATTTCTTGCCTTGGACCTTGCTCAGGTGCCTTGGTATGCTGACATTGTCAATTTTCTGGTAAGTGGTTGATTTCCACCTGGGGCCTCAACACATCAAAAATAGAAGCTGAAGTATGATGCACACTTCTAAATATAGGATAAGTCCTTCTTATTCAAACAGGGACCTGATCAGATGGTGTGAAGGTGTGTAGTCGAACAAAAAGCAGTGCAAGTGTTGGAGAGTTGTCACTCTTCACCATATGGTGGACATCACAAGGGCGAACGCACTACACATAAGGTATTGCAATCTAGTTTCTTTTGGCCTACCCTTTTTAAAGATACTGCTATGTTTTTGAAGGGTTGTGATCAATGTCAAAAAATGGGCACCATTTCTAGAAGGCATGAGATGTCATTGAGCAATATACTGGAGATTGAGATCTTTGACATTTGGGAAATAGACTTCATCCATCGTCCCATGGAAATCAATACATTTTAATAGTAGTGGACTACGTGTCCAAGTGGGTGGAGGCAGTTGCATTACCATCCAATGATGCAAAGGTGGTCGTGAAATTCATCTAGAAACACATCTTCACCAGGTTTGGAAGGCCTAGGTCCATGATCAGTATTGGAGTTACGCACTTTATTAATAGTTCCGTGCGCAATTTGTTGGCTAAATATGGGGTAAGACACAAGGTAGCTACAGCATATCATCGCCAAACTAGTGGGCAATTAGAAGTGTCTAATAGAGAAGTCAAGCAGATCCTCCAAAAGACTGTGAGTCCCCAAAGGAAAGATTGGGCAGACAAGCTAGATGATGCTCTGTGGGCATACCGGACTGCATACAAAACACTGATAGGGACTTCTTCTTATCAAATGGTGTTTGGAAAAATGTGTCACCTCCCAGCTGAATTGGAGTATAAGGCATACTTGGTGATTAAAAAGTTGAAACTGGATGCTGAGTTAGCTAGAAAGAAAAGGATAACGCAGCTGCATGAGTTAGAAGAGTTCAGGCTTCAAGCATATGAGAATGCTAAGTTGTACAAAAAGAAGACCAATAGGTGGCATGACAAACATATTGTGTCGCGCACCTTTGAGCCTAGTCAATTAGTGTTGTTGTTTAACTCACGATTGAAGTTGTTCCTAGGAAAGCTTCAATCTAAATGGAGTGGTCCTTTTGAAGTGATGAGGATGACCCAACATGGTGTTGTAAAGGAACAAGGAAAAGAGCTCTGCATTCCTTATGAATGGGCAATGTCTGAAGCACTATTTTGGAAATGATGTTGATCGTGAGCTTGATGTGCTCACATTGAATGACGAGTGAGTCATGAGATGGGTCGTGCCGCGACGTTAAATTAGGCGCTGCATGGGAGGCAACTTGTGACCCCTTGTAATAGTTAGGATTTCTATTCTTTTTTTTTTGTTATTTCAATTCATAGGAATTAGTATAAAAAATGATAAATCCAGAAAAATACAAAAATATGAGTCATTACACGACCAAAACTAAGGCGCTGGATGGGAGGCAATCCATCATGTTTTGGCTAACGGGTTTTGAGCTTAAAATGAGCAGGAATCAGGATTTAAGGCCTTTTTATGCGTCGCGAAGGTGTATGGGAATTTTGCCTCACTTGGGATTAATTTTCCAATTTGAGGCAAAACGGTCCGTGACCGTCCCGCGTCGCGGAGGGAGTTCTTAATTTTGATTTTGACAAGAAGTAGTTTTTTACGTCGAGAAAAAGGCTCCACTGTGACAGTTCCACGTCGCGGAGCAAGGGTCAAATTCTTGCCTCGCCTGGAATTAATTTTCCAAGACAAGGCAGAGGACTCCATGCCAGAGTCATGTCGCACTCCAAGTAAGAAAATTTTGTTTTTTTTTAAAGTTAAACGGGTTCCACCCATTTCCAAGGAAATTAACTTGACCTAGTTCCCCTTTTAACCCCAATTTCACTTAAAATCCCCATTATTCTTTCCTTTTTTCACTGCAATTTTTTCCCCTCCTTTTCGCCCATACCAATTGTTCACTCTTGCATCCGTAACGTGGAGTCAAAGCATCAATTCTCCCTCCCCTTAACTCGTCTTCATCACTCTCAAGTAAGAACTTCTGCTCGAAATTCCTATTACATGTTCATGTGGGTGCGCTATTAGTTTGTGTGTGGTCTGTTATTGTGTGGAAGTGGGAGGTATAGTTGATTGTCGTTGTTAGTCTCATTGGGCCTTTGAATTCTTAAGTAGACGGTTCCTTTAGTCAACATTATGTGGGTTTTTGTGAATGTATTAGTGGGACTGATTGGGTTGTGTTAAACTTATGTGGTTGACAAATGAGGTCTATTTGGTTGAATGGTATGGTTTATGCAATAGTGTTTATGGGTTTGTTGAAATCTTATGTAGCAATAACTCTTGTTGACTGTATGTGGTTAGGGTGAATTAGTATTTACTGCAATATGCTTAGTTAGTATGTTGGCCTACAGTAGGCAGTTTGATTGTTAGAGTTGAAATTCCCTCCATTGACACTTGTCTGAGTTTTAGTGCGCATGGTTGTTTGAATATGTTTATGGGACATCACTTTGGCGGTGTTGGCTAGATGTTAGTGTGTATTCATGGGTCTATATTAGTTGTGTGAAGTCTTTAGTAACACTACTTGCGTGTTAAATTATGAAATAGAGCTTGTGGATCTTAATTGTAGTGGTGAGGTTGAGTGGTTGTGACTGATATTGTCATACCTATCTAATTCTATAAATGTTAAATGAAGTGAGTGTGTTGTTGGTAATTTTTACCCGACTTGCGGTCATGTTATGTGTGGTGGGCTGAACTCTACTCTATGTGCAGGAAATTATGTTGAGCTCCTAAAGACCTGGTAAGGCAGTCGCCGCCCCTAGCCAAAGAAAGCATGTGCGGAGTGGGGGGTAGTGTCCCACCTGCACCTGCAGTTCCCAAGGGCCAAAACAGGCGATTCGGGGTGAAGGCTGTGACCAAGGAAGGAAAGGTGTGGTGGAAAAAGCACACTGAGGCATCATATTTCTCTGACATTTGCATTGACATGGACAACTTGGCACGGGAATTCCCATAGATACTGAGGCGGATCAGGGAGTTGCGTATGGAGTTTATCTTTTGAGAGCCGAAAGAGTGCAACTTGCACATGGTCCATGAATTCTACGCCAACTGGCGCCTGATGCAAGATCACATTTTGTGACTGTGTGGGGAGTTAATGTGCCTATCACACCCACGGTTATGAATGACATATTAGGTATGGAACAAGACATTGATTCATTGGTGCTTACAGGGCTAAACATATGCCCTCCATACCTAGCCATTAGACATACAATGTGTTGTCCTCAGTCCATGGCTCAATGGACCAAGCACAGTGGGAAGAGATATCACTAATATCTTCCATATGCTCACATGCTTAAGGAGACGCGAATATGGCTAAAGTTTGTCATGAACTGCTTGATACTGGCTCTTCACTACACAGTTATTAGTCGGGACAAGGTTTGTTTGTCTATGCATTGATGACAACTAAAGAGTTGAATATTGGAGCTGTCCTGAAATCTATGATGCGAAAGGCCCGGTTTCATAAAAGGCATAGGTATGCTTTTGGTGGCCTTATTACCAGAATGTGTCGTGCTACAGGTGTTCCTGAAAAAAATGTGGACTACATGACACCCTTATACCCAGCACAGATGGACATCACTAGGACCAAGGGGCCCGACACTGGGTTTGGACCAACTCTCACCACTATTGAGCGTCATCGACGCAATGAGCTGATTATGGCTAGGATGTATGGCGTAGAGATGTTGCGCCATCATAATGGTTGCCTGGCTTCCCCTAACATGTAGTTGGGAGATGTTGAGAGGCGTTACCTGCTGAATGACCACGCCAAGGTCCTACTTGGCATTCTTCCTGAGTTTCATAAGCCGATCGATAATGATATTCCAACCGATGAGGAGCGCTTGCGTACTAGCTCGGACGTAGAGTCTGATTCTGATGAGGAGATAGACCACGCTCAGGCCGGTGATAAGGCCGAAGGGGGTGATGCGATGGAGGATTGATCAAGGAGTGTTTTCACCTTACCTCTTGAATTGTTCAGATTTTTTTGAAGCACTGGGGACAGTGCTAATGTAAAAGTGTGGGGTGAGGGGTGAAATCATACCTGGTCTGTATATATTTTTATTGTTGAACATTGTTATGTTAGAGTCTGCTTTGTATTTTTTATTTTATTTTGGGTTCCTTGGAGGTTGTTTTCGGTTCTTTGGCCAAGGAAAGTCCCTTTGAACTGTGCAAAATACAAAAATATTTTACCTTTTTTGGATTAAGTCAGTAGTCGTAGTTGAGTCACGTTGCCCAATGATAGATGGATGATGATCGACTTAAGGGCAATTTCATCATTGAGTCTTAGGTTGGTTTGTGCTGAAGCTGAAATTTCAAAAGGAAAATGTATGAAAGTATGATTTGAAGTTGATGGATGAATGCAGTTGAACTTTTTGTATTTGACTTAAATGATTGCAACTTAAGCTTAAATTGGACCTTGTGCACAAAACTGATTGTGTGTTGTGATTGACCCATTCTTTATTAGAACTTGTGCCATGAGTGGTGAGTTTTTGTAGTATCCATGCAATGTATCTGAGTCTAGAACTTGCCCGACATGTTATTGAAACGAAATAAAAGTGGTGTTATGTTTAGAAGATGACAATAGGCTTTCTTTGAATTGCCTTGAAGATTAGCGTTTTAGAAAAAATATCCTTAGTATAGTCCATTGAGCCTTTTATCCTTGATTTTGTTCTAAACCACGTAATTAAGTCGAATCCCTTTTATTGATACCTTTAGCCTTGATCCCAAATCCCTAATGCACTATGTTAGGAGGAAAAGTGAAAGCGGTGGAAAGAGTAAATAAGGTGGACATGTTTAGTTGTTGGGGAAGAAAGAAAATAGGTGGTTAAATGATGACGCATGAGTTTAAGTCTGAGATTGGCCCTGTTCCTTAGGACATTGTGCACTTCGACTAAGGTTAAAAGCCTAAGTTGAAGGTGGCTAACTTGGTAAGCACCTTAATGATGGCCTTAGCCCCTACAAGGGCAATGTGCAACTTAATTCGAGAGAAATCTCTAAGTCAAGGGTGGCTATTGTTGAGTGTCAAAAAAAAAAAATCTATAGAAATAAAGGGGCAAGTGAGAAATAAAGGCAAGGTTGGTAATACTAGTGGAAATCTATGAAGAAAGAGGGAGCTGGAAAAAAAAAGTAGTTGTGAATATAAGTAGGAAATTAAAACAAGTGAATTAGGTAGAATAAGTCACTCATTTTATCTAAATGAATCCTCCTTACCTCAAACCTACATTACAATCGGAACAAGTCCTATTTGATTTTGAGCATAACACACTTTATTAGTGGAGATGTACATAATGGGCAAGCTAATGGTTCTCAATGCATGCATGTATGATGTCTTTCTTGAGTGAGAGTGTACCTTGTTTGCAAAGTCCTAAAAGTATATTTAATTTGCTGAGTTGAGTGTGTGAACTATTCTTTAGAGTGAAGGGCACTTGTTGTATGAAGGATGGGTGATATGTAATGGTGCACATGTTGTTAAATGTGTTGGTTCCTAAAAGTTGTCAAGTCATTTACATGAGTCATGCATACTTTGAATGAAATCATGCCTGTGTTAACTGGCTACAGATCCTTGGAAGAAAGTGGTGGATGCACAAATACCATAGTAGAGAGTCTAGGTCTAGGAGTAGTTAGTAAGTTGTTTGACGACGAACAAAGCTCTAAGTGTGGGGTAGTGATCTTATGCATATTTATATGCCTAGAAATCTAATAATGCCCATATTTAAGCTAAGTTTGAATTCAATGTGTGTTTGTTTATAGTCTTAACCAGTCTTTTGGTTGTATATGAGCTAACCAATATGATTAGTTGTGTAGGTGAGCTTAAAGGGAGAAACGAGCACTAAAATGGACATTGGGGAACACAAAAGATCTGAGTCGAAAAGAAGCAAGGAAGAAAAAGGAAGAGAAGAATTCCAAGGCATAGCCGTATCCTCTCCGAGTCACGGAGAGGGATTTTAATTTTGGTTCACGATATTCGAATTGAGGTAGAGTGGTCTGTGTCAGGACCACGTCACGGAGAAGAGAAAAGATTATCAGAATGAAATCTGAGAAGCCCTCCGCGTCGCGCCCCTGAGTGCCAGATTTGGCTGTTTCGAGTTTAGTATAAATAGTTTAATATTTTATTTTATTAAAACATTCTTTTTCTAGGTTTTGAAGAATGACGACTTGGAGAGCTATTGCATCATTTTTTAGAGTTCTTTCCTAAACTCTTTTACTTTTGATATTTCTATGATACTTAAACATTATTTGATTGAATCTATTGTTATGAGTAGCTAAATACCCTAGTTCTAGGGTTGTGGCTACATGATGATTGTAATATATTGAGTTTTTATTGTGTTAATATTGATTGTCATATGAATCTTTCTTATGTTCTTGCTTTTCGTATTTCATGCCTGATCACCATTGAAATAAACATATTGTCCTAATTGAACTCGGGAGAGGAATAAAAGGATAGAACGTGGAGCATAAAGAGCATGATTTTATGTTAATAACTAGGGTTAATTTGTATCTAGGATAAGGATATACCAAGAAACCATGCTTGGTCACTATACAGGAAGAAATCGTAATGCTCGGTACTTGGTCCAACTTATCCCCGCTCAACGATGTAGTTAGGTTGTCATTTATCGTAGGCGATTAAAGGTTGGGAGATCATAATCATACGTTTAACCCTGTGATCATTAATTCGATAGTTGATTAACACCCATTTAAACAATATAGTTACATGAATCCTGATAAGAGCTGCAACCCTGGACTTTACCAAATCATTGTTTGAAAACCTTGAAATTGAATCACTCTTGTTACATTTTGTTTAACTCTTAGAATTATAAAATAAATCATTCTTGAAATCTTGATAACATTTGTGCTAAGCTAAAAGTTTTGGAGAAATTATTTGATTCTAATCGTAACTCCATGTGGGTACGATACCCCGCTCTTTATAAGAGTCGCTTTAATACTTGAACGACCACGTACACTTGCGTGTGCGATTTGGGCGCAACAAGTTTTCGGCCATCTCAGACTAAATTAATAGTTATATCATAAATCTTATTAGGTATAGAATTCGCCGATTAATTTTGCACAACATCATCATATTCATATAAATCAAATTAAGTCTTATTAACTGTGCCAATAGGTTCGTATGTACCACCACTAAAGGGACAAGTGGACCCCAATTAATTTCTCTTTTTTTAAAAATCATTTAAACATTAATTAAGTTAGAGGGTCAAATTATAATTTTTAAAAATTGGAGTTTCAAAATGATTTGTTTCTTTCCCTTTTCTCACCAACATATTACTACTATATAGAAGTCTCTACCAGCAAGGTGTTGATGGTCGACATTCCTGCTTCTTTGCATGGGCAATTTAATCAGTTCTGGCCTGCTTTTGTTTCAACTGGAACTCTGATTTTAGCCCATAAACACTTCTCATAGTTTTCATCGATTTTATTCGCCTATGCTTCATCTCTTTGTCTGTATGTATCTCTTTCATCTTCTGGGTTTGTCTTGTCCTTTTTGGTCAAATTTATTTATAATTATTTCAAGTTGCAGACGAAGTGTTCAGTGAAAGTGCTGAGCAAGCATCTGCTTGATCAATCAAAGAAATCAACTCTTGAAATGTGAAGCGTGAATACCCACGAAACTTTACTCGTTTTTTTTTTTTTTTGGCTATTGTTAAGTAGTAATAGCCATTAACTGAGAATTGGTAGCTATACTAGATGCATAATTCGTAGCCATTTCCTATGGATGTAATGAAAGTATTTTGTTGTACTTGCCATGATGCCACCAACAACATCCCATTTGAAATATTATTTAGGGACGATGTACCTCAGGAGTGCACCAGACAATACCATTGCAGATATGGCTGAGATATGAGAATTCCGTGGGAGAATAAGAGTATCTCCAGGTGAACAAGTCGCCATAATGGCAATTAAAAAGAAAGAAGTCTCACATTGGTAATTAATGAGATGAGTGGACTTCTTATAAGGCTTGGACGACCCTCCTCCCTTTGAGTTAGCTTTTGGAATATGAGTTAGGCTCAAGACCTAATTCAACAATGGCCGCGTGAATTCCACATGTAGTACCACCAACAAGGAACCACGTTTCCAATGCTCCAAAAAGTCGAAAATGGGACCTTCTGGTGAAAATAGATTGTCAAGCTCTGGAAGCTCAGGCAAATCATGAAGAAACGGTTTTGCACCAATGATCTGAATCAACGAATGAAAACTTGCAGCATTTTCTTCAGCTGAAGCTTTTAAAGCACTAACAAGGGGAGGAAGTTCACTAGAACTTGCAGCAGCACTTGGAACACAAGAAATTTCTGTTAAATAAAAGAGAGAGTGCATTACACACACCATGGCGAGAGTGTTATAAAAGAGAGATGTGTGTTTTTCAAACTAACAAGTGATAGTTTAGGTATGAACAAGGGTGGCTCAACGTAATTGAGGGCCTAAAGCGAAATTTCAATTTGAGGCCTAAAATATAAACAAAAACTTCGTATACATATTTATTCAAATTTATTTTTCTTACACTATTTAGATGAAATTATACGTATGTAATATTGGTTTTTTAGTTATTAATTTTAGGTAAAAATTTATCAACTCAACATTGAAAAACATTCTTCAGTGAGACAATTATTATATGAATTGTTAACATAATTTTATAAGTAATAAGTTGACAAATATTAAATAAAGATAAGAGTTAGAATCACAGAATTTGATTCAAGAAGTTGATGACTTGGTATACACCATTTTAACATGCTTGTTGTAATATTTGAAACTAAAATTTAAAAAGAAATATAAAAGAATTTGTAATTCACTTTGTTCAACACTTTTCACTATTAATTCTTATTTTTAACAAAGTATAACAGATGTGAAAGTGGATAAAATAATATTTTTTTTTATCATAATTAATTTTTTTTCTATAAAAATTTAACACATAATTTATTCTTGATTATAATTGGGCCCCCCAAAATTTGGGGGCTTAAGGCATAAGCCTTATTTTACAAAGGCAAGAGTCGGCCCTGGGTATGAAACTAAAAAAATAGATGATAATTTAGGTGTATTTTTGATACTTATATCTTATTTATTTTTTAAATCTCATGTCAAGTCAAACTACACCATATAAATTTAAATGAAAAAAGTATCATTTAATAAAATAGTAACCTGTAGGTGTAGATCTACTAAGGCTCAGGGGGTGTGATGTGACACTGCTTTATCAAATATTTTTGGCTAAATATGTAAATATAATATATATAAAAAAACAGTAGAAAAAAATAGAAAATATATACTACAAAGTGACAAACTTGACACTAAAAAGTATCGTTTTTTTATTACGTTGTTTATGTTTCTTACCTACAGAGTATAAATTTAGGCAGCTTCCTTATCTTCTAATTAAAGGAGAAGATGAAAGAGGTGTTACTCCAATCGATATATTGCCACCTACACCTAGATGTACATATATACATCTAAAAACAACTTAGAATTTTTTTTTTCTTTATAAGAAGGATACTTTGTCCCTAGGACATGAATCATGCTAAATAAAACAAATGGACATTCTTCAAGCAATTAGAAATAAGAGACATCTTTTTTCACAAATTCCATCTATTTAAAACAAAGAATCACGAAAACATGAAAGGAGAATTTGATTACGTTGACTCAAATATTTTATATTTTTCAAGTATTCACACATTTCGATGTCATAAAAAATAGGGATAAGGCAAAAGTACCCCTAGACTATGAATGAAATCTCTAATAAACACCATAATTAAACTAAGGTCCTATTACCTTCGACCCAATTTTTTGTCATTTTTTTTACACTTTTTTAGCTTACGTGGTATCCAAACATCTCCCACGTGCTTCAACTACGTGGAGTCATGGAGTGTGTCATGTAAGCCAAAAAGTATAAAATTACAAAAAAAATAAAAAAATTTGGGGGGCGTCGTGGATAGGACCTTAGTTTAGTTAATGTGTATTTTTGGGATCTCGATTATAAGTCTAGGGTGTACTTGTGCTTTATCCCTAAAAAATAGGGAAATGTTGGTAGCTTAGTTGGTTGAGTATGGATACCTAATTTTTTACACCGTTCGATCTTCAAATATCATTTCTCTTTCAATTTTTCACTCATGATACTTAGACTATGTTTTTATTGTCCAGACACAACTTCAATCTTTAAATACATTTTTGTTAATTTAACTTCAGAAACTACTTTTTTTTTCTTTCAAATATCAACTATTTCATCTCCAAACGCCTATTTCACATCATTTTAGAAAATATTATAATAAACATATAAGGAATAGATTTAATTGATTTACTAAATATTGACCTATAAAATCCTAGTTAGAATTGGAGAAAATCTATCCAAAAATTTCAGCCTTGATATTTTTCACTTTGCCACTATAAATTCATCACCTACTCTTTACTTTCTCTTTGTCCCTTATTTAGTTTTTCAATTTCAATACATTTTCTTCTGGGTATTCACAAGTTCCTTTTCTCTTTTGCCTCTTCCTTATTTTTGTTGTTTTCTAATATAAATTTTCTCAAACTTTCTTTTTTGGGCGGTTTATCATAAACCTTCTATGTATTTTTCTTAATTTCTTTGAATGGTTAATGTACATTGGTTGATTTTGTAGGTTTTATAATTTTGAGTTATTATTTTTTATTAATCTATTTTTTGTGTTGCATTGTTTTATCAATCTTGAATTTGTAACACTTTTTTTCTTCTTCTGAGATTTGATAATTTAGAACTTTTATTCAATTCTATGATACTTCCTCTTGTTACTGTTGTATCAAATTTTATTTTTTAAGTAGATTTTACTTGGGAAAATTGAAAAATGCAAAAATTGTTGTGGTTTTTCGATAATACTTTTGTTTTTGATTTGCAAGGAAAGAGAAATATTACAAAAATATGTTCGTTAAAATTTTATTATATTTAATATATATATTTCATCCAATCTCAATCAAAAACATATCCCAGGGGAAAGGTTTCACTCTTTCTCCCCAAACTTTTTTATCTTGTACAAAATTTATAATCATTTACCCTGAATCTAGTCTATAAAACCAAAAAAAGGGTGGGGTCAACTATAGAAGGGAAGGTCACAATAACTAAAATATAAAAAAACCTAGATCTAGAAAAAAGAGAATGGAGAAGATGAGTTTGAGGTTTTGAGAGAGTTTTGAGGTTTCCGATCAATCTTTGATTAGAAATCCAATGTCGCTTTTTTGTTTGATTTGCAGAGACATTTGAGGTTTAAGGTCGATCTTATTCTCATTTTTCCAATATCTCCTTTATTAAAAATATATAAAAATTATTTCTTTGTGTGTGAACGTGAAATCTTATTTTTACAACTAAGTTGTTAATTAAAAAATCAGTTAATCGCTTCATATGACCTATGAAAAAAAACTCTATTTTTTTTAATTGAAATTTTGTTGGGCCTTTTATTAAATACTCTAATGAAACAATAAATATAAAAGAAAATTTCATTTAGGCCTAAAGCCCAAATCAAAGCAACATTACATGGATATAGGAGACCAGCCCACCCAATCCACTCCCTCTCCTTTAAATATCTCTCTTAAGATTAGGGTTTTTATTTCCCCCCCACACTCTTCATTTTCCCAAACGGCCTCCACACCTACACAATGTTTGCACTGTGGTTGAACAAGTAACTCCACCTCCTCATTTTACATATCATCATCAATGTTTTTAAGTTGATCATCCTGCTTCCTTGGCCATTAGGTAACAATACAAAGTATTCTTTTCTCTGTGTTTTTGTGTTTTTGTATTTTTGTTGTTTCGTGCATTTGACCTTTTTGCCCTTAGTTGTGCTCTCCGGTACAATGGCTTGTGCTCTTGATGTTTTGTACATGGAAACAATCTACGGGATGAAAAAGAAATCTGTTAATTGTTTCATTTATAAAAAAAAATTGGCATTCTTAATTATTATTATTTTTTATAAAAATGAAGAAGTGTTTGTTGTGTTGATATGGTTATTACCAATGGATGTTAAATTTGGATTTAAAAATTGTTTTTGAAGCTTGAGATGAAAAAGCTTTGCTCCTGAGTTCACTTTCTTACATTGAGCTTCATCATGTTTAGTGATTATTTATGGAGATAAAATTTTGAAATAAAGTTAGTCAAATTTATGAGTTTAAGTTTGACGTGTTGTCTGATTTAATTCATGTTTAGGTTGGCTTCTCTGTTTGCAATGATCTGAGAAATAAAAAGAGTTAGATCTTGATTTGTTTAAATTGATTTATCATTGAAGAAATAAGTCTTGAATAAAACTTAATTTATTTCACAAATTAGAGATCTCCTTGGTTGTAAAGCATATATACTAGTGTATTCCATTTGGGCTCAGGGGTGTAATTTCAAAGCATGGATAGTATTTTTTGGGGACTAGACCAATGTTTTAGGCCCTATTAATAAATGTGAGAAGAGTTATATATCATACGATTCTCCTATTTTTGATGATGTAAAATTGTGTAAATACTTGGAAAATGTAAAAGATTTGAGTCAATCTTATGTCTAGCGTAGAATAGATTCCCTTATGTTTGACGTTTTTATTATTATTTTTTAAATAGATGAGAAATGTGAAAAATATTGTCTCTCATGTCTAATTGTTTGAAGAATGTTCATTTATTTTATTGAATATTAAAATATATTTTTAGTTTTTTAGATAGATATATGCTAGGTTTAGGTAGAAATAGAGGGATTTGATTAAGACCTCTCTTTTGTTCTCCTCTAATCAGAAGAAAAGGAGGTTTCCTAAAAATTCTATGCTATAGATCAGGAATCCAAAAAACGTTATAAAAAATACAAACACAAAAAATTAAAAGAAAGGAACGACTGAGTCAAGATAGAATTATTGAAGTTCTTAATTTGATCAAGAAGTGCTCTGGCAGTTTTTGTCATACAAAACAAGGAAATTCAAGATGCACATCTACTTAAACTTGGGAGATCCCTAAAATTATTCCTTTTTAGTTTATTTTATTGCTTTCATAGGCTATTTAGATGGATAAGGATCTAGATAACATAGATCGATTCAATCATTTATTCAAAAAAAGTCATACCATAACGGTAATACAATTGATCAATTCAGTGTAACATAAATGAAACTTTTCGGAACAGTTCTAATTATCAATAATCAGTTTTTCATCAATTATTCTTTAGTTATTTTGATACTTTTTTGTTGAGACGTACGTCAAAATTTAATAATATTACTAGCATTCTTATTTGTTTGATAAAGATTATCAAATACTATTTTAGTTACTTGTTTAATATATATTTGTGATATTTTTATACTTATATTAGTTGAAGTGGGTTCATGTACTTCTTTGATATGAAAATAAGGAATGACTAGTTAATTAATCTAGAGACTATCTCAACTATTTAGTTTTATCTTCATGCATTACATTATGAGGATAATTTAATAACTTTTCTACTTTTGTTAAGACAAGAAAGAGAGTTCACCAAAGAAAGCATCTAAGATATTGTAGGTTTTGTTTTATCTCCTTAATTTTTATAATTGAAATAGAAAATATTAATATGTTGTTCAAATCGATAAACATATTTAAAAACTCCATGAAAAGTACTGTAATTCACAGTAATTAACAACTCAAAACATTTTAAAAGTATTTGAAAAGATTATGATCAGAAAGAATATTCCTTGAATGTCCAACTTAGTAGTAACTATGAAAAACAACGTATTTAATCCTATCTTCATGTATGTAAGGAAAACATTATAAAAATCAAAGATTTTCTTCTCTCCTTAATTTTCATTGTTGATAACTAAGCATTCCAAATGTTCCCACACTCACTCACTCACCTTTTCTTGCTTCTTCTTCAGATTAATAGAACCACCTTTGCGTTTTATTATTAAATTGGCTACCAAACTATGCAATCTGCTTGATGTTCATATCTCCAAGAAGCTGATGTTGATGTCACGGTAGTTCCTTCGACATTGGGTGTACATGATTTGTAGGGTATGCATCAGTTAGAGAACCATATTTTCTCAAAGGTGTAACAGCCCGTATCCGAAAACAGACCAAAATTCAGATTTTTGAAAAGTTACAGGTGCAACCTACGGTTTCCATCCACGGACCGTAGGTCAGACCACGGCCCGTGCTGGTGGTCCGTGGTTTACCACTGCAACCCCTCCCCAGCCAAGCTCAGAAAATTTGGCTAAGTCTCGATTCACGGACAGACCTACGGTCCGTAGATCAGACCACGGTCCGTGGTCTGTGTTCGTGGATCAATACCTTCTTTACCCAGCCTCTGAAATGAACTACGATCGACCAGCACGGACCGTCATTCGATCCACGGTCCGTAGGTCTGACCGTAGATGAGGGGTCAGCAGCCAGTTAGCTGAAAATTCTGATGGGTCAACTTCAGATTATCATAACTTTTAGCACAAAAAGAATTGTGTGTCCTATTACCTATGATATGATAGATAATTGAATTATATTTCCAAGGCCACCGAGTTTGCTAAAATCCGACCTCCGAGTAAAAAGTTATGCTCGTTTTAGTGAAGGCATGTCGAGCAGGCTTGACTTACGGACACGATCTACGGACCGTAAATTGACCTACGGCCCGTAGGTCCAATCCGTAGATCAGTCCGACAGCAGCTAATTCAGGGGTCCTTTGGTCTTTTCCTATTTCGTTTAACCCCTTAGCTCCGTCGTTTAGACCCTAAATCATGAGGTTTTAATCAGTTTAATCCCAGAAACATAACTAAAACTTACCTTAGTCAAAATTATTAATCAAACTTAGAAAATTAGAAGCAAGAGAGGAGAAAAGAGGTCAAGAACCCTAGTTCAAGAACGCAGCAAAGTTCCTTCAGTTTCAGCCCCGAAATCGAAATATTTCTCCGTGGCATTCGTCACCAGGTATGTGGGATTTCACTAGTGGGTTCCTTTCGCCCATTAGGTCCCTAGAATTCAGTCAGATTCTAGATTCCATGATTATGAACAGACCTAGGGTTTCTAGAATTATAGCAGATCATCATGAATTAGTTATTTAAGTGTTCCAAATCAGATTATCATGTTATTGCTCGCCTTTATCGCATGAATTTCAGAACCCTAGCTATGTATTTCTTTAGTTCTTGAATTACACATGCTAGGTCGATATTTTTCGGTATTCGCCTTACATGCCTCGGTTTATGAATGCATCATTATCAGATTAATTGTTGCATTCTCAGTTTGCATGTTCAGTTTCGAGCTATCCAGTATTTACAGAAATTCAGTCATAATTAGTTAATCACTTAATTCATTGGGAGTAGCATAATACCGAGTTGGACTAGGGTTCAGCGTACCCATATAGTCCCAGAACTACGAGCCACGTAGGTGTAAGTCCCCTTTGTGGGCAACATCAGTTTAGTGATCACGCCAGCATGCCTTTATACCTCTGGCAGGGTATATTGGGTCCTCTCGATGGGGCGTATACATCGGACTCCACATTTAGCTCATGTGGTTTTATGTCGGTTATTAGTAGCTTCCACAGTTCAGTCAGACTCTATTGCATTGACCATATTTCAGTACAGTCAGTATTCAGTCTCAGCATGTTATAAATGTGGTCATTGCATCAGTTAGCTCAGTATTCAGTATTTTCAGTATCTATATCCTGTCCAGATTATATTATTGCTCAGTATGCTTTGTTCAGTTATGTGATATTTCATCTTTACTCTATCCTGCATGCTCAGTACCTTTCAAGTACTGACGCATATGTGTGCTACATCTTCTCGTGATGTAGGTTCAGGTTCTCAGCATCCAGATCACGTTTAGATCGGTTTCCGATCTCCAGTTCAGCAGAATCAGTGGTGAGTCCTCACTCTTCGAGGACAATAGTCATGAGTTTCTTTTCAGTATTTTTAGTCTTTAGTTTCAGTCTTTGCTAGATCTAGTTGGGGCATGTCCCAACATTTCTAGTCAGTTTAGAGGCTTATTTCAGACATAGTTAGATTCAGCATAGTATTTTGAGTTTGATATTTCTTTTGTATTAAACTCTAAGATTTGATATATTCGGTTATAGTATATGGGTATTCCCCATCTCTTCGCCTTTATTTATGATTTAGCTTCCACATCGCTTATTTTCTTTAGTATACTCATGATCATGCCAGCAGGGTTAGCTTGGGATCACTTGTGGTCCTAGGTCCCGTGTCCGCGTCTCGGGGGTAGCTCGGGGCGTGACAAACTTGGTATCAGAGCGTTAGGTTTAAGAGTCCTAGGATGTCTGAAAAGTCGCACTAAGTAGAGTCTTTTTCATGGGTGTGAACTGCACCACATCTAATGAGAGGGAGGCTATCAAGTGTTTTAGGAAAACTTCACTTTCTTGTTACTCTTATCGTGCGTAAGGTATGATCTAATTCCATTCTAACTCAACGTTCTACGTTTCAGTGATCATGCCTCCTCGTAGAGCTTATGTCAGGAATGCAAATGCCAGGAACGCAAACGCAGCTCCTCCAGTTCCAGATCAGGAAGTCTCAAATGCTGAATTCAGGAATGCCATTCAGATGTTGGCTCAAAGTGTGGCCAACCAGAACAATCGCGGGTTCAAGCTCATGTGAATGCAAATGGTGGATCGCCAGCAGCAAGGGTCCGTGACTTTGTTAGGATGAATCCGCCCGAGTTCTTAGGATCACAGAGATCGGTGAAGATCCCTGCATTTCTTGGATGAGATCAAGAAGATCTTTGAGGTAATGCAGGTCACTGGGAATGATCGGGTTGAGTTAGCATCTTACCAACTGAAAGATGTGGCTCATCTCTGGTATACTCAGTGGAAGGAGAACAGGGGTACAGATGTCGCTCCTATTACTTGGGATTGTTTCAGCGAAACCTTTCTGGACAGGTTTTTCCCCATAGAGTTGAGAGAAGCAAGGGCCCAAGAATATACGAACTTGAGGCAGGGAAATATGACTGTCCAAGAGTATGGGCTCAAGTTTAACCAACTCTCCAGGTATGCTCCTCACATGGTTGCTGATTCCAGGGCTCAGATGAATAAGTTTCTGTATGGAGTGTCGACTTAGTGAAAACGAGTGCAGGAATGCTATGTTGTTGGGAGACATGAACATCTCTAGGCTCATGACTCATGCTCAGCAGGTTGAGGGTGATAAGCTTAGGGAACGAGCTAAGGAGACTAAGAAAGCAAGAACAGGTAACTACGAGTATTCCCAATAGAAATCGGGTGGTGGAAATCGCTCGCAATTTCAACAGAAGTCTTCGACTCCAGCCCTTTCATCGGCTAGTGTTCCATCACCCAGGTTCCGTAATGATCAGAAAGGTAGGGCGTCAGGCTCTAAGTCTCAAGGTAGTGTTTCAGGCACCAAAACCTACCCAACTTGCCCGAAGTGTAGTAAGAACCATCCAGGTGAGTGCCTTGCAAGTAAGGAAGGATGCTTTGGGTGTGGTCAGTCTGGTCATAGATTGAAGGATTGTCCTTCAAGACAAGGTCAAGGAGGAAATAATGGTAGAGCTCAGTCTACATCTTTAGCAGCACCAGCAAGTCGCCCGACTCAACAAGGTAACTCTTCTGATACTGGTGGCGGGCAGCGCCAAAACAGGCTCTATGCTCTTCAGCTCGTCAAGATCAGGAAGATTCTCCTGATGTAGTCACTGGTACGTTACGAGTCTTTGACCTTAATGTTTATGCATTGTTAGATCCAGGGGCTACTCTTTCTTTTGTAACTCCTCATATAGCAGTCCAATTCAGTGTTAGTCCAGAAACTCTTTCAGAACCCTTCTCAGTCTCTACTCCAGTCAGTGACCCAGTTATAGCTAGACAGGTATACAGAAATTACCCTGTCATAGTCTCTCAGAAAGTCACCTCAACAGATCTTGTAGAGTTAGAAATGGTAGACTTCGATGTCATTCTAGGCATGGATTGGTTACATTCCTGTTATGCCTCAGTCGATTGTAGAACTAGGATTGTTCGTTTTCAGTTTCCAAACGAACAAATCCTAGAATGGAAGGGTAGTAGCTTAGTGCCTATGGGTCGAGTCATTTCTTACCTTAAGGCCAGAAAAATAATCTCTAAGGGTTATCTCTATCATCTAGTTCGGGTTAAGGATTCTAGTTCTGAATCCCCAACTCTTGAGTCAGTTCCTGTAGTCAGTGAGGATCCGTGTGTTCCCCAAGATCTTCCCCGGAGTTCCTCCCGAAAGGAAATAGACTTTGGAATTGATCTCCTTCCGGATACCCAGCCTATTTCTATTCCTCCTTACAGAATGGCTCCAGCAGAGCTTAAGGAATTGAAAGAACAGTTGAAAGACCTTCTAGATAAGGGTTTCATCAGACCTAGTATTTCTCCATGGGGTGCACCAGTGTTGTTCGTAAAGAAGAAAGATGGTTCTCTCAAAATGTGCATTGACTATAGGCAGTTGAACAAGGTCACAATCAAGAATAAGTATCCCATCCCTAGAATTGATGACTTGTTCGACCAACTTCAGGGTGCTAGTCATTTTTCAAAGATAGACCTCGGGATCGAGGTTATTATCGGCTCGAGTCGAGATAGTGACATTCCAAAGACAAATTTGAACTCGGTATGGTCATTATGAATTTGTAGTCATGTCATTTGGTCTAACCAATGCTCCCTGCAGCTTTCATGAATTTGATGAACGAGTGTTCAAGCGTTACTTGGACTTGTTTGTTATCGTCTTTATTGATGATATCCTCATTTACTCTAGGAATGAGGAAGAACATGCGAGTCATTTGAGAGTTGTTCTGCAAACTCTCAAAGATCATCAATTATTTGCAAAATTTAACAAGTGCGAGTTTTGGTTACAATCAGTTGCTTTCCTTGGGCATATTGTGTCTAGTGAAGGAATTCGAGTAGATTCCCAGAAGATAGAAGCAGTGAAACAATGGCCCAGACTTACCTCTGCTACAGATATCAGAAGTTTCTTGGGTCTAGCAGGTTATTACAGACGGTTTGTGGAAGAATTTTCATCCATAGCCTCTCCATTGACTAAGCTAACTCAGAAAAAGGTTAAGTTCCAATGGTCAGATAATTGTGAGAAAAGCTTCACAAAATTGAAAACTAGGTTGACTACAGCTCCTGTTTTAACTCTACCAGAGGGTTCAGATGGTTATGTGATCTATTGTGATGCATCCAGAGTCGGCCTAGGTTGTGTGTTGATGCAGCGAAGTAAGGTTATAGCTTATGTTTCTAGACAACTTAAGGTACATGAGAAGAACTACCCAACTCATGACCTCGAGCTAGCAGCAGTGGTGTTTGCACTTAAGATTTAGAGACATTACTTGTATGGTGTTCACATAGATGTGTTCACAGACCATAAGAGCCTTCAGTAGGTGTTCACCCATAAAGAGTTGAATCTTCGCCAGAGAAGATGGCTTGAGTTCCTCAAAGATTATGATATGAGTGTGCATTACCATCCGGGTAAGGCGAATGTAGTAGCAGATGCTCTTAGCAGATTATCTATGGGTAGTGTAGCACATGTTGAAGAAGAAATAAAAGAGCTAGCAAAGGATGTTCACAGACTTGCTCGCCTAGGAGTTCGTCTTATGAGCATATCAGATAGTGGTGTAATAGTTCAGAATGGGGCAGAATCTTCTTTGGTAGTAGAAGTTAAGGAAAAGCAAGATAGTGATCCAATCTTGCTTGAACTTAAGGGTGCAGTCCACAATCAGAGAGTGGAGGTCTTCTCCCAAGGGGGAGATGGTGTACTTCGCTATCAAGATAGATTGTGTGTTCCTGATGTGGGTGAATTGAGACAGCATATTCTCACAGAAGCCCATAATTCCAGATATTCTATTCATCCAGGCGCCACTAAGATGTACCGTGATCTGCGGGAAGTCTACTGGTGGAATGGTATGAAAAAAGATATAGCAGATTTTGTGGCTAAGTGCCCCAATTGCCAACAAGTCAAGGTAGAACATCATAAACCAGGAGGTATGACTCAAGAGATTGACATTCCTACTTGGAAGTGGGAAATGATCAATATGGACTTCATCACAGGTTTACCTCGTACTCGCAGACAGCATGACTCCATTTGGGTGATTATTGATAGGGTTACTAAGTCTTCTCGCTTTTTGGCGGTCAAGACTACATATTCAGCAGAGGATTATGCCAAGCTTTATATTAATGAGATTGTGAGGTTGCATGGGGTTCCTTTGTCTATCATCTCAGATAGAGGTCCTCAGTTTACCTCTCATTTCTGGAAGTCATTTCAGAAAGGTCTTGGTACTCAGGTTAACCTTAGCACAAAGATTTCATCCACAGGACGGATGGTCGGGCGAGCGTACCATTCAGACCTTAGAAGACATGTTGAGAGCTTGTGTGATCGACTTCAAGGGTAGTTGGGATGATCACCTTCCTCTTATTGAGTTCGCTTACAACAATAGTTACCATTCCAGCATTCAGATGGCTCCTTATGAGGCATTGTATGGGCGTAGATGTAGATCTCCAGTTGGTTGGTTTGAAGTAGGTGAAGCAGCCTTGATAGGACCAGATTCGTCATCGATGCTATGGAGAAAGTGCAACTCATTAGAGATAGACTTAAGACTCGCTCGAGTCGCCGAAGTCTTATGCGATGTGAGAAGAAGGGAACTAGAGTTTCAAGTTGATGATTTGGTTTTCCTGAAAGTGTCACCTATGAAAGGGGTGATTGACTGTAAAAGATAGTCTTTCTTATGAGGATGTACCAGTTGAGATTCTCGATCGTCAGGTTAAAAGGTTGAGAAATAAAGAAGTCGCTTCAGTCAAGGTTTTGTGGAGGAGTCAGTCAGTGGAGGGAGCTACTTGGGAAGCAGAAGCAGCCATGAAGTCCAAGTATCCTCACCTTTTTCCTTCCGATTCCATTCCAGCTTGAGGTAATAGTTCCTCATCAGTTTTTCAGTCATTCATGCGTAAATTCAGTCTTAGAATCATGTTCCTTCAGTTTGTACTTGCATTTTCAGCGTATTTGCATGTGCTTGGAACTCGCCCGCCGAAATTCGCCTCAGTGTTTAGTGGTAGGGATTGCAGCCCTCTCCCTCTATTTCAGCTAGTTTAGTCTTCATTCGAGGACGAATGGTCCCAAGGGAGAGATAATGTAACAGCCCGTATCCGAAAACAGACCAAAATGCAGATTTTTGAAAAGTTGAAGGTGCAACCTACGGTTTCCATCCATGGACCGTAGGTCAGACCACGGCCCATGCTGGTGGTCCGTGGTTTACCACTGCAACCCCTCCCCAGCCAAGCTCAGAAAATTTGGCTAAGTCTCGATTCACGGAGAGACCTATGGTCCGTAGATCAGACCACGGTCCATGGTCTGTGTCCGTGGATCAATACCTTCTTTACCCAGCCTCTGAAATGAACTACGGTCGACCAGCACGGACCTTCATTCGATCCACGGTCCGTAGGTCTGACCGTAGATGAGGGGTCAGCAGCCAGTTAGCTGAAAATTCTGATGGGTCAACTTCAGATAGTCATAACATTTAGCACAAAAAGAATTGTGTCCCATTACCTATGATATGATATATAATTGAATTATCTTTCCAACGCCATCGAGTTTGCTAAATTCCGACCTCCGAGTAAAAAGTTATGCTCGTTTTAGTGAAGGCCTGTCGAGCAGGCTTAACTTACGGACACGATCTACGGACCGTAGATTGACCTACGGCCCGTAGGTCCAATTCGTAGATCAGTCCGATAGTAGCTAATTCAGGGGTCCTTTGGTCTTTTCCTATTTCGTTTAACCCCTTAGCTACGTCGTTTAGACCCAAAATCATGAGGTTTTAATCAGTTTAATCCCAGAAACATAACTAAAACTTACCTTAGTCAAAATCATTAATCAAACTTAGAAAATTAGAAGCAAGAGAGGAGAAAAGAGGTCAAGAACCCTAGTTCAAGAACGCAGCAAGGTTCCTTCAGTTCCGACCCCGAAATCAAAAGATTTCTCCATGGAATTCGTCACCGGTATGTGGGATTTCACTAGTGGGTTCCTTTCGCCCATTAGGTCCCTAGAATTCAATCGATTCTTGATTCCATGATTATGAAACAGACCTAGGGTTTCTAGAATTATAGCGAGATCATCATGAATTAGTTATTTAAGTGTTCCAAATCGATTATCATGTTATTGCTCGGTTTATCGCATGAATTTGAAACCCTAGCTATGTATTTCTTTAGTTCTTGAATTACACATGCTAGGTCAGATATTTCAGTATTCAGTTTTACATGCCTCAGTTTATGAATGCATCATTATCAAATTAATTGTTGCATTCTCAGTTTGCATGTTCAGTTTCGAGCTATCCAGTATTTACAGAAATTCAGTCATAATTAGTTAATCACTTAATTCATTGGGAGTAGCAAAATACCGAGTTGGACTAGGGTTCAGCGTACCCATATAGTCCCAGAACTACGAGCCACGTAGGTGTAAGTCCCCTCTGTGGGCAACATCAATTTAGTGATCACGCCAGCATGCCTTTATACCTCGGGCGGGGTATATTGGGTCCTCTCGATGGGGCGTATACATCGGACTCCACATTTAGCTCATGTGGTTTTATGTCGGTTATTAGTAGCTCCCACGGTTCGATCGAACTCTATTGCATTGACCATATTTCAAGATGCGGTCGGTATTCAATCTCGGCATGTTATAAATGTGGTCATTGCATCGGTTAGCTCGGTATTCGGTATTTTCGATATCTATATCCCGTCCGTATTATATTATTGCTCGGTATGCTTTGTTCGGTTATGTGATATTTCATCTTTACTCTATCCCGCATGCTCGGTACCTTTCAAGTACCGACGCATACGTGTGCTACATCTTCTCGTGATGTAGGTTCGGGTTCTCGGCATCCGGATCACGTTTAGATCGGTTCCCGATCTCCGGTTCAGCGAGAATCGGTGGTGAGTCCTCACTCCCGAGGACAATAGTCATGAGTTTCTTTTCGGTATTTTTAGTCTTTAGTTTCGCTTTTTGCTAGATCTAGTTGGGGCATGTCCCAACATTTCTAGTCAGTTTAGAGGCTTATTTCAAACATAGTTAGATTCAGCATAGTATTTTGAGTTTGATATTTCTTTTGTATTAAACTCTCAGATTTGATATATTCAGTTATAGTATATGGGTATTCCCTATCTCTTCAGTTTATTTATGATTTAGCTTCCGCATCAGTTTATTTTCTTTAGTATGCTCATGATCATGCCAGCAGGGTTAGCTTGGGATCACCTGTGGTCCTAGGTCCTGTGTCCGCGTCTCGGGGGTAGCTCGGGGCGTGACAAAAGGCATCTTCTTGGGTAACATGATTATAATTCATCTATGAGACCCTTTCCATGGATGCGATGGAAACATATGCAACTTGAGAGGTGCATCGACTTATTGAGGTTGATTGGTGTGGTTTTAAAGTTCACACATCATATTATTAGTGGCACATCGTGAGTCCAATACACCTCATAATTATGTCGATGCACCATGGATAATATCCATGAAAAAGGTTTCACATATGAAATATAATCATGTTACTATGAAGTTGTCTTCAAGAGAATATAGTCTAACTGATGTATACTCTACAAATAATGTCCATCCAAGTAATACCCCATGAATTATGTGCACCAAAACGATACTGCATAACTTATTGAAATCCTAACAAAGATGCTACAAGCTAACATCTTAACCATTATTTCTCTCTGATCAATAAGAGTTTTCTAGTAAGTCATTTGTTTCATTTCACGGCTCAATGTTAGTCACAAAGCTCTCCTCCAACTACTATGTTTAGCTAATTCGAGGAAATAATGACATGCTACATTTGGTTGCTTCTATTGTTTGCTTTCTTAAATTTAAAATTAATTCCATGTCAAGACAGACATCTCATATATGAAATTATAAACTATTTAGAAGTTATCATTCATGATTGTTGTTGTTGAACTTTTCAAATGATAACATGAACAATGAGGGAAGGTTGCGGTGTGGTAAGCCTTGGTGGTATTTTTTCAATCCTCTGATACCATAGCAATGACATTGGTAACAAACTACGTGAATAAGAATTATATACAATTTGCCTCAGAGAGAGGAATTCCCACGTACCATGCTGTCCTTGGGAAAAAAAGGCTTCCCTATCACTACATAAAAAATGATCTTTAGTGGCAATTAATTAACGTCAATAGCTTAATTGCCGCTAAATATATATTTTTAGCGTCAATTAACACTCTTTGTATATGTCCATAAAGTCTTTAGCGACACTAGATCTAATGGAATTTAACTAATGTTGGTAAAGACTTTAGCACTCTTTATTAATGTGTTTATTTATTGCTGCTAAAAGTTGTTTTTGTTGTAGTGTATCCAGAAAAATCATTTGAACTTTCTCACTATTCTCATTGTACGATTGAACAGCAAAGGGACAGAATCCTCCTCCTTGAGCGCGATAAAGTAGTAAGACCTGAAGTCTATTTTGCATACTCATCCCCATAAGTATATCCACATGATTGCATACTTATTATAAATCATGTCTTAGGCTTTATTTCGGGTATTTCATGATTGTTATCATCTTATTCCTGCTTCATGAGCATGCCTTACCTTCTGACCTTGGTTCGTACTTGTTTATGATATTTGGAAGCTTGATATTGGCCTTAGCCTAGGAATTGGCTTGTGTTTTCCTTAGACTCGCATTTTGGGAGCCGATAGGCCTTAGAATTCTTCGACGTTGCTTTAGATGGCTTAGCTCCCTGTAGATTAGTGTAGAATACTTGGGTACTATAGTATGGGCCTTATCTAGGAATTAACTCAGCTCAAATGACCTATCATCCATAATTCCTTTTTTACTACGGACTAGATGATTCTTTATTGTGATTTCAGGCTTCTTTCGACGATATGGATCAGATTTTGGTTCGGCCTTGGAGTGCTATGAGCTTTCAACCTTAGGGTGGACGCCGATCCTTGATAGACTTATAATGGTGACTTGACATGGTACTCTCCTTCAACAGTTCATATAGTCGCAGATTAAGGTATGGATATATCACTCTTATAGTCATAACTTCAGGGTCTACACATATGATCTACAACTGCAGTCTGAGTTTCAAGAATATTATCCTCTACTTGCTTTTCTCTTTCGCTCCTTCCTAAACTCGCGTGTATTCTTGTTAGTTTTCTATTCATTTGACCTTTGTAGTGTTATTTCTCACTTCTCATGTTGTTTTTACTCTTCAAGCTATGTCGGCCTATGATACCTACTTGGTACCTGTTGTTTTGGTACTAATACTATACTCTGCATCTATTTTTGTGATGCAATTATGAGCACCATTCATCAGCGCTAATATCGAGTTGGTTTCAAGAGGATTCGGAGACGAGGGTGAACTTATGACGTTTTAGGTCATACATGTCTCCTTCTGTTTAGTTTTGGCTAATTTTTCTTGCTTTTGAGACAAGAGTATATATTTTAGTCCACTTTTAGGATATATATATATATATATTGGCTTATGTTCTCATCTTACGAAGTTTCCTTTAGATTATATCTTGCATCCCCTATTATTTGTTGTTTCAACCCTTTAAGCATGCTACTTGTCATTCTGAATTATGGGTTGTCTTACCTATTGATGGGTTATAGTAGGTGTCATCATAACTCAAGTTTTCAGGTCGTGATATACATACACAATAAACATGAACCATCACATCACAACAAGCAAGTCCAATTTTCTTATGGAACCCACACAACAAACTTTTAGTGTAGTAGGGTGGTACATGTTCCCATTGTACTGGTGTGGTACCCATTCCAGATATTAGTGTACATACATGGTACCCATTCCAACAATAGTATGTGTTGATGTTGCACCCGATACCAATCATCAACACACAACGCATTCACAACCACAATGAATCACAATCAGACGTGTACATTCATGTAACACATATTTTATGCGACTGATAACTTCTTTTATTTCACATCAAATATTTCTGATTTCCCTAATTTATATCATGCATGCACTATTAACAACGTAGTTAAAAAGCACATATAAAATAAACTGGAAAAACACACATCTATCACCTACCTCGGATCAAGCCTTGGAAACTCTAAAAAATTTGAGCTTTTCCCTTGTTATGATTTTTCGCTTGTTCTTAGTCTAAAACAACAATAAAACACAACAATCAATTAATAATGGCCTAACAATACCCATATTATAGTAAAACCCTAAACCCCAGGCCATTCCCATGATCATCCCACTTAGCAAAGGTCATTTCTATCATTAATTCAAGCTTAAATCCTTCCCCAAGAGTAACACCCTAGATTTTAAGGCTTAAGAATCAAAATACAAGTTGGGGAAGTAATTAACTTACCTTTACCGAAGATCTTGGTGGAAAGATTGAAGAAAGTTTCCCTAAATCACCCTTTCTCTTCCCAAGAATGAAGTTTAAGAAAATAAGAGGTTTTGAGACTTTTTCTGTATAAAACCCCCCACTAACTCCGCTATAGAGGGTCACCATAGGGGACCATCCTCTATAATGAGAATTAATTTATCCTGCTATAGAGGCGTGAAACCCGTTATAGTAGCTTGCATGAAAACAAAAAATCCTTCCCAATGTCTCCATTTCGCAATACACCTTCGAACATTTACGTTCTATAATAACGCCTTCACACCAAGTTCGATAGTGGGAGTTTTTTCACTCGAATTCGATTCTGGAAAACCCTATGGATTCCTTAATGTATTAGCTACTAGGAAACATGATCCAATCTTTGACATACCACCCAACCCCTTCCACAATTTCCCTAGACCTTTCCTTGCTCATATCCCGTATAAGACTAGCCTAGCCTAGAATTTTCAAGTCACTACACAAAATGTTTTCTAACCTAAATCATAAATCACCTTTTGGACCTACTAAAGCTATGAAAACTCAAATCAGACCTTGTTTACCCAAAATATGTACTTTGGTCAAACTTTCTAAAAATCAATATTTCAAAACTGAAAATCTTCTACATATCAGATTGATCACCTTAGTAATTGTGTCACTCATTCCCGCAAACCATAAAATGCATAATAAAACTATGTGAAGGGTCAAAATAAGGGACAAAAATTTGAAAATGCAATCAACCATGAGGATTGTTGAAAAGTAGCGAATAAGCACAAATTGGTTCACTTGCATATTAAAATTGAAAATTGCCACACTTTGATAAGAGCTATTCACATGATCAAATTTGTAATTACTTAAACTTGATTAAGCAATTTAAGTTAGATTTTCTAGAAGATTTAAGTAATTATATTCCAGCAAAGAATGGAAAAGTTGATGGTTCCTATAAAAGCAATTTTTAAAACTTATGTTGTGAAGTTTAAGAACTATACATTGACTTGATTGTTCTTTCTAGAAAAAAATGGAAAAGAATGCATTGTCATTTTTCTTTTAATCTTATGACCTCTTACAAAAATGGTGTTTTATTTTATTATTTTTGAATCAATTCTACTATTTTAGTATAGATTGGTGTCCAGATCATTCTTTCCCTTCTATTTTCTTGATTAAAAATGCAAATTGTTTAGTTCATATCTCAATAAAGTTAAGGACCAACAACAACACAAACTGACTGTAATTCCACATGAGATGGAGGATAGTGTTTACGCAACCTTACTTGAACCTTGTGAAGGTAGATGTGTTTTTTTGATAGACCCTTGGATCAGTAACAATCATACGCAATACGGTTATTGAACCAAAGAAAACAAAATGTAATAATAGAATTAAGAAACAAGATAGTCCGCGAATGATAAAAAGAATACTAACAAGATTTAAAAACTAGAAAACGTTCAGCTACCTACTAACCTTCTACTCTAATCCTCGATCCCATATCTTTCTATTTAGGGTCATGTCCTTGCTAAGCAACACATACAAAATTAAAATAAAAAAGTATAACCATCAAAATAAATTATTAAAAGCATTTAGACAGACATGTTTTGAATTATAGACATGTGACTTTTTACCCTCCCCGAGTTTCAATCCATTTTTATCTTTGAATATATATTTTTTAGAATCTGATCTTTATTTTAACTTTCATTTTATTTTTCTAGTGGATTTTACTTAAGAAAATTGAAAACCACAAAAATAGTTGTGGTTTTTCCGATAATACTTTTGTTTTTTATTTTCAAGGAAAGACAATTATTACAAAATTGGTTCGTTAAATTTTATAATATATATATATATATATATATATATATATACTACATTAAAAGCATGAACTCTCAAACTTGAATGTTGAATTACTATAATACCCCCAATTAAAAATACGCAATATATTTTATTTAATTAATTATATTATATTTAAAATAGATTACTTTTCACATTAAAGGTTTGTGACTTTTTTGATGAGTTGTGACTTTTTCAAAGGGTTGTGACTTTTCCAAAGGGTTGTTCCTTTTCTGTTAAGTTGTGACTTTTTCAATGGGTTGTGGCTTTTTCGATGAACAATGACTTTTTCAAAAGGATGTCACTTTTCTGCTAAGGTATAATTAACACCTATTCGTACTATTATATGTTAGTTATAAATAGAGGGGTGTCCTCTCAATTTTAAACTACAATTTTTTTTAGATTTTCTTCTCTTCTTTTGAAAAAATCTCAAGTGTTATTTGATCAAGAGTATTAAATTTGAAATTTAACTGAATTCGAGGTACCACATAAGAAAGAGTTGGTGAACAAATTGTAGCAAATCATTCATCAATTCACACTCATATTTTCCTCTTAGAATTTTCACCACATACATACTTCTATTAATTTTAGCATTTTAGAACATTAATACCCTTTTAATTAACCTACATAATTTATTTATTAAAGAAAACTAATTTTCTACGAATAGTCACAAGAATTTAATTTAAACCTTCATGTTTTTTCAGTCATAAATCACAACCATTCGCTCCTTATAAATTTTTGGGGATCTCTTTTCTGTGACAATTTGAGATCATTTAAAATTTTCATAAATGATTCATCCCCAATCCATTGATATATTTTGCAGATGTTCTTAGCATTGAAATTTAGTATTGACTTTCTATTAAAAAATAAAATAAGAGAATAGAGAAATGTGCAATTAGTTACGAGCTTTGCTTCACACAAAAAACTTCAATATAGAGTGCGTGTGAAATTTTATTTCTTTTCCCTCTTTAGTTTCTTTAATTAATTTCTTTTATGTTTTCATTCGAGAGAGATTTTAATAATTAGTGTTCACATAATGATTGAATAGTAACAAATACACATATTATGGATTATTTTTTCTAATATAATTAATAGATCAAGTTGTGGGAGAGAAAGAAAAAAAAATACGAAAAAGTTTCATGATTGGGGTAAGATATTTCTTCTTTATTTTTCTATTTTTTATTCTTTTACCCTCAAACAAAGTACTTTCTTCCTAATTTTTCTAAAATACCGGGTATCAACGTAGTCCATTGAATTATTAGTTGTGATATTAAGTCCACTATTTCAAAAATAGATTTTCACTTTTACTCATAATATGATAATATAACCATGATACTAATAATTTTTTAATAGATATGTAAGTAAATATGAATGAATAAAGTAATGTGTTGGTGGGAAGAAATTCAATCAAATGGAACACTAGAGTGAATAAAACATGCACATATATTTTCGTCTTCCTTCTTCACGGGCTATGAATTGTTTCATATTTTTTAAATATTTATATTGAGTATGAAATTTTTTAAGCATGAATTTCCTATTATTTTGTGTTCATTTTAATATAAGAAACTTTTATGTTACAAGATACACTTCTTGCTAGCTATATGGAAATAGATACGAAAATAGTGATTGATCTTAATCAAATTAAAGATTCTATAAATAATACTTAAAATTTTATTTATCTATTAATTTTTATTATTGAAAAATTTTAATATTTTATATCACGATACAACTTCTATAAGTTTCTAGATACTTTTATTAGACAATAATTATATGATATGTGTGCGGCAGAAAAAAGGAGAAGACTACAAGGTTGAAATATAAAGAAATGAAATATTATTCAACATAGGTGATGTTCTTCATATATTAACATTCAATTATGCTACTTTTATATATATATATATATATATATATATATATATATATAGAATTTATCAAATAAACATTTGACACACACTCAAATCACTATTTAACCATCATTCATTATAACAACATTTAACTGTAACAACCTAATTTTCTTTAGAACTAATTTTATTATTTTAGCAAATTTGATTGTAAATCGGGATTTTATCACTTAAAATTAGAAGAAGAATCCAAAAAGCTAACAACATTCACTGTACCACAAGAATTTTACGAATGGAATGTATTACCATTTGGATATAAAAATGCACCAGGTAGATACCAACACTTTATGAATAACTATTTTAAACAATTAGAAAATTGTGTAGTATATATTGATGATATATTACTATATTCTAAAACCCAAGATGAACACATAAGATTATTAGAAAAATTCATACATATTATAGAATATTCGGGCGTAAGCCTAAGTAAAACGAAAGCAGACATAATGAAAAGCCAAATAGAATTACAAATAGATAAAAATGGAATAAAAATGCAAACGCATATAGTACAAAAAATAATTAACTCAAAAGAACAGCTAGATACGAAAAAGAAATTACAGCCATTTCTAGGACTAGTAAACCAAGTAAGAGAATATATACCAAAATTAGCAGAAAATTTAAAATCATTACAACAAAAATTAAAGAAAGATGTAGAATACCAGTTTGATAAGAAAGACCAAACACAAATACAAAAAATAAAATTATTATGTAATACCAATAATAAACAAGCGAATAATAAATAAAGAAATACAAGATATTAAAGTTAAAAATCCAATTAAATATGTACATTTAGGAGGAACGGAAATATTAATAAAAGCATGTTTTAGAGAAGGAATAGATACACCCATAGAAATATACTTAGCAGATGATAGGATCATATAAAGAAATGAAATATTATTCAACATAGGTGATGTTGAAATATAAAGAAATGAAATATTATTCAACATAGGTGATGTTCTTCATATATTAACATGCAATTATGCTACTTATATATATATATATATATATATATATCTAAAATAAAGAATTTGTCAAATAAACATTTGACACACACTCAAATCACTATTTAACCATCATTCATTATAACAACATTTCACTGTAACAACCTAATTTTCTTTAGAACTAATTTTATGTTATATTTTTTGTCTCTATAACATTCTACTTATAACAGTGTTGACATTCACTATAGAAGTACTTTTTTTTTGTAAAATTACATCTCTATGATAGCCTTACTAGAATATTAATTGAGTAATAATATTTTTAAAAGATATGTTACGTATAAAGATAAAATATTGAAATATTTATGATAATCGCTATAAGTGTCATGCACATACTAAATTTCAAGTATGGATATTTAAGACAAAATTGTACTTAAATGGTGTCCATCATTTATGGTCAAAACCTCAGGAAGGAAAGCTATTGGTGACCTTTTTTATATTGATATTATTTTTTATCTAGTTTATTGGTTAAATTTTCTTACAAATTGAGTAAAGTAACAAACAATACTACTAAAGAAATGTCACTTTCGCCCCATATTAAAATTTTGAATGTCTTCTGAAATGTTTCAATGATATGTGGCATTTTGATCTCGAAAAAAATTTAACTTTATGACAATTTGTATTAGTCATTTAAAAGTACTTGTCCAGTATTCATTCAATTATAATTATCTACTTGAAAACTTGTATTTAGTAATATTAATTATATTTTGCAACATCATATACTATATGATATGATACACACGTGCCGTGAAACTAGTGTGTGTGTGTATATATATATATATATATATATATATCCTTTTATTGTTGGTTATTTTTGAAAGAAAATAAAAAAGATGGAAAGCAATAGCATATTGCTACATGATAAATTTCATCCCAATCTCAATCAAAAATATATCCCATGGGAAAGGGAATATTCCACTCTTTCTCGCCCAAACTTTTTGATCTTATACAAAATTTATAATCACACTTTACCCTGAATCTAGTCTATAAACCAAAAAGGGGTGGGAGCAACTATAGAAGGGAAGGTCACAATAGCTAAAATATAAAAATCCTAGATCTAGAAAAATGAGAATGGATAAGACGAGTTTAAGATTTTAAGAGAGTTTGGAGGTTTCCGATCAATCTTCGATTAGCAATCCAATGTCGCTTTTTTGTTTGATTTGCAAAGACATTTGAGGTTTAACTTTGATCTCATTCTCATTTTTCCAATAGCTCCTTTATTCAAAATATATAAAAAATATTCCTTTGTGTGTGAATGTGAATCCTAGTTTTATGACTGAGCTTTTAACTAAAAAATCAGTTAATCGCTTCATATAACCTATGAAAAAGTAATATGTTTTTTCTTAATTGAAATTTTGTTGGGCCTTTTATTAATAACTCCAATGGAAAAACAAATATAAACATCATTTGGGCCTAAAGCCCAAATCAAAGCAACATTACATGGATATAGGAGACCAGCCCACCCGGTCCACTCCCTCTCCTTTAAATATCTCCCTTAAGATTAGGGTTGTTATTTCCGCCCCACACTCTACATTTTTCCCAGCCCTCCACACACATGCACAATGTTTGCACTGTGGTTTAACAAGAAACTCAGCCTCCTCTTTTTATATATCACCAGTGTTTATAAGTTGATCTTCCTGCTTCCTTGGTCATCAGGTAACAATACAAAGTACTTTTTTCTCTGTGTTTTTTTTTATGTTTCGTGCAACTGAGTCTTTTTCCCTTAGTTGTGATCTCCCGTACAATGGCTTGTGCTCTTGATGTTTTGCAAACAGAAAGCATCTACGGGATGGAAAAGTAATATGTTAATTGTTTCATTTATGAAAAGTTTTGGCATTCTTAATTATTATTATTTTTTAATACAAATTAAGAGGTGTTTGTTGTGTTGATATGTTTATTACCAATGGGTGTTAAAGATGGATTTTGAAATTGTTTTTAAAGATTGAGATGGAAAAAAATTGCCCCTTAGTTCACTTTCATACATTGAGCTTTATCGTGATTATTTATGGGGGTAAAATTTTGAAATAAAGTTAGTTAAGTTGTTGCATTTAAGTTTGATACGTTTTTTGTTTTAATCCATATTTAGGTTGGCTTCTTTGTTTGCAATGATCTGAAAAATAAAAAAAGTTAGATCTTGATTTGTTTAAGCTAATTTATCATTTGAGAAATAAGTCTTCAATAAAACTTAATTTATTTCACAAATTAGAGCTCCTTGGTTGTAAATCATGTGTTGCTATTGAAATTTCCTCAAATATATACTAGTTCACTCCATTTCGGTTTAGGGGCGTAATTTTGAAGAACAGGTAGTATTTTTGGGGACTAGACCAATGTTTTGGGCCCTATTTATAAATGTGAGAAGAGCTAGATATGATACGATTCCCCTATTTTTGATGACGTAAAACTGTGTGAATGCTTGGAAAATGTAAAAGATATGAGTCAATCCTATGTCTAGCACAAAATAGATTCCCTTTTGATTAATGTTTTTATTATTTTTTGTTTAAATAGATGGAAAATGTGAAAAATATTGTCTCTCATGTCTAGTTGTTTGAAGAATGTTCATTTGTTTTATGTAGCATGACAAATGCCCTAGGGAGAACATATCCCCCACTTAAAGAAAATTAAATTAAAATTCTTAGTTTTTTTAGATGGATATATGCTTGATGTAGGTAGAAATAGTTGGATTGGATTAAGACCTCTCTTTTCTTCTCATCAGAAGAAAAATGAGATCTCCTAAATTTCTACACTATAGATCAGGAACCAAAAAACGTTATAAAAAACACAAACACAAAAAATGAAAATAAAGGAACGACTGAGTCAAGATAGAATTGTCACACAAAAAAAGGAAATTCAAGATGCACATCCACTTAAAGAAGGGAGATCCCTAAAATTACTCCTTTTTTTATTTTATTTCTATTGCTTTCATAGGTTATTTAGATGGATAAGGATCTAGATAACATAGATTGGTTCAATCATTTATTCAAAAAATCATACCATAATGGGAAGACAACTGATCAATTCAGTATAACATAAACGAAACTTTTTGGTATAGTTCTATTAATTATCATCAATTATTCTTTAATTATTTTGATACTTTTTGTTGAGTCGTACGTCAAAATTTAATAATATTATTAGCATTCTTATTTGTTTCATAAAGATTATCAAATACTAATTCAGTTACTTTTTTAATATATATTTGTGATATTTTTATACTTATATTAGTTGAAGTGGGTTCTTGTACTACGTTTTTATGAAAATAACTAATGACTAGTTAATAATATACAGACTATCTCAACTATTTACCTTTATCTTCATGTATTAAATTATGAAGATACTTTAATAAATTTTATAATTTTGTTAAGACAAGATTGAGAGATCACTCAAGAACAAATCTAAGGTATTGTACGATTTGTTTTATCTCCTTAATATCTATAATTGAAATAGAAAATATTAATATGTTATACCATAAAAAGTATTGTAATTCACAATAATTAACAATTCAAAAAACTTAGAAAGTATTTGAAAAAATTATGATTAGAAAAATATTCCTTGAATGTCCAAATTAATAGTAACTAATAAAAAATATTCCTTGAATGTCCAAATTATTTTACTTTTGTTAAGATAAAAATAGGAAACATTAGAAAAAAACCAATGATATAGTAGACTTTCTTTTCTCTCCTTAATTTTCATTATTACAGTAGGAAGAATCAATGTGTGTTGTTCCAATCTAACATCAACATAATTACTCCATAGAAAGTGATATTTAATATTACCCTGTGGATGGAAGTAAAAAACAAGTTTGATATGTAAGCATTCCAAATGGTCCCTCACTCATTTTTCTTTTTTGCTTCTTTAACAGATTAATTAGAGATCATTGACAAAATGGAATCATCTTGTGTTTTATTGTTAAATTGGGGCTTTCAAACTATGCCATCTACTTGGTAGCTTGATGTTCATATCTCCAAGACTATTGCTGACCAGAAGCAGGCATACCCGCACAAGCTCCTGCTATCACGGTAGTTCCTTCAACAATAATTGATAACTTGTTAGCTGGTAGAATTTTTGATAGGATTGCAATAAGGTCATGAAGAAATCTTACAACCTAAGCAAGAACTAGGTTCTTGTTAAATTTGCAGAGATAGAAATGCAACACAAAAAAATAAAAAACAAAGACTTTACCATGGAAACATTCCTTGCTCACGGGAAGAAAAACTACAACCTACACTAATAGGATTTTTCACCAAAACTTCACTAACTCCAAAAAGCAACTTTAGATTACAACTCTATAATTAATCAAATGGACTAACTCTAGTACCTCTATTCAATAGCTTACTCAAACTATTCAATGATTAACTATAATCAAACACTATACTCTCTGAGAAGTCAAACCCACTTCTTGTTACAATTTTCTCAAACTCTCTCACACTTAGAACAGTTATCCCTAAACAATAATTCTCAGATGAAACAATGCAAACTATTATTTAGACAGTAAACCAAACTCTAGTTCCTCTTTCTTCTGCTTTCTTGATCTCTTTAGTCATTCTTTTACCTACCTAAACTATCACTCCATTTGTGTTAAAACACGCCTCAATGTTGAGTGAATAAACTTTACTTTCACACATATCAAAAAGACAAAGACAATATCAATCAAACAAGTATCGAATTAGGTCAATTTGTAGTAGCCTACATGAGATCGTAAAATAAATAAATGAAAGAAGTTGTTATGATAGTTATATTAGATATATATCCTACTGAACGTTAAACTCACAATAAAAACAACAATGGAAAAGCAAAGATCAAGAAATTCATAAATGCAAACTAGCTGTAAAATCTGATGACGAAGTTAAACAAATAACAGATAATCTTAAAATAAAATACAAAAGGAAAGTGTATTACCATTGTTGAGCGTCGACTTAAAAGCTCGAGTTGTCGAACTTATCTAGGTTCCATCTTTTCTCATTGAATCGAAAACGCAAGGTAGGAAAAAAAAAATTATACTATGAACAAAAAATTTTACAACTCAACTTTTGCCCTTTTTGGGGTGTGAAAACCATATGAAAACAATGAATGGGTCAGGTTTAAACCGTATGAAATAGGATAAATTAAGAGTCAATGGTCAAAACACACCTAAATTATCATATTTCTGTAAGTTTCATATACTTCACCTATCCATTGTTTAATTTAACTACCTAACCTATCATTCCCTTTGTATTAAAACACACCTTGATGTTGAGTTGGCCAACTATTTGTTCCCCATCCACAATAGGCGCATGTAGGCTAACTCAGTATCAAGGTGTGCTTTAACACAAAGGGAGTGATAGGTTTGGTAGTTAAATTGTTCAATGGATAGATGAAGTATGAAACTCATAGAAATGTGATAATTTAGGTGTGTTTTGACCATTAACTCTTAATTTATCCTATTTCATACAGTTTTAACCCGGCCCATTCATTGTTTTCATATGATTTTCACACCCCAAAAAGGGAAAAAGTTGGGTTGTAAAAAATTTCATTCATAGTTTAAATTTTGTTTCTTTCCTTGCGTTTTCAACTCAAGAAGAAAAGGTGGAACTCAGACAAGTTCGTCAACTCGAGCTTTCAAGTGGGCGCTCAACAAAGGTAATACACTTTCCTTTTGTATTTTGTTTTAAGATTATGTGTCATTTGTTTAAATTCGACAACATATTTTATAGCTAGGTTGCATTTATGAATTTCTTGATCTTTATTTTTCCATTGTTGTTTTTATTGTGAGTTTAAGGTTCAGTAGGATATATATATATATATATATCTAATTTAATTATCATAACAATCTCTTTCATTTATTTATTTTACGATCTCATGTAGGCTAATACAAATTGACCTAATTCAATACTTGTTTGATTAATAGTCTGTCTTTTTGATATGTGTGAAAGTAAAGTTTATTCACTCAGCATTGAGGTGTGTTTTAACACAAAAAAGGGAGTGATAGTTTAGGTAGGTAAAAGAGAACAAGAAATAGTTGAGGTATGAAACTCGCGAAAAAGTGATAGCTTCGGTGTTTCTTTAACTAGTAACTCTAAAATTAACCCAATAATAAAAAAGCCAAGGACCGCATGAGATTTCTCATTAGGAACATAAGGCGTGTGTAGCCCAACTAAGTATCGAGGTGTGTTTTGACACAAAGAGTGATAGATTAGGTAGATAAATGGAATAATGGATAGTTGAGGTATGAAACTAGCGGAAATGTGATAATTTAGGTATGTTTTGACCATTAGCTCATATTTTTATCCTATTTACTCCCTCTGTTTAAAAAAGAATGGTCTAGTTTGACTTGAAACAGAATTTAAGAAAAGAAAGAAGACTTTAATTTTGTGCTTCTAAATTAAAGTTATGTCAAATGTACCAAAATACCTTTTAATCTTGTGGCCTTAAACATGCCACGTGGAAAGTTGAAGTTAAAGTGCTGCCAAAAAAGGATACGGGTCATTCTTTTTTAAACAGACTAAAAAGGAAACTAGGTCATTCTTTTTTAAACGGAGGGAATATAATAATAAATACAATAGTATCAAAGGTTGAAGGACTTGTGTCTTAGGTCACAAGTTAGAAACTATGTGAAGTGAACTAAGTCTAGTATTTAAGTGGAAATTGGTAGAGGGGTGAGCCATCATTCCCGAGTTTCAAAGGTTGTGGTTGGCCAAGAGGGTCAGCTCTAGATAGATTTCTCGGTCATTGAAAAAAAACATCAATAACAGCTTGGAGCCACTAGATGTGTTTTGTTCATTCCTTCCATTAGCATTGAATCCTTCAATAGTGCCTTTTGAGATTCGGTTGCAAAGGCAGAGCTTAGAGCGGAATGGAATATATCTAAGGCACTAGTCACATACTGTCAGGACCCGAGACTACCCCTATCAGTCTTAATCTAACGGGTGATCCTTACACACCTATAGTGGCAAGTAGTTCTAAGACTCATGGATTGCTACTAAAGGTATTAGTCCTAGCTAACGAGTGAGCCTTTATTCCTAAATCTATTCGGTGCTAAGTAAAATTTCCAATGTAAACATGTAGATAAACTACAAACATTGATAATCTAATAATACTAAATGATGTTGATAATAATTAAGACTAGCTCATGAATACTGATAATTTGATAATAACTGAGAGACACTTTATCTAAAAGCATCTTAAATCATGAAAGCTGATAATCTGAGGCATACAACTAAAATAATATAGTTCTGAGACATGAAAATAACTATGTTCTAAGGGTTATTGAAAATATATTTAGAAATAATGAATGATAGTCTAAAAACACATAATTAAACTATTCATGAAAAGGAATGGAAAATATCATGGAATTCATCTTTTTCTTAAAAACCTAAGCCTTGTAGAAATCATTAATCGAGAAACTGGGTTTTCTTTGGGACTCAACGGGTGAAAGAATATCCATATGAAATCCCACATACTTGGAAAAAAGACTCTAGCTTGAAATCTTGAATTTTGAGACTTGAAGATGAAGAACCCTAGTTCTTGGTTGGGAGGAGCCTTGAATGAAAAGAATTTGATTTCTAAGTATTAGGGCGTGAATGGGGGAGGTTTAGGTCAATTAATTTCCCTTAATCCCACTTAGATTAGGTTAAAACGACATAGTATAGGGATTAAAAGAGTGGAAAAAAAATACCAAAATGACCCTAAGGGAAAACTGACATCGGCAGGTTTTACAAGGGCATCTATGGTACGTGGTTCTATTTACGGACCGTAGATCCCTATCTATAGAAATCTGGCTGAAATATTTGGTCTCTTAAGTTGATCTAGAGAGCCATTTACGGTCTATGGTTCTATCTACAGACCGTAAACAGTGTTCATAAGAATCAGAGAAAAATCGAGTTTCAGGACTTCAACTCACGAGCCTATCTATGGCCTATAAAAGGTTTTACGACTCGTAAAACTCAGGCTAAATGTCAAGTTTCAGTACTTGATTTACGGACTAATCTACTACTTGCAAATGTGTTTACGCCCCTTAGACTAGACCCGTAAAACTCAAACCTGAAATTTCAATCTATGAAGTTTGATCTATAGATCCAATCTATGGTATGTAGTTCCTTTTACGGCCCTTAGATGGCGTTGTAAAACTTAGAATTTTTTGTGGACTTCTATTTTTACTTCTCATGTCTGATCTAAACTTAAAAACCTCTGAGGTATTGTTACACCTACGTACTCGCTCGAGCACAATTTAGAGATGAGAAATTTATCATGACTAAAGATCCTAACTTGGCTTTGTATGCAGTGGCATGGCCACATACAGTGAAAGTGGTTAGTTGATCACCCTTCATCAAAAACTTACACGGATTTTGTAGAAAATTATACGGTGTATATATAGGTAAAAAAATATACTTTTTATACATTGTATATAGGTCAAAACATCACGTGGATTACTCTTAACGAAATCATTGGCTTTGCCGCTATTTGTATATTGATCTTACCTACAAAAACAGATTGAAATGAAGTACCATTTCTATTCTCATTGAAGTATCTTCAACTGCTGATAACATCCTTTGAAGAAGCCTAAGATTAAACCTTTTCCTTTCACATTGTGCGATAGCTTTAGGAGATTCTGTCTCGAACTATAGCAACCATCAGAGATGAGACATAAATTCTACCCTGCTTCTGCTACGTTTGAAAATGTATAGCATAGCCATCCCACAACTGCAGTTAGTCTTTTGAATCCCTTGGTAGTTGTTTAGAAAGGGATTTTAGAATGCATAGAGTTCTTCTGTTGACTTGATGTATGTTGCTTAAGTGGCAATGAGATTTATAGAAATAGCAAGTTGAATAGTATGGAGGATATGGATTAGGGTAGAGGTATAGTTAGATAGTTGAGAGTTGTCTTGCTTATTTTTCTATATTGGTAGTCGTATTATTACTCTTGGAGTTTCTTGGTATTCCACTTTTGTTACTATTTAATGTTTCTAGCACTTCGATTATCATACCGAAACCTAGGATTGTCTGTTGTATGCCATTTCTGTTGTACTTATAGAACACAGAGTAGAAATTGTTTTTAACATGAGAAACTTGGTATGACAAGTTCATTCACATGGTTTAAGTTTGTGACGTGTGCTTAGCTTACACATGTTATGTTGTACTCTTACCACTAGACCAAATATCTACGTGAGCATAAAGTGAACACAATGATCTGTCACCAAAATTGCAATTTAGCTTTTTATGCCTTATAGTGGCAAGCCCCACTTTATGCCTACTATACAGTATACACTTTTCTCATATCTATTCTTTCTGTGTACCATTCAACTATTGTCTATTTTTTCCCTTTTCTTTTCAGCTATGATTGCATAAATAGCAGTAACAACTCCAGTTTGAATGCTCGGATTGGCGTATTTGGCATTATTTAAGCCTCCAACTCCAAAAGATTGTGGCTCACCAGATGGTCCTCCGGTGACTTCACCAAGGGTCCAACTCAGTGATGGGAGATATTTAGCCTACAAACAGGGTGGTGTTGCCAAGGAGAAGGCAAAGCACAACGTCATTATTGTTCATGGCTTCGATAGTTCCAAAGACTTGATGCTACCAATATCCGAAGCATAAAACTTTTTATAATTCCATATTCAGCGTATTCAATTTAGTATCTATTATGTATGTTATGTCCAAGTTCACTTGCACCTGCAATGAGGTTGAAACTCAGGAAAATATTGCTGAGTCCAATCTTTAACGTTGGACTTAGCAAAACTTTTTTGACTTTCAACCATATTGCAAGTGCAAGCGAACTTGGACATAATATACATAATACATACTAAAATGAATACACTAAATATGAAGTTTTAATAGTTTTCATACTTAGGATATCGGCAACATCAAGTCTTTGGAACTATCAAAGCCATGAACAATAATGATCTTGTGCTTTGCCTTCTCCTTGGCAACGCCACCTTCTTTGTAGGCTACATATCTCCCATCACTAAGTTGGACCCTTGGTGAAGTTACCGGAGGACCACCTGGTGAGCCACAAACATTTGGAGGGGGAGGCTTAAGTAATGTCAAATGAGCCCATCTGAGCATTCCAAGATCATGACATTGAATCCAAGGGAGCTTCTCTTCTAGATAACAATTGAGTTCACATGCAATAATTCTGTCATCGTGTCTTTGCCAAAGCTGGACCGAACCTTCGTTATCTGGAAAAAGGAATGTTGATATCCATTGGAGAAAAGTCCCAATTATCAGGTCCCGATGCAAAGATTCAAACTTGCCTTGATGTCATACTTTCTCCTGGACAAAGACATAGTTCCAGAATTATGACAATCATAATGGTTAGAAAATACTAGCTATGTTAGTGCAACATTAGATGTTTTTGGGGTGGAAAAATTACATTATATATACAAGGTAAACATGTACATCTTTTTATGTATATAGTAGATATTGACACATTTGTTAATTCACAATGATAGTTATTGTGAAACCATCTTGAGGAAACTTTTCACTAGTTAAAGGTGAGTCTTGGAGCAACAGTAACGTTGTCTCTGTGTGACCTATAGGCCACGTGGAAGACACCACTAATGTTTGAACCAGGGTAAGTTGTCTACATCACACATTCGTTGTAAGGTGCAGCCCTTTCACGAACTTTGCTAGCGTGGGATGCTTTGTGCACCTTGCTTCCCCATTTGCATGTATTTGTGGACAAGATGGTAACTTGCAAGAAACTTAAGTGCATCAACATTTATGATAAGTATTAGATATGCGAACTTGTGTCAGTACAGACTCAATATATGTTACTCTCTCATTCTCAACTTAGAGACAGTTGGAATTTGGAGAATCGTCCAAATTTTTGTATGGTTTTTAAATATTTTATTTTGTTAATTATTGTGATTTATAGTACTTTTTACATAATTTTCAAATAATACATATTACTCCATATATTCCAATTTACGTGGCACAGATAGAATTTAAAGAATCAACCAAATTTTTTTATATGTTTTTCAAATATTTCAAGTTGTTAATTATTGAGATTTATAGGAGTTTTTACGTCATTTTCAAATAATCTTTATTACTTCTTTTGTCTCAATTATGTGGCACCGATAGAATTTTGAGAGTCAACCAAATTTATTATGTCTTTTAAAATTTAAATATTTTAAATTGTTAATTATGGTGATTTGTAGATTTTTTTATATGTAATTTGCAAATATCCAAAAAGAATTAAAAAAAATAAGATAAACAAATTAAAACGAAAAAAATATAAAAATTACATAAATGATCTTGGTTAAAAGCAAGCTTGTCGACCAAGAAGTGTCTGCTCCTAGACTTCTCTATATAGTAGTAATGAGGTGAAAATTTACTATTTATCTACTCTTTTAGCCAAGGTTCTCTTTGTTCTTTTTTCAGAATGCATTAGCCGAATGAAATCAAAGTTTCATGCTCAATTTTGAATTAGAAACATTAAAAATAATGAATTGACGTCGATTGTAGTACATTGCAACATACAATCTAGTAATAGTTTTCTTAAAATTCCGCATTAGCTTATGGGAGTGTAACATTGATACTATGACACAAGTTAGGAATCTATGAACTCTATTTTATACATTTTGACTAAGCATATGAATCATGAATGTCTAATATGAATATTCCTGTTATTTTATAAGCTTGTAAAAATGTAAGCTGTGAGAAATTATAGAGTTGATTTTCTCCAATATAAAGATACTCTAAATTTGAAGATTAAAATAGAGAATTTGGGAAATTTTTTTTCCAGGAACACACTTTATTGCATTACTTTAGGGGAAAACGTACAAGTACCTCCTAGATTATGACCGAAATCTCAGAGACACACCTTAACTAAACTAAGGTCCTATTACCCCCTGAACCCATTTTTTTTGTAATTTTGTGCACCTTTTTGGCTTACGTGGCATCCAAATATCTCCCACGCTCCTCAATTGCGTGGAGTCACGGAGTGTGCCACGTAAGACAAAATGTGTACAAAATTACAAATAAAATAAGTTCAGGGGGGTAATAGGACCTTAGTTTAGTTAAGGTGTATCTCTGGGATTTCAGTCATAGTCTAAGGGGTACTTGTGCATTATCCCATTACTTTAAAATATATTTCAGATGTCCATAAGACATCATTGCATCAATTACAACACACCATGGGAAGGCAGAATCCCAAGAAATTCAATTTATACATGAAATGGAAAATTTAGGTAGATTATGAGCTAACATATTCCATGTTCGAGGAATATATATAATCTTGATTTCTTCGAGAGACTTCATCAATCGCCAAACATCATCACAAATGGTTTCTATTTCTCAAGATGTCATCAAATTCTTTTGCAACATTTGTATAACATTCTTTGAAACTTACAGTATGTGAACCTTTGACCAACCCTTTTATAGTGCTATTTCCACAACTTCCCGAATTTCTAGTGCTTCAGTAGTTATGACCTTCCTAACAAATTGAATTAGGGTACCAAAGGCATGAAGCAAATGACCACAACTATCCATTTCCACCATTCCAATGCTTACATTTTCTTTCTCCCTTTATGGACCTGCATCTACGAAAACAACAATCCCATCTCGCACCAAATTAATAGTTACATCATAAATCTTGCAAGTTATAGGATTCACCGAATTTTGCACAACATCATTGATCTTAGGCGTATTTATATGCCTAGAAATCTATTAATCCCCGTATTTAAGCTAAGTTTGAATTCAATGTGTGTTTGCTTTTAGTCTTATCGAGTCTTTTGGTTGTATATGAGCTAAACAAGATTAGTTGTGTTGGTGAGCTTGAATGAAGAAATAAGCACTAAAATGGGCACCGGGAAGAGTGAAAGAATCTAAGCCGAAAAGTAGGAAGAAGGAATAATTAAAAAAATGAAGTCAAGGGAGATGTGTATCCTCTCCGTGTCGCGAAAAGGGATGTAATTTGTGGAGTTGAATTACCACACTAAAGCAGAACACTCTGTGTCCTCTCCGCGTCATGGAGAGGGAGTGTTATTTTAATGCGAGATTCAACATTCGAACCAGAGTGGTCTGTGTAGCAACCGCGTCGCGGAGATGAGCAAATGTGGTCGAATGGAAATTTAAAAACTGCCCCGCGTCGCGCCATCAGTTGCCAGATTTAGCTGTTTTGAATTTAGTATAAATAGACTAATATTTTATTTTATTAAACATTATTTTTCTGGGTTTTGAAGAACAACGACTTGGAGAGCTATTTCATCATTTTTAGTGTCCTTTCCTAAACTTCTTTACTTTCAATCTCTTTATGCTTGTTAAACATTGCTTGATCGAATCTATTGTTATGAGTAGCTAAATACCCTAGTTCTAGGACTGTGGCTACCGGATGATTGTAATTTATTAAGTTTTCATTGGGTTCATATCAACTATCATATGAATCTTTCTTATGATCTTGTTTTTCGTATTTCGTGACTGATCACCATTGAAATAAATACATTGTTCGAATTGAACTCGGGAGAGGAATAAGAGCATATAACGTGGGGCATAAGGAGCATGATTTTCTCTTAATATTTAGGGTTAATTTGTATCTAGGATAGGGATATACCTAGAAACCATGCTTGGTCACTATACAACAAGAAATCATATTGCGCGGTACTTGGTCCAACCTATCCCCGCTCAACGGTGTAGTTAGGTTGTCATTTATCGTGGGTGATTAAAGGTTAGGAGACCATGATCATACATTTAACCCTGTGATCACTGATTCGATAGTTGATTAATACCCTTTTAAACAATATAATTGCATGAATCCTAATAAGAGCTACAACCCTGGACTTTACCCAATCATTGTTTGAAACCTTTGAAATTGAATCGCGCTTGTTTAATTTTGTTTAATTGTTAGATTATAAAATAAACCATTCTTGAAATCTTGATAATACTTGTGCTAAGCCGAAAGTTTTGGAGAAATTATTTCATTTTTATCGTAAGTCCATGTGGGTACGATACCTGGCTCTTTATAACAACTGAGATTTGGGCGCAACAAGTTTTTGGTGCCGCTGCCGGGGACTTTAGAATTAGGAATTATTTGATTTTTTTTTATTTCTAAAGTAAAAAGGCAAGTGTTGACAACTTGATCTTAGCAATACATTGTTGCAGGTTGTACTGAAATTCCAAACTGGACGACGATCAAGGATTGGTAGAGCCTCTAGCTAAACCGGAAAGATTTGTTCACTACCAGAGAAGGCAAAGAAGACTCACTTACCCAGTCCCTTTTGTTGCTAGTGAACCAACATCTCCCGTAGCAAGAGTTGAGCAAGAGGAACCTGCAGTATTGGTTGAGATAAAGGTAAGAGACGTGGCAATCCCACGTACCACTAATGTGACTTCATGCATTCAAAAGCCTGCAGCTGGTGGAAGGTTTGAACTGAAGCAAAGTATGGTGCAACTATTGCACACTAATGAGCAGTTCACTGGTATGTCATACGAGGATCCAACAGTTCACATCCAAAACTTCCTCGAGATTAGTGATAGTTACACTCCAACTGGAGTAAACGAGGATTACGTGAGGCTCACTTTATTCCTCTTTTCTCTGCTTGGGGAAGCAAAAAGATGGTTAAAGTCTGAGCCCACTAACTATATTACCACCTGGGATGACCTTGCATAGAAGTTCCTTATCAAATTTTTTCCATCTGGGAAAACAACTAAGTTAAGGAGTGACATCTTAAGTTTTAGACAAAAAAGAAGAGAGAACCTTTGCCAAGCTTGGGACAAGTTTAAATCAATGTTAATGAGTTGTCCACATCATCATCAATCTAACGAGGTGTTAGTTCATACCTTCATTAAAGGATTGGAGCCTAACACCAAATTTTTACTTGATTCAGCTACAGGTGGTCAAGTGTTGGAGAAAACTTATGTTGAACTATTTACCTTGCTAAGCAGGATCTCACAGGGTAACCCCAAATGGAACGGAAGAGGGGTAAAACCTGTGATACAGAAAACTGTAAGTATGCTAGAAGTAGATGCAATGACTGCTTTAATTGCACAGATTGTTGCGATGCAAATCATGACGAACACCTACTTCAGTAATCTATCATTGGGACAACAGCCCGCTCAAGTGAATATAGCCCAACAACCACCAACTTGGTATGAAATCTGTGGAGGTGGTGATCATAGTGTAGAGGTATGTGGTGCAAACCCAGATTCTGTGAATTTTGTAGGGAATGCACAACGAGGAGGAGGTCATAGAACTATGGAAACTCTTACAATCCTAGTTGGCATAACCATCCAAATTTCTCATGGGGAGGTAATAAGAATCAGGCCCCCAAGGCCAAAATCAATATAAACCCCAGGGAAATGCACAGGGATATCAACAACAGGTCCAAAGGGAGCAGCCCAATAAGCAGCCAAACAATCAACCAGGTAACATGAGTGTGGAGGACATGCTTAAAAAGATTATGGCTGATCAAGCTCAGTTAGCTGCTGATTTGAGAAACAACCAATTAGCTACTCAGAACTTGGAGATGCAGTTTGGGCAGTTTGCAAGTGCTCAAAATTGACAACCTCAAGGAGGATTGCCGGGAAACACTGATCCAAACCCCAGGCAAGTAAATGTTGTTGGTACACGCAATGTTTTGCAGTTGGAGAAGTTGGCTCCAAAGAAAAGAAACACTAATGTTGTGAGTAAAAAGAGTGAACCCAAGGAGAGCGAGGTTGTTGCACAAGAAGAAAGAGTGCAACCAATAGTGAAATCACCTCCTCCATTCGCTCAAAAGTTCAAGAAACAGAAAGAGGATGACTATTTTGGTAAGTTTCTCTCTCTTTTGAAATAAGTTCACATTAACTTGCCATTGGTAGATGTTTTTCAGGGTATACCTAGGTATGCTAAATATGTGAAGGAGATTGTGGCAAATAAAAGGACGCTGACTAAATATGAGATTGTTGCACTTACTGAAAAGTGCAGCTCCCGAATCCAAAATAAGTTGCCTACTAAACTGAAAGATCCGGATAGCTTTACAGTTAAGATCACTATAGGATAGAACATTCATGTGCGAGGATTGTGTGATCTAGGAGCTAGTATAAGCTTGATGCCAACTTCGTTGTATAAAAAATTGGGATTAGGTAGTCCTAAACCTACTACCATCATCTTGCGGTTGGCTAATAAATATGTTGCTAGGCTTGAAGGTGTTGTAGAGGATATCTTAGTGCGCAAGTGGGATCGTTGATATTCCTAGTAGACTTTGTCGTGCTGAATTTTGAGCCAGATCTTGAGGTCTCATTCATCCTGGGAAGACCTTTCTTAGTTACTGGGCGTGCTATGATAGATATAGTAGCTGGGCAACTCACTATGCGGGCACATGATAAAGTGGAATTGTTCGATGTGAACAAGGCATTAAAGTTCCCAGCTGTATATGAAGAGTTGTTTGCAATAACTATGATAGATCTTGAGGCAGAGGCTTGATATATTGCATCCAAGGACCCGTTATAGGGAGTGCTAGTAAGATATGATATCTATGGGGATGTTGAGGCATAGGAAATAGTACAATTTCTTGATGTGGCACTTGTAGGTACATCATGAGATTGATGGGAGCCTCTAAATAGGATGTTGGGTCCTCCACCCAAGCCCTCCATTGAAGAAGCACCCCAACTGGAGTTAAAAACATTATCAGCCCACCTCAGGTATGCATTCTTGGGTGAAAATAAAACCTTACCAGTTATTTTATCTGCAACATAACCCGATTCCCTGGTGGAAGCAGCATTAATCATCTTGAGGAACAGAAAAGCAGCCTTGGGTTGGCAAATGTCTGACATCCATGGAATCATTCCAAAGATGCAAGATGGCAATTTTCCATGATATGGGGGATGATTTTTTTGAAGTGTTCATGGGCGACTTCTCGGTGTTTGGTGAGTCTTTTGACCTTTGCTTGACTAATCTTGACAAGGTCCTTTCTAGGTGTGAAGAAACAAACCTTGTGTTGAACTGGGAGAAATGTCACTTCTTAGTTCGAGAGGGGATTGTGTTGGGATACAAAATCTCCAATAATGGGCTGGAAGTTGATAATGCTAAAGTGGAGGTTATTGAGAAGTTGTCACCCCCCATCACAGTGAAGGGAGTTAGAAGTTTTTTGGGGCATACTGGATTATATAGGAGATTCATCAAAGACTTCTCTAAGACTGTGAGACCCATGTGCAGCATGTTAGAGAAAGAGATGAAGTTTATATTTGATAAGAAGTGTTTGCATGCATTTGAGTTGTTGAAGAAGAAGTTGATAAAAGCACCTATTCTGATTGCTCCAAACTGGGAGCTTCCATTCGAGCTTTTGTGTGATGCCAGTGATATAGCGGTTGGGGCCGTGCTTAGGCAGCGAAAAGATAAGATGTTTCATTCCATCTACTATGCTAGCAAGACACTTGACGCAACCCAATCAAATTATATTGTCACTGAAAAAGAGATGTTAGCATTAGTGTTTGCATTTGATAAGTTCAGATCATACTTGGTAGGAACCAAAGTTGTAGTGTACATTATCATGCTGCAATTTGGTATTTGTTTAATAAGAAGGATGCCAAGCCAAGCCTGATCAGGTGGATTATTCTATTGCAAGAGTTTGATCTAGAGATAAAATATAAGAAGGGAACTGAGAACCAGATAATTGATCATCTGTCCAGATTGGAGGACTCATCTCATGTGAAGAATGATGGGCAGATTCGCGAAGAGTTTCCTGATGAGAAATTTCTTGCCTTGGACCTTGCTCAAGTGCCTTGGTATGTTGACATTGTCAATTTTCTGATCAGTGGTTTATTTCCACTTGGGGCCTTAACATATCAAAAACAGAGGCTAAAATATGATGCACGCCTCTATGTATGGGATGAGCCCTTCTTATTCAAGCAGGGACCTGATCAAATGGTGTGAATATGTGTAGCTGAACAAGAAGCAGTACAAGTGTTGGAGAGTTGTCACTCTTCACCATATGGTAGACACCACGGGGGCGAACGCACTGCACACAAGGTATTGCAATCTAGTTTCTTTTGGCCTACTCTTTTTAAAGATGCTGCTATGTTTGTGAAGGGTTGTGATCAGTGTCAAAGGATGGGCACCATTTATAGAAAGCATGAGATGCCATTGAGCAATATACTGGAAGTTGAGATCTTTGACGTTTGGGGGATAGACTTCATGGGACCATTCCTATCAACCCATGGTAATCAATACATCTTTGTGGCAGTGGACTACGTGTCTAAGTGGGTGGAGGTAGTTGCATTACCATCCAATGATGCAAAAATGGTAGTGAAATTCATTCAAAGCATGTCTTCACCAGGTTTGGAACTCCAAGGGCCATGATCAGTGATGGAGATATGCACTTTATTAATAGTTCAGTGCGCAATTTATTGGCTAAATATGGGTAAGACACAAGGTAGCTACAACGTATCATCCCCAGACTAGTGGACATGTGGAAGTGTATAATAGAGAAGTCAAGCAGATCCTCCAAAAGACAGTGAATGCCCAAAGGAAAGATTGGGCTGACAAGCTAGATGATGCTTTGTGGGCATACCGAACTGCATACAAAACACCGATAGGGACTTCTCCTTATCGAATGGTATTTGGAAAAATGTGTTACCTCCTAGCTGAATTGGAGCACAAGGCATATTGGGAGATAAAAAGTTGAATTTGGATGTTGAATTAGCTGGAAAGAAAAGAATAACGCAGTTGCATGAGTTAAAAGAATTTAGGCTTCACGCCTATGAGAATTCTAAGCTCTATAAAGAGAAAACAAGAGGTGCCATGGCAAGCACATTGTGTCACGCACCTTTGAGCCTGGTCAATTGGTGTTGTTGTTCAATTCAAGATTGAAGTTGTTCCCCGAAAAACTTTGGCTTAAATGGAGTGGTCCGTTTGAAGTGGTGAGGATGACTCAACATGGTGCTGTGGAGCTAAGGAATAAGTATAAAAGCTCTACCTTCCTTGTTAATGGGCAACGTGTGAAGCACTACTTTGGAAATGATATTGATCGTGAGCTTGAAGCGCTCACATTGAATGACGAGTAAGTCATGAGATGGGTTGTGCCGCGACGTTAAATAAGGCGTTGCACGAGATGTAACCCGTGACCCCTTGTAATAGTTAGGATTTCTTTTCTTTTGTTTTGTTATTTCAGTTCATAGGAATTAGTAAAAAAATGATATATTCATAAAAGCACAAAAACATGAGTCGTGCCACGACCAAAACTAAGGCGCTGGATGGGAGGCAGCCCATCTTGTTTGTAGTAACAGGTTTTAAGTTTAAAATATGCAGGAATCAGGATTTCAAACCCAGGGTTCGTCGTGGAGAGGGAATTGGATTTTTCCTAGCTTGGAATTAATTTTCCAGCGCAAGGCAGAACAGTTCGTGGACTTGGCATGTCGCGGAGGGGACCCCAAAATTTGGATTCAATGAGGATTGCATTATACGGCAAACGTAAGGCATGTCCATGGTCATCTCGCAATGCGGAGGGGGGATAATTTTTTGCCTTCGTGAAATTAATTAATTACGTGGAGGCAAAACACTCCGTGTAGCATCTGCGTCGTGACCCCTATTTTGTATTTTTGATTTTCATTAATTAAAATGGGTTTTACCCATTTTCATTTGAAATAACCCGACCCAATTCCTTTTTAACCTCAAATTCCCATCCCCTAACCCCATTATACTCCCCAATTGGAAATTATTTTTCCCCTCCCTTCTCCCTTGCGATTTCTCCAAGTCTTATCCGTAACGCGGAGTCAATTCAACATTCCTTCTTGTCAATTTTCTCCAATTTCACCATCCCAGGTATAAATTCTTATTTTCTTTTGCGCGAGTTAGATGTTATTGCTTGGGATAATTGTTGTTTTGAATATTTGGGTTGGGAAAGTTGTGGGTTACTTGTTGGAAGTTTATGGGGTGCGATAAGAGTGCTATACACTGTGTTATCATGGGTGATTTCAAATTCTTGAGTAGAATTACCTTATTATTGTGTGAATGGGGGTATAAGGAAATTTGGGGGGTTTGGATGCCTACACTTGTGAGTTCTAATAGGTGGTTGAACATGCTGTCATTGCAAATTGGGTGCATATAGTGTCGAATTCTTGAGCAGACATTACTTTGGCGATAAATGCATGAATTGTGGATATTTTGATTGTTCATATGCATAAACTGTGTTAAATTCTTGAATAACACTACTTGTATATGCTTGAATGAAATTGATTAACTCATGTGAACTGTGAGGCATTTCAAAGTCTGAGTAGAAAGTCTCTTTGATCGTGATTGTGTGGTGCTTAGGTCTGAAATTGTTGCAAAAGTTGTTTGTTGTGAGGTCTTGAGTAGAACCGATAGTTGTATGCGACATTTGGATAGGTAGTTGGTTGTTTTGATGTTGGTGTGGGATTGCACGCCTATGGGAAGTCTGAGTACCTAGGTGGGAGACTGCATTGCAATAAGTGTAGGGTGGTGTTTGCACACCACCCATTTTTATCATTGTTGTGTAGTTGTGTGGGCTGAATTATATTCTTTTTGCAGGTAACCATGTCAAGCTCCGAAAGACCTGATAAGGCAGTTGCCACTTCTAGGCAAAGAGAGTTTGCGCAGAGTGAGGGAAATTTCCTACCCGCACATACAGTTCCAAAGGGCCAAACCAGGCAATTCGGGGTGAAAGTTGTGACCAAGGAAGGGAAGGCATGGTGGAAAAAGTACACTGAGGCGTCGTATTTCTCTGACGTTTGCATTGACAGGGATAGCTTGGAGCGGGAGTTCCCCCAAATACTGAGGTGGATCAGGGAGTTACATATGGAGTTTATCTTTGCAGAGCCGGAATAATGCAACTTGCACATGGTTCGTAAATTCTATGCCAACTTGGTACTTGAAGCAAGATCGCATTTTGTGACTATGCGGGGAGTTAATGTGCCCATTACTCCCGTGGGTATCAATGATATATTAGGTACACCACAGGACACAAATCCACTAGTGCTTACAGGGCTAAACATACGCCCTCCATACCGGGCCATTAGACACACTATGTGCGGTCCACAGTCCATGGCGCAATAGACTAAGCATAGTGGGAAGAGATATCACCAATCTCTTCCCTATGCTCACATGCTTAGGGAGACGTGAGTCTAGCTAAAGATTGTCATGAATTGTTTGATACCGGGCCTCCACTACACAGTTATTACCCGGGACAGGGTTTGCTTGGTCTATGCATTGATGACGGCTACAGAGTTGAATATCGAAGTTGTACTGAAATCAGCGATGAGAAAGGCCTGGGTTCATAAAGGGCATAAGTATGGTTTTGGTGGCCTTATTACTAGAATGTGTCGTGCTGCAAGTGTTCCTGAAGAGAACGTGGATTACATGGCACCGTTATTCCTAGGACCCGTGGATACACGAGGACAAAGGGGCCTAACACTAAGTTTGGCCCAACTCTCACCACTACAGAGTGCCATATGAGGGATGAGCTGATTATAGCTAGGATGTATGGCCTCGAGATGCTGCGCCACTAGAATGGTTGTCTGGCTTCCACTGGCATGTAGTTGGAGATGTTGAGAGGCGTTATCCATTGAATGCCCACGCCAAGGCACTACTTGACATTGGTCCCGAGTTTCGTGAGCCGATCGATAATGATATTCTGGCTGATGAGGAGGGACTGCGTACTAGCTCAGACATAGAGTCTAATTCTGATGAGGAGGTAGACCCCGCTTAGGCCGGTGATGAGGTCGAAGGGGGTGATGCGATGGAGGATTGATCAAGAAGTGTTTTCACCTTACCTCTTATATTGTTCTGATTTTTGTAAAGCACTAGGGACAGTGTTTATGTTTAAGTGTGGGGTGAGGGGTGAAAAGCATACATGGTCTGTATATGTTTTTATTGTTTAACATTATTAGAGTCTTCTTTGTTTTTGTTTTGTTTTATTTTGGGTTCCTTGAAGGTTGTTTTAGGTTCTTTGGCCAAGGAAACTCTCTTTGAATCGTACAAAATACAAAAAGATTTTGTCTTTGTAGGATTGAGTCAGTAGTCATAGTTGAGTCACATTGCCCAATGATAGATGGATGACGACCGTCTTAAGGGCAATTTCGTCATTCAGTCTTAGGTTGGTTTGTGCTGAAGCTGAAATTCTGAAAGGAAAATGTATGAAAGCATGATTTGAAGTTGATATTGAATGCAGTTAAACTTTTGTATTTGACTTGAATGATTGCAACTTAAGCTTAAATTGGACCTTGTGCATGAACTGATTGTATGTTGTGATTGAACAATTCTTGATTAGAACTTGTGCCATGAGCGGTGAGTTTTTGTAGTATCCATGAATGCTTCTGAGTCTAGAACTTACCCGGCATATTATTGAAGCGAAATAAAAGTAGTGTTGTGTTTAGAAGATGATAATAGGCTTTCTTTGAATTGTTTTGAATATTAGCCTTTTCAGAAATAATATCCCTAGTATAGCCCAATTGAGCCTTTTTAGCCTTGATTTTGTTCTAACCAACGAATGTAAGCCGAATCCCTTTTATTGATACCGTTAGTTTTGATCCTAAATCCCTAATGCACTGAGTTAGGAGGAAAAGTTAAAACGACGGAAAAAGTAAATATGGTGGAAATGTTTAGTTTGTTGGGGAAAAGAGAAAAGAGGTAGTAAAATGATGCCCCATGAGTTTAAATCTAAGATTGTCCCTAGTCCTTAGTACATTGTGTACTTCGACTAAGGTTAAAAGCCTAATTTGAAGGTGTCTAACTTGGAGAATACCTTAATGATGGCCCTGGCCCTTACAAAGGCAATGTGCACCTTAACTCAAGAGAGATCTCTAAGTCAAGGGTGGCTACTGTTGAGTGTCAAAAAAAATAGAAAAAAAAGAGCTATAGAAATAAAGGGGCGAGTGAAAAATAAAGGCAAGGTTGGTAATACTAGTGGAAATCTATGAAGAAAGAGGGGGCTAAAGAAAAGAAATAGTTGTGAATGTAAGAAAGAAATTAAATCTGGTGCATTAGGGAGGATAAATCACTAATTTTATCTAAATGAATCCTCCCTTACCTCAAGCCTACATTACAACCGGAACAAGTCCTATTTGATTTTGAGCATAACACACTTCATTAATGGAGATGTACATAATGGGCAAGCTTATGGTTCTCAATGCATGCATGTATGATGTTTTTGTTGAGTGAGAGTGTACCTTGTTTGCAAAGTCCTTAAAGTAAATTCAATTTGCTGAATTGAGTGTGTGGACTATTCTTCGGAGTGAAGGGCACTTGTTGTATGAAAGAATAGGTGATATGTAATGGTACACATGTTGTTGAATGCGTTAGTTGCTAAAAGTTGTCAAGTCAATTATAGGAGTCATGCATATTTTGAATGAAATCATGTCTATGTTAATTGGCTACAGATCCTTGGAAGTAAGTGGCGGATGCACAAATACCATAGTAAAGAATCTAGGTTTAGGAGTAGTTAGTAAGTTGTTCGAGGACGAACAAAGCTCTAAGTGTGGGGTAGTGATCTTAGGCATATTTATATGCCTAGAAATCTAATAATGCCCGTATTTAAGCTAAGTTTGAATTCAATGTATGCTTGTTTTTAGTCTTATCGAGTCTTTTGGGTGTACATGAGCTAACCAACATGATTAGTTGTGTAGGCGAGCTTGAATGAAGAAACGAGCAATAAAATGGGCACCAGGAAGAGTGAAAGAATCTAAGCTGAAAAGAAGCAAGAAGGAATAGTGAAAAAATGATGTCAATCCTCTCCGCGTCGCGGAGAGGGATGTGATTTGTGGAGTCGCATTACCACACTAAAGCCGAACACGCCGTGTCCTCTCCGCATCACGGAGAGGGAGTGTTATTTTGGTGCGAGATTCAACATTCAAACCAGAGTGGTTTGTGTAGAAGCCGCGTCGCGGAGATGAGCAAATGTGATCGAATGGAAATTTAAAGACTACTCAATTTAGTATAAATAGACTAATATTTTATTTTATTAAATATTCTTTTTCTGGGTTTTGAAGAATGACGACTTCTCTCTTCTCCTTCGTCACTCAACCATCAAAATATGGTATATAATTAACAAACTCTTTTTTTTTACTTAAAACTATACTGAACCACCTATCTATTCCTTTTTTGGCGCTGTCCCGACACTGATGAGCATCACTTAGGCCTTCATTCATGATACTCTGCTAGGATGCTGCGGCGCTTGGTAGGCCCTAGGCACTGATGTGAGGTTAAAGTTTGAACCAATGCTTAATACTATCCATAAACATTGTACTCCCATAATAAGGCAAGAAAGCGGAAAATTTCAAAAAAGGAAAATCCTTTTGATTAGCCAGTTTCCAAGAGGGAGAAGGTCTTATGGCAATCTCAGGCATACTACTAATGGAGAGCTATTTCATCATTTGTTAAGATTCTTTCCTAAACTTCTTTACTTTCAATCTCTTTATGCTTGTTAAACATTGCTTGATCGAATCTATTGTTATGAGTAGCTAAATACCCTAGTTCTAGGACTGTGGCTACCGGATGATTGTAATTTATTAAGTTTTCATTGGGTTCATATCAACTATCATATGAATCTTTCTTATGATCTTGTTTTTCGTATTTCGTGACTGATCACCATTGAAATAAATACATTGTTCGAATTGAACTCGGGAGAGGAATAAGAGCATAGAACGTGGGGCATAAGGAGAATGATTTTCTCTTAATATTTAGGGTTAATTTGTATCTAGGATAGGGATATACCTAGAAATCATGCTTGGTCACTATACAGGAAGAAATCGTAATGCTCGATACTTGGTCCAACCTATCCCCGCTCAACGATGTAGTTAGGTTGTCATTTATCGTAGGTGATTAGAGGTCGGGAGACCATGATCATACATTTAACCCTGTGATCACTGATTCAATAGTTGATTAATACCCGTTTAAATAATATAAGTGCATGAATCCTGATAAGAGTTGTAGCCCTGGACTTTACCCAAACATTGTTTGAAACCTTTGAAATTGAATCGCGCTTGTTTAATTTTGTTTAATTGTTAGATTATAAAATAAACCATTCTTGAAATCTTGATAACACTTGTGCTAAGCTGAAAGTTTTGGAGAAATTATTTGATTCTAATCGTAAGTCCCTATGGGTACAATACCCAGCTCTTTATAAGAGTCACTTTAATACTTGAACGACCACGTACACTTGTGTGTGCGATTTGGGCGCAACATATTCATATAAATCAAATAAAGCCTTATTAACTATGCCATTCGATTCGTATGTACCACTACTAAAGGAACAAGTGGCCCCAGTTAATATTTTCTTTTTAAAAAAATCATTTAAACATTAATTAAGTTAGAGAGGTCAAATTATAATATTTAAAAATTGGAGTTTGAAAATGATTTGTTTCTTCTCCCCTTCTCTCACCAACATATTACTTTACTACTATATAGAAGTTTCTACCAGCAAGGTGTCGATGGTCGACATTCCTGCTTCTTTGCATGGGAAATTTAATCAGTTCTCGCCTTCTTTTGTTTCAAGTGGAACTCCGATTTTAGCCTAGACTTATTATAGATAAGGACCCCAACACTTCCATAGTTTTCATTGATTTTATTCGCCTATGCTTCATCTCTTTGTCTGTATGTATCTCTTTCATCTTCTGGGTTTGTCTTGTCCTCTTTGGTCAAATTTAATTATTATTATTTGAAGTTGCAGACGAAGTATTCCATGAAAGTGCTGAGCAAGCTTCTGCTTGATCAATCAAAGAAATCAAAAGTTTTTGAAAGTCAAAGTTTTAATTTTAAAATATTAAATTAATCAAATCTAATTTTAATTTTAAAAATCGTCAAATCAACTCTTAAAATATGAAGCGTGAATACCCACGAAACTTTACTCGTTTTTTTTTTTTTTTTTTGGCTATTGTAAAGTAGTAATAGCCATTAACTGAGAATTGGTAGCTATACTAGATGCATAATTCGTAGCCATTTCCTATGGATGTAATGAAATTATATTGTTGATGTTCAACAATTACTATATATACAAGTTAATAATACAATTTTTTTTGACAAATAAGCTTTATGTTTTGAAATAAAATTCATATATTTAAAAACCACATAAAAGTATAATAAATATAATAATTAACAACTTAAAATATTTGCGCTAGAACTAAATTTCTTAAAAGTACGATAACATATAGTGCAACCTATGTTGTCTAATTTGCATTCATTTAGAAAAGAGAAATTTGAGTTGTGCTTAAAAATTAATATTAATAAATTTTAGTAGGCACGACTAGAAGCTATCATGGTAGTAATAAAGCCTCAAAATAAATATTGCATGTGCTTTACATGTCATAATAGAATTCTAAAATTAACTATCCAAATAGACCTCCAAATCAATTAAAATTGAAAGGTTCCAGTTATCATATTATTTGTTTGTTGTTATTATTATTTATATAGCTTCTTCACTACAGTACTTCCTTTTGATTATGAATTTGATATACTTTACTTGAGTCGAGAGTCCATCAGAAACAAATTTCTCTACTTTCATAAGATAGGGTAAGGCAGGACCGGCTCTTGTTGCCTTTGTAAAATAAGGCTTATGTCACGACCCAAAATTGAGTCATGCGTGGCACCCACAGTCAACCTCCTAAGTGGGCGGACCAAGGAATCTAAACCCCAACATATACCAATAATTCAACTGCAAATAACAACAATAACGGAAGCTCCAAAACTTATTAAAGTAACCAATCAAATAAACCTCTAAAATCTATTACATATTATCCCCAAAATCTGAAAATCATCACATCAAGGACATCTAATCTTCAAATACTAGGTCTAAGAGTATTAAATGCACCAAAATAAATGAATAAAATAGTTTATGTCCGAAAACTAAGGACATCATGCCATGACCAAGAGAATCCAACATGAGCTGGAATGAATAGCTCGCCCTGGAACTTGATGTGCTGGAGACTGGCCAGAGCGAAGGTGAGTCGAAGACACTGATACACTTGTTGCACTCCATAAAAGGAAAATAAAGAAAAATACAAGTAGGGCTCAGTACGGGACAACATGTATTGAGTAGGTATCATCGGTCAACCCAAAATAGAAACTAATATACAATGAATAATAGTATAAAGTCAACTATAGCACTTAGCGGTGATAAGAAACAACAACATGAACAAGTGACAGTTGAGCAATTACGTAATCAATCACAATATCAAGCACACACACGAGGACTCATGCCTCCACATCACACTTGTTTTGGGGAAAATGCATTCATTGAGATGGAGTACATTAAGTTAATTCAATATATTTTTCCTTTAATGTTACCGTGTCGGAACGTGACACTCCGATCCAATTATACCGTGTCGGAACGTGACACTCCGATCCAAAAATACGTGTCGGAACGTGACACTCCGATCCAAAAATACCGTGTCGGAACGTGACACTCCGATCCAAAAATACCGTGTCGGAACGTGACACTCCGATCCAATAATATTATTAATTTATCATTTATTATCATCACTTTTCAATTCATTAATAATATTACATCAAACCTTCTTTATTCAAGGCATTACTTTGATAGAGAGGTTTTCAGATTATAAATCTCACGGTCTCAGGATTTTAGACCAATCACAAACCACACAACCAAGCCACACAATCACACAATCAAGTACATAGAGAACTTCACAGTATCATTCAATGCATATCAATCGCTATTAAGAGTTTATCTATCAAATAGAATAAACCATAACCTACCTCCACCGAAGAATCGAAGTCAAGCAAACTACTTCTCTTCAATCTATATATAACAAAAGTATATTTGCATAATTAGTAAGTTGAGTCTATAAACACTCATATTATTCTATGTCTAGCCTAGACCCAAAAACTCACCTAATTCTATAATCAATATCCTAAAGTTCAAACCTAAGGGTAAGTCTGAATTCCTCCAATTTGCGTAACTTTAATGGAATTTAAATAATTGGATATACCTAATATTTAATTACCTATCTCTGTATTTCAAAACTTAATTTATAACAAGGTACTAAAATTATGTGTAGTATCCAGGACCCTCACTTTCATGCGACTTTATTCATTCTATATACTATATGTTTGTAATGAAGTAGTCCACTGCCAATAATTAATTGGCCATTAAGAGGTCCTAAGATAATGTCAAGAACTCAAACTCACGTGAATGACTACACAACGTTTCAATCCAATTTTTAATACATCAACACTAACAAAACCACCAACTAATATTATCGAATCACTGTAACCACAATTTTCTCAAATAACAATTTCCTATACCAACAAATTATATTCATTAACTTTCAATTCTTGGCCAATACTATACTATGCCATAATGATCTTTTACCATTTATTAACGATAAATTAAGAGAATCAATTCACAAGCTGCAATAAACTGTAATTTCAATTTTCCGTAATGGATTTACATTATAATAAGACTTTAATTCCTCAATCAATGCTTTCCAGCCAACATATATAATAATAATAAGAATAAAATAATTATAATCCTATGACTTATGTTCATATTCACAAAATACATACTAAACTTACCTGAAGCACTCGTCGGTCTCCTTACTGATTGTGCCGCCGCAGTTGAAGTTCCCATTGAGTTTCTAACTCAAGATAGAAAACCCTAATTATTATTAGGACTAATTATAAAAGTGTGAAAGGGACCCACAATTTAGTTTAATAGTATTTTCTTTAACCACCAACTAAATAAATTATAAAAACTACCCCATTAAATTCATAAATGTAGTTACGAATGGTCCAAAACACTTATTTAAAATCTATCGGAAAAGTATTTTATACAATAAAAGCTTTAATACTTAAAATGATCAAATGGGTCGTTACAGCTTATGCCTTAGGCCCCCAAATTTTGGGGGACCCCAAATTATTATCAAGAATAAATTATGTGTTAAATTTTTATAGAAAAAATTGATTAATTATGATTAAAAAAAAAATATTACTTTACCTACTTTAACATCTTTTATACTTTATTAAAAATAAGAATTAATAGTGAAAAGTGTTGAACAAAGTGAATTACAAATTCTTTTTTATTTCTTTTTAAATTTTAGTTTCAAACATTACAACAAGCATATTAAATGGATTATACCAAGTCATCAACTTCTTGAATCAGATTCTATGGTTCTAACTCTTATATTTATTTAATATTTGTCAACTTATTATATTTATAGAATTATGTTAACAATTCATATAATAATTGTCTCACTAAAATGATGTTTTTCAATGTTGAGTTGATAAAATCTTACCTAAAATCAAAAACTGAAAAAACAATATTAAATACTAATAATTTTCATCTAAATAGTGTAAGAAAAATTAATTTTAAATAAATACGTATACAAATTTTGTTTATATTTTAGGCCTCAAATTGAAATTTCGCTTTAGTCCCCCAATTACGTTGAGCCGCCCCTGGGGTAAGGTTGCATACACATTGAACACCACCCTCCTCTAAGTCCACTTGTATGATTATATTGTTTATGTTGTCCTTAGTATTATCATACCAAATTAATTTGGTACGATTCGATTGTAAAGTATAATATCGTACTTTGGTAATCATAGTTTGTTTGACTTCGACCTATATATAATAAAAAATTATAACTTCGCATTTTAAGAAATGTCTCAATCATATACGATAAGTCAAACTATTTTGTTAGTTAAGTATAAAGCATCTTTTAATTAAGGGGATATTTAGAAATATACAATGTATATATAAAAATAACCTCGTACTATTTTAATCTTGAAATAATTTAGCCCAACCTACCTAAAAATTTTATAATCTCACAAGATTTTAATCTTGAAACTAAGTTAGCCTAACCTACTCCTACAACTCTATTGCGTACTAAGTTACCCCCAACCTACTCATACAACTCTATTACCTACAAATTAGCCAATTCGCATGGTAGAGCTACAAGGAAAGTTCTAATTAAGCTTGGTTAGGTTCTAATTAAGTTCTAATTAGCCAACTCACATGGTATTGTTGGTTAGGTTGATTTCGTGGTATGAAACAGAGTGTTGATCAGTTAATAACTTTTATATTTAAAAGATGGGGGTGAAGAAAATGAGAATATTGAGGTGGATGTAAGGAAATACTAGGAGAGATAAGATCGTTAAGAATGAAGATACCTTAGCCAAGGAGGGAGTGACCTCTATGGTGGACAAAATGAAAAAAGTCATCTTGGGATGATTCAAACATGTGAGAAAAGGTGCGCAAAACCCCAATGAGGAGGTAGACTACTTAAGAAGTGTCGGGGAGAGCTCATTAGACACAATTTCAACGAACATAACCAAATAAGAGATTATAGTGATTATGAATTACGATAAAAGGTTAGTAGATTGTCGAACATTATCTTATTTTTAGGTGGGATAAGTTTGGTGGGGTAGCTTAGTGCGCTATACTTGGTTCAGGCTCATACTAGAAGTAGTAACATTTTATCTTGCAGTAGCATGTTTTACAAAAAAAAATTGTTACTCCTCATTATTTAATATCCTTCAGTTATCACATTATTGGGTCATTGTTATTTCTCATGTTTTCTAAATGTTATGTTATGCTTTACTTATTATTTGTTGTGTTTTCTTTACCTGATCAGTATTTTTCTTTTAACTATTTTATGGCGTTACTCGAGTTAAAGAATTTTTTGAAAACAGACCTCTCTATCTCTATTGAAATAGGAATAAAATATGTGTACATTCTACCCTTGCTTATAGGACTACAATATTGAGTTTATACATTGCAAGGAAGTCACTGACCATCCACCTTACTCAAATATCTTTTTCCTTCCGTTCAACAATAGTTGTTCACTATACTAAAAATAATTGTCCAACAATACTTGTCTAGTTTAGAAAATCAAGAGATAGTTTACCTTTTGTGTGTATTTTACCCTTGGTATTAAATATTATTTATCATCTAACATACTTTTTAAAACATTAAATTTAATAAAATCAAATAATATAACATCTAAAAAACATATTATTGGACAATATTAATAATTTTCTATTTTATTTTTTAAAAGTAATATACCCTTATTAAGTTTATTACTCCCTCTACTTTCATCTCGAATTATTTTCAGAAGAAAAATTTACATGATAATTCAAATAATCTACTTTTATATTATAGTGATAATTAAATTATTAAACTACACTTTTAATGAGTATGAAAATACTTTTTGCAATAGTTCAAAATGGAATTGGGAAAGTAAATTAGTACATGAAATAATTTGATAGACACTGAAATTGTTGATTTAAGTAACAATTTAACTTTAAATGTATGTTTTACCATTATTTATTATGAAATGATTTATAGCCACACAAATTTCTATCATTTATTTTAGACCACCCTTTTGTCTATATATAACAAGATCTATTATAAGTTTGGTTCCTTATGCCATTTCGTTTGAGTAAATTGAAATGACATAGATAAGCCAATTTTTTTATGGAAGTTATAGATGAGCCCCTTCTCAAAATTTAATGGCAAAACCCAAAAGTATTTTTAGTTTACAAATAATGACATGAATGAGTCTTTTCTTAAACGAAAATGGCATAGATGAGCCAATCTTTTTACGGATGACATAGATGAGCCTTTTCTCAATAAAATATTTGACCATTTTCCCTATTGAAAATAACCTCTCTGTCTTCAAAAGGTTTTTATAAGGTGCACTCTTTTTGGACCCACTTATTGAATTATACCCAGAGGCGAAGCTAGGATTTCAACTATATGGGTTCTGAATTTAACACGATTTTATATATTTGTACATATTTAATGAATTTTCAATACAAATACAGTGTTTGAGCAAAATTCAGCAACCTACTACTTCCACCCTGTTAATTTATAGTGGATATACTGTTGTTATATCATATATAGTGCTATAAATATATCTCAAACTCAATATATTATTTTCACTTGATATTCAATCAATAATCATGGACTATCATCTTCCTTATGGTTTGATCATATTCTTCCTTCCAATAATAATCTTTCTATTCTCTATATATTATGAAAATAAGTCTTCTTCAAAATTGGGACTTCCAAAATCTTATCCACTAATTGGTTGTACATTTTCATTGATTAAAAACCGCAAACGTCTTGTCCAATGGACTGCACAATTGTTACAAAATTCACCTTCTTCAACCATCACACTTACTGGTCCCTTTGGTAAAAAATGTGTCTTGACAACAAACCCTAGTAATGTCAAGCACATCCTCAAAACCCGATTCGACGTGTACAAAAAATCCACCACCGTACGCTCTTCGTTACAGGATCTTTTGGGGGGTGGAATCTTTGTTGTCGATGGGACAGAGTGGAAGTCCCATCGACAACTCATAAGTCCTATCTTCAAATCGGATACGTTCCATCATATAGTCGAGTGTATCACTATGAAAGAGATTTCTTCTCGTCTTCTTCCTCTCTTTGCGGATGCATCTACTATTAGTACTACTACTATCCTTGACCTTCCCGATATTTTTCGTAGGTTCACTTTTGACATTGTGTTTAAGGAAGGTTTTGGTCATGATCCACAATACTTGTCACCATCTCTACCGAAGACTCCCTTAGCTGATGCTTTTAATACCGCGATCAAGATATGTATGGGAAGGTACGCGAGCCCTTCCATTTTGTGGAAAGCTAAGAAATTTGCCCGAATTGGATCCGAGAAGAATCTTAGTCTTGCAGTTAAGGAGCTTCAAGAATTTATCAAAAACAGAATTGCGCGATTAAAGGAAGGGGAATGTGATGATCATGTTTATCTCGTGCACTTCCTAGCTTCAAAAGGTCGTACTCAAAACAAGTTAGTATGTGATGAGAAATATTACGTAGATTCGATTATTAATTTCATATTAGCTGCGGAAGACACTTTATGCTCTGCTTTAATATGGTTCTTTTGGTTAATATCTAGTAATCCGGAAGTTGAGAAGGAAGTTGTAAGTGATATTAAAGCGAATAATAATAATAATAATTGGAAGAAAATGACGTATCTACATGCTTCCATTTGCGAAAGCATGAGACTATACCCTCCGGCCCCTGTTGAACCAAAGCAAGCAACAGGGGATGAAGACATATGGCCAGACGGGACAAAGGTGAATAAAGGAACAGAAGTGATTATACATATATTCGCGATGGGGAGATCACAAGAACTATGGGGTGAAAATTGGGCGGAATTCAAACCAGAGAGATGGTTACGAAAAGATGTTACAACATCAAATTGGGTATTTATCCCGAGGGATCCTTTCAATTACCCGGTGTTTCAAGCCGGACCGAGGACTTGTCTTGGAATAGACATTGCTTTTATGCAAATAAAATTGGTAGCTGCTAATGTGCTAAGCCAATTTCAGCTTGTTCCAGCAGTGGACGGTTATAGTCCTGTTTATAGTTCGACTTTGACATCGAAGATGAAAAATGGATTTCCAGTTAGAGTAATTCAACGCGTCTAGCTAATTAGTTTTACCTATATAGTCGATTACTCTCTCTGTCTCAATTTATGTGGGGACCATTTTCTTAGTCTCTACAAAAAATAATGTCATTTTCTGTGATTAAAAATAATTGTGAATGTATGGTATTCACCCTTTTGAGCACATGACTAGATGTTACATTGTCATTGAGCCCAAAAAAAAATACATAGAGAAATAGTCCACAAAATTTTAATTAAATGATTCCAATTCAAAGCCGAAGTCAAGTTGAGCGATGATGGTGACGGCGCTAGGGGAGACTTTCTTCTCAACTCTTTATGACCTAGAAAAAGTGTTGGAATTCTTACGGAAAATACTTCACCACAAACACTTATAGGAAATTCACCAAAGCTTGAAACGAGTCAAACACTATCCTTAAGGATCGGAATTCAACAAGCTCTTCAAGTATAAAACTAGGAGCTAGAATCTAACAAAAAAATATTGGAGGAAGAATATTTGAATTCATCACTTTTTTCTCTACCCTTTCACTGAAGAAGCACATACAGTGATAATATATATGCAAGAAAGATCTCTTGAAATAGTTAGATTTTAAGTTGCAATAGTGAAGTCCAATTAAGAGTAATTAATAGGAACATTAAGAGGCCAAAGAAACTGTCTTCTCATTAGTTTATATATTTGTATTATCTATCTATATATAAAAGGAGAGGAAAAGTGTCACATGTCAGCACCATAAAAATTTAACAATTATAAAATAATTTAAAAATAATTTTAAAAAAATTATAAAATTTTAAAAAATAATTACAAAATTACAATTATTTATTTATTTTGTTTTTAAGAAACTAATGGTATTTTACAGCACAAGTTCTTAATATATTTTATTTTAGAAATGATTTTAAGTAATTATTACAATCAATTGAAAATTTTCTCAATTATTTAATTTTAAAAAAACGGATTTAAAAAAATTAAAAAATAAATTGCAAATCAGTTTAATTACACATTAATATAACTCCGCTATTATTTAAAAATAGAAAGAAAGAACAAACTGTCAATCCAAAACAAAAACAAAAAAAGAGAGAAACCCACGTCCTTGAAAAAAACACATATGATCAATTACCTAAATAAATAATTTAAAATTTAAAATTCAAATTTCAAATTTCAAAAAATAACTAACCTTATCCTTAAAATCATCTAAACCTTATAAGGCATGTCTTTGAAAAAATACTACTCTTAACTTCATCATTCATATCTTCTTAAAATCAACTCTTCAAAATATGATTCCAAACATGTTTTAAAAAAAAATGACATCCAAACAAAAATAGGATTCAAACAAATCATAAAAGAAAGAATAAGTATATTGATGACTCTATTTTGAATTGTTTGTTTTGTAATTATTTTTTATAATTGAAGGGATCACCACCTCTCCAATGCGAAGAATAAAAAGAAGACACGGATGATAGAAAAATGGATGAATTGTCAAGAATTTCATGTCAGTGGATCATGTATGTCATCTTTTAATATCTTAAGTACATGAATTACTACTATGATGATGATGATAATGATAATTGTTTAGGATTAAACTTATTGTATAAAATACTATTTAATTTTTTTTGGCATGAATTATTCAATATTGGTTTCGTTTTCTTTGATGACTTCAATGGGTTTTTTACTTTAAGAAATAATAACAATGTGTAAGTATAATGATGAGGATAATGAAAGACTTAAGATGATCTTAAAATGAAAGATATTGTCATTTCTTAAATATTTTAGCATGCAAAATCAAAATATCACTTAATGTTTAGGGTGTTTGACTTTTGAAGAACAATAATTGGTTGTGGTTTTATTTTTAATCTAAAGATGATTATAGTATAAACTGTCGTACTTATTATGTTGCTTTATCTTTATGTTTGTATATATAACTTTAATTTAATCATATTTTTTAAGATTTTCGTTGTAAAAATCATTATAGTAGCTTCATTTTTGTATATGATTGTTGTGATATGAATTGTCCTTATTATGCTGGTTTATTTATAGTATAAATATAAATACTTAGGTATATAAATAGATTAAAATAGTTTACACTGTTAATTTTATGTTATCCCTTTATATGTTTTTACTATATATGTTAGTCTTTAATTTATCTATTTTTTTAAAATTTGCATGACTTTATAACTTAATTTTTTGTGTTACTCTTTTTCATAAATCTAACATAAACTGATTGAGAAGATATTTCAAGAACAAGTAAAAAGGTTTAAGTCAACTTTTTAAATTCATAATTTTTGTTATATTTTTAATTTTTTTATTTTTTTTTTTATTATTATTATTATTATTGAGAGAAAATTTAAAACTTTATAATTTTGAATTTGATTTTACAACTTTAAATTGAGATAGAGTAATTAGTTTGATAATCTATGTTTGAAAAAATAAAAATAAAATTTAAACTAAAACCTAATTTATTTGTTTCAGTTAAAAAATCATAAAATATTAATTTAATGTGTTCAGTTAAATAATTTAATGATTCATATTATCATTTTACAAATATTACTAATTGCATAATAAATTTTATTAGTTATTTTAAATTTATATGTTATTATTTTTTGAAATATTCGTGCAACGTGCGGGCATATTTTCTAGAATTATCGTTTAATTAAAATGAATTCAATAATAAAAAAAAATATTTATCTATAGAAATATATTATAAAGGAGTAATAGGTAAAGAGGGATCAAATCAAATGACATATGATAAGTAAGGAACAAAAAGAAAAAAATATTGAAATAATTGACACATGATAACATAATGTAGAATGAAAATAAATTAAATTTAGATTCTAATTTTATTCATACCAACTTATACTAGACACAAAAGATAAATTGAATATGAAGAATAGAAGGCATAATATTTTTAATAAAATATTTTTAAATTTTAATTTTTAGAAAAGGTATACTACCATACGAGAATAGTTTTTTATTTATAGCTTTGTTTTATAATATGATGTTACATTATTTTATTTATTATTTCTCATTTCAAAAAGATAGCACCTCTAACAAAAACTTTTGTATACTTTATTGGTCATAAATTACATCAAAATAATTAAATCCATTTTAGATATTAATACATACATAAATTGAATATTAACTAAATATGGTTTTATTTTCAAAATTTACTAATAAATAAAACAACATTATTCCCTTAAAAACGGATCATTAAAATAGCAAAGTGGTTAGAATTTCACTTTGAATCAAATTTGTACATAGGGTAAATTCTATATTTTATACAAATCTTGATTGTTTATTGCAATATACATTAAAAAAAATGTTAGCCAAATTTGACTATATAACAGTAAGTAGTAGTGAAAATGTAATCAAGAAAAACAGAAACATACAGAAATTATTTGTTGAATATTTGATATATATTTTATTTTGAAAATGAAATATTTTTTTTAAATTATCCAGTTCTAATCTTCAATCTATATATAACAAGAGAAGTAAAAAGTGTCACATGTCAGCACCATAAAAAAATTCAATTATTTAATTTTAAAAATTCAAATTTTAAAAAGTCAAAAATTAAAAAAATAAACTACAAAATAGTTAAATTTTAAAAGGTCAAGAAAAAACTAAGTGTTTTATTAACATAATCTTTTTAAAGATAGTTACCATAATTAATATAACTCTTTTTTATTTTTTAAAAGATAACTGATTGTACATGTGGTTAAAGTTTATGTTATTTTGGACTCTTATTCTTATCATAATAATTAGAATACTTATCTTTATTGATTGACATCTATTTAATTATTTTAAAAATAATTAAGAAGCACATGAAAAATACACATAAAAAAATCAAAAAAACTACACATTAATATGACTCCACTACGTACAACTTTCTCATTCAATATCAAACATTTAGAGTATTATTTAAATAAATTTAAATTATAGAATAAAAATTGCAAACACTAAAATATTACTTTAACTTTTTACCATTTTTTAAAAATTCAATTTTTGATAATAGTTAACTACATTATTCTCTTCCTAAAAAATGCTCCAAAATCTTAATTGTTTATTGCAATATACAATTAAAAATCTGTTAGACAAATTTGACTAATATATTCTAAAAATAAAATTGAATTATGAAATACTTTTTAAAAAAATAATTCAGATCTAATATATTCTAAAAATAAAATAATTCACGGTGATTGAAGGAGTATGTTTAACTAAGAGTCTGCTTGGTATATGATTATTCAAATTAAAATATAATTTTTATATTTTATTTGAAAAATAAATACATATCTAAAAAGAAAAAATAAAGAGACAAAATAAAATAAAATAAAATAAAAAATCAACTAAAACTAAATTAATTTTAAAATATTAATTTATGAAAGTATCATTCAACTGTAAGACTTATATTGTACATTTGTACTAAACAATAGCATATAATTACATATATACTTTTAAATAACACATAATTGATATATGACTTTAAGAAAAATTAAAAGACAAAATATAAAATTGTGAATAACATGCCTACATTTTGATATTCTGGTGACTAAAACTCTTTTTGTATGCTTAGCATTATGATAGGACTTATTTTAGTTATGATTTATTTAAATCTAACTATTAAATTTTCTTATATATTTATTATTTTAACAAGAGGATAATATACATTTTAAATAAATTAAATAATGATAAAAGACTATTATTGTCAAATTTAGATAATGAAGTAAGCTTATATATTGATTTATTTACATAAATATTCTATTATAACACATCAAGATGCTGAACATTTTTAAATAAATTTTATAATATTATCTTATAATAAGTTAAAATTTTAAATTGTTAATAAATTAATATAATATATTTATGATTATTATCAATTAACCGCGCAACGCGTGGGCATGTATATTAGTTATAATAATACTCCCTCCGTCCACAATTGTTTGGCAGGTATACTAAAAATAGATGTCCAAGATTAATTGTCAATTTAAACAATCAAGAAATAATTAGTCACCTTTTCCCAATTCTGCCCTTAATGATAGTGTAGTTCAATTGAAAAGTTATGTGGACTTTTGATACTCTTGATATTGTAGGGTTATATTAGTCAAATTACACCTTGTAATAAATTTTCCTTGAGGGATGTGCATGACCTTACCCTGACAAATAATTGTGGACGGAGGGAGTACTAGTGTACTTATCCACGCTTCGCGTGAAATTAAATATAGTACTCCCTCTGTCCCAATTTATGTGTCACTTTTCGAATTACAAGATTCAAACAAGTCTATCTTTGACCATAGATTTTGCATACATCTTTTAAATATTTTGAATTGTCAATTATTGTGACTTATAGTACTTTTTACGTAGTTTATAAACATATAAATTTCATTTCAAAAAATTTGAAAATTCCATGAGTAAATCGTCGATCAAACTTAAACTGTTTGACTCTCGAAAAATGAAAAGTGCCACATAAATTGGGACAGAGGGAGTATATATTAAAATAATTGATGTCATTAATTGACTATTTTTCAATAAAAAGTGTATTAAAAACAATGCAAATCAAGTCACGATTTTGATGTTGTCTATTCAGAAAATTGCTAGAAAGATATTTTCAAACTTTAATTTCCGCTTAACATTGCTGATAAAAAGAAGAAAAACATAAAAAGTATCTTAAGAAAAAAGAAATTAAGTTGGTTATATAACATTACATCAGAGATTATACTTTGCAATAGAAAATAAAAGAATTGAATAACATAATATAAAATAAAATGTATATTTATAAGAATGACATCATTAGTAATTTGATGTGTTACTTATCTACTCGATTCTATAAAAATTATCATAGAGTGACAAAATATTAATTTTTTTAGAGTACATGAAGTGTCAAGTTGTAAAAAGGTATACCAATAGTTGGATCAATGTTTGTCCCTAACACATATAGAGGAGTGGAAGAGTTTTATAGCATTAATCTAATAATTATTATTGTAGTAATCACTAAAAAAAAAATTAATATATGATAATAACTATTCAAAAGATTACTCCTTCTATAATGTGAAAAATTAAGATAGATATTTTTTGCCTTAAACAATTACAAGTTAAATACATATTAATCACAAATGCACATTTATTATAGCATAACTATAAAATAATTTTTTATTAAATATGTACACATATATGAGTTTTTTTCTTTATTCTTTTCATTAATAATTTATTTATTAATTAAAAATTTTAAAAATACTAAAAAGATAGTTTATTTATTTTGTGATTGATTTATAATATGATAGACCATATCATATATTCTTAGGGGCAACAATATCTAATAGCTATGAGAAATGTACCATAGGTAATATTATACCTTTCAACAATGACGAAAATTTAGAATATTAATTAGAAATTGACAAATAGATACACACATGTAGAGGAGTGGAAGAGCTTTATAACATTAATCAAATTATTATTGGTGTCATCACTAAAAAAATTCAAAGATAACTCTTTCTTTAATGTGAAAAATAAGATAGATAGTTTTTGTTTTAAATAATTACAAGTTAAATACATATTAATCACAAATGCACATTTATTATAGAATAACTATAAAATAAGTTTTTTATTATATATGTACAATGAGAATTTTTTCTTCATTCTTTTCATTAAATAATTTATTTATTAATTAAAAGTTTTAAAAATACTAAAAAGATAGTTTATTTATTTTGTGATTGATTTCTAATATGATAGACCATATTATATATTTTTAGGGGTAGCGATATCTAATAGCTATGAGAAATGTAGCATAGATAATATTATGCCTTTTAGCAATGACAAAAATTTAGAATATTAATTAGAAATTGACAAACAGATACACACAAGAACAAAAACATGATACTTTTCATATTCATTCATTCGCATAATAGAAATAATAATAATAATAATAAGAAGAAGAAGAACAACAACAAAGTTAATTAACAAAAATGCTAATTGAACTTTCTAATACGTTGGTTAGTAGAGTTTCATAATTTATTTTTTGTTGAATAAAAGAAATGTATATATCTTATCAAAATAAAATAAAAAAAGAATAAAATAATATTAATTGAAATCAAAACAATACATTAATGAATCTTCAAAATATTTAAAAACCATTTGAACTTTTATACTACTATGACCATATCTTTTGATGAATTTTTCCAGATAATTAAGCTTCCTTCTTTATTTTGATGGACTTGTACCAAAGTAATGTGAACATCTCTATGATGAATCATTGAAGAATATATATAGAGAAAATGGCCAAATAACCCCCCTATCTATTAGTCGATTCTCAACTACACACTTATATTTTAGGATAGTCCTATTATCCCCCTGAATTATTTTATAGTAGAATTATTTGCTCCATAATGCTGAGTTGGCAAAGAAAGTGTAATTGTAGTTGAGAGGCAAACTTTCTTACTTTTCTTTTTCATATTAATTTTCTGATCTTTTATGTTTTCATTTTACTTTATTTTTACTTTACTTTTACTCTATTTATGTTTTTCATTTTACTTTCTTTATCTTTTTCATTTTACTTTCTCTCTCTTCTTTCTCTATTTCTTCAGTACTCCATCAGATTTAAGTTCCCTAAAGGAAAAAAAAAAGAGTATGAAATTATCTCACTATTAATAATTGTTACTAGTGACGCTATCTCCTTCTTCTTTTTTTCAAAAGAAATTGACTTCACTTGCAAAAATTAGAAAAACACAGGATCCAATTAAAAATAAACACTTTCCCATAGCCAAGTGTTCATAAGTTCAAGCACAACACGAAATTGAACAATATAGAGAAAACCCAGTTGAGTAAATAAAACTAACAAAGCATCAAGGTCAAAATTAGTATCTTTTACAATTAAATTTTTACTACTTCAACTACAACAACACACAAAATTGAAGAAATCCATATCAAATCAGATCCAAAAGTTGATTACTATATAAGTACATCAACATCAAATTCTTTAACATGAACAACCCAAATAAAATTTTTCCTTTTAGATTATTGTAAGCCAAATCAATATGCTCAAGACTTCGATAGTTGGTAAACTTTTAAGGATTTCACCAATTAAATTCATATTTCATTCTTTTTTTTAATCTTTTCAAACTCCAACAATATTCTCATCAGAGAAAACCAATTAAATACTGAACCTAGATATTCAAGATAGGCTATGTTATTGTGTTTTACCGAAAAAATAAAGTTCATATGCATTTATAAGATCTATAGCTCCGTCAAATTTTCGATTGACGACGGATATCTCTGATAAAATTGTTTCCCAAACTCAAGTTATTGAAGTTTTTGAAGCCGATGAATATCCAATGGTATGAGACCCACAAATTAATTTTGAAAAAGGTCCAAATATTGCATGTTGAAATAGTTGTATAAGAAAATTGGGAACTTAGATTAAGAAACTAAATTTTTTGAGGTTACAGATGGAACTTGGAGTTTCCACTTCAATGGCAGAAAATTTTTGGTCAAAGAAAAGGATAGAAAAAGGAAAAAGAAAAGAAGAACCGGCTGAAAAAGAAAAGAAAAAACATAGAAGGGAAATAGAATAAAGAAAAAGAATAAATATATTTTTGTATAAAAAAAAAGTACCATATATGTCACGTGGCATTGCACGTGCAACACACTGCTTACCAAAATTTGGATGTGACCTTTTAAGGGGCAATATATTCCACTTTTAAAATGTTTAGGGGGGGTAATAGGACCCCCGTAAAATATAAGTGTGTAATTGAGAATTGACTAATAGATTGGGGTTCATTTGACCATTTTCTCATAAATATATATGATCCTTATCAAAGTGAATACCATATCATGGCATTATTAAGTACATGAAAGATGAAAGAGATCAAAGAAAAAATAAATTAAAAAGGAGGAAAAAAACTATACTAGTAAAGAGAAAGAATGAAAAAATGAAAATGAACATTGAACATCTCTATAGATAATTGTTATTGATAGATAGGGTAAACCATAACAATAGTTAGAAAAAAGTTGAAGAGGCATGTTATTTAAGTGGAGAAGATAAATAGATGGAGGTTTTTTGCAACTTATTAGACATAATTAGAATAGTAAATATGATTAAATATTTAAATTAATAAACAAATTATTTATTGAGAAAATGAAGAAAAAAAAAGCCAAAAAAAGGAGAAAAAAGATAAATAGGAATGGATGTCATACAGAGGTGCCATTCACCTTCTCTATGTTTCTCCTTTATATATATATATATATATATATATATATCCGGTATTCAATAATATTTTTATATCGAATACCAATTTAAAAACATATGCCAAATACCAATTTCAATTGTCGTATCTACTGTACTATGTCCAGTCTTACTTACGTCCAATGGATATAAATATTTCGTTCTTTTTCTCTATCTCATTTATTCTTATAGGGTATTTTTGGAATTTAATAACAAAAATTATTTCGATTAGAGATTCAAAAAGGCCATTTCAATTGGAAAATCAGACGAAAAAAAAAGTGTGACATGAATAACTTCCATGTATAAATGATAAATGCTCAACTATGTCCAATTTTTCAGGGCATAAGCGGGCGTATGCAAAAAAATCTATCGGCGTCGAACCCAAGGATTGGAAGAGGAGATCACTCTCAAATTAATTTTGTAACCCAAAACAAACTAGCAAATTGAATTCTCAACACGCATATATGTATAAAATGAGGGGGGGGGGGGCGGGTTTAGAAACAACTAAAAATCATCAATATCAAGTATCAAATATAGGGAATCAACACAAATATCATCTACCAAGATTGGAAATGACTATGGGTGTGTGCATTACAATGGGGTTTTGACACAATAGGTAAATATTAATCACAATCAAATTGATTGATAGATGGATAGCGTTTGGTCTAGGCTATATTTGATATTCTCTCGAACTATCAAACATATATCCCTAGGATTCACTCGAACTCCAAGACCCTTATCAATAAAACATCAAACATTATTTGAGTAGATAGACTATCCCTAAATCATACCATTAAATTGAATATCAATAAGATTATCCTATCTCTAGCTCAAATTTGTAAACTAATTTCACCAAGTCCTCACTATTGAGTGTAACTCAACTTCATTTTTCTTTCCCAAGCTAAAATATTGTTAGAGAGCTCAATCACTGAATTTTAGGTTAAAACTTCAAGACACAATACATTCATGCATAACAATCGATTTTATAACTAGTTAATCAACACTCATTGAGTTTTACATCCATATCTTGCGCACACACACCCCTCGAGTCTTCATTTTCCTATATAGATAATAGGTATGTTGGGTAGTAATTAGCGGTTCTTAATCTTAGAGGCTTGTAGACGTCTGTTATGGGTCTTGTAAATTTATGGTGGCTATATATAACACCTTATTTTGAATGTTAATGCTTGCCTATTTTCTTGTGTTTCTTTGAGTGTGCCCATGTCAAACTGAGACAGGGGAATAAAAATTTGGCAGAGACAAGTGGCTTCTTGTTATTCAAGGGAAGTTGAAAACAAGGTTAAACTCAGGAAACACGATATCATATTTTATAGGCCACTTTCGATTTAGATGTATATACTTGATTTCCAAAAGTAACACTCAAAGGATTTCTCAAATGTGGCATAGTACAATAAGTCGTCGAGAGCAATTACATAATAACATGATATTACATTTTGTATAAATGATTAATTCAAAAAAAATTGTATATTCTCATTCATTAATTTGTTGGTTATATTTGAAGTTGTTCTGTCCTAAAATTTAAAACCCTCAAATTCCTAATTCTGACTCTACTTCTAGTTTAACCCTCCTTGCGCTAGAATCCCTCCTTTTCCTTGTCCTCAAGCTTGGAGTAGTTTTTGGAGTAACCCTCATGTGTTTTACCATGAGAGCGTAATGACCTGATTCCGTCGTTAGGGAAAAGCCAATGGGGAAAGAATTGGGGCCATAAAACTTTTGAGTAGTAACTTGTAATTTCCTAGCCTAGTCCAGAATTGGATGAAATCAGAGCCATGCGAGTCTAGGGAAATCTGGTAATGAATGAGAGATTTAATAATGGTTTTGATTACCTCAGTAGATAGCTAAGACGTTAAGGAACCCGTACGACTCTATGGAATCAAATTCGGGCGGGTAGAACTCCTGAAACTGATCTTAGCGTGAAAGGGTAATTTTAAAACGTCCTAGTTTGAAAGTGTGTTGTGAAATAGGAGCTTGGAACTAAAATTTCGAGGTTCTGTCTCTATGCAAGCCGCTAAAGCGGTATTAGTGCCACCGGGGTGGGGTCGTTGTGGCGGGATAGGGGCCGCCATAGTGGGTCAGTCGCGACTTAAGTCAGAAATAAACCCCAAAAATGTTATTCTGCAACATTCGATCTTGAGATCAAAGGAATGACCCAGGGATATTTCTTGAAGTTTTTCCACCTATTCTAGCACCAAAGGTAAGGATTTTACTCCCCGAATTCATTTTTTGATCCATAGAACGTAGTTTCTTGGGTAATTATCATTGGGGGAAGGTTTTGATCTGAATTTATTGGTGGAAAAGGCTCTATTTTGGGTATTGGGATCTTGGGTTGGCCTAGGGTTGATAATGTTAATTATAATTCGGGTAATTAGGCCTCGTTTATTGATCCTTGCATTAATTGTATGTTTTTAGACCACGACAAGCAGGAAGAATCCGAAAAGGGATGATTCAAGTGTCGTAGGGGATTCAAGCTTGGATTCAAGGTAGGTGATGGTTGTGATTTCATGTTTAGGTGATATGTGTTGGTAATTGCATCATTATAAAGCATGAATGTATACGAATGTAGCATTGTTGATCAAACCTAATGAAATAAGTATGAATGAACAAATGTATGCCATGATTCAATAGTTGATTGTATGATTGTGAGAATGTACATATGAGTGTGATTGTGATTGTTGCTTATTGAATGGATCGGGTGTTACGTTCCAACACACTAACTTGGATCGGGTGCCACGTTTCGGCGCATATATGGGATCGGGTATCATTTCTAGCACACTAACTTGGATCAGGTGTCACGTTCGGCACACTAACTTGGATCGAGTACCACGTACCAGTACACTAACAGTTTGTGTATGGGTTCCATGAGAGGACCAATGATTTGGGTTCTAACAGAGGACCATTGAATTGTATTGTGTATCTACCTGTGATACTTGCGTTCATATCTAATGATGATTCATATTGGAAGATTGTATGTTACTCTAAAATGATAACCATTGTGTATATATATTTCGTGCATGTCATGTTTACTTTGTTGTGATTCTTAAATATGTTGTGTTTATTGGAATAGCCGTGTGATCCTACCTTTTGACTGTAGTTGTGTACTAATATTGTACTTGCTATTTCTTTGTTGAGTATAGGTCATCTTCAGGCGGCTACTGACAGACCTCATTTAGGAGATCATTGATCGAGACCGGATTCAAGGGTGAGCCAGTTCTTCCAGGCTGTCATGGATCCTTTGTATTTTGTTTAGTCCACTCTTTTCAGACTTAGACATTATTTTAGTAGTTATTTAGTTTCGGGGTTGTATCCCTTGTTCTTAGACTTGTCGTTAGTAGTGTTTTGGTATATTGACTTCAGGATCTAGGGGTTGTTCTTCTGCATTAGTTTGGTTAGTTATTTGTTTAAATCTTTGGAGTTTATGTGAACTCCATTTTTCTTTTGGTCATTTAAACTTGCTTCCGTACCTTTAAATGCCTAGTTTTTGTTAAGTATCTTAGTCGGGTTGTAGTAATGGTTCTCCCACCAGAGGGTTAGTGTGGGTGTTAATCACGACGGTCTGGGCCATGACAAAGTTAGTACCAGAGCCTAGGTTTGTTGATCTCGATGTACCAAAATGAGTCTAGTAGATTCTTGCGGAACGGTACAGAGATGTTTGTACTTTTCTTCGAGAGTCTATAGGACTTTAGGAAATCTTTCTGTTTTCTCTTGTTTCCTTTGTGTTATGACTTGAATTCAATTGGTATCTGGGTGATACAAATTGGTATCTTCACTCTATGGTCCAAACTAAAGCAACAAAAGCGGTAACACCATTACTAGTAAGAGAGGATGTGTATAGATTACCGACAATTAAATAGGGTCACAATTCGAAACAAGTACCCATTACCTCGAATAGCTGATCTTTTTACCAATTGCAAGGTGCGTCAATTTTCTCTAAGATTGATCTAAGGTCTAGTTACCATCAGTTAAAGATTAGGTCTGAGGACGTACCCAAGACGACGTTTAGAACCTACTATGGGCACTACGAGTTTCTAGTTATGTCTTTTGGGTTAACAAATGCGCCTGCAACTTTCATGAGTTTGATGAATGGTGTGTTCAAACCCTTTCTTGATTCATTTGTTATAGTATTTATTGATGACATTTTGGTTTACTTGAAAAGTGAGAAAGGAGTGTTTTCTACCGATTTTCCGAATATGCCTCCGGATAGAGATATAGATTTCACCATTGACTTGGAACCTGGTACTCGTCCCATTTCCATCCCTCCGTATTGTATATCTCCGATAGAATTAAGAGATCTTAAGGCTCAAATCCAAGAGCTTCTTGATAAAGGTGTCATCTGTCATAGTGTTTCCCCGTGGGTGCTCCTGTTTTGTTTATTAAGAAGAAGGAGGGTAGTATGAGGGCCGGTGATTTTAGCTTAAGCCATAAAGGAGTGGATTGATACCGAATGACAACCTTATGGATAAAGAAAGTCCAATCGATTATATCTGAGTTTGAGGTGTCATGTCGATGAAAAGGTTGACTTCGTAGTAATAACATGGCTAACTTAGCATAATGGTAATAAGAGTTCGTGGTGGATTATGATGGGATGCAAATATATAATAAGATTGTTGGTTGAGCAAAATTTGTACAGTAATTAAGACTTGCAAGTATCTAAGGTTGTGGTTTTCTAATATTTGGTGAGTAACGTGGTTGTATGAAAAGTTTTAAGAGATGATGGGACACCACTCGAATGAAATTCTAAAGAGCTAGAGTTATAATGCAGGAAAATATAGTGGGATGTAGTACAACCTTTAGAGAGAGTCGAGAGCAAGAATATTTTATTTGATTACAAAGGCTAAAGAGGTATCTTCAGAGGGGTAGATAATTGGGTTTAGAGACGCGTGATTTTATTCGTTTTGTTGTGGCTATGGTAATAGTGTCACGGGTCCATCAGATTGGTTAAAAACTATTGAAAAAAACTTGAGAAATGAGTGTACAGACATTAGCTCAAGTGTGATTATAAGTGCTTTGGTTTTGTTTTTGAGTTTAGTAATGAGTACGATAGGATTTTTAGCGAAGGATATTGTAATATCGATGGAGATGCGGTCAATGATAAGCGAAGATCCTTGAATTCATAAAAATCTTCAAGGTACAAGCTAATGTTGATAGATAAGGAGATTATGTTATACGGTTGAATTTACAATTTAGATTTTTCATTGTAAGTCTACATTCGTGGTGATATATTTGTCAAGGTATGAATTGTCAAGGTGAGAAACGATCAATTGTATCCAGTATTGAGCATTTGCAAGGACTTACACCTGGTTTAAATCGTAAAGTTTATTACTGTTAATTATTAAGTACCTAAGAAAGGTTTCATTTAAAAGTTTTGGGTTATAGTAAGGTAAATGGTCGGGGTGTTCATGATGGTTGTTAGTATTGAGAGTGTGGACTTCAGTGGAATGATGTGAAGAGTATGTGGAGTCAATTCAATGGAAAGGACTAGTATTGACTCTTCAGAGGAAAACCTTTAGTGTTATTCCATAAAATTCTTATGTGACCATCTATTTCTTTTTGCACATGGTGTTGAGTAGGTTTCACTAGCCATGCTCACATGTGTTTTCACTTTTGTGGGTGGATCCCTAGTGGTGGATCAAGGGTACCAATCCTGCAATGTTTTCTTGGTTGAGTAGGATGATTGAGGAGATTTGATTATTTCAGATGACATATTTGGTGTTGTCTTGGAGTTGTTAAAGTATTTCAATGGTTCTATATGTACCACCTTGCTTATGAGAATTCATAGAAGAGCTACCATGCGTAATTATGGTTTTTCGACAATCTTAATATTCATCTTGTCGTCGAGGTCATGTAACGATTATGTGTGGTTGAATATGGGGATCATTGGGCCCAATTCTTCTGTTCTTAAGAGGTAATCTACAATTACTAAATCTAGCATTTCGATAGTGTTGTTAGATGATTTATATGCTTGGACATGTCCCTCGATGAGTATCTGATGTCTAAAGATTAACTTTTTGTAACTTAAGCTCATGGAAATTTATCTTGGGAGATGGAGATGTTGATAAAAAACTATGATTGTTAGGTATTATGAGTGTGCGTTGGTTGGTTCGGGTTCACTTCTAATTGTAGCGAGTATTGATTTGGAATCTTATCATGCTTAAGTGCGAAAGGATTCGTCCTGATAATGGTGTCAAGGTCCTTAATAACATATTGTAGACGTGTGTACGATCAACTTTGGTGGTTATTGGGAATCTCTTTTGTTGTTAGATAAATTTACATACAAAAATAATTACACTCGAGTATTGAGATGACTTCATTGAGGCATTGTATGGGAGGATGTATAGGTATTCGATTAGTTGGTCTGAGGACCAAGGAGATAAAGTCCGTGAAAGTTCAATGGAAGCATCGTCCGGTTGAGGAAACTACTTGGGAAAATCGAGAAGGACATGCGAGACAAGTATCCCCAGTAATTCGACGATTCAGTTACTACTATACGCTTACTTTAGCCAGTCATTCCCAATTGATCACTCGGGGACGAGTGATGGGTAAATTGGTATCTATTGTAACGACGTGATTATGTCGTTAGGGAAAATCCAATGGGAAAAGAATTGGGGCCAGAAAACTTTTAAGTAGTAACTTGGGATTTCCTAGCCTAGTCCAGAATTGGATAAAAGTGGAGGCATGCGAGTCTAGGGAAATCTGGTAATGAATGAGATATTTAATAATGGTTTTGATTATATGAGTATATAGCTAAGACGTTAAGGAATCCGTATGACTTTATGGAATCGAATTCGGGAGAGTAGAACTCCTAAAACTGATCTTAGCGTGAAAGAGTAATTTTAGAATGTCCTGGTTTGAATGTGTCACGACCTAAGGGTACCCCCTAGACGTAACATGGCACATAACACCCCTAAAGGCACTATGTAAGCCACTTAGCATATCATCACATAAGTAAAGAATAATAAAGAGTAAAAACACATTTTCAAGTCTTAAGAAGTTTTCATAAAAGCAAAGCGGAAGTCTAGACATAGTCTCATTTAGCCATCTTTACAATCGAAGTCTCCAAAATAGGGTCACAACCCTTACAATAGGAATTTGAAAAGTCTAGTACAATAAAAGAAATGAAACAACAATATAGCATTTGTCCTCGAATCCATGAGGACATACCACAGGCTTTGGAGAATAGTCAATCCATGTTTTGAAGTAGAAGGAATCACCTCAAACGCCGGAACCTACACTTTGTAGAAAAATGTAGAAGAAATATGGGTTAGTACAAACAATGCACTAAGTATCGTAGCTATGCATGAAAACCTTTAAACATGCTAAAAAGGTACATTTTAATTGAAAACTATGCATTTTACCAAGTTTAGAGTTCATCATGAAAATTAATGCAAAAACATAAGATACAAGCATATTCAGCATATTGATCATCTCATCGTAATGGAAACAAACCATAAGAACCATCAAAGCATCCTTGTGCAATGTATGAATAAGACCCCATACTCTTACCCACAATAAGGAAAGCTTATTAAGTGATTATAGTTCATAACTCCAATTCTAGTTCATTCTATCATAGTGGGATTAGCTTTAACCGAGATAGACCATGAGAGCTTATCATGGAATCCGGTGTCTACCCCACACCGAAAAGGGGTTGTCCTACTTGCCTAAGGTTGAACTCAACTATTAGCTTTTAGGTAGATCCACTAGCTAAAGACCTATGTGGGCACATAGCTTATGGGATAAGGGGATTGCTTCTAGAAACCCGCCCTCTACTAGCGAAGGAGCTTCCATCCTATGAGACTTCTTCTGGAAACCCGGGGCTTCCATCTCATTATCAATATCCGCTCGGTACTAAGCATAATTCCCATTGAGTTTATATTAAGTCTTAACTTAAAGTGATAATTATGGAAATGTGTCTTAACGCACAATCCAACAAACTCATGCTAAAGCTCCTAGGTTCATTAGGGGAAACTAGTCTTCAACCCTTAGAATCACTATATGTGGAAAACCTTTCACATTGTATAATATTCATACCTAAGTGTGCAAGTAAGGATAATCATCCAATCAACACAACAATTAGATTATAATGTATTCAATTTACTCTCAAAGCAATCTAATTGTATACACACAAGTCTCATGCACATAGCTACTTCTCATGTTTTGCCCTTCAAGGCTATAGATCACATTCAACCAATCAATCTAGAATTACTACATTAGATATAGATGGTGACATGATTCAATTAACTAAACTACTACAAGTACAATTCCATAGTTACTACAACTCACCCAAATCTCAAGTCATAAATTAGGGTTAAGGGGAATTCATGGATCAATGGGAGATTTTATCATAAAACCACCATTAAACAGTAATTCAATCATAATATAAGGCAATTAAATCATTGAAACGTTTTTAGAAAGAATCCATGACTTGGAGTGAAAACCTTAGGTTTTGGAGACTTTTCTACTTTGAAATTGAGAGTTTGAGAACTTTATGGATGAAAAGCTAACCATGAATCAAAACTATCATACCTTAGATGAAGACTCCTCACAAATTTGGGTAGAAAAGATGAGTTCTTGAGCCCTAGACTTCAACTTCTTCTTCTTCAATGGAGGTTTTAGTGAGAGAAATATTGGAGAGGTTTTGATTTGATTTGGGGATTTATGAATAATGACTTTAGATGGGTTAATTTAGGTGGGAAAAATATTTATATAGTTTTTTAAAATAGGCCTAAAACGACACCACATAACCATTTAATAAGAAGAAAATTACAAAAGAACCCCCAACCGTGACTGCCAAATGGGAGTTTCAGGTGCCACCTACGATTGGTGACCTACGGACCGTAGGTGGACCTACTGGTGTCCTGCAGGTCTGTAGGTCCATGGTCTAGGGCTTGAAATTTTGGAAATTTAGGGGCTTGACCCACGACGCCCACCTACGAGGTGTGGGTGGACCTACGAGGCATAAGTGCCCTCGTGGGTCACTGCCATGTGACTAATTTTGGGCCTTTCCTCAAGGACCCATGGTTGGTCCTTGGGGTTTAGGCCTTGACATCCTAACACCAAACCATGAATTTTAAGGTACGAGGAGGCATTTTCAAGGCTCTAATTCTAACGTCAAGCTTTAACTTAGCCTACTAGTTTTAGGTTAGACACTAGTTTAGTTTAAAGTTTCCGGAATGTTACACAAAGTGTGTTGTGAAATGGTAACTTGGAACTCAAATTTTGAGGTTCTGTCTCTATGCAAGCCGCTAGAACGGGACTAGTACTGCCAGGGCGGGGAGTCTGTGGCGGGATAGGGGCCGCCATAAAGGGTCAGTTGCGACTTAAGTCGGAAATAAACCCCAAAAACGTTGTTATTCTGCAACATTCGATCTTGAGAGCTAAGGAACGACCCAGGGATATATCTTGAAGGTTTTCCACCTATTCTAGCACCAAAGGTAAGGTTTTTACTCCCCGAATCTATTTTTCAATTCGTAGAATGTAGTTTCTTGGGTAATTATCATTTGGGGAATGTTTTGATCTGAAGTTAATGGTGGAAATATCTCTATTTTGGGTATTGGGATCTTGGGTTGGCCTAGGGTTGATAATATTGATTATAATCTGGGTAATTAGGCCTTGTTTATTGATCCTTGCATTAATTGTATGTTTTTAGACCACGAACAAGCGAGAAGAATCCAGAAAGGGAAGATTTAAGCTAAGTGCCTTAGAGGATTCAAATTTTTATTCGAGGTAGGTGATGGTTGTGATTTCATGTTTATGTGATATGTGTTGGTAATTGCTTCATTGTAAAGTATGAATGTATACAAATGTAGCATTATTGATCAAACCTAATGAAATAAGTATGATGAACAAATGTATGCCATGATTCAACACTTGATTGTATGATTATGAGAATGTACATATGAATGTGATTGTGATTGTGGCTTGTTGAATGGCTCAGGTGTTACGTTTCAACACACTAACTTGGATCAGGTGCCACGTTCCGACACATATATGGGATCCGGTGTCATGTCTAGCACACTAACTTGGATCGGACGTCACATCCGGCACACGAACTTGGATCGGGTACCACGTACTGGTACACTAACAGTTTGGGTATGGGTTCCATGAGAGGACCATTGAATTGGGTTCTGTGAGAGGACCATTGAATTGTAATGTCTATCTAATTGTGATGATTAAGTTCATATCTAATGATGATTGATATTGAAAGATTGTATGTTGCTTTAAAATGATAACCATTGTGTATATATATTACATGCATGTCATGTTTACTTTGTTGTGATTGCTTTTACATGTTATGTTTACTGGAATAGCCGTGTGATCCTACCAGTTCACGGTGGTTGTGTATTGATACTGCACTTGCTTTTTCTTTGTTGAGTACAAGGCATCTTCAGGAGGCTACTGACAGGCCTCATTTAGGAGATCACTGATCGAGACCGGATTTAAGGGTGAGCCAATTCTTTCAGGCTTCCATGGATCCTTCGTATTATGTTTAGTCCACTCTTTTTGGAATTAGCCATTGTTTTAGTAGTTGTTTAGTTTCGGGGTTGTACCCCTTGTTCTTAGACTTGTCGTTAGTAGAGTTTTGGTAAATTGACTTTCAGGTTCTAGGGGTTGTTCATCCGCATTAGTTTGGTTAGTTATTTGTTCAAACCTTTGGAGTTTATGGGAACTCCGTATTTCTTTTGGTCATTTAAACCTGCTTTCGTATCTTTAAATGCCTAGTTTTTGTTAAGTTGCTTAGTCAGGTTGTAGTAATGGTTCTCCCACCGGAGGGTTAGTGTGGATGCCAATCACGATGGTATGGGTCGTGACAGAAAGAGGAGCAGAAAAATTAAAAGATTTCACATTTTTTAGTTTCTACCCCGCTAACCCAGTGGCGTTGCCATAGCCACTCCAGGATGTCTAATTGTACACCCTTCGTCAGAAAATTACATTGTATATATATGTCAAATTCTACATTTAAAGGATATATATTTAAAGTTGGACACCCTTGACAAAAGTTATGCCTTTGGCGCAGTGATAATGGGTGTCCATTTGAATGATGGAGTTTCAGGTTTGAACCACAAATATCACAATATTTTATTTTTTATTTTGACAACCACACACATTATTCTTGGACACCCTTAATAAAATTTCTGGCTCCACCACTACGATGACCCCTCTATAGCGGCTGACACATCGCTATAACGGTGACTCCATAGCGTAATATTTCTGCTACAATGGGATAACGTCAGCCAAGGAAAAATTTGAAATTCTGAGATTTTCATTGTGTCACCCCAATTTTAAATTGGCAACATATTTCAAAAGTTTATTGAACTCCGCACGAGGTGCCCTTTGAATAATGATGAATCATACCATTACATTAATATAATCCTTTCATAATGAACAATCACTTTACATCGGGTTTATCTCTTTCTTTCTTTTTTTTAATATAAATTTAAAATATTGAATCCTTTATGCAAAATATAAAATTTATGAGTCAAATTTTATAGGCATAATACATAAAGGTGCACTTTAACTTGGTTTCAAGTGACATCTATGTCCCCCAACTTTGGATTATATACAAGTAGGTACTTACACGTATATAATAATGTTGAACAAGTAGACATGTGTGTGGTCCTACACGTCGATATACATGACAATTCACATCCTATATGGTGACACGTGTGTCTACTTGTTCAACTTTATACAAGTTCAATTGTCTATTTATGTACACTAAAAAATGGAGAACATAAATGTCCGTTGAGACCAACTTAAAGAATATGTTTATGTATTATTCCATTTTTATATTTAAAATTCCAAATTATGTTTTTCTTTGGAGAATTTAGGATTCCAAATTATATGGTGTGTCCAAACACAAGTATGCAATCGGTGCACAATATGACAACGAACTGGACTACTTACCCAACCCTATATAGCCCCTTACTCTAAGATACCTACTCTATTATCTAATATATCATGTGTAAAATAACATTTTTATAAATTTGTTAGGTAGCTAGGGAGTATTTGTTCAAAGATATTTATTTAAGTTCGTTAGCATTTCAAGCAGAATAATAATTTTATGGATTTGTTACAAAGTCTAAAATTGTTATTTTAATATTGCATGCATTACTTATATTAGTATTATATTATGCATATGTAGATTAGCTAGATTTCAACAAGAACTATAAGAACACTCGAAAGAACTTAATTAGTTCGTGAGATAACTCTACTAACAAATATAGAATTAGCTACGGATTTTGTTTATAATTCTCAGCTAATTCATTGTTAAATAGCTCTTAGCTAATTAGATTTCTTATAATTCATCGTTAATCTATACTTAAATGAGATTAGCATAAAAAATATATTGTTAGCTATGAAGTTTTGTTTTCATGTAGTCTTGTCCACTTACAATTTGAATAGAGAAAAATGACATTTTCAGATCTCTTTTATATATGTGTGTGTGTAAATGAATACCTCTTATAAAAACAACATCAAACTAAAAACACATTTGTAAAGGATTAGAAAACCATTTTCCCTACTAGTGCTTGTTTCTTTTAGGGGGTGAGCACAATATTTGCCCTTAGGGCGAGCACTTGTGTGCATCAAGTAAATCCCTCATTGTGTAAACGTTTGCAAACCACACAGGAAATATAAACTGCACTAGACAAGCCCTATGTGCATGCTCGACTCAAAAGACATCGAGAAAAGATGAATAGTGTTGGATTTGTAGAATATATCGTACCCCAATCACTTTATTTAGGGTTTATTTGGAAAGTCATTGTCACGCCCCGAGCTACCCCCGAGACGCAGACACGGGACCTAGGACCACAAGTGATCCCAAGCTAACCCTGTTGGTCTGATCATGAGCATACTAAATATAATCTGAATAATAGAAACTGTGCAGAAGCTAAATCATAAATAAGTTGAAAACATGGGGAATACCCATATACTATAACTGAGATGAATGATAACTGATGAGTTTAATACAAAGAAGATATTAACTCAATACTAAGCTGAATCTAACTATGTCTGAAATAAGCCTCTAAACTGACTAGAAATGTTGGGACATTCCCCAACTAGGTCTAGAAAAACTGAAACTAGAAGACTGAAAACTGAAAGATGACATGACTATTGTCCTCGAAGAATGAGGACTCACCACTGATGCTGCTGACTGGAGATAGGAACCGATCTAAGCGTGATCTGGATGCTGAGAACTTGAACCTACATCACGAGAAGGTGTAGCGCACGTATGCTTCAGTACTTGAAAGGTACTGAGCATGCAGGATAGAGTAAAGCTGAAATAACATATAACTGAACAAAGCAATAAAGCAATAAAATAATCTGAACATGATATAGCTACTGAAAATACTATATACTGAGCTAACTGATGCAATGAGCAAATTTATAACATGTTGAGACTGAATATTGACTGTACTGAAATGTGGTCAATGCAATAGAGTCTGACTGAAATGTGGGAGCTACTAATAACCGACATAAAACCACCTGAGCTAAATGTGGAGTCCGATATATACGCCCCATAGAAAGGACCCAATATACCCTGCCAGAGGTATAGAGGCATGCTGGCGTGATCACTAAACTGATGTTGCCCACAGAGGGGACTTACACCTACGTGGCTCATAGTTCTGGGACTATATGGGTACACTGAACCCTAGTCCAACTCGGTATTATGCTGCTCCCAATGAATTAAGTGGTTAGCTGGTTATGACTGAATTTTTGTAAAATACTAGATAGCTCAAAACTGAACATGCAAACTGAGAATGCAACAATTAATCTGATAATGATGCATTAATAACTTAGGCATGTATAACTGAATAACTGAGATATCTGACCTAGCATGTGTAATTGAAGAACTAAAGAAATACATAGCTAGGGTTCTAAAATTCATGTGAGAAACGATGTAATAACATGATAATCTAATTTGAAACATGTTAATAACTAATTCATGATGATCTTTTATAATTATAGAAACCCTAGGTCTATTCATAATAAGGGAATCAAGAAACTGACTGAATTCTAGGGACCTAATGGGTGAAAGGAACGCACTAGTGAAATCCCACATACCTAGTGACGAATTCCACGGAGAAATCTTTCGATTTCGGGGCTGGAACTGATGGAACCTTGTTGTGTTCTTGAACTAGGGTTCTTGACCTTTTTCTCCTCTCTTGCTTCTAATTTTCTAAGTTTTGATTAATGATTTGACTTGGATAAGTTCTAGTTATGTTTCTAAGCTTAAACTGACTAAAACCTCATGATTTAGGGTCTAAACGACGTATCCTAGGGGTTAAATGAAATAGGAAAAGACCAAAAGACCCTTGACTAAACTGTTGTCAAAATGACTGACAGACGGGACGACGGGCCGTCTTTCAATCGACGGTCTGTCGATTGGAATCGTCGGTCGAGTCTGCCTGATAGGGCTTCACTAAAACGAGCATAACTTTTTACTCGGAGGTTGGAATTTAGCAAACTCGATGGCGTTGTAAAGATAATTCAATTATATATCATTTAATAGGTCATGGGACATCTAAATCATTTTGAGCTAAAAGTTATGACCATCTGAAGTTGACCCATCAAAATTTTCAGCTAACTAGTTGCTACCCTCACTTACGGTCAGACTTGTGGACCGTGGATAGATTGATGGTCCGTGCTAGTCGACCGTAGTTTGTGTCAGAAGTTGGGCTTAAGGGAAGTCTCGATCCACAGACACAGACCATGGACCGTGGTTTGATCTATAAATCGTGGGTCTGTCCGTGAGTCGGGACTTAGCCAGTTTTCTGAGCTGGCTGGGGAGGGGTTGCAGTGGTGAACCATGGACCACCAGCACGGGCCGTGGTCTGACCTACGATCCATGGATGACAACCATGGGTTGCACCTGTAACTTCACAAAATCTGTATTTTGTTCTATTTCGAATACGGGGTGTTACATTATCTCCCCCTTGAGAACATTCATCCTCGAATGAAACCTAAACTAGTTGAAATGGAGGGAGAGGGCTGCAATCCCTACCACTAAACACTGAGAACTGAATTTTTTACTGAACTGAGTTCCAAGGACATGTAAATATGTTGAAAATGAAAGTACAAACTGGAGGAACATGATTCTAAGACTGAATTTATACATGAATGACTGAAAAACTAAAGAGGAACTATTACCTCATGTTGGAATGGAATTAGAAGGAAAGAGGTGAGGATACTTGGACTTCATGGCTACTTCTGCTTCCCAAGTAGCTCCCTCTATGGACTGACTCCTCCACAAAACCTTGACTGTAGCGACTTCTTTGTTTCTCAACCTTCTAACCTGACGATTGAGAATCTTAACTGGTACATCCTCATATGAGAGACTATCTTTCACGGCCACACTCTCTAATGGCACTACATATGCTGGATCACCCACACACTTCTTCAAAAGAGAAATGTGAAAGACTGGATGCACTGCTGCTAAGTCTGCTAGCAACTCTAACTCATAAGCCACTTTACCAATCCTTTTCAAGAACCGGTAAGGGCCTACATAGCTGGGACTGAGCTTCCCTTTATTGCCAAATCTCATCACCCCCTTCATAGGTGACACTTTCAGGAAAACCCAATTATCCACTTAGAACTCTAGTTCCCTTCTTCTCACATCTACATAAGAATTCTGGCGACTTTGGGCCGTCTTAAGTCTATCTCTAATGAGTTACACTTTCTCCATAGCATTAAGGACCAAATCTGGTCCTATCAAGGTTGCTTCACCTACTTTGAACCAACCAACTGTAGATCTACATCTACGCCCATATAATACTATTGTTGTAGGAGAACTCAATGAGAGGAAGGTGATCATCCCAACTACCCTTGAAATCGATCATACAAGCTCTCAACATGTCCTCTAGGGTCTGAATGGTACGCTCTACCTGACTATCCGTCTATGGATGAAATATTGTGCTAAGGTTAACCTGAGTACCGAGACTCTTTTGAAATGACTTCCAGAAATGAGAGGTAAACTAAGGACCTCTATTTGAGATGATAGACAAAGAAACCCCATGCAACCTCACAACCTCATTAATGTAAAGCTTGGCATAATCCTCCACCGAATATGTAGTCTTGACCGCCAAAAAGTGAGAAGACTTAGTAACCCTATCAACAATCAACCAAATGGAGTCATATTGTTTGTGAGTACGAGGTAAACCTGTAATGAAGTCCATGTTGATCACTTCCCACTTCCAAGTAGGAATGTCAATCTGTTGAGTCATACCTCCTGATTTCTAATGTTCTACCTTGACTTGCTGGCAATTGGGGCACTTAGCCACAAAATCTGCTATATCTCTTTTCATACCATTCCACCAATAGACTCTCGCAGATTGCGATACATCTTAGTGGCACCTGGATGAATAGAATATCTGAAATTGTAGGCTTCTGCAAGAATATGTTGTCTCAATTCACCCACATCAGGAACACACAATGTACCTTGATAGCGAAGTACACCATCTCCCCCTTGGGAGAAAACCTCCACTCTCTGATTGTGGACTGCACCCTTAAGTTCAAGCAAGATTGAATCACTGTCTTAATTTTCCTTAACCTCTACTACCAAAGAAGATTCTGCCCTATGCTGAACCGTTACACCACCATCTGATATGCTCATAAGAAGAACTCCTAGGCGAGCAAGGCTATGAACATCCTTTGCTAGCTCTTTTCCTTCTTCCTCAACATGTGCTACACTACCCATAGATAATCTGCTAAGAGCATCTGCTACTACATTCGCCTTACCCGGATGGTAATGCACGCTCATATCATAATCTTTGAGGAACTCAAGCCACCTTCTCTGGCGAAGATTCAACTCTTTCTGGGTGAATACATACTGGAGGCTCTTATGGTCTGTGAACACATCTACATGAACACCGTACAAATAATGTCTCCAAATCTTGAGTGCAAACACCACTGCTACAAGCTCAAGGTCATGAGTCGGATAATTCTTCTCATGTACCTTAAGCTGTCTAGAAGCATAAGCTATAACCTTACCTCGCTGCATCAACACACAACCTAGGCCGACCCTGGATGCATCACAATAGATCACATAACCATCTGAACCCTCTGGTAGAGTCAAGACAGAAGCTGTAGTCAAACTAGTTTTCAATTCTGCGAAGCTTTTCTCACAATCATCTGACCACTGTAACTTAACTTTTTTCTAAGTGAACCTAGTCAATAGTGAGGCTATGGATGAAAATCCTTCCATAAACCGTCTGTAATAGCCCGCTAAACCCAAGAAACTTCTGATATCTATAGCAGAGGTAGGTTTAGGCCATTGTTTCACTGCTTCTATCTTCTGGGAATCTACTCGAATTCCTTCACTAGACACAATATGCCCAAGGAAAGCAATTGATTGTAACCAAAACTCACACTTGTTAAATTTTGCAAATAACTGGCGATCTTTGAGAGTTTGCAGAACAACTCTCAAATGACTTGCATGTTCTTCCTCATTCCTAGAGTAAATGAGGATATCATCAATAAAGACGATAATGAACAAGTCTAAGTACTGCTTGAATACTTTGTTTATTAGATCCATGAAAGTTGTAGGAGCATTGGTTAGTCCAAATGACATAACTACAAATTCGTAATGACCATACCGAGTTCTGAAGGCTTTCTTCGGAATGTCACTATCTCTGACTCTAAGCTAATGATAACCTGATCTGAGGTCTATCTTTGAGTAATGACTAGCACCCTGAAGTTGGTCAAAAAAGTCATCAATCCTGGGGATGGGATACTTATTCTTGATTGTGACTTTGTTCAACTGCCTATAGTCAATGCACATTCTGAGAGAACCATATTTCTTCTTTACGAACAACACTGGTGCACCCCATGGCAAAATACTAGGTCCGATGAAACCCTTATCTAGAAGGTCTTTCAACTGCTCTTTCAATTTCTTAAGCTCAGCTGGAGCCATTATGTAAGGAGGGATAGAGATAGGCTGGGTATTTGGAAGGAGATCAATTCCAAAGTCTATTTCCCTTTTAGGAGGAACTCTGGGAAAATCTTCTAGAAACTTACTAACTATAGGAACTGACTCAAGAGTTGGAGTTTCAGAGCTAGAATCCTTAACCCGAACTAGATGATAGAGATAACCCTTAGAGATCATCTTTCTGGCCTTAAGGTAAGAAATGAATTGACCCATAGACGCTAAGCTACTACCCTTCCATTCTAGGATTGATTCGTCTAGAAACTAAAAACGAATAATCCTAGTTCTACAATCGACTAAGGCATAACATGAATGTAACCAATCCATGCCTAGAATAATATCGAAGTCTACTATTTCTAACTCTATAAGATCTACTGAGGTGACTTTCTGAGAAATTGTAACAGGGCAATTTCTGTATACCCGTCTAGTTATAACTAGGTCACCGAATGGAGTAGAGACTGAGAAGGGTTCTGAAAGGGTTTCTGGGCTAACACTAAATTGGACTATTATGTAAGGAGTTACAAAAGACAAAGCAGCCCCTGGGTCTAACAATGCATAAACATCAAGATCAAAGACTCGTAACATACCAGTGACTACATCAGGAGAATCTTCCTGATCTTGACGAGCCTAAAGAGCATAGAGCCTGTTTTGGCGTTGTCCACCAACTGTACCAGAAGAGTAACCCTGTTGAGTTGGGCGACATGTTGGTGCTGCTAAAGTTGTAGACTGAGCTTTACCATTATTTCCTCCTTGACCCTGTCTAGAAGGACAATCCTTCAATCTATGACCAGATTGACCACACCCAAAACATCCTTCCTTACCTGCAAGGCACTCGCCCGAATGGTTCTTACTACATTTCGGGAAAGTTGGGTAAGTATTGGTGCCTGAAACACTACCTTGAAACTTAGAGCCTGACGCCCTACCTTTCTTATCATTACGGAACCTGGGGGTGGAACACTAGCTGATGAAGGTACTGGAGTCGAAGACTTCTGCAGAAATTGCAAGCGATTTCCACCACCCAATTTCTGTTGGGAATACTTGTAGTTACCTGTTCTTGCTTTCTTAGTATCCTTAACCTATTCTCTAAGCTTATCACCCTCAACCTGCTGAGCATGAGTCATGAGCCTAGAAATGTTCATGTCTCCCAACAACATAGCATTCCTGCACTCTGTCTTCACTAAGTCTGACACTTCGTACAGAAACTTATTCATCTGAGCCATGAAATCAGCAACCATGTGAAGATCATACCTGGAGAGTTGGTTAAACTTGAGCCCATACTCTTGGACAGTCATGTTACCCTGCCTCAAGTTCATAAATTCCTGGGCCCTTGCTTCTCTCAACTCTATGGGGAAAAACCTGTCTAGAAAGGTTTTGCTAAAACAATCTCAAGTAATAGGAGTTGCATCTGTACCCCTGTTCTCCTTCCACTGAGTATACTAGATATGATCTACATCTTTTAGTTGGTAAGATGTTAACTCAACCCGATCATTCCTAGTAACCTGCATCACCTCAAAGATCTTCTTGATCTCATCTAAGAAATTCTGGGGATCTTCACTAGTCTGCGATCCTAGGAACTCAGGCGGATTCATCCTAACAAAGTCACGGACCCTTGCTGCTGCTGATCCACCATTTTCATTCACAAGAGCTTGAACCCATTGATTGTTTTGGTTAGTGACACTCTGAGCCAACATCTGAATGACATTCCTGAATTCAGCATTTGAAACTTCCTGATCTGGAACTGGAGAAGTTGTGTTTGCGATCCTGGAATTCGCATTCTTGACATAATCTCTACGAGGAGGCATGATCACTGAAACATAGAATGTCGAGTTAGAACAGAATTAGATCATTCCTAACACACGATAAAAGTAACAAGAAAATGAAGATTTTCTAAAACACTTTGTAGACTCTCACTCATTAGATGTGGTGCGCACTACACATCCATGGAAAGAGTCTACCTAGTGCGGCTTTTTAGACATCCTAGGACACTTAAACCTAAGGCTCTGATACCAAGTTTGTCACGTCCCGAGCTACCCCAGAGACGCGGACACGGGACCTAGGACCACAATTTATCCCAAGCTAACCCTGCTGGCCAGATCATGAGCATACTAAATATAATCTGAATAATAGAAACTGTGCGGAAGCTAAATCATAAATAAGATGAAAAGATGGGGGAATGCCCATATAATATAACTGAGATGAATGATAACTAAAGAGTTTAATACAAAGAAGATATTAACTCAATACTAAGCTGAATCTAACTATGTCTGAAATAAGCCTCTAAACTAACTAGAACTGTTGGGACATGCCCCAACTAGGTCTAGCAAAATTGAAACTAAAAGACTGAAAACTGAAAGATGACATGACTATTGTCCTCGAAGAATGAGGACTCATTACTGATACTGCTAACTGGAGATCGGGAACCAATCTAAGCGTGATCTGGATGTTGAGAACCTGAATCTACACCATGAGAAGATATAACGCACGTATGCGTCAGTACTTGAAAGGTACTGAGCATGCAGAATAGATTAAAGTTGAAATAACATATAACTGAACAAAGCAATAAAGCAATGAAATAATCTGAACATGATATAGATACTGAAAATACAGAATACTGAGCTAACTGATGCAATGACCAAATTTATAACATGATGAGGCTAAATACTGACTGTACTGAAATATGGTCAATGCAATAGAGTTTGACTGAACTGTGGGAGCTACTAATAACCGACATAAAACCACATGAACTAAATATGGAGTCCAATGTATACGCTCCATCGAGAGGACCCAATATACCCTGCCAGAGGTATAGAGGCATGCTGGCATGATCACTAAACTGATGTTGCCCACAAAGGGGACTTACACCTACGTGGCTCGTAGTTCTGGGACTATATGGGTACGCTGAACCCTAGTCCAACTCGGTATTATGCTACTTCCAATAAATTAAGTGGTTAACTGGTTATGACTGAATTTTTGTAAAATACTAGATAGCTCAAAACTGGACATGCAAACTGAGAATGCAACAATTAATCTGATAATGATGCATTAATAACTGAGGCATGTATAACTGAATAACTGAGATATCTGACCTAGCATGTGTAATTGAAGAACTAAAGAAAAACATAGCTAGGGTTCTAAAATTCATGCGAGAAACGATGTAATAATATGAAAATCTGATTTGGAACATGTTAATAACTAATTCATGATGATCTACTGTAATTCTAGAAACCATAGGTCTATTCATAATAAGGGAATCAAGAAACTGACTGAATTTTAGGGACCTAATGGGCGAAAGGAACCCACTAGTGAAATCCCACATACCTGGTGAAGAATTCCACGGAGAAATCTTTCAATTTTGGGGCTGGAACTGATGGAACCTTGCTACGTTCTTGAACTAGGGTTCTTGACCTTTTTCTCCTCTCTTGCTTCTAATTTTCTAAGTTTTGATTAATGATTTGATTTGGATAAGTTCTAGTTATGTTTCTAGGCTTAAACTGACTAAAACCTCATGATTTAGGATCTAAATGATGTCTCCTAGAGGTTAAATGAAATAGAAAAAGACCAAAACACCCCTGACTTAACTGTTGTCAAAGTGACTGACGAACGGGACTGACGGGCCGTCATTCAATCGACGGTCCGTCGATTGGAATCATCGGTCGAGTATGCCCGATAGGGCTTCACTAAAACGAGCATAACTTTTTACTCGAAGGTCAAAATTTAGCAAACTCGGTGGCATTGGAAAGATAATTCAATTACCTATCATATCATAGGTCATTGGACATCTAAATAATTTTGTGATAAAAGTTATGACCATCTGAAGTTGACCCATCAAAATTTTTAGCTAACTGGTTGCTATGCTTACTTACGATCAGACCTACAGATCGTGGATCGATTGACGGTCTGTGTTGGTTGACCGTAGATTGTTTCAGAGGCTGGGCTTAAGGGAAGTCTCGATCCACGGACACAGACCATGGATCGTGGTCTGATCTACGGACCATAGGTCTGTCCGTGAGTCGGGACTTAGCCAATTTTCTGAGCTGGCTGGGGAGGGGTTGCAGTGGTGAACCACGGACCACCAGCATAGGCCGTGGTCTAACCTACGGTCCGTGGATGGCAATCGTGGGTTGCACCTGCAACTTCTCAAAATCTGCATTTTAGTCTGTTTCGGATACGCGGTGTTACAGTCACCATGTAATTGGAATTAGTGTAATTACTAGGTTAGTAATTATCAGCCTAGTAATTACGCTGACCTGTTTGTTTGCAACAGTGTAATTACAAGTGTACTGTTTGGTTGCACAAGTGTAATCATAAGGTTATATTAAATTTTAAAAATAAAAATTTATATTACACAAATAAGGGCCTTTATAAATGATATTAAATTGAATATTTAAGATATTTATTGTCTTTTGAAAATATATTAGCTAATAAACATAATTTATTAACTAATATTATAAAAAAAACAATTGATTTATATTTTTCAATTTAGTATATTTTGATTAAATTAATCATAAAAACTAAAAGTATAAAATTTCTATGAATATCATGAAATGCATGTTTGAAAAAAAAATATTATAAATATAATTTCATAAAATTATAAAGCATTTGACAAAAAGACAATCTATCAAGTCTAACTTTGAAAAATATAGCTTGCAATCTAAAATATCAAGTCAATACTCCTAAAATAAATGAAAGTGAAAATACAACATATGTTCTAAATTCAAAACAAAAAATTTAGCATAATACTTTTATGTCAAATTTCAACATAACATACATAAATATGATTTAGAACAAAAGGAAAACGCAAGTACATAACTTTATTCAACAATGAATTCTACTTTAATTTAAAAATTATAATATTAACAAAACTATACTAATAATTTTTCTGGAGAAGTTGTGTTTGCGATCCTGGAATTCGCATTCTTGACATAATCTCTACGAGGAGGCATGATCACTGAAACATAGAATGTCGAGTTAGAACAGAATTAGATCATTCCTAACACACGATAAAAGTAACAAGAAAATGAAGATTTTCTAAAACACTTTGTAGACTCTCACTCATTAGATGTGGTGCGCACTACACATCCATGGAAAGAGTCTACCTAGTGCGGCTTTTTAGACATCCTAGGACACTTAAACCTAAGGCTCTGATACCAAATTTGTCACGCCCCGAGCTACCCCAGAGACGCGGACACGGGACCTAGGACCACAATTTATCCCAAGCTAACCCTGCTAATAAACATAATTTATTAACTAATATTATAAAAAAAAAAACAATTGATTTATATTTTTCAATTTAGTATATTTTGATTAAATTAATCATAAAAACTAAAAGTATAAAATTTCTATGAATATCATGAAATGCATGTTTGAAAAAAAATATTATAAATATAATTTCATAAAATTATAAAGCATTTGACAAAAAGACAATCTATCAAGTTTAATTTTGAAAAATATAGCTTGCAATCTAAAATATCAAGTCAATACTCCTAAAATAAATGAAAGTGAAAATACAACATATGTTCTAAATTCAAAACAAAAAATTTAGCATAATACTTTTATGTCAAATTTCAACATAACATACATAAATATGATTTAGAACAAAAGGAAAACGCAAGTACATAACTTTATTCAACAATGAATTCTACTTTAATTTAAAAATTATAATATTAACAAAACTATACTAATAATTTTTCTTAGATAATAAAAATCACATGGAATTGCATGGAATCACAGGTTGAGAATAAGAAGGAAATGAAATATAACTAATAAAAAAGGTTGAAGTAAAGGTTGAGAATAAGAAGGAAATGAAATATAACTAATAAAAAAAATTGAAAATATCAAAATAATAAAAAAAAGAATTTAAAATAATGAAAAAAAATACATTAAAACGAAAAAACTAAAAATATAAATAAAAGGAAGAAATTCAAAAGTAATTAGTTTATAATTACACCATGTAATTACCAGCCATTCACAGTCCCCCCCCTCCCCCCCCCCCCCCCCCCGTGAATTGGAGAGAGTAATTACACCCTGTCAATTACACTCAATTACCTATTGGCCAGGTAATTACATTGCCAATGAAATAGGACTAACAATATAATTACACTCAATTACACCAAATTCAATTACCAGGGTGACCTTCCAAACCACCCTTAATGCATGAATAGTAAAAAGATCTTTTCAGTTTGAATAGTAATCAAATATAACAGTTCTATGATCTAATAAATACATGTACAAGAGTACTTCCTATGGTGTCAAATTTTTCCTCTTCATATTATTCTATCAGAATATTTCTATCAATAATCTCTCCCTTCCAAAAAATTGTAAGTACTTTTTTCTTCCTTCAAATAGAGATGGTAATTATTTGTACTTTGTACATATAGGGATTTCATGGTTTTGGCAAAACTAATAACAAGAAAAGATTAACATTATAAAGAGTGTTTTTGAGTAATTAATATACATTTTTATCTATTTATGCATTTGATACATATTAAAAGTGTTTTTAAATCGAAATCAGTTAAAAATTGATCAGCTTTACGTATGGTTATACGATTTATAAGTAGATTTTGTTGACTAAACTTTTTTACGGTTATTTATTCCTTTTCTTTGGATAATTTTGGAAATATATCATTTTTTCGTTATTCACACTTCTTAAATATAAAATATACTTTGAAATCTATACTTTTAAAATGTCTTTGAGGATATTTTAATAGAAAAAAAAATATTTATCAATATCTTTTTATCTAACACTAATCGTTTATTATTGTTTCAACACTTGTATTTAAATATGTAGGGTTATGGATCAACTTTTGTCAATCAGGAGACTTTCAAGCCATCCATAATAAGAAGGGCCACTCCTGAGCAACCGGTCGATTGCCATTTTCCTTCTTCTTGTTAATTTTCCATTTTCTTTTATATCGTTTCAATTTTTCATATATTCTTAAGTTTAAATTTTATGAATTTGAAAAACTTACATCATTAACTCATCTAAAATAAATTAATTGCATGTAACTCTATAAAATATTGGCTAATGTAAACTAAATGATAAATAACTTGTTATATAATAACATGATATAAGATAACTGGCGTTTGCTATCTCTAGAAGAATGAGTATTGGAGGTTTTGAGAGTTGGTATACGTATAATGATGTTATTAGGTTGTAAAATGGACATAGGAAAGTTGATTTAGGGTAAAAGGTCAAGAATACTCTTTTAGGAACATAAGAAAATCATAAAAAATCAAACAAAACGATCTTTTAATGAACCCCATCGGCCAAATCGACGATCTAGAGGTTTCCTCACCAAAATTACTTGGTGGATCACCCTTTGGGACTTGAGATCACCCAAATGGACAGAAACTTAAGGTTTTTGGGACAATTCAGTGAGCTAATTCGGCGATTCGCCAACCCAGTCAGCAGATTGCCAATTGGGCAGGTGAGTTCGCCTAATTTCCAGCCCACGTACGTTCCAATTAAACAACCATGACTTTTTACTTCAAAATTGAAATAAGGCAAACTTAGTGGCATTGTAAAGAAGACTCATAGACCTTTAATTTGGTAGGTTATTAGACACCTAATTCATTATATGTTGATAGATATGAGTGTTTGACGTTGACCTTTATATGAACTCATGCGAGAACTTAGCCAATCGGAATGCCTTGAACCTGGGTTGGTATTTGAGGTCTCTTATGACCCTATACCACTTTAGATACTATTGACACACTTGGTAATGGACTTTATAACACATGAGCAAGTAGGACATAACCCGGTTCAAGCTCGTACACTTACGACGAACGATTCAGATTTTTAAGAGTAGAGGTGTTATATAATAATTTGGGTCTTAGCTTAGATACTCACGCTCCAAGCACCTAACCCAGTTCAAGCACATAAGTCACGAATGATATGGGTTTGAACATAGTCATGCTCTATCTGAAGTTATTTGACATGAAATAGGGGTATCTTGGCACGAAGTAAGAATAGCACTCCTATGACTTAAGCTATACAACTGCTACCTTTCAAGCCTAGAACCACCTCTAAACCACACCCTTCTTTATGAATACTGCACCTCATTATTTGCAACTCATAACTCATACAAGGGTTTATGACTACTCTTACCAAGGTCTAAGTTAATATCTATTCATACTGTATTTAAGCCTAACTCTAAATCACAAGGTGCTAACATGAGATGTTCATACTAATTTAAACCCCAAGATTCAGGTTTTATGCCTCTATAGAGTATCTCATCCCAGGAATACTATTCCTTACCACCGCATTCAACCAACCTCGAGTCCTAATCAAGAAAAACCTAATGCATTATGAATTCATCCAAATGTTATAAACACCTCATTCAACCCCAGAACCATGGACTCCTCCTAACAAATCTTTCTTAGAATTTCTCATTCTCTTGTCATCTCTACCAACTGAAATTTCACGTATTGCAACTAACTACTCTCATTTAACTAATACTCATAGTAAAACTTCATCTTATCTTTCCTCCATATTTATAATCTTAGATGGCATAAGCACACTATCACTACCAACATAAGAAACATCAACCTTCTCCTTCAATCACTACTCAACTACTATCATCAACATCACCCTCACAATAGAAAAAGGATCACTGAAAGAGCTTTAAGGATAAATATCATAAGCACGATTCATTCGAGAATTCTGATATAAGAATATATATGACAAAACATTATGTTGCTAGCCATTGAGATCAAATCATGAATTTGCAATAGTGAGCATACTATGAGACATGAGTGCTTATATGAATAGGTTCATACCATGAGGATAATATCCATAACTTTATGGAGTAAGATTGAGATTAATGGGAAAAAGGCTTTACCCCTCATTTTGGGAACTGAAACTCTGTGAAGTGTATGAGCATAGGTCATGAAAATAATTATGATATTAGAAACATCAATAGTATGTTTTTACGACTAAACTTTAAGGAATACGCTGGAGTATGAATGGTTGATATATCGTTGTACTCACTTTGAACATATCACTATCTAATTCTCAACACTTGACTTGGTTTCTCTTCTTATCATCTCCCCTTTCGGCCTGAAGCTCACACTTTAAAGCTATGGATCTATTTCATCATCTCTAAATTAGTCTATATTCACTTTATTCTAATACTCGGGACATGCTAATCTCATGGCTACTACACTCCCCACGTGTAGGTATTAAGATTCATTCTAAGTCTTCTTTCTGAGATATTTCTCATAACTTCTTCTGACTTCTATAAAATACTTTCTATAATTGTTACCTGCATTGACTTACAAAACCTCTTAATCTAACTCTTAAGAAACAAAATAGTGCTTACATCATCCTATTCCATATTGACAGCTCAAATATACTATCTAGGCACACATGAAAAATCATAAACTTAATTGGAACCTCGTCTAACTATATACGATCTCGAGTACACCTCTTAATGCTCTTGCTAATTTAATGAGTTGATCACACTTCATCGATCTCATCTAAGAGTCATAATACCACACTTGTATCACTCATATTCATTTCAAACTAACACCTTAAGTCCTCACCTACTCTATGTCAAATCTCAATACTAACATCATCACCCTCATGTCACCATCATTCTTTTATCACGACACTCATCTCAAATTCAAGCTTAGTGTCTAGTAATAAACACGGATATCAATATAATCACTCACATACTATACTAATGTCACGCCCCGTGCCTACACCCTAGGCGGGACTGGCACTCGAGAACCATTGCTAGCCCCAAGCGAACCCTTGGACTGGCCTACTTACTCAGCGGAAGACTTAATTTAACAAAGACAAGTCTATGTAATAAACTAGAATGTTATAATGGAACATTCAACTTGTCCATTAAGGGAAATTCAAGTCTTAACATAAGATAATGATAATGAAAAGACTAAAGAACTAACATCTTACTGTCTATGAAGCCTCTAAAACAACTGAGATGGATGTCGGGATAGGACCCCTGATTATCCTAACAAATAAAAAACTGAAAAGAACTTAAAGCAATAAAACGAGTCCTCTGGAATGCAAGGAGACTAACCAACTGACTCTGGAGTGCTCACTGGATCAACGATGTGTTGGATGCCAAACATAGTTACATGTGTCTGCATCATAATAAGATGCAGGCCATCAGTACATTGAATGTATGAGTATGCGAGTTGGAATGCTAAACAAAACATAGGCTTGAAAAGAATCTGAAGAACTTACCTGGCTCAACACAACTCAACTCAACTTACCTGATTTCAATATAAAGTAGTGTAAATAAATGCAGTATAAAGAAAAGCTTTAAAACATGGTTTTCAACTTTGTGTATTTAGAAATACAATAATAACTCTGTATGTATGCAAAGATACATATAACTCTGAGATGTATGTAAAAATACAAATAATCTGATGTATATAAAAATATAAAATACTGTTGTGGGAGTTTCTCTAATCACAACTATCACGTAAGAGCTATCGTGATGATACATCATTTTTGCCTCACGCTGTCAGGGCCGTCCTATACCTTGTCGGGGGTATAGGACCTAAACTACTATGTGGATCCACTAGTTTATGCTAAAAAGTACTAAGGGTTCATCTAAAAAGTATGACTCTTTTCTACCATGATGGCTACATAGTTTATGGGGGTTGTGGGTTATCTGGACGCTCCCTCATATCAGTGCTCAATACTACTCCCAAAACATGATACTAGCTCTTTATGTTTAAAAATATACTTCTTCTGTGATTTGAGATTAGTGCTCAAAAACTTAGCTCAAAGGTTATCTTGGAAATCAAAGTTTCCTCTCTTGCTTCATTTAGAAAGCAATTACTCTTTTCTGAAAACTAACCCGAAGGCTCTTTGGAAATCGAGGTTTCCTTTCTTGTTTAAATGTGAAAATATTTTACACCCTTTGGGAATACATAGTCCCCATATACTTTTGAAGAAATGGACTTTAAACTGTACTATTTACTCTTTACTTTTTACTCAACTTGAACTTTAAGTCTTAAAACAAAGTTAAAACATTTGAAAAAGACTTTTGGAAAACTCTAAGAACTTCTCTTGACTTTGATCTTGACTTGACTCTTAACTGGTCCTTATGGATTCAAGCATTGTGATTTGCGATTGGAAAGATCGCATGATGTTCAGGAATGATTTTAGATAGCTAATATCTGAGGGTGGATCCGCGATGCGGAGAGGCATTTAAATTTTAGTTTCAGAAATGACTTTTGAGGCAGAACGCTCTGTGGCTGCCCGCAACGCGAAATGATTTTTCTCAGTTCTGGGGAGTGGGTCCGCGATGCGGAGGCATGTCCGGATTTCGACCGACGAAATTTCTTCTTTGTTTTCCAGCTCTAAACCCTCTAAACTCCATGGGTCCTTTTCCCCAAAAACTTATAATCGATTAAATGTTCAAAGCACATCAAATTCTACTCAAAATCAAACCTAAAATCACAGATTCGGATCAAACAACTCCTCAACGATTTCAACAAATCAATAATTTAATAGAACTTCAACAAACCCATCAAGAACTCAATTTCTAAGCTTTCAAGAACTTAAATTCGTTGAAATAAATCATGATTGGCGCGTGGGTGAATTAATCCAACGCTATGTGATCTCACATACCTTGTAGGGATCACCCCCAATGAAAGCCACAAGCTAATCTCGACGAATCCTGAACATTCTTCTCCTTTCTCCTCTTTTCTCCTTTCTCTAAGCCCTAGCGTGAAATTCACTTTTCTAAAACTGAGTGAAATCTAACTTTAACTCAATTAAACTCCTAAAAACGAATTAGAATGATTACGTAAGGAAAAGAATAAATTACCCTTTTAAAATCCGGATTTAGACTTTCCTTAATCCAACAGCCCAACTTCCAAAGGGAATAACTCACTCATACGAACTTGAAATCGCATAAACTCAACGGCGTTGGAAAGATCATTCCAAGATCTTTCTTAAAATATCTAGATGTACCTCTAAATCATCCTGAGATAGAAGTTATGGTCATTTGAAGTTGGCCAAAACTTAACTTTTTCCTAACTTAAACAAATTTCCAGATTTCCATTATTTCCAAAAATGACTATTTCTAGTTCTTAGCTTCTTCCTAGCTATTTCAAATTGCGAGATGTTACAATATCTCCCCCTTGGGAAAATTCGTCCTTGAATGAGATTGTTCTTACTAGGCTAAGGGTGGTAACATTAAGTTCAAACACGTAACAAGCAAAAGCAAACAAACAGCATGCTCACTCATAATTTTAAGAGTACTAAGAAGAGAATTAGTACCTTAGTCTGCACTTTATCTGGATTCAAAGAGATGTGGATATCTCTTCTTCATATCCTCCTCAGCCTCCCAAGTAGCTTCCTCAAAAAATTGGTTCCTCCAAGGAACTTTGACTAATGCTACCTCTTTTGTTCTCAACTTGCGAACTTGGCAATCTAGAATCTGATCAAGAATCTCTTCATAAGATAAGCTATCTTTGACCCCAATATCTTTGATTGGTATAATCAACAAAGGATCACCCATGCACTTCTTCAACATGGAGATGTGAAACACCGGATGAACCGCGGCTAACTCTTGTGGTAGCTCCAACTCATAAGCTACATTACCTATCCTTTTTGATATTTTGGAAGGGGCAATATACCGGGGACTAAGTTTTCCCTTCTTACCAAATTTCATAACCCCCTTCATGGGTGAAACCTTCAAATACACCCAATCATCAACTTCAAACTCTAACTCTCTTCTCCTAACATCAGTGTAGGATTTCTGACGACTCTGCGCCATTTTCAACCTCTCTTGGAGTCCATCTACCATTGGTACACACTACCTGCCTTGATACCTCAACACGTCATCTCCCTCTTGTTCAAAAGCCATTACTTTTTGCTTACGAACATTTACCTTCAATTCAGCAAAATAGGGTCTTAGTCTTGCTTGCCTTTCACTTCTGACACTAATGATGATCCATCCCCATTCGTCACCACCACTCCTCCTTCTGTGGAATCCATAAGTCTGACTCCCAGGCATGTAAGTCTATGCACATCTTTCGCTAACTCTCTATTTTCTTCCTCAACATGGGTGGTACTACCCATAGACAACCTGTTTAAGGCATCAACAACAACATTAGCCTTACCTGGGTGATAAAGAATACTCATGTCATAATCTTTGAGTAACTATAACCACCTTCTCTGTCTGAGATTAAGCTCTTTCTGACTAAACAGATACTAAAGACTTGTGATCGGTGAACACATCCACATGAACACCATACAAATAATGATGTCATATCTTCAAAGCGAATACTACAGTAGCCAACTCTAAGTCATGGGTAGGGTAATTCTTCTCATGAACTTTCAACTATTTGGAGGCATAAGCTATAACTTTGCCATTTTGCATTAAGACACAACCCAAACCAACTCTAGATGCATCACAATACACCACAAAACCTTGAGTACCTTCCGGTAAGGTCAAAACTGGGGTAGTAGTCAACCTCTTCTTTAATTCTTGAACACTTTTCTCATAAGCTTCAGACCATTAAAACTTCACTATTTTCTGAGTTAACTTGGGCAAAGGGGATGAAATAGAAGAGAAATCATCTACGAACCTTCTATAATATACAGCCAAACCCAAGAAACTCCTAATATTAGTTGGAGATGTGGGTCTAGGCCAACTCTGCACTGCTTCTATCTTTTGAGTATCAACTCTAATTCCATCACCGAAAACTATGTGGCCCAAGAACGCCACAGACTCAAGCCAAAACTCATATTTAGAGAACTTAGCATATAACTCTTTTTCTTTCAAAGTCTGAAGAACTATTCTGATATGGCTAGCATGATCTTCTTCATTCCTTGAATAGATTAGTATGTCATTAATGAAGACGATAACAAACATATCTAATATGGTTTGAAGACTCTATTCATAATGTCTATGAACGTTGCAGACACATTGGTCAAACCAAAAGACATGACCAAAAACTCATAATGACTATAACAGGTCATGAATGTTGTCTTTGGAATATGACATTCCCTTTCTTTCAACTGCTCTTTGAACTCTTTTAGCTCTGTTGGCGTCATCCTGTATGGCGGGATAGATATAGGACGAGTATCTGGAAGAATATTTATACCGAAGTCTAACTCTCTTAGGAGAAACTCTGGGTAGATCATCAAGAAATACTTCTAGAAACTCTTTGACTACTGAAAATGACTGAATAGGAGGTATCTCAACACTAGAGTCATTAACTCGGACTAAGTGATAGACACACCCCTTAGAAACTAACTTCCTTTCCTTAAGGTACAAAATGAAACGACCCTTAGGCACTGCTAAACTGCTTTTCCACTCTAAGACTGACTCATTTGGAAACTGAAACTTGACAACTCGAGTTCTACAATCAACTGAGGCATAACAGGCATGAAGCCAGTCCATACCAAGAATGACATCAAAATCTACCATGTCTAACTCAATTAAATCAGTCATGGTACTCTTGTGATTAACAAAAATGGGACAATCACGATAAACTCTCTATGCTAGAATAGACTTACCAACAGGTGAAGAAACACTGAATGGATCACTAAGTGGCTCAGGAATAATATCAAATTTCATAGCAACATAACGAGTTACAAAAGACAAACTCGCTCCTGGATCTAGCAAAGCATAAACAGTAAAGTCAAAGACTTGGATCATACCAGTGACAACATCTGGAGAGTTCTCATGCTCATGGAAATTAGTGATTGCATAAAGGCGATTTTCTCCTTCGCCAGTACCGGAAGTAGCTTCTCTAGGTGCAGTCTTGTCTGGTGGAGAAACTGGTGAAGATTGGGCTCTATTGCCCCTATTGCCATTACCTTGTCTGTTCTTTGGGCACTATTTCATAAAGTGACCCTCTTGTCCACACTTGAAACAACATGTGTGGCCATCACGACACTTACCTGGGTGGGTTCTACCATACCTAGCACATGCAGGAGCCCAGTTACCTCATTATGCCACACTACCCTGAGATTGTGCAGGTTTAGTTCTGAAGTTCTGCAAATTCTGGCCATTATACTCACATTTGTTTCTGGGTGTAGGTGCACTAGCAGATGATGGGGCAGGTCCCTTCTATTTCTGTTGGAAGGTAGACCGGTTCGCACTACTCTTTTGCTGCATGAACTTGTTCCCTGATGTCTTAGTTCTGTTATTCTTAAACTATTCTCTATCCTTCAGCTTATCTTCCTCAACTTGTTGCTCATAGATCATTAGCCTTGCTATGTTCATATCCCCTATCAGCATCGCTGTCTTACCTTCTTTGTTTGATTAACGAGACAACCAAGAAACAAATAAACTATCCTGCTCCTCATGTCAGGAACAATCTCCGGAGCATAGCGGGAAAGTTGTGTGAACTTCAGACTATACTCATGAACACTCATAGACTCCGGATTAAGGGTGAGAAACTCTCTTATCTTTGCCTCTCGCAACTCACGGGGAAAGAAACGCCCCATGAGAGCACTCTCAAACACAGCCCAACTCACTATTGGTGCATCCTCAGCCCTATTCTTTTTCCATTGGTCTAACCAAATTCTAGCAACACCCTTCATTTGGTATGCAGCTAGTTCCACCCTCTCAGCATCAACAACATGCATAATCTCAAAAACTTTCTGAAGCTCTTCAACAAAGTTCTCTGGATCCTCTGTGACACTTGAACCTGTGAAGCTTGGTGGGTTCATCCTTAAAAACACACGGATCCTTGAAGTATCATCCACTTCCTGTCAGTTATATCTATGTCAAACTTGATGGGTCGCAACTTGACTTATCATCCAGATAGCTTCACAGAATTCAGCATTGGTCACCTCTCTTTAGGGTTGCACTACTGGTACATTAGGTAACCCTTGTTCCTTAACATTTCTCCTAGCAGGACGACCTCGGACAGCTCTTCGTGGAGGCTTGATTATCTAGAAACATGCGCAAGCACGAATTATAGGGAAACCTTTTAGAGATCAAACTCTAACACATAAAATGAGTGTGAAAGAAGTGAGAAATTTTATTAAATATTGCAGCCTTCTAATTATAGATAAGGTGCGCTTCACACCGATAACTAAGACTCTACAGACACGGCTTCATAGACTCCCTACGACTCTTAAACTCTGTGCTCTGATACCAAGTTTGTCACTCCCCGAGCCTACACCCTGGGGGGACTGGCACTCGAGAACCATTGTTGACCCCAAGCGAACCCTTGGCCTGGCTTACTGACTCAGCGAAAGACTTAATTCAACAAAGACAAGTCTATGTAATAAACTGGAATGTTATAATAGAATATTCAACTTGGAAATTAAGGCAAATTCAAGTCTTAACATAAGATAATGACAATGAAAAGACTAAAGAACTAACATATTACTGTCTATGAAGCCTCTAAAACAACTGAGATGGATGTCGGGATAGGACCCCTGATCATCCTAACAAATAAACTACTGAAAAGAACTGAAAGCAATAAAACGAGTCCTCCGAAATGCAAGAAGGCTAACCAACTGACTCTAGAGTGCTCACTGGATCAACGATGTGTTGGATGTCAATCCTAGTTACATGTGTCTGCATCATAATAAGATGCAAGCCAACTGGCATCAGTACATTGAATGTATGACTATGCGAGTTGGAATGCTAAACAAAACATAGGCTTGAAAAGAATATGAAGAACTTACCTGGCTCAACTCAACTTAACTTATTTCAATATAAAGTAGTGTAAATAAATGCAGTATAAAGAAAAGCTTTAAAACATGGTTTTCAACTTTGTGTATTTAGAAATACATTAATAACTGTGTATGTATGCAAAGATACATATAACTCTGAGATGCATGTAAAAATACAAATAATCTAATGTATATAAAAATACAAAATATTGTTGTAGGAGTTTCTCTAATCGACAACCATCACGTAAGAGCTATCGTGATGATACATCATTTTTACCTCACACTGCCAGGGCCGTCCTATACCTCTTTCGGGGTATAGAACCTGAACTACTAAGTGGATCCACTAGTCTATGCT